>JANBXA010000741.1:11542500-12742500 GCA_030556225.1 Cricetiscus sungorus
TAAAAACTCCTAATACAATTTTCAGACCTGAAAGTAAATAAACGACATGGCTGACTCATATCGTTTCCCTATATATTACCTAGTATTCAATTATATGTTGTTTTATGGTGCACAAACAATGCTTGGCTATGAGGATGTCTTTTAAAATATCAAACCAGAAGAAAGCAGTAAACAGTTATTGTTACCATCGATTCTGATCAGTGACTATGTGCTAACCTTATCTACTATTTCTCTAAGTTGTCCTTTTTTTTCTTCATCTTTGTACTAACCTATCATCTACTAACCTACAGAATATGCATTCAAACATTTTTTTTAAAGTTTTTTCTCTCAAAGAGTTCACTGTCTAATAGGAAGAAAAGATACATGGATACAAGAAGCGCTTAATAGTATTTAGAGACTTGACAGATCTTATTAGATGAAGGAAAGGCCTTTGACAAAATCCAACATGCCTTCATGATAAAAGTCCTGGAGAGACTAGGGATACAAGGCATACATAAACATAATAAGGACAATTTACAGCAAGTTCATAGACAACATCAGCTTAAATGGGGAGAAACTCAAAGCAATTCCACTAAAATCAGTAACAAGATAAGATGTCCACTCTCGTTATCTATCAAATAGAGTACTTGAAGTCTTAGCTAGAGCAATAAGACAACTGAAGGAAATCAAGGGAATATAAATTGGGAAGGGAGAAGTCAAAGAATTGTTATTTGCAGATGATATGATAGTATACAAAGTAACCCTAACAATTTCACCAGGGAACTCCTATAGCTGACAAACACTTTCAGCAAAGTGGTTTAGATTCAAGTTTAGCAACAACAAAAACAAAACAAAACAAAAAAACAGTTTTTTCTCCTATAAAACTTGACTTTGAAAGAATCAAACATTTTGTGATAATGTTAATAAACTGCTTTAAGCTCATGATATGGAAATCTAAATCATCTTTTAAAATGAGAATCTAGTTGAGTGGTGGTAGTGCATGCCTTTAATCCCAGCACTCTGGAGGCAGAGGCAGGCAGATCTCTGTGAGTTCAAGGCCAGCCTGGTCTACAAAATTACACAAAGAAACCCTGTCTCAAAAAACAACAACAAAAAACAAAATAAAAATCTATACAAATATGTCTATTATATACTTACAATACATGTTTATCAATTATCTTTGCTTTAAAACTTTAATGTACATGCTTAAAGTTCATGAAAAATTAGAGAGAAAACAACAGATAAAAGTACTTTTTATACTATCACACATTCTGAGAATTATAACAAGGGTTCCCTTACCTGGTATGGACACGGAATATGATATTCTCTGCAGCGTTCCTGTATCCATGTTGTTTCCCAGATGCCACGGTAAGCTTGCTCATAAAAGTAACATCCAATTACAACCAAGAGTGGTACAAGGTAAAGAATGCTGAAAACACCAATCCGGATCATAAACTTCACTAACTTATCTTGGTTTTCCTTTTCTAATGGGATCTCAATCCGAACTCTGTTTAGGGATATAATGCCGGCTAAGAGGAGAGAAACCCCAACTACCACGTACAGGCAGAGGGGAGCGAGAACGAAATATCTTAACGCATCAACATCGTAGAGGCCGACAAAACACACGCCACTAATATTGTCACCTTCAATTTTATTCATCGCTAAAAGGATGATAGTTAGAGTTCCAGGGATGCCCCAGGCACTGGCATGAAACAGCAATGCTTTCTTCTCAATAGCTTCACTACCCCACTTTGGCACAGCTGCTAAAAACCATGTGATGGTAAGAATTACCCACCATACACTGCCAGCCATAGTGAAAAAATAGAGTACCATAAAAAGCATGGTACAGGCTTTATTGTGAGAGCCTTGTGTCACTGTGGAAGCCTTATACTGTGCAGGGCTAGATGCATTGCAGGCTACTCGATCCTCAAGCAAAAAGCCAATGAAGAAAATCAATGATACCATCATGTAGCAGACAGCATAAAATATGATAGGCCTTTCAGGGTAACGGAATCTTGTGACGTCAATCAAAAAGGTTAAAAAAGTAAACAATGTGGCAGAGAGGCAAATGATTGAAATTAGTCCTATGAAATAGCGAGCAAATGACAGTTCTTCTCTCCTAAAGTACATATTGGGACATGGTGGTGAACAATCTCGAACGTGCAGAAAGGAATAGCCAAGATCAGGATCAATTTTCAACTCTCGGGGACACCAAAAACCATAATCCCTCTGTACTGCAACTGGGGCGCCTTCAGTTGGATCTCCAACTAAATTCAAATCCACAAGTCGGGGATATGGCTCATCACAATCCGGAAACCTAAAAAGTAAAGATGATAACCGTATTTACTTTCGGGTAAATCTGCTGTCACTTAGCAATTTCAAATTCTAAATTTAGCACCTGTAATCTCATCTATTCCCATCACTTGGAATAAATAAAAATAAAGAAAAGGGGCTGGAGAGATGGCTCAGTGGTTAAGAATACTGGCTGCTCTTCCAGAAGACATGAATTCAATTTCCAGCACCCACATGGCAGCTCACAACTGTCTGTAACTCCAGTTCCAGGGTTTCTAACACCATCATACAGACCATAAATGAATGCAAAACACCCATGAACATAAAATAAAAATAAATTATATATATTTTAAAAATCTTCAAAAAATACCAAGATGAAAGAAAATGCCATACTTCTGGGGAGGCTTCAAGCAGATTAAATGACAGTCTTAGAATTAAATTTGTTTTACCTTCAAAATCAGCACTCCATTAAAACAGTCAAACCAGCCATCAATAATAAACAACATATATGTGGACTATTTATTTAGTATAGTCTTTTTGGTTTCCAAATGTGAAATATGTGTGCATGTATATGTGCAATTATATTGTGTCAAAAGAACAGAAGACAAGAGTTCAAATTTAAGATTTAAAAATCTTCCTTAAATGCATGGTCCAAGGTGCTGTGAGCTAGATCAGTAATAAACAATCTCACAGATGCGTTTTAGATCTCATGTGCACCCTCTAGCTTTGGGGGAGGCAATGCTGGGTTTAGAACCTAAGGCTTTTATGAATGCAGAGCAAGCACTTTAGATGCCCCTAGCCCAGTCTCTGCTTTTGTTACTGGGTAACTAAAGGGCATCTAAGGTCTTTAATGTCACTTAACTTTTCCCACCATTCTGACAACTTCTCTCCAGTGTGCTGTACCCTACAACTCAGTGCATAAAATTAAAGACATTTTAAAAAGAAAATTCTAGCCAGGCAGTGGTGGTGCACGCCTTTAATCCCAGCATTTGGGAGGCAGAATCAGGTGTATCTCTGTGAGTTTGAGACCAGCCTGGACTTCAAGAGCTAGTTCCAGGTCAGATTCCAAAGGTACACAGAGAAACCTTGTCTCAAAAAACTAAAGAAGAAAATTCTATATACCTATCACCACAAATCATATTTCAGAAAGCTATAAGTGTCCCTCTTAAGACTACTTTCATTGTATCCCATAGACTTTGGTGTGTTGTTTTCATTTTCATTTGACTCCAGGCATTTAAAAAGTTTCCTTCTTGCTGGATGGTGACACATTTTTTTATTCCAGCACCTGGGAGGCAGAAGCAGGAGGATCTCTATAAGTTGAAGATCAACCTGATCTACAAAGCATGTTCCAGGACAGCCAGGCTACAGAGACCCTGTCTCAAAAAAAACAAATAAAAAAATTCCTTCTTCATTTCTTCAATGACCCATTCATCATTCTGTAGTGTGTCTAAACATTTTATAGACTCTCTAGGTGTTGATTTCTAGCTTTAATTCATTATAATCAGACAGAATATAAGAATGATTTCAATTTTCCTATTTTGCTGAGATTTGCTTTGTGAGACTGCAGAGAAAGTCTCTGTGAAGAACCATAACACAAGGGACACACAGGAAGAGGATCCAAGAAGGAAACAAGACTACATGGAAGAGTACCACAGCTCAGATATGATGTTCTAAACACGAGCAAAGGAGGGCAGGCTGACGATGAGGGAAATAAAGGTGATCTTAACTCTTAAATTTGTCTCAAATATCTCAATTTCAACATGTCTACACTTTCTTTTGTTTTCTTAGTTCTGTGAAAGTTAGCTTTGTTTAGCTTTTCAGGAACTCAATCCTGTATACAATTATTATGAACTCCACTGCTGTCTTCTAACTACCTCATCTGGTTCTATTTTTAATTGATTTTTGAAATGTATTAACCATGTTCCAACTGACCTCTCTGCATGTATTTTTACTCAGCTTGAATTACTCTCTGCTACCTCTTAGATGACTTAGGCTGAGTTACATGATATATTTATTTAACAGGCACAAGTTCAACAAATATTGAGGGTCTTCAGCATGCCACACTCTTCTAGATGCTGGAGACAAGCAGTGAATAGAACAAAGTCCCTGTTCTTATGAATCTAAAATTCTATCAGCAAAGGTGCTGATAAGAACAAGAGAAAACTTCTTTACCAGGACAAGTAGCTATAAATAACAGAGAGAACAGCTATGGTTTGACAATTAAATACACAGCATAATGAATTTTAAGAAGTAGGTTAGAGCAGTCCATTTGGAGATCTGAACAAGTACAAAAGAAAGAATAAAGAGAAATCATCAACAAAAGTATTATTCCAAGTGACAGGTTACAAAGTTTATACTAAATAACAAAGATAGATAGATAGATAGATAGATAGATAGATAGATAGATAGATAGATAGACAGATAGATAGGCTGGAAAGAAACCAAGGATGTTCATGACACATGTCCAACACATCTCATGTGTTGGACAGTCCTCACTGTGGTAGTATTAGTTATGAAGGCCAAGCCCTTATAGATTGGGCTTCAAGAAGAGATTGCCTTTTTGCTTTCTAGCTCTTCTGTCATGTGGGGACTGGTATACTCCTCTACCAGCTACTGCCAGATCACAGTCAAAAGTAATTTAAAGGAGAAATAGTTTCCGATGAAAACTATGGAGTAATCTAGACAATTATCAATAGGAGACAGCTAAATAGAGGATTTTAACATAATTAACTATCAGATATTAACTTTTAATCAGTAATTAAAAGAAAAAGAACCAAATACACATACACAAGCATAGATAAGGGAAAACATTTGTTTATTTTACACACACACACACACACACACACACACACACACACACACACACACACGATAAAACCAAGCATGGGCATGATTAATAGTTAATTTACCAGATTTATCAAACCTTGGGGAGAAAAGAAAGATATGCAAGCAACACAACAACCAACAAAATTTGCAGTGTACTATAGAGCTTCTCTACCCCACCCTACCTCACACCAGACAGGGTCTCAGTATGTAGCTTAGGCTGGCCTCAAACACACAATCCTGCCTCTGCTTCCCAAATGCTGGGATTATACGCATATGCCACCAAGCTCAGCTTATATCTACAGTATTTTATTTCTTAAAAGAAGATCTGAAGACAAACATTGCAAAATGTTGAAGACAGGAGAAAGGCAGATCATTATAAGTCTATAACTATTATTATTCTGTATTTCTGAGATATTTCAGAAAATAAAAATGTATGTAAAATAACATACTATATATTATATAATAATATACATATTATCACTATTAATAGTACTGACTCATACAAAGCTACAGAAATGTCTGCTAAACAAATCTTTAAATCTTCTGTAACAGCTCACAGTCTATGTATTACATGAGATTTGAAAAAGCACCAACATTTTCTCAACTGAGTACCAGTATGTGATAGGGCGAAAAAAATTGACCCATCAATCTTAGATATTCGATATAGCACATCCTATATCAAAGGCATTTAAGCTGCTAAAATAAGTCATGAGTAATTATTTTCTTATCTATATTTTTTTTTCTTTCCTTTATCTCCCCCCCCCAGGCAGGGTTTCTCTCTGTATTCCTGGCAGTCCTAGAATTCACAGAGATCCACCTGCCTCTGTCTTCCAAGAGTTGGGATTAAAGGCTTGAACCACCACCACCCAGTTCTTAATTTTTCATGAATGGCATCACTTCTAAAAACAGAAAAGTGTTTTAGAGGCAGAAAAAAAAATCAACCAAATGTCCTGTTTATGATTCTTAATTCTTTTAAATTTCTTCATAGAAATGTCTTCTTCCTATCATTTTCATTTACTTCTTCCCAATTCCTACAAAAAAATAAGACAATGAAACAGTGCTCAACATTAATATACATTATCTATACATTAAAAAAAAAAACCCTGCTCTTTAAAATAGATGAAAGAGAAGATACACTTCAGCATAAAAAAATGACCCATACCTACTGCATTCCATATCTTCAGGCCAAGGAACACCAAACATCTCCATGAGCTTTGAACACTCGCTATAGGCACGCTGACACAGCCTGCGACAGGGAAGTGTGACACGTCCATATTCCATACAAATAGGGGCATAGAGTGCACAAAGAAATGGCCGAAAATCCCGAGAACAGTCCAGATTCACCATAGGGTGGAATGGCTAGGGAAAGGTTAAAATTGAATAATTAGATAAAGAGCTTTAGATAATTCAGGTGTTTGTTAATAACCTGAGTTTCTTTTTTTTTTAATTAACTTTTAAAAAAAGTTCTCAAGGCTGTTAATATTTCTAAGATTTTTTTTTAAGAATTAAAATGTTCCCCAAGCTACCTCTCAAGAGTTTAATTTGGTTAAATCCAAGGACTATGACAAAACTGACAAATTCTTGTACATATTTAAGTGTTACAAGTAATATTAATGAAGAAGCAGGCTGGGAATTACTAATAAAACAATCTACTTAATATAGGACAAAGGAAAAAAACTATACAAGACATACACTAAAGCTCAAGAATGATTTGTTTTATTATTTGGCAGTGGGACTGTAAGGGTTTTAATTTCCTTTTATGTATTTCAATTTCTACATTTTAATTAATACCTATCAAAAAGAGCAAATTAGCAGCAGCAAGGGGTTCTGGAAAGGGTAGAAGGGAGAAGACAGGTAGTTACACTGTAAAGGATGGAAATGGAAAAGACCTCTCTGTAGTTGCACACAGTAAAGTGTGATCCGGTTGAGAAAAGGTCTATCACCTTTTGTTGATCAATTCTTTTTTTTTTTTTTTTTGAACATAAAAACAATCCCAAACATCTACACAATTTTTTAAACTGAAATCAAATGTTATAAATATAGCTAATGCTATAATTTGATACAAGTTAATAAAAAGCAAACTTGTGGTCCCAAACATAAAACTAGGCTAAGATACCTACTGTAACCAGAGGAATAGATTAAATATCCCCAAAAGTATACCTGGATTTTTGACTATTGAATATTTTTCCAGTTGTTTGTAAAATAATCTGAGCTACAGCTGATTGAGAACTAGTTATACTCTCGCCACTGGCTTATCTATTGCATAAGAATAATTATTTCTAAAGATAGTATAATCAGAAAACTAAGAGTCAGTTAAATCAATGCCAAAGAAACTAACAGTAAAGCATATATGACTAATACATGACAATCAACAATCACTTCCAACTATGACAGTTTCCATGAAGAACTTAAAAGAGAAAGTTTTTGCTGTTGGTTTGTTTTTGTTTTTGTTTTCAAGACAGGGTTTCTCTGTGTAGCTTTGTAGACCAGGCTGGCTAGAGACCCACCTGCCTCTGAGTGCTGGGATTAAAGGCGAGTGCCAGGTTAAAAGAGAAAGTTAAGTTATCCACTAAGCTGCAAGAGAACTATTCATGGAAAAGTACTGAGGACCAGGAGCTCAAGGAGCAAGGGGTGCAGCCATGTGGCCTGAGAGGGTAGCCTTGTTCCCAGGAAGGCACTGGCTGAATGTGGGAGTAAGGCAAAAGGCAGAGAATCAAACTATGCTTGTGCTAAGGAACTGAGAAAAGCAAAAATGTAAAAAAAAGGAGCAACAAAAGAAATGAATGTATGGAAATATATTAACAAAAACTCTTTGCTGACAAAAATAAATATAAAACATATTTAAAATTAATATGTATAACAGTAAAATGGGAAAGTTGAGTCAGAAGTACTAACAGGAGTAGCTGAAGTAATTATTTTACTAGATATTGTAAACAAAAAAATCGTAAATTTTAGGGTAAGCAATACAAGAATAAGACAACAACAAAGTAACAGAAATGGAAAAAAGAATTAACACAGAAGGCAAGATGGGAGAGGAAAACATAGTGGGGGTGGGGAGGACCTCAAATAAAAACAATCACAAAATACTGTTCCAGCTGTGGTGACTGACAAAACAATCCCACAAAACACCAAGAGAGACCCTAGAACTGCAGCACCTGGGAGACTAAGGCAGGAAGATGAGAAGTTCAAGGTCAGTCTAAGACATTTTCTCAAAAACAAAATATAAGTAAACGGGTTTATATAAAGATCTGACTTTTCCCACAAATCATCTCTAAAGTTTAATGAAATCCTTTTCATGTATGAGGCTCTGAATTTGATCCTCAGTCCACTAAAATGCCACATATTCAAAAACATGACTTTCAGCAGACAAAAGCAAGATTTTTCTAAATCTTAAGACAGAGTGTAGTGTTTAAACAAATGGTGCTTCAATTAATGAATATTCATAAGCCAAAAATTAGCCATGCCCTACATAAAATTTATCATCAATTGCAATGTAAAACATAAAACAATGTAAAACATGATAAAAAAAGATCATGGCAAAGCCTGTACACACACTCTCTTATACACAGACAGGTGCGTGTAATAAAAACTGATAAAAGAGAAACCCTAACACACTAAGACATTAAATTGGTGCCAGTATTGCTATGATAGACCTGAATATGCTTTTGTTTCATAGGACTGTGGACTTTGTGAGTTTGGATTAGAAAAGCAGCTGAGTGCTTTAAGTGGCACTTAATGGGCCATACTAGTGGGAACATGGAAGACAGTGGTGCTGAGTCTTAGCTAGCTAGGGTTTCTATTGCTGTGAAGAGACACCATGACACCAATTCCTATAAAGGAAAACATTTAATTAGGGCTGGCTTACAGTTTCAGAGGTTTAGTCAAGTATCATCATGGCAGCACATGGTGGTGTGCAGGCAGACATGGTGGTGCTGGAGAAGGAGCTGAGAGTTCTACATCTTGATCCAAAGGTAGCAGAAGCAACTGTATGTTACACTGAACCTAGCTGCAAAGGAGACCTCAAAGCCCACCGCAAACTTTCTACAAGACCACACCTACTCCAACAAAGCCACACCTCCTAACACTGCAACTCCCTATGGGGGTCACTGGCTCAAGCGGTTTCAGAGGAGAAGAATTTTAGTGAGCTGCCTAGGATTGTTCTTGTGATATTTTGGTTAAGAATTTTAAGGCTGCTTTTTGCCCTTGTCCAAAAAGCCTGCCCGAGGCTAAAGTGAAGAATTTTGGATTAACTGCATTGGCTGAGGAAATCTCAAAATACCCTAATATAGACTCTGTCATGTGGTTACTAGTGTTGACTCTAATGAAGATTCATAATGGAACGGAGCAAGCTGAGCAAGGAAAATACAACATGAACAATTTGAGAAGGAAAGGGATGCAACAAGAGGGTGTATGGAGCTAAGTCCTATGTTCAAGGGGATACATTAAGAAATGGAAAAAGGGAAGTGGTAACCTCAGGGCAAGGTTCCACCCAGCTAAGCTTCCAAGTTGTGAAAATGAATTAAAGAACAGTTTAGGTTCAAGCATGATGGTGCACTCCTTTGATGCCAGTACTCAGAAGGCAGAGGCTGGTGGATCTCTGAGTTTGAGGCCAGCCTGGTCTACAGAGAAAGTTCTGGAATAGCCAAGCTTATGCAGTAAACTTAACCATCGAAAACATAAAGCTGGTGAAGATGTGACTGAACAAGGGGACCAATGTTCCAGCCTCAGTAAGCAGCAGACCTTGGCAGCTTAGGCCACATGGCTCTGGCTTTAGATTCAAGACAGGAAAAGAGGGTTATGGAATCTCCCCTTGAGACTAAGAAAAGCCACTGAGGTTTTGTTTCACTTAACCTCTATGCTTTAGTTTTCCCCTCACATACAGAACATAATTAATAAATAATATGTGTAAATAAGATAGGAAATAATTTCAAGTATTGTGGGTCTATAGAAGGTTGATTTGGTTCCCTGTCAAATGAAGAACTCAACTGGAATATTTCTAAAATGCCAAACCATGTAGGCAACATCAAAACTGTGATGCTAAGTGAAAGGAACCATATATAAAAAGTAGATGCTGTGTGCCTGGAGCAATGGTTCAGCAGGTAAGAGCACAATCTACTTACTATCACAGAGGATAGAGTTCCATTTCTATCACCCACATCAGGTGGCTCACAACTGCCTTTAAATCCAGCACCAAGGGATCTGATGATCACCTCTTGCTTCCATGGGCACTGTACTCATGTGCATAAACCCACAACCAGATATACACATACATATAACTAAAAATAAAATCTAAACAAGTAGATGCTATATGAGCCCATGTCTATAAACATTAGAATGCACAATAATGCACAGGGACACAGAACACATCTGCAATGGCTGGAAACATAAGCATAGGGGTGGATCACAAAGGGCTATAAGGCTTCTGATGTGACAGAAATGTTCTACACTTTGATAATGATGACAATGTCGAAGGAATTATTGAAACTCATCAAAGGAAACACTTTAAATAAATGGTGCAACTCAATAAAGCTGTTACATAAACAAAGTATTAACATTTTTAAAATAAGCAAATCACCTTGATCTTAACCTTAGCATTTTTAACCTCAGCAAAGTAAAAATTAAATGGCGTGGTCTAGACATGGGTTGAGAACACATATAACATAGGGAACTGCACTCACAATCTATGAAATAGAGAAAAAGAACTTGGCTGGCTGAATTCTAAATGACTCTTGAGTGTTTCTCTAAGCTGTGATGTTTTCATTTCCTAAATCAAGACTAGAGTATAGGAAGTTTACAAACTGGAAAGTAACTTTCTAAAACTAGATTTCTGATTTCTACAACAAAGGTGCACTACATGGAATCTTACATTCTTTGTTTAAATTCAAATCAACCAAGCCTTTGTGCTCCAATTCTTTCTTCTCTCAAATTTCCATTCGTAACCATAGCAACTCGCTAACTGACAAGCCTTCAGGCATAGCAACAGTCCAAGCTTAGCAAGGGTGTGAAAAGAGGGCAGTGTCAAAGGCCAAAATCTGACTCAGGAGAATCAGAATTCCAATCTTTGTCGCTCTACAAAGAGACTGGTAACCATAGAAACTGTGCCATACTGGGTTTGGGAATAGCATGATTAAATTCACTAAGTGTGAACCAATGTGGAACAGCCTTGAAAATTCAAAACTGCTATTCATAGCTACTTTAGATCTAATTGGAATAAGAAGTTATTCCAAACAACTTATAAAAATAAATTTATGTAAGTAGAATTATAAAAGAATAATAATTAAAAAAAAACAAAAACAAAGCAAAACAAAACCCCAAACCCAATCTCGGACAATAGTTTTTGGTGATACAAGCTCCAAAACTTAAGAATGATCTTTTGTCTTGGAAAAATAAACCAAACCAAAAAACCTCTTAGGTTTTTAAAAAACACATTTAATTCAGTAACAACTCTTTTCAAACCTTAATTAAAAAAAATATATATATATATATATATACATACATACATACCATGGTAGTCTACACAGCTAACAGCTAGGGTCACCATTATCACAGGAATCTATCCACTTTCATAAGCTAAAGTGGAGTTCCTAAAACAGTGCATAGGTTGACTCTTCTTTAGTGAGTAAACTTTTAATATTTCCACTACTGTGGAGAGTTCTAGATTACGACATACTTAAAAAAAATACTTTACAAGTCAAATTCTACTCCACTTAATAATCTGATTTAAAGCAAGAATTACAAGGGATCTCTTTTAATTTATCGTAAGAAAGCCAAATTTCTAAAACCTGTTATTTTTGTTCCTAAAACCAGAAATAACTGTAAATAACTCTCTACTATCTGCATGTATAGTTGTTTTTAATTTAGAAGTTACTTGTTAGGTTTATCCTTGTCACAGAACTAGTTTCTAAGGTCAAACCTATCAGGGCTGGGAATATAGGTCAATGTGATAATAGGTTATTTCACTACATTGTTGTTTCTTTAGAGGGAAAAAAAAAAGCTCCTTATAAACATTAGCCTAAACAGAAGGTAATAAGGAAAATAAATATGGTGGACAACAAATGTAGAGATTAAAAACGTGAAATTGGCTGGGCAGTGGTGGTGCTGTGCAGTGGTGGTGCACACCTTTAATCCTAGCACTCCTGAGGCAGAGGCAGGTGGATCTCTGTGAGTTGGAGGCCAGCCTGGTCTACAGAGAGTTCCAGGACAGCCAAGGCTATACAGAGAAACCCTGGCTCAGAAAACAAACAAACACAAAAACCCATGAACTCAAAAGAAATTTTATTTTCTAAAAGACCTATCCATAGCATAAGTATTGTTATGCTGGGGAACATTCAAAATTTCAGAAGCTGTTAATTTTGTTCCTAAAATCAGAAATAACTGCAAATAATTCTCTTCTTGTTGTTTTTGTTTCTGAAACCAGACCATTTATGACTGACTGAAATCTTCAAGATGAACTGAATGCTTCCTTCACAGAATCCATGTCTGAATCTACAATAGACATTTTAGGTGCCTTATCTGTCCAGTAGTGTTTCCTAACTTGGCCTTGGCACTCTAGTTACACTTTCTCTATGGCTTGGCAGTGTAGCTACATTTGCCACAGATTCAACCTCTGAAGGTGGAAGGGCTTGGAGTCACATCAATGGCACATGTGCATCTTATTGAGACACTTTCCAAAGGATGACGTTCCTTTCACCATCTTGCTTCTTCTGCCAAGGCCAAAGAGACCAGAAGAAAAATCATTTCTTTTGTTTTTTAATTTAGAAGATTCTTATATTAGTCTGTGTTCTAGTTAGGGTTACTACTGATGTAATGAAACACCATGACCAAAGCAACTTGGGGAGAAAAGAATTTATTTAGCTTACACTTTCATGTCACTGTTCATCATTGATGGAAGTCAGGACAGGAACCTAAACAAGACAGGAACCTGGAGGCAGGAGCAGATGCAGAGGCCATGGAGGTGTAGTTGCTGTTTACTGGCCTATTCCTCATGCTAACTCAACTTCCTTTCTTACAGAACCCAGGACCACAGACCAGGAGTAGAACTACTCACAATGAGATGGGCCCTCCCCCATCAATCACAAATTAAGAAAATTCTCTATAGGCTTGCCTACAGCTTGATCTTATGGAGGCATTTTCTCAATTGAGGTTCCCTCTTTTCAGATGACTATAGCTTAGGTCAGCTGACATAAAACTAGACTGCACAGCATCACACATGTTTTGGTTAAGTCACACATTCTCCTGCACTTTTTTTTTTTAAACTTAACAATAGATCAAGAACAATAGAATTTGGATAAGAAATGGTAGACTTAAGCAGAAACAACACAAGATCCTAGAGAAAGGGAAATTATGTTGCTTCATTCTTTTGCTAATTACATTATTTATGAAATACAAACACATATGAAAAGCTTTAAATCACTTTGAACACAACAAAAAAAGAAAAAGAAGTATTACACTAGTGCTCATAGGCAGGTGGTAGCTTTGGAATTGTCATCAGCATCACTATGCTACCAAACTATTTTCAACCCCAGGATAGTAAGAGTTTAGGTATAGCAGCAGAGCATAATTATGATTACTGCCATTGCTAAAGAATTTACAGTTTAATTCAAACATTTATTAATTACTGTGTATGAGGCTCTATGTTAAGTACTAGGCATACAAAAGTGGTTAAGGACAAGTTTCCAAATGAGTGGAGTAAGGAGGAAAAAAGCAAACATTGTAAAAAAAAAAAAAAATAACATACACTCTGAACAGGGATAAAACAAAGCATATTGCTAAGTATGGAGGTAAGAGATGCTAACTTTGGTCATCCTAGATTCCACAAGGAAATCAGACCCAAGCCAGGCCTTGAGAATAAAGCAAGATAGCACCCAGATATTGGCAGGGCCTTCCAAGCAAATGTGGCATTTGCAATAACTAGATAAGGTCAAGGAATGTAGAAGTTCTGTGAAACTGTGATGAAAAGCTTCTGCAGACCATTGAGACTAGTCTAGAGTAGAAGCCATTTATAAATGTCTATTATGCTTCAAATGGGATCCTCTGGGCAAGGACGGGCACTGCTATTTTAGAAAAGCAGTTTTCATATTTTGTTTGGTTTTTACAACTAATTCTATTCTAATGATAGTACAGTAAGACACTGTCCCAACTACACTGTTTATAAGTAACAAAACTTGGGCTTGAATTATTGTACCTCCAAATTCCTTACTCTTCCCTCTTCATTACAAACTTTTCATTACAGTGTAATTAATCTTCATTTTACTGCCTTCACATATGATGCAATTTCTGTCTCAGTAAAGTAGGTGCTAAAGATCAATGAGATGCTATTTCTAGCTACCTCATTGGTTTAATACAACTATGGCTTGTATTTGAATGTCCCCAGAGACTCCTGTTTGGTACACTTGGTCCCAGCAGGAGTGGTTCTTTAAAAGACTGTAGAACCTGTAGGAGGTGGGACCTACCTGGTGGACGTAGATCCACTGGGAAGTGCATTTCAGGGTTAAACCCTGCTGCTGGCTTCAGCATGCTCTCTGCTTTTGGGTCCACTGCAATGTGAGCAGCAGGGCCACAAACACCTGCTATGAACTGAGCCATTCTGCTACGCCTTCTCCCAAGATGAAGTCAAAGACCCTGGACTGTGAGCCAAAATAAATCTTTTCACCCTTATGTTATTTCTGCAGGTATTCTGTCAGTGACCATCTAATACGGAAACAAAGAGCAGATTCTACTGCTAATGCTGAGAAACAGGTTCTTTCAAATGCATTGCTACGGGAAACAAAAAGTATGGTACAACGTCTATTGAGAGTTTAAAAGTATCAATGAAAGCATTTTTTTGTGATTTGAACATTTGAATTTCATTTAAAAAATATATTAGTAAAAGTATGAAAACATATGTGTGGCACCTTTTATAAGAACAAAAGACAGGAAAAATCCCAAATATTCACCAATGAGCACTGAGTGAAGAAATGCTATCTAACCCAATATAGCTCTAAAAAACAAGGACATCTTATCTGTTAGAGTAGGATAGCTATTATAAAAAATTTTAAGAGAAAGAAGGGAGGCTAGTAAGTACTGATAAGCAAGGGGAGAAATTAGGAACCCTTGTGTTAAGCTGAATCTGAGACAGTGTAGCCACTGCAGGAAGTAGGACAGCAGTTCTTCAAAACAGTAAATGGTTTGATACAACATTTTTCTAGCAGCCTTCTCTCAGCTCAGTAATTTTGTTTAAAACATAGTTTTTTTCTAGTGCTGGGGATCAAACCAGGGTCTTAAGCTGCTAGAAAATTATTTTTAAACACAGAATTACTGAGCTGACAGACAGCTATGAGTATGAAATTCAACTGAGCTGAGAGATGGCTATGAGTATGAAATTCACACTCTCAAACTGTGTCTGTTGACTCTGTCAGTGGCATCTCTGTTCTGCTATGACAACCATGCAGCAAGCCACTTCCTCAGGGTTCAGTCAAATCTCTGAAGCCTTCTCTTTGAAACTACTTCCCACTTACGGACTCTTCCTAGACTGTCAGAAATTCCAAGAGGCAACCAACCCCACTGACAATCTATATGGATTACATGGGCATATCTTAGAGAAGGCAGAGAATGCCTACCATGTCATCATTCTGAATGCCCCATGAACATGTGAGGAATGATAAAAGTTCATCTGGGGTCAAATCCATCACCTTCCTAGTGACTCTCTCTAGACAACTGAGAAACAGAATCTGAAATAGAATTAAATCTGTAGACCAAGCATTGTGCAATTACTTACAAATCTCTCATTTAACTCTAACAAGCCTAGGTAGGTTTCTTTTTCTTTTTTCTTTTTTTTCCATTATTGTTGCCTTAAATAAGAAAACAGGATGTAGGAAGGAATGTTAGATGTTAAGCCATTTGTCCAAAGTTTTAATGCATGACAGAATCAAAAGCAGAACCTAAGTACAAACATCTTTATGACGTGTTTCTTGCTTCCAAAGAAATTATAACTTTAGAGTGATAGTAGATATGAGGGTATTTCTAATTCAATCCTTAGCACATAGCAAAACTACTACAGCTATTATGCCAGGAGCCAACCTACTGCTGGCAGACAATAACTCCTTTCATATATTCTAGTGTGATGGTCTAGGACAAATCTTTCTCTTTATTAGTTAAACCTTGCACATAGGAAGAGAAGAAAATGTTTTGTTCAATCTCTATAACATCATCAAATATTTGGAAAATTTTAACACACCTGATATACTTCTCACCATAATGATAATGGACTAAACCTCTCAAACTGTAAGCCAGCCCCAATTAGATGTTTCCCTTTATAAGAGTTGCCATGGCCACAGTGTCTATTCACAGAAATAAAAACCCTAACTAAGACAGCTATTGAACTACATATAATATTATTATACTCTACTATCTATATAAAGTTATTTACTATTTAAATAAGAGTGAGGTAATATCTGAAGAGGTATGATCATATGTTTCAGTGTTACAGATTACTTGTAAAAACATGTCTTAAAATAAATTCAAGAGTAGAATTTCTCCAAACACAAATTCTTCAATCTATTATAGCATGACCCAAACTATATAAAATTTTCAAATGCATAAGATATAGTTAAAAGCAGCAATACTTCCTATTATTTATATCAGACACATTAAGTGAGTCATCAGGGCACTCTAAGTTATTTTCTGGAATGTCAAATGGTAGCTCAAGTCTTACCTCCATTGCTAAAGCTGCTGTCTGTTGGTCATAATGGTTCAGAAGATTAGGCATGAAGGTAGTATTATAAGGCAAATCTTGGCACATCCTCAAGGTAATAGGTTCACAAGAAAATAAACTGTGCCCACTTATATGCCCCACAAACACAGTCAAGAGCCAAAGATAAAAGACAATCCAACTCATAGCCATTCTCCCTGGATCTGAAGGAGACTGATGACCAGATCTATTTAAGGTGTGTTTCAGACCAGGATGGATATGCCTGCAGGTCTCAGCTTGAAAGCACCCCTTCTGTATCTGTTAGGTTCTTCAAACAGTTAGGAACTCCTTGCACTGTTAGAGGTTTGTTAACCTGGTCTCATAAAAGGCATTTGTTTTTGGTTTCACAATATTGGAAAATGACATCATCTTGTATCTTCTTTTCATTTTATTACACAGGGCACATCTGGCCAGCATATCAAGTTGATCAACCACATTCCCAAATCACAGATTCCATCTTAGGAGGAGAGTGATTTCTTCCTTGTTGCAATATCTGAAAAGTATTGAAAATGGGAAAGTTAATCATTTCTCAAATTATTGCAGACTAGACATTAAAATATTTGATGAGATATCATACTGATCTAATAGAGAAAATACAGGGATATTCTGAAAGTAATAATTTTTCTATTTTATCACATGATATATTCACACACACTAAAAATAGTTCTTAAATAACATTTAAAAGCATATTTTATACCCCAAGTTGCATATCTAATACATGGTGGAGAATTCCCTATATATATTATATAAGATGTAAACAATCAATTTTGAATATTTTTTCCTTTCTCCAAACTATGTTCAAATGATATTTGTTGTAAACTAGGTTATGTAATTTCATATTTATTTTATGTGTTTTGGTTGTTAGCAGTACACTTTTATATTAACTGACTTGGTAGAAAGTAACTGTGAAAGGTCTGGGAAGAGATTAAGTCAACATTGCAAACACTGTCACTTGATGATAGGGAGATGTCCTTCTGTGTGCTGTGAATGTTTCTCTTGTTGGTTGAGGCCAGGCAGGAAGTGTAGATGAGGCTACCAGATTTGGAGAATGCTATGAAGAGTAAGATGAGAGGAGTTGACAAGTAGACACCATGTAGCTACTGGGAAGATAGGACATTCGAGTATTCTCCAGTAAGCCAAGACTATGTAGAGATACTTAGATAAATAGAAATGGGTTAATAATTAAGAGAGAGATAGCCGATAAGAAGCCTGAGCCACTGGCCAAACAGTTTGTACTTAATATAAGATTCTGTGTGCATATTTGGGACTAAATGGCTGCAGAACCAGGCAGAACAGAAACCCTGTCTTCAAATGGTGCTCCCAATGTGAAGCAAGAATTTCCACATAAAACCTGACAAAAGCTTAAAAAGGGTTCTGAATGCACAGAAACAGCTGCACTGGGCTGCCTAGTCTCACAGTCTCATGCAGGCCATGATGCAGAGAGGCTGTGGCATCCGGGCTTGAACAAAGCATGGTGGATTCCCACTGTGGTGCACAGAGACTGTGTCTCCAAGCTGCAGAGCATGCTGCATGGCAGATTTAGCTTTTACTCTTATAGACAAAAACAATTTATGGGTAGTGTGCTATAAGCTACTTGTATAGACCAGAGTTGAGGTGGTAGGCACAGCTCTGGAAGAACAGACATGCAACAGAAACTCCATCTTCAACTTAATCTGTATTTTTTCCCTCAAAATGATTTGAACATCACTCCTCAAACTTGGGAATCTATGAGTAAATTATAGGGTAATGTATGCAAAAAAGTAGCATTAAGCATTAGGTGTTTTGGGCACTGAACTGCAGTTGACAAGGCTACCTCTATCAACCATACTGAACTTAAAAATAAGATGGTTCCGAAAGTATCACCAGCCAGTTTTGCCAATGTTATATCATTTTAAATAGCACATAAATTTAAGGCCACATATATTGTCCTGGAATCTAAAATAAATGACCAACAAATGATCACCACACAGCCTGGTGTGCAGACAAGCCTGAGTAGGACTGGAGATGATTCCAAATTACCATTTCCACTGAGCTACATAAGTCCCCTGAAGAGAGACACATTGCCTAAGGACCACTGCCTGAAGATTATCTCCTAAGGGTTACCCATAGTTACAAGTAGCCTATAAGTAAGGTCTTGAGAAATGGTATCCTAAAACAGAAGAATTAAAAGAAAAAGCATGTTTATATATAATAATCTACATAAAAATATTATGTGGATATAGAGAATAATAATAAATGGATACGAAGAATAATAGGGCTGAAAAGTGACTCAGATTTGGTCTCCAACCCCCACATGGTAGTTCACAACTATCCATAACCCCAGTCCCATGGAATCCAATGCCCTCTTGTGAAGGCACCAGACATACACATGGCACAAAGACATACATAATCACTCATACACATAAAATAAAAAATATTTTTAAAAAGAGTAATAGAAAACATTCCAAAGAACAAAAAAAAATACAAAAGGCCAATAAACAGATGACATGATGTTTAGCTTCACTTAAAAAATGCAAATAAAAAAGATAAACATAAGACTTTTGCCAATCATATGTACAAAAATAACAATGACAGAACAAAGTATGGCATGGACTACAGGAAAAGATTATTTTCAACATCTTGAAATACTTTGGATAAGGATGTAATCTAGTTGATACTTTTTTTAATGGCTACTGAAAAGTTTCTAGACCCAGATAAGCCTCTTCACTGATGCAGCAATCCAAATCAGACCAAATCAAACTGAACTAGAAAAGCGCATGTTTAATGGATACAGCGCTCCCAGGTGGCCTTCCAGCCCCTCAGAGAGAAGATAGGAAAGGGAGACCGAAAAAACCACAAGTCTGGTTTTTGGGGGGCAGTTTAAACAACCTATGGGAGTGGTCTTGAGCATCTCTGGGGGAAGGGTCATCATTTGGCAGACTTTCTGAGATGCAGCAGGATTTGGAAGGAGATGGAGGAAGGGTTTGGGTGGAATCTCCACAATAACATCTCAGAATCATTGGGTATATGGGGCTAGAGAGGTGGCTCAGTGGTTAAAAGCACTTCTTGTTCTTCCAGAGGACCTAGGTTCAATTTCCAGCACCTGCAAGTGACTCACAACCACTTGTAACTTCAGTTCCAGGGGACTTAACACCTTCTTCTGGGTTCTGCAGGGACTGTAGGCACATGGTACACATACATATGTATAGGCAAAACACCCATACACATAAAATAAAAATAAGTAAGTCATTTCAATGGCTATTTATACCAAAAGCCCTCAGTTGCACACATAATTTGATTCAGCAAACCTATTGATAATTATTACAGAAGCATACAAGTGCATGTTGTATACAACTGAAATATTAGCATAGGTTAATTTATAACAATAAAACCTGAAAATAACCTAAAAATTACCAATAGTGGTTTTGTTAAATAATGTGGCATAAACGCATGATGGAATATTATATAGACACTAAAAATGAACATGACTTAGAGCACACCACAGTGGTCATGTATACAACATGCACAACATCCTGTATTCCATCCCCAGCACTGCCCCTCCCTCCCAAAAGATGACCCTGAATTGCATTTACTGACATAAGAACATAACAATAATAAGCTAAACAATTATGGAGAAATGGTTCAGTATGTAAAGTGCTTGTGTTGCAAGCATGAAGATCTGAGTTCAAATTTCCAGAACCCACATAAAACCAGCTATGATAGCACATATCTGTAATCCCAGATGGATT
This sequence comes from Cricetiscus sungorus, assembly GCA_030556225.1. Taxonomy (NCBI): domain Eukaryota; kingdom Metazoa; phylum Chordata; class Mammalia; order Rodentia; family Cricetidae; genus Cricetiscus; species Cricetiscus sungorus. The sequence continues at coordinate 11,563,054 of JANBXA010000741.1, forward strand.
CCTGTAATCTACAGGAGAATCCTGGAAAGGCTGAGAGCCAGCTAGCCTGGCATATACAGCAGTAAGCAAATGACTGTCTGAAACAAGATGGAAGGAAAAAACTGGCATCAAAAGTTGACCTGACTGCCACACATGCACCACTACATGAGTACTCTTACATTTACACACGTAAACACACACACACACACACACACACACACACACACACACACACTAAGCTAGCCTTGAGCTCACAGAAATCCACCTGCCTGTGCTTCCTAAGGACTGGAACTAAAAGCCTATAGTACCACATACAACTTAATACAAAGATTTTTAAAAAAATGAGTATGCATATATAACTCACTTCTATCAGAAAAGCATACGTGCAAAACAAACAAAAAAAGAAACCCCACAGCTACTACTTCAGCTAGATGTGGTGGTACACATCTATAATCCTAGAACTCAGGAGAAGAATTTAAATGGAGAATAGTCTGGGCTACATGGTTAAGACCATCTTAAAGGGTGAGGGGCATATTTAAAAGTGTTCTATGGAATTACATGAAAGACCTGATTTTGTAAATAAGGTAAGTAACTCCTCAAATCTATCAATGTATGCTGACTGGAAGACAAGAACAAATGCTATCTGAACAGTGTATTGGCTGGTAATTAAAGCAACAAGCCAAGGGATCTACTACTTGTATTACTGCAAGTATTAGGAAAAGCAAAGAAGTGATAACTTAGTATGATTCCAATGGATTTTTCAGGCTGGCCAGATAGCTCATCAGGTAAAAGCACTTGCCACTGGGCAGGGTTGACAGGAATTCAATCCCCAGAATTTATATTACAGAGAGAACTAACTCCCAAAAGTTATCCTCTGCTACACACACACACACACACACACACACACACACACACACACACACACACACACACAACAAAACTTGACTTTTTTAACACTAAAATAATTGAGTTTACCTGTTAGCTCAATCAAAATGTTGTATGTACTTAAAGTACCTTGTACACCCTTGTACACACTCCACATCACTCTTGAATGATGAATTACCTATATCTGTGTACAAGTACACTAACATGCACGTGGTGGCTAGAGATCAATCTCCAGTATCTTTCTCAGGAACATCCACATGTTTTTTCTGAGACAGCCAGGTCTCTCACCAAGGGCTCTGATTCAGTCAAACTGGTTGGACAGCCAGTCTGTCTCTGGAGCTGGGATTACACAGATACACCAGGATCAGGCCTCAAACGTGTATGGCAAGTACTTCACTGACTGAGCCACCTGCATAGCCTCTGAAATAGCTGTTTCTAATCACAATCATGAGAATGTGCCACTTTTCTCAAGGTAGGTTAGTCCATGGAAAAGCTCTAAGCTTTACAAAACAGCAACCCATTAAAAAAAAATAGCTTACAGTTGTCTGAAGCATTGTTTTTATTATTATCCTTTCTTTGGCAGGGATCTATAGGATTGCAACAGAATAAGGAGCCTATTGAGCTAACAGAAGGAGTAAGCCATTTTGGGCACCAGGGTCCAAGCAAAAACAAATGCTATGACAGTTCATGCATTATCTGTGAGGAAAGAGGCACTTTCACCTCTCCACAGAGCAATATAAAATATCTGGAAAATTCTAAGTGCTTGGTACCAATTTAGACTGAGGCTAGGGACTCATCTTGATAAAGTGCTTTCCTAGCATGTGTGAAGCTCTGGTTTGAGTTCCTGTACTAAGTGAGACATAGTAAATACTTTGTTATTATTATTTTTTTGGCATGTCTATCATCAGGAATCTAACATTTTCCAATTACTGTTAGTTTTTAATGATAAAAAGTAAAAGTCCTACTTTGTTATTATTATTTTTTTTGGCATGTCTATCATCAGGAATCTAACATTTTCCAATTATTGTTAGTTTTTAATGATAAAAAGTAAAAGTCCTTAATATAAAGTTAGCTGAGCACATGACCCGAAGGACAGGAAGAAAAAGACAAATGAAATGTTGGAACTGTCTTCTCAGTTTGCCTACAGAGCCAGCAAGCATGAGAAAGTGTACCACAGGCCTTCTCAAGAAAGTACGACAACAAAGGCTATTTAGAAATATTTTCCCCTTCGCTTTCTCCACAGACAGGGTTCCTCTCGTCATTCTTAGTTTACATTAATTTTCTTGACAGGCAGTTCAGAAATATCATCTGTAAGCTGTAAATCCTGAATACACTGGCTACAATGTGAAAAGGTAGGATACTCATCTTTCAGACACATTTTTCAAGAACACATCACAAAGATTAGCAATGGGTTCCTGTAAGTCAGTGTCTCTGAAGGAAAGCATTATCTTCTTAGAAAAATATTCCTACAACCTATTCCCTTTTTCCTAAGGCCCACTCAGTATTTGTCCTTTCATTTTCCATTTCTTATTGGGGGCTCTGTGTGTGTGCATGCTTGCATGTGCACACGCTCATATGTGTGCCTGCATGTGTCAGGTATTTTCCTCAATTGCTTTCCACTTTTTTTTTTTTTTTTTTTTTTTGAGGCAGGGTTTCTTACTGAACCTGGAGCTCAACTGGCTAGATTAGCTGACCTGCAAGCAAGGGCTTCTTGTGTTTCCACTCTGGTCCACAACAGGTTACAAGCACCACTGCCATACAGGCTTTTTACTTGAGTGTGGAGAATCCAAATTCAGGCTTTCACACATGAACAGTAAACATGCTATCAACAAAGCCACCTCCTCGGCCCCCCATATCTTATAGTTAAAAATAAAATCTCATCCTCACCAAATTGCCTCTTAGCTATTGCCAAAAAAAAAAAAAAAAAAAAAAAAAAAAGTTAATATAATTCATAGACCCTACATTTCTACTAATTCCAGAGTTATTCTTTTCTGTACTTTCAGACTATATCAATCTGATTTTACTCTGGTAAGGGGTGAGACAGCGTCCTATGTAGCCAAGGTTATCATCCAACTCCTGACCCTCCTGCCTCTCTCTCTCAAGTGCTAAGATTACAGGTGTGTGCCATAGAGCTCACTGCCTCTCTAATTTTTAAATTTCTGTCACCTACTAATTACAACAAGTAACCCAATCTATTAATGTGCTGAGTGGTATTGCTTAAAGAAATAAACCAAGCCAGGCGTTGGTGGTGCAGCCCTTTGATCACAGCACTCAGGAAGCAGAGGCAGGTGGATCTCTGTGAGTTCAAGGCCAGTCTGATCTACAGAGCTAGTTCCAGGACAGGCTCCAACAAAGTACAGAGAAACCCTGTCTCGGAAAACAAAACAAAACAAACAAACAAAAGGTATTTCTAGATGCAGAGAAGGAATGGTAGGCATCAAATTTCAATCAGATTTACAAATTACTAAATTTTAAAACTAAGAGAAGCAAACAATCTTTCAAAATTAACCTGTAAATAAAACTGAAAGTTCAAAGACAGATCTACTTGCTCCCCCAACCCCCTACCCCACCAGTGCTGGAAACTGGTCTTGAAGGTGCCAGCCAAGTACTACCAGCTGAGTTGTTCCAGCCCTGAAGGTGGGGCAATTCTACCAAAAATCAAAGCAAGTAAAGGTGACATTCCAACTAGCTTCCCTTTGCAATTAAAATCTGTTCAACAGAAGGCACTGAACTTCTATGAGGAAATAGCAAGTTCCAGTGTTTTCCCCTTAACAAGACTGTATGCTTCAAAGGTTTTGACTAAAGTATTATCCTGAGACATAATGAGGGGGAGGCTGAAATGTGTTAAGCTCACACCCTGTTATAGTCTTCAAAAGCTTCATTTACAGTACATTCCCTGAATCTACCCAAGTCAGTGGTTCCCAGGATGATAAATTGGAAAGCAGAGTCCAATTCTGCACAGCAGCTAAGTCTTTGCTAGCCAATGAAGAGCTGTTATACCCAGCATTACAAAACAGCATCACTGATTGAAAACTCTCATTTTCTTTCCTCAGTCTTACTATATCTGCCCCAACCTCCACTGAGTCAAAGAAGATAACATGCTGAGAACTGTTGCCTACCACCTGATTCCTACAGAAAATAAATTCCACACAAGCCTAGCATCAATATATTCAGTTTTTTGGTTTTTTGTTTGTTTGTTTTGAGACGGTATCTCTCTATGTCGTCCTGGAACCTGCTACTTAAACCAGGCTAGGCTCCAACTCACAGAGATTCTCCTGCCTCTGCTTTCTAAGTGCTGTAGTTATAGGTGTGTGCCACCACTCCTGATCTCAAGCTTAGAAGTTTTATGTGCAAAAATCATAGCAGATTTTTAGCAGCAAACTAATACAAAACATAAAATTGGGTGGATTCCCAAACCCCAGAGGTAAAGCAGGGAAACAGACAATCTTTTGTAAGGAACACCCCCACACTTCTTAGATAAAGGTTTCATGCTGTATTACACAAAGAATGTGCACTTCACTATTAAATTCCTCCCAACCCTTTCCACTTCAAATACCTCAAGCTTGAAACTCTCAAGAAAAATTAACCTGAATACTCAAAACAGAAAATAAATTTCAAAGAAATGTGGGGGAAGAACAAAAGGGTCGAAGAGGCCACAATCCCTTTTACTTTCATTAATGGAACCTTGTTAGCTTTCTAGATGAGATGCCCATTATTACTAGATGGGAGGGTAGGAAAGATGAAATAAAATATTAGACTTTATCCAAAAATACACCTATTTGCCTAATAATTTCAAAGCATTTGGAGGCACAGAGCAACACTACTCATTGTTTTACTAAGTACAGAGAAGCTTGGTAAGACTGAGACTGGGTTATGATGTATCTTCGGTTTTATTCTTCCAAATATTTACACTTCTGCCATTGGCTCCTTAACTCTGAATCTCTCTACCTTTTGCTGACTGTAGTTTGATACAGCTCAAGAAAATGTGTTCTGTTTCCCAGGGGGCAGGGGACATGGATTTGTTTAAAAGTAAAGATGAAATGGAAAGCATTGTCATCTAGAGGACCTCCCCACCTTTCTTTTTGAGAAAGGGGGTTTACTATGTGGCCTATCCTGTCCTAGAGCTTGCAGTGATCTTCCTGCTTCAGTTCCCGACTGCTGGAATTACAGGCATGAGCCATCACACACGACTGGAGTACCCGCTCCTCAATACAGAACTCAGATCTATCTAGTCCTCTTTTAGCCCATTATGCCACCACCGAGGACCAAAGAAAGCTGAGGAGGGAGGTAACATCCTTAAGCTCAGCTGGGTCTTTGTTTCCCTGCTCTCATACACCGGCTTTGCAAACTAACCCAATTCCCATCAACAAACATTCCAGATGCACTGAAAAGACTTTTCTGTGGGGAGATTTTGAGCTGGTGCGTCTGTTCGGCAGCCTGAGAAATTCAGAAGGGAGCTAAAATTCCCATTTTTTTTTTTTTCATTTATACTGGGTGAAAACCTCGAGTCGTGGTGTTTTTCAACTTTAAGTCTCCTTTGACTAATTAACGGCATGCGCTTTTGTTCTTTTTTTCTATCCACAAAAGAAAAGGATAAGGATAAGAAAAAAGGGAGGAAAAAAGAAAACTGAAAACGCTCTCTTCTCTTCCCTTGAGGAAGCCCCTACCTCCAAGAGTCTCAAGATGTTAGGACGCCTATGGGATGTTTTCAGCCTTAACGCCACACTCATCTCAGTGTCTTTATTCCAGAGGCCACGAACTGTTGTCCATCATCCAGCCGAGGCATCCCAGGGCAAATCCGCCGACCCCGAGACCCCACCACCGGGGCAGCTGAGGAGTGCGCGGAGCAGGGAGCCGCCGACTTTGCAAAGTGATGGGCAGCAGGGGACAACTTTTGGGCGTTGGATGGCAGGGGTCGGCCGGGGGCTGCTGAGAAGCAGCGGCGCCGGAGCCTGGCGCATCGTTCTCCCGCCCACGCCCCCGCGTCGCCGAGCACAGAAACCGGCTCGGGCCGGCCTCGCTCCCCGCAGGCGGCCGGCGCGGGGACCCCGCCGCGTCCACACTCGCACAGGTTGCCCGGCGCGGGCGGGACGTACCGGCCCCGCCACCTTCCCGGGGGCATCCCTCACCCGGCACGGCCGAGGCCCCGAACTCCGCGCCGCCCACCCCGACACCGACCCCGACCCCGCTCGGGCCGGGCCGCTCAGCAGCCGCCGCTCCGCGCCCGCCTCGGCAGCGCCGGCCTCGGGCTTTTGTTCGGCCGCGACGCGAGCAGCGAGCGCCGCCTGACGAGGGGCGGCCAGGCTGGGGCGAGCGCCTCGCTGCTCTCCACACGCTCCGCTCCCCTCCTGGCTCCGGAGGAAGCGTCGGCCGCGGGACTCACCTCACCGGCGGCCTCCGGGCTCTCCCGGGCTGCACCGCTGGCCCCGCAGGCGGCCGCGCGTCCCTCAGGTCCCCAGAGCAGCCGAGCACCGCCGGGGCGCCGAGCCTTCGCGAGCGTCGGGGCGCGCGGCCCGGGGAGGACGGTGCGCGCGCACGTGCCGCGCATGCGCGTTGCAGCGAGTCTCCCCGCCGGAGCCTGGCTGTGCGGTGCTGACCCGCGCTTCGTTGTTCTCGGGTTGGCATCCTAGGTGACGGTGACGCCTTAGAGCTGCCGCGCGTCGGCTTGGTGGTTCCCAGCGCTGGAGGCGTTCGTCTGAAATGTGCCGGCTCCCCCTTGCAAGGCCCTCCCGAGCCATGCTCTCAGTGCGGGTCCTCCAACACCTGCTCTGACAGCTAGTGTGCCAATTTCGGGATCTCGGGGATCCGTCAGGAAGCGACCACCCGTGGCGGAGGGTAGGACCGTGTACAAGTAGCAAGGGACACCCGGCCTTTTGCAACGCTGCACACTGACCCTCGAAGCAGGTGCACTCTGTGCGTCCCCTCCGCCAAGACCTGTAAACAGATGGAGCTTGTGTTTATTGGCGCCATGCCTCATCTTCTCTTTAGAAAAGGCTTCACTCTCCCTTTCCTACATGCACGACTCGAGAGCAAGAAGATTTTTTAGAGGTCATCTAAACACGATGTTATTTTATTTTTCCCCAATAGGGGAGAAGAACGCTCAGAAAGGTTGGATGTCTTACTTAAAGCCACACAGCGTTTTAATGAAAGAGTAGGAATCAACCATTATTGCCTCCTCTTTGCTACAGTGTTTTGCCTTTCTTTTTGTCTATCTTTAACTTGGAGTTCATGGCATTATTGTTCTCTTGGTAGCTCACAGAGCAACACTGGTCCTGTTGCAAGCGAGTGTACTTAACACTACTGATCTATATGTTTGTAAACGGTTAAGATGCTATGGGTTAGAGATATGTTCTGTTGGCAAAGCACTTGCTGTACAAGCAGAAGAACCTGAGTTAACAACCCCAGAACCCACAAAAATCCAGTCCTGATAACAGGCACTTGTAATCCAGTGCCAGGGAGGCAGAGACAGGGAGATTCCTGGGTCTAGCTGATTGCCCAGCGTACACCATTTCATGAATTCCAATCTAGGGAGAGATTTGTTTCAAAAAACAAGGTGGAGAGCAACAGATGAGCACACCTGTGGTTAGCCTCTGGCCTCTACACACACACACACACACACACACACACACACACACACACACACACAGAGAGAGAGAGAGAGAGAGAGAGAGAGAGAGAGAGAGATTCTCAAATAATGTAATGAATATTCAAGTCTTATGCTCTGATATACAGTCTCACATCAAAAGGCAACCTTGATGAACCAGAGTGATAAATGAAATCGGAAACAACAGTTTCCTTTTTCCTTATTGACACTTGTGCAATAACATTTTAGGACAGTAACATTGATTCTTAGGGCCATTCCAGGCAAGCCAGGATGTCTTGGGGAGCTGGTGGTGCCTCTTGATGAGAGTGAGCAGGTGTTATAGGGGGGAAACTTGGTGCCAGCTTCATGTATTGCCAGGTACCCATAGCTAAAGCCCTGGAAATGTGCTCAGCAGGAGCTTTCTTAGTCGATGGACACATCATCCTGTAAAAACAGACACGGGCCACATCACTGCTTGTATCAGGAATCACAAAAACATCAACATGATTAAATGCAAAAATGCAATACTGAACAGAAAATAAAACTACAATACAGTGTAAGTGAAGGTATAGTTTTAAAAAGTGGCAAGAATAAGTTGCTTATAAGAGTGAACAAATATGTAATGAAAATATCAAAAAGGAACAATAAGGCTGCACACTCATTCTTCAGCTAGGTAGCAAATGGCATTCTAAATATAGGGAGGACAATGTGATCTGTGTGCAGAAAGAGCTACTATATGTCTGGTAAAACACACACACACACACACACACACAGAGCAAACAGGTATTGTGGAAACACAGGTATTGCGAAAGTCTCTAAGATTTTCTTTATGTTTGACATGTCCCACACAAAAGTATTGTCAAAATATCACAGACACTGGGCTATGTGTGCATGCTCCCTAGGAACACAGTGGGAATGGGGTGACTCACGAGGAACACAGTGGGAATGGGGTGACTCATCCCCCTTTGGGGGAACAGTCAGATGGAGGATCTGTGGGACAAGAGAGCCAAAATGTGTAGTTGAGAGCAGAGAAAGGGATCTTCTATCAGAAATAAAAGCATTCAAATCTCACAGGGAAAACTCGAGATGCTTTCCCTGTCCCATCTCCCTTTCCTTCCATGTTGTTACCACTAATAGAAAGCTTTTAACAAGCGGGAACTTCACAGACAGACTCAGCCACCTGGGCATTGTAAAAACTGGTCCCTTTCTGGATGAACCCGTTTTGAAACCATAAATGTTAACTGGTAATGCATGGTAATTTAATATGACATCTCTACCTGCCTCCCCCAGGCCACCCCCTCACAGCCCCAAAGGCTTTGTTTATTCATTTACATACAAGCTGGTCATTTGGGGGAAAAGAAAAAGAAAGGAAGAAAGAAAGAAAGACCACTAGGTTGGAATCCAGATAACCTAGGTTCTAATTTCAGCTTGGCCACTTACTGATCCATTGTTAACTTAGGCAAAGCACTAACCTCCATGAGACCCACTATCCCCTTTTCATTTAAATTGGACATATGCAAATGTTGACTATTTAAAAGTTATGGAATGTAGGCTGGCGTGATGGCTGAGATGGTAAAAGCATTTGCTGCCAAGTTTGAGTCCTGGACCTACATGATGGGCAAAATAGACTGCTGAAAGTTGTTCTCTGACCTCCACACATGGCACACACATACCCACATGAAGACAGACACACATAAATAAATAAATGTGAATTTAAAAATACACTATTAAAACTAACATGTTGAAATATGGAACATTTGTAGAACTGCTTAAGTTGTAGGAGAGTCCATTATTTTAGCAAGAAACACAGTGTGGAAAAACCACTATTTTTGTTTTTGTTTTGTGTTCTGGGTTCATTTTTGGTTAACTGATGTTCATCAAAATTGCTTTGCACTGTGGCTGCAGGCATAGAATTTTGAACTTCCTGAAATCCTCCAGAACTTACTATCACAGCTACTAGATCCCTGAGCTTTGCCTTCTTTATTTGCACTTTGCACTGTTCAATTTCTCTCATATTTCTCCTGTGTTTTGGAGCTCAGGCTGGTCTCCTACTTCCTGTGTAGCAGAAGCTGTGAATCTTGATCCGTTTCCTTTTGCCTCCACCTTCTGGGTGCTAGGATTACAGGCTTGAACCCCCATGCCTGGCTTCATCTTTTCCTTCCTTCCTTCCTTCCTTCCTTCCTTCCTTCCTTCCTTCCTTCCTTTCTTCCTGTTCTTCTCCTTCTCCTTCATCTTTTATCTTTGCATTTTCTGGTTCCTACTACAAGGTGGGCGCGCTCATTGCATTGATTAAATGTGCCTGGACTTTAAAAACCCATTCACAGTTATTCTTACAATGCATGCCATCTGCTGGTTCCCTGGTGAATCTGTCACCAGTTTGGGGCAATTCCTCCACAACCTCCCTTTTCTTCTGCAGGTGCTTTTCTTGCATCCAGCCGTTTGCGAATTCTTCTTTCTTCCAGCCCTGTTCCACCTTCTGGGAAGTCTTAAAACCTGTCACAAAGGAGTTTGCGTTTCGGAGCTCCCGAATGACCAGAGCAACATAACTGGGCATGCTCCGTAGGGAAAGGCTGTTTTGGAACACAAACATAGCAAGCGTTGAAGGAAGATTTTTCAAGGCTGCTGGTTTCAGGATTGGATACAGCTTCCTGTCATCACTCTATCAGGATGTTACAGCTCCTCCCACTCACCCTACAGCCACACTTTCTCTTTTTTATCTCCGTGCCCAATTTTGGAGCCAGCCCTCCTTGGATGCCCCGGCCAATCAAGAGACCACACATTGTTGCCTAAGAGACCCCGGATGCCAGCGACAGGATTTATAGATGGTGATTGGGCTGCTGGAAACGGTGAGGTGGGGCTGGAAGGAGTCAAAGAAAGCTGTCCTAGTGCAACGATGGCAACCCCAGGGCCAGAGGCCTGAAGAAAGAGGCCAGCTGCTGAGGTGAGAACAGTGGGCAGGGCAGGAAAAAGATGGAGATTCTGAGAGCGCTCCCTAGCTTCCCACAAGCCTTGTCGGGGCTCTTGGGGATTGCAGTCTGCTGCAGTTTCAGTGGTTGCTTCATACCCCTGAAATTAACAACCAACAATTACGTACAGGTCAAACATTAGCTTTTAAAACCATGCATTACAGTGTTTACTTAGTTTTTAACAGGTTGGATATAATGTGAGTTCGCATTTAGATCTACCCATCCTCTGTTTCCTGATACTGTGTGAGAGCCCCCACCTCTGTGCTATCTCAGTGTACTGTGGATGAATTGTGTGTTACCAGAGAAACTCAATCCTAGTCTTCGTTGTAACCTCCAAATAAAACCCTGACAGCCCCGAGCATTTCTGCTGTGCCAAGTTCATTATGTTCTGAGTTTTAGCGTGCAATCCCACAAGGTTTAACCCTCACACTACCTCTTCCCCATTCTCCATGACATTTCTTCCTCCCACTAACAAATGTTTATGGAACATCTTTTATGTACCACTGTGATTGGAATTGAGATGAGCAGTGTCAGAAGAACACACAAGCCCAGAAGGGTTTAATGCCACCATCCTTACAGTGGTCTAAAGGGTCTTGTGTCACGGTCCTTACAGTGGTCAAGCTGTCAGTGGGTCTGGACAGAGTACAGGAAAAAACAGAATGAGATTGAAACAGTTACTGTGAATTGACCCAGACTTCCTGTTGAGAAGTTGGGATTCCACAGCCATTAGTGGGATTCAAAGGGTTTTGAGTTGAAAAGTGACTTCACTGACTGGTCCTTAAAAAAAAACATTAAAAAACAAAACAAAACAAAACAACAACAACAACAAAAAAAATAAATAAATTGGATGTGGTAGCATAGGCCTTTAATCCCAGCAGAGGGGAGGGAGAAGCAGGTTGATCTTTGTGAATTTGAGGCCAACCTGGCCTACATAGCAAGTCCAAGTCAACCAGGGATATGAATTGAGACTCTGCTGCAAAACAAAAGCAAGACAAGGCAAAACAAATCTCAGGGCTGGGACTATAGTTCCATTGATAGAGTGCTTGTCTAGCACTCACGAAGCCTGAGTCCAGCACCGCGTAAATCAGGTGTGTGGTGCACACCTGTAATCCAGAACTTGGGATGTGGAGGCAACAGGATCAGAAGTTTAAGGTCATCCTTGGCTACACAAGCAGGTTTGAAGCCTGGCTGGAATAGGTACTTAGTAAAGTTATTGTGTAATGGCGAGGGTGTGAGCAATGGCTCAGAAGATTTAGAAGGCCAGACCAGACCTTAGAGCATGACCACTGGGACTCCTGCTTGTCTGTTGAACATGAGCCTGGGTCCATATGTAGGGGACAGGTACCCTGGACCTTCTTTTTACAGTTTTATCCCAAGGAACATGAAGTGTAACGACAGACAGTCATTAAAAGGAAAGGAAGTCATATGAAAGTACCAGCAACTTGTATTTCTGGAAGAGGATGAGACAGTCAGTCTGCTTTGTCTTGGTAGACAGGGTCAATTATTTCTTGTGTGTGTTCTGTACAAACTTCTGTTTTTCGAGTAGTAACTGGTGGTCTATTCTATGAACTTGTGTATGCATACAAACTATGTACGCTGCTCATCTTCTGGGACAGAGGAGGAGGAGAAAATTGAAAAAGGATAATCACAAAAGAGGAGGTAAGACACCTCCACTGGCACGCTTCTGCAGAATTGTCACCAAAATCTGTGCCTCCTGGCTAAGCCCACCTCGTGGAAACTACAGATGCTTGGATCAGGAGTGGTTTTCAGGCCCAAGGAATGGGGGTGGTGGGGGAGGGGTGCTGTGCAGACCCGTAGGGTATCTGAGCAAAGCTGCTTTATCTTCACTCAGACATGGTACCTAGAATACAAGCAAATGGCTTTCTGCACACACTGGGAAGCAAGGGAGCTTCTCATCTTAACACAGATATTTTTTAACCTGGGGGAAGCAGAATTTTGGATCCCTGTGTATTTTCTAGGCAGAAGATTCATAGCTTTTATCCCAGAGGCTTCAGGATTCTCAGAGATGTTTAAAATAGCTGCTGTCTTAAAAGCAGGGGGTGGGGACTGCTGGGCACAATGACAAATGCTAGTAATCTCAACACTGGGAAGATGGAGGAGAGGGGATCTTGAAAACAAGCAGTACACTATTTTTGCCTGGGTAGATCTGAGCTTGGTGGCAGTGCTTTATAGCTGGTGTTTGCCTGCGTACCTGTGCCTGTATTTCTGGCTGCTAGTTAACAATGCAGTGAAACCATTTCCTGTGCCTTTGGGAGCCTAGCTAAAACTATAGTGACTTAGATAATTAAACATTAGGAACCGAGAAGAGCTTAAAGGCTGATCCAAGCCCAGGCTATGGTGGCAGGATGCAACCAAGGGAAGGTGTTGACTAATGAACCTACCAGGGTATAAGACATTGGCTTCATCTTCAACTGTAGCTTAAACCTAAGTGAATATTACATGTCAAATGAGGACCTCAGAGATTTCAGATGTGGTGAGTGGGGAAATCCATCTCAGCTGAAAAGTAATGCATTAAAATTTTTATACAAGTTTTTAAGGTTCGTTAACCCAAGCTGGCCTATGAGGATGACTTTGAACGTCCTGCTTGCCTCTCTCTCTGTCTGTCTCTCTGTGTCTCTGTCTGTCTGTCTGTCTGTCTGTCTGTCTGTCTGTCTCTCTCTCTCTCTCTCTCTCATTTTTCAAGACATGGATTCTCTGTGTAGTTCTGGCTGTCCTGGAACTCACTGGCCTCAAACTCACAGAGATCCACCTGCCTCTGCCTCCTGAGTGCTGGGATCAAAGGCATGTGCCACCACCGTCCAGCCTCCAATTGGTTTAAATTTGTTCAGTATTTAATGCAGTAGAATCATGTATGGAGCCCCAGATCAGTCATGTATAGAGTTGCCTCAGCCACAGTTCTACCTTTGTGGGAGACCCCATCTTCAGAGAGAAGGAAGAGTAGAAACACTTGGGGCAGGCCCTTTGGCCCACCAAAGGGCAGGTTTTAGACACTGTGTCAGTGACAAGTTCTCAGGAAGACTCAAAGACATTACTAGTTACTGAGGCTACCTGCCATCAGCCACCATGTCAAGACCCTTTTCTCTCTCCCACGTATGTTGGAGGTCCACATACGTAGAATTTAGATGCTTGGTGCTCTTGTAGAGAGCCCAGGTTCAATTCCCAGCACCCACATGATGGTTCACAACTGTCCATGACTTCAGTTCCACAGGATCCAATGCCCTCCTCTACCTCCTCAGGCACCAAGCATACACACATGCAGGCAAAACACACAACAGTAAAATACGTAAATATAAGAAAATATTCTAAATTGCAGAGCCAGTGTTTAAAATTAAAAAAACTCTGCAAGGTTAATTTTTTAAAAAAAGGTTGCAGAAGCCGAAACAGATTCTAGTTCACAAATGTAGAAGAGGAAAAGGGTAGGTAGCTTCTGGGGAACAGAAGAACAGGGACAGCTTTGCAATCTGCTTGGGTCACTAATGTTACCCTTACAGACCACCTCATGCAGAAAAGGATAAGTCTGTCTGTGACTTGATCCACTCACCATCTGTTGTCAAGGAAGTCCCTGGTGGTCCCCAAATGAAGAAAAAAAAAACCCAGCAGCTGGACACCTCTAAAATCAGCCAACTAGCCAGCAGACTCCACACTAGTGAGGAAAAATAATTCCTCAAGGAAATTAAAGTAGGCAAACTGCATACCAGATAACTAAAAACAGCAGATTTACCCAATAAACACATCTGTCCATCTCCAAAGGTGTGGCCTGGCCCCTATATCAGTCTACCCCCGAGTGTGTATTAGGCCAAAACTTTTCTACCTCAACGCTAAGAGTAGAGGAGTGTTAATTACACATGGACAAAAAGTAGATGTTTGTTTTGAGACAGAATCTCATAGAGTAGCTATAGCTGGTCCAGAACTACCTATGAAGAACAATATGGCCTTAAATTCAAGGAAATTCACCTACTTCTGCCTCCCAAATGGGATGAAGGGTGTTTGTTTGTTTGTTTTTGTTGTTTTCCAGACAGGCTTTCTCTTTGTAGCCCTGGCTGTTCTGGAACTAGCTCTGTAGACCAGATCTTCCTGCCTCTGCCTCCCCAGTGCTGGGACTAAAGGTGTGCACCACCTCCACCCAGCAAAGGGTATTTTATGTTGCACTCTGACTCTAAATTTGAAGCATTTCTCTTTCAGGCCAGTAAACTTTGTTCTGAACTAAAAATGACTAAACTGCCCCCATGATCCAGTGGTCTGGTTCCTATTCCATTCACTATCTATACAATCTTGGGTAGGGTGGGCAACTTCAGTGAGCCTCATTTTTTTTCAATGGCCTAAGTAGCTAAAACCCACAATTGCACCATCAGCTCATTATAAACTTGAACATACATATAAAGTCTTTCACATAAACAAGGCTCTCAGTAAATATTCTACCCACCCATACCCTCTCTCAACATACAAAAAAGTATATATATATATATATATATATATATATAATTTATGTATAGATATGTATATTTAGTTTTCAGAAGATTTGATGATTTATTTCTTATGATAGGTGTAGTCTTTCTGATGGACGAATACCAGGTCATTTCATGATGGCATTTGCACCTCCAAAAAGCACTGATGGCTCCAAAATGCAGACAAAGATGAGCACCTGGACACCCCTAAACCATCGGCTTCTGAATGACCAGGTGAGTGGTCAGAGATATTTCATTATTTGGGTCCGTGGAGGTGGGGGGAGAGTAAAATTCTGATAATCAGAATATGAGCAGAAATTGTTTAAGATGGTACTCTATGAACAAAAGACAAAACACCAAGTTATTTAACGGACTATAGAAATGATCCCTGAAAGTGTAATCTTACAAAGTTTATTTAAAAACAACTTTGTGTCTTTGCTGTGTGGGCAAGATTAAAAAAGAAAGAAAGAAAGAAAGAAATAGATAGTTCTTTCCCAGAAAAATGTCATTGTTCTTTCCTGCATTATCTATTCCTGGTCTGTCTTCTTTCTCCCATCGCTGCTTCTCCTTGGAGCCAACAGAATTTGGCGAGGGGAAGAAAGATGTCTAGGAGGGTTTCCCCTCAAAAACCAGTCCCTGAGTTTCTAGATAAAGCTGAGGTCACTTAATGAATCTATTTCAGCTAAGAAGTCTATTTCCCAGTTTAATTCTATGGGATATTGTATGCTTGCAGAGTTGCAGAACTCTGATCAGTCCCTGGACATCAGGCAGGACCACACCCACTTGGCAACAAAACACAATCAGTTTCATTGTGTAAAACTGGCCTCACTGTCTTCCCTCTCCACACCAGTCCTTCCTCCAGGAGATAACCTCACTTTATACCATCACAGGGCCATAAAATCTCACCTTTCCCTCTCAGGCGTTGGATTGGATTCTTCACCCCAGTTTACAGGCTAATAAGTTAGCTTGTTGCCCAAGGAACAAAAGACAGTACTATCTCACAGTGAAGGACACAGGGATCCAGGCAGGCACAAAGAACTTCCGCTCACAGCAGGCAGAGCTGTCAGGGCGAGCATTGTGTCAAGCCTAAACACTGACTCTCCTGCTTGACCTCGACCTGCCTAGTGCTTGGTGGGTTCCCTGGTAGCTGAAGACCAATGAGCACAGGGAGTCTAATACTTCCTAGGAAACAGTAAACATAAACTCCTCCCTCTAGGCTGTCTCCCTGTGGTGTATGGAAAACAGATCCAAGTGAAGAGTGCTAAGGGCCTTCACTCCTCAGCACTCCCAGACTCTTGGGAAAGGAAAGCTGTGGAGGAATATCTACCTATACACCCTTCCCTCCATGCCCCATTTGTTCTCTGGGTCTTTGAGCCTTCTCTCTAGATCTAGTCAACCCAGCTCCTTGTTCTCAGGTCACTTCCTCACGCACCACCCCTTGCCAGGCGCAGTAAGGTAACTCCCTGGCTGTTGTCACTGCCTCTAACAAGCTTACTTATCCTCTAATAAGTCTCCAGGAAGATCTTTCTGAAATACCAATCCTATTAGGTGAGACTGAAAATGGGATTTACTCCAGAGAGCAAATTCCAATGCCCCACGCATCCTTGAGGTCCCTTCAGGTCCTGACCCCCAGCCAACCTCCTAGCTTCTACCCCTGCTGCTACTCCCAGGCACTGCTGTTTCTGGCTTTCCCATCCCATCTGCCCCACTCTCTCTGAATACAGTTCTGGGTAAGGACTCAAGTCCAGTCCTCTCACTGTTTTTTGTTTGTTTGTTTGTTTGTTTGTTTTGTGTGTGTGCATATGTGCAACTACAAGTGTACATGTGCATCGAGGCCACAGGACTTCAGCTCCTCAGGTATGATCTACCTTGTTTTTTTGAGACAGGGTCTCTCATAGACTTAGATCTTACCAAGCAGGCTAGACAGGCTGACTCTCCAGCGCTGGGATTTAAACACACCGCACCTCCTTGTGTGTGTGTGTGTGTGTGTGTGTGTGTGTGTGTGTGTGTGTGTGTGTATGTGTGTGTATCTCTGTGTGTATGTGAGTGAGTGTGTGTGTGTGTTTAGTGTGAGTCTTGGGGATTCAATAGAGGTCCTTGTATTTACAATCACATGTTTCGCCAGTTGAGCCCTTTCTTAGATATTCATTGACGATTATCTTTGGGCCCTTCTAGCCATTGTTTATGTGACATTGTTTATGTGACAAAGTGTTGATCCCTCTTGGCAAAGCCTGTATCAAACCTGGCTCATATTAGAACTAGGAACTTTCTCCTATTCTGATGTGAAACAGGAGTGAAGTGTGTGTGTGTGTGTGTGTGTGTGTGTGTGTGTGTGTGTGTGTGTGTGTGTGGGGGGGTGTATAAGAGATTGGATCCTGAAGAATAAAGCAGAGAAGCTGTAAAGGAAACAGATACAAAAATGACCTAAGCAGGAAGAGGGATGGAACAAAAGGACAGGTGCAGGCAGATGGAGCCTGGCCTCATAGTGCCAAATTAACGTATGGAAATCTTTTTCTTTCAGCGCAACTATTATTCACTGAGCACCTGTTGTGATGCTGGGAGCTCTCCAACAGTTTATATAACAGTTTATCCCTCCAACTTCAGTGTCAAATTTGGAAATCTGTTTTCTCATTGAATTGTGAGGATTTTGCACATGTGTGAAAAAGTGACTTGAGTTGAAACACAAAGTTGCTGAATGCCTTGATTTTCAGAAAATTCACTAGAAAAGTCTTGGTCAATTTGGCCACTGTGAAGAAAAAAGAAGTATCTTAAGCTAGACATGGTGGCATGTGCTTTCAATCCCAGACCTCAGAGCTAGAGGCAGAGGGATGTCTGTGAGTTCAAGACCAATCTGGTCTACATAGTGGGTTCGAGACCAGCCAGTGCTGCATAGCAAGACTCTATCTCCATTATTATCTTTTAAATTGGTGGCTGGAGGGATGGCTCCTCAGTGAAGAGCACATATCACTCTTGCAAAAGACCATAGCTTAAATTCCTAGCATCCGATTGGGGTGGCTAACAACTTCCTGTACCTCCAGCTCCAGGGCGATCTGAGCCTTTTGGAGCACTAGCAGTCAAGTGCACATACCCACATACAAGCATAGTTCAAATCAAAAATAAATCTTTTAAGAAGTGTGCCCAAGTGCTCGCTGTAGGAGAGATGATAAAGATAGATCCTTTATTTGACAGTGCTGGGCACTTGTGAACCAAGGTCTCTCCCATTGATATACATCCCCAGCCTTGAGAAGTAGGTTTTGAGATGAATATATAGGAATTAACCCTAAAGAAGGGGAGAGAAGGTATGATGGCTGTTCTTGCTTGTCAACTTGACTAATCTGGAATTAACTAAGACCCAAGTGGCTGGGAACACCTGTGAGGGATTTTTTATTTTCTTAATTAAATCATTAAAGGTGGGAAGATCCATCCTTTAATCTGGGACATACCTTCTGGTGGCAGCCGGAATAACATAAAGTACCCAGAAGGAAGCTTGCTATCTCTGTCTGCTTGCTCTTGCTGGCAAGTCCATTCCCTCATTAGCATGAGAAACTACTTCTTCAAGAGTCTGGCATATACCAAAGCCCAGCTGAGATATCCAGCCTTGTGAACTGAACAACTCCTGTTGGTAGTCAGCCATTGCTGGACTAGCTGGACCATGACCTGTAAGCCCTTCTAATAAATCCTGTATATACATATGTAAGTTCTGTTCCTCTTGAGAACTCTGACTAACACAGAAGGAAAGGATGCAAGTTTGGGGTCAAGGATGAAGGTGAGGTGCAATGAAGTCTTCATGACATCTCCGCTGGCCTCATAGGACACCAGCTGTCGTGATCCCTCTGAGTTGTCTCATAACTCAGCAAGGAGGCCTGTCCTTTATGGTTGGCACTGCTCTTTGGTGACCAGCTGCTCTCCCCTCCAAGGTTATGACCTTGGCCAAGCCAGCTTCTTTGAGCTCCTGGCTGTCAACCAGCTGCCTCCCAATGGCTACTAAATAAATCCCTCAGCTCTAGAAAGGATCAATACGACATAGCAAACATGGTAATGGTTTTATCCTTGTTCTTTAATGGCTTTGGTCACATCTAAAGATAATTTAAATACTCACCATTCATAATTCTGACATTCAAAAATATTACTTAGTTGGCTTCTTGTTTCAAATGAATTTTTTAAAAAACATATATGTCATTGTGAACTCCTTTTTTAAAATATTTATTTTATTTTTAGTGTATGTTTATGTGTGTGTGTGTGTGTGTGTGTGTGTGAGAGAGAGAGAGAGAGAGAGAGAGAGAGAGAGAGAGAGAGAGAGAGAGAGAGAGAGAGAGAGAAGAGAGCGCACAGGTACCCACGAAGCCCAGAAGAGGTCATCAGAGCCCCTGCACCTGGAGTTAGACGGTTGTGCCTTGCCCTGCTGTGGTGCTGGGAAAGGGACATGATCTTAGCCACGTGCCACCTCTTTAGCACCCATCCCTTTTCTTTTGGGACAGAATATCATGTAAGCCCAATTGGTCTTGAACTCAATGTGTAGTCACAAATAAAACTATTCTTCTTCTTCTTCTTCTTCTTCTTCTTCTTCTTCTTCTTCTTCTTCTTCTTCTTCTTCTTCTTCTTCTTCTTCTTCTTCTTCTTCTTCTTTCTTTGATTTTTCGAGACAGGGTTTCTCTGTGTGGCTTTGTAGACCAGGCTGGCCTCAAACTCAGAGATTCACTCTGCCTCTGCCTCCCAAGTACTGGGATTAAAGGCAGCTGCCACCACTGCCTGGCCAACATTGTACTTCTAATCTTCATGAATTTACATCCCTAGTTCAAAGGTGATAGGCCTGTGGCTCTAAGCCCCGTTTACGAGGGGCTGGAGGTTGGATCCAGGGCATTATGCATGCGAAGTAAGCAGTCTACCAACTGAGCTACATCTCCAGCCCTCCATTTTGTTTTTGTAATTTTTGTTCTATAGTAGAATGTAAAATACATAATAACCAACTCAGCCTGAAATAAAAGATTTGGGGTTTTAACTTCACAGCAGGTTGTCAGCTGAGAGGCTGAATTCAAATTTAGATAATTAAAAAAAAAAAAAAATAAAAGTATCATCAAGGTAGGCAAATGCAGCAGGTTACAGAGTAATTTGGGCACCGAGAATTCCTAGGGGAGAGTGTTATAATAGTACCTGTTTTGCCAGCTGGTGTCGTAATTAGAAGGATCACGTTCCGCCATAAGCAAAGCCAACCATTGGCAGGGATGGGCAGGATAATTGCCTTGACTCCAGCGATTATTTCGCTCTTGTATATGCATCCCAAAACATCATGTTGCACACCTTAAATACATATAATTTAAGAGCAGGAAAAGTGCACATCCCCATTTCTTTGACTGGCGATCCGCACATGTCCCACAGTGCCTGTAAAAAGGGAGTCCTGGGAGGCAGCACCTTGTTGCCATCCATCGGTCATAATGTAGGATTTCCAAAATAGCTCCCTCCTCCACTGCAATGATGTCACACGAGGAAATATGTAATGGCAGTGTCAACAGACTAAAATAACAACCAAGAGATTTTGACTTAACAGCAGGCTGTGGGTAAACTGTGATATAAACAGACTGCAGCCGTCTGTGGGAGAAGAGCCATTTTAATATTGCCTATTCAAAGAGATGCTGTGCTTTCCAGCTTCTTAAAAATGAAGACCCTGATTGCACATCTTTGGAATGATAATCCAGTCTAATTCAGGGAACATGAGAGTGCAAATCCAACTGAGGACCGACACAAAACGATTTGCCCCAAATTATATATATTTGTTATAAGGGCAGACTCAACCAGAGTGGAGTCCTCTTGACTTTGAGTCGGGATGTGTCAAGCAGGAGAGACTGATATGTGTTTGTTATTTCTTCTCTCCTCCTCCCATTGGTGGTCTGTTTCTCTTGAGTGCAGATACTGTCTGTGAATGCCTGGGCTTGCTTGGAGTCTGAATAGATGTTGGTTTTCCCTTTTCTTTTCAGTGCACAGCCTCACAGCTGCTTAGCAAACATACTGTTGCTGAGCTGTATCCCCAGTCCTCCTTTCTACTTTTTAAGATATGGTCTTACAAAATTACCTAAGCTGACCTAACCTCATGCCGTAGCCTAGACAGGTCTTGAACTTGTGATCCCCCTGCCTCCTGAGTAGCTGTGATGACAAGCCTGCACCACCAGGTCTGGCTTAGACATTGCGTTTGCTGTAGCCTGATGCATGACTGAAACCACTTCCAACCATATTTCTTTCCTGATGCCTTTCTGTGAACTCTCTTCTCCAGTCAGTGTCCCTTTGTAACCACGAGCCACACCCTCAGGGAACACTATGATGGTGCAGCCCAACCTCCTTTTGAAAACGTATTGATGATATGGAGACCTAGTCTTTCCCATGCCAGGCAGAGCCCTGGCAGAAGTTCCACAAGAATTTAGGGCTGCAGGGTTGGTGGGATTTAGTATAATCCTAGCACTAAGGATGCTAAGGTAGGAGAAACACCGATTCCAGTTCTTTTCAGCTATATAATAAGTTCCAGGCAGCCAGGATGGAGAAGACCACAATTATAGTGAGAAAACCAAGGGCAAAGTTAAGCTGAGTAGGTATTTCTGTACCAGAGTTCTTCCCTCCATCCCTCCATTCCTTCTTTTTCTCTTCCTTTCCTTCCTGCTCCTTCCTTGTCTTTTCCCTTCCTTCTTTCCTTCTTTCCTACTTTCCTTTTTTTTTTTTTTTTTTTTTTTTGACACTAGCCTTAAACTTACTAGTAGTTGGGGATAAACTTGCATTGATCCTCCTGCCTCTGCTTTCCAAGTGCTGGGAGTTTGGGTGTGTGCCACCATGCTTGGCACTTGTTCTTTTTGTTAGTCCAAACTATGCCCCAAACTTACTATCTCCCTGCTTCTGCCTCCTGAGTACAGAGACTACAGTGTAGTACCACCTTGCCCAGCAGTTTGTTTATATTTTAAAATTCAAACAAAGTAACTTTTATGGGAGTCTGCCTGTCCTATCTAAAATGAGGAAGTTAAAGAAAAAGCTCTTCGGGGTTTTTTATGATTTATTTTAATGTTTTTCTTTATGTGTGTATGGGTATGTGCACATGAGTGCAGTGTCTACAGAGTCCAGAAGAGGGTGTTGGATCTCCTGGAGTTAGGAGTTACAGGTTATTGGAAGCTGCCTGAGCCATCTCTCCACTCCTTCTTGAAGATTTCTTTCAGCTCTGATCTCCTGTGCCTTCGGAAAGGCATTATCATTGTTTGACCAGTAGTGTCGCTTAGATTCTGCCATGAAACCTGTTCTTGCTGGTTCTGGGGAGCATGTAAGAGAAAGGGGTTCTCATCTAAATGGGGAGGTAAGATGAACAGAAACTACTAGAGAAACAACCAGACACTCTCACTGGGCGTAGGGGTTCAAGCCTTTAATTCCGGAACATGGGAGGCAGAGGCAAGAGGATCTCTGTGAGTTTGAGCCCAGCTTAGTGTACATAGCGAATTCCAGGTTAGCCAGGGCTACATAGAGAAAACATGTCTCAAAACAAAACAAACAAATAAACTCTCCAGCCCCTGTGGAGCATGAGTAGAGCAGAAAGGGGAGGGACCCTGGGCATCAGAATTTCATCCGCATTGGCTGTTGGCTTGAGGAGGTTTCGGTAGAGGAGAAAGAGCACCAGAAATACTTGCATTCAGTTTTGTCTCTTCTGTGTTTTCTACATTCTCTAGTTGCATGTGTAATTCTGAATTTATCTGTTGTCATAATGATAGGACCATAGCTTCCCAGTGGCGATGATTGGGGTGAGAAGAGAAAAGAGTCTTCTCCTCCTCCTCCTCCTCTTCCTCCTCCTTTTTCTTCTCTAATATGCAAAAAGTATCTACATGTGGCGTATGAGATTCTTTGGACAGGAGACTTCTCGTGGCACTTGTTGAAGCTGCTATTTCAGCCCCATTTCAATATGCCCTTGATGACCAGAGCATGAGAGACTGAGAAAGGAAAGAATGACCTGCTGGCAGCATGAGGTCAACTTCTCATTCTCCATGATCAGGAAGGAGCAATGTCTGCAAAGCCTCTCCTAGCTGGAGAGGTCCTTCAGGGCTGCTCAAGAGCTGTAACATTGACCCCCATTTGAAAGCTGACAGGGTGTCTGTGTTGGCTCGGAGACACAGTCTCATATGTTTATTTGTCTCTCTTCCTCTCTTCATAACCCCTCCCCTGCTGAATATACCCATGCTGGTCTTCTCCTCTTCACATGCTGAAATCCACATATGCTCTGAGGCTCGGAAAAATGTCAACATATACATTCACTCACACTGTGCTGCAAATCCCACAAGGCTATCAGTTCTTACGGTCACATCTATTGGAATGAAATATCTTGGGTACTGGTGATATGCTATGCCGGCACACTGCTTGGATGTGTCAAACAACTAGGACATGGTTTCTTTGCAAAATAGTATATAAGAGCAAACCTGTGCAGACACAAAGTTGTGAGCTCAGAGTCACACATAGAGAAACTATTTTTATAATTAGTAATTCCATGGATAGCCATGGGTATACACTGAGGGGCAAAAGCAGGGCTGTCAAGATTGCTTGGTTAGTAAAGTGCTTGCTAAGCAAGCATGAGGGCCTTGTAGAGCTTGCTGGCCAGCCAGCCTAGCCAAACTGATGAGATCCAGGTTCAGTGAGAAGCCCCGTCTCAAAAACTAAGTTGGAGACAGTGGAAAGACTACCTTAAATGCCCTGATAATGAGATTGATGACTAACTTACATGCCATCATAGAGCTTCATCTAGTAGCTGATAGAAACAGAAGCAGACACCGACAGCTAAATACTGAGCTGAACTCCTGGAATCCAGTTGCAGAGAGGGAGGAATGATAAAAAAAAAGGGGGGGGTCAAGACCAGGCTACAGAAACCCACGGAGACAGCTGACCTGAACAAGGGGGAGCTCATGGACCCCCAGACTGATAGCTTAGAAACCAGCATTGAACTAACTCAGACCCCCCTGAACATGGGTCTCAATTAGAAGGCCTGGGAAGCCTAAGGGGCCTCTGACAGTGGAACCAGGATGTATCTCTGCTGCACAAAAGGACTTTGGGAGCACATTCCCCATGGAGGGATAGGATACTCCCTTAGCCTATAGACAGGAGGGAGGGCCTAGACCCTATTCCAAATGACTTGACAGATTTTGATGATCCCTCCTGGAAGGCATCACCCTACATGTGGAGTGGGGGGGGAGGATGGGAGAGAGGGAGGGGAGAGGGAACTGGGATCAATATGTAAAATAAGAAAAAATAATAAATATATAAAAAAATAAGTTGGAGAGAGATAAGATACCTAATGTTGTTGAACTTTGGCCTCTCTTTACACATATACACATCTTTTTGTGCGCGCGCACACATTCTTGAATACACACACAAGAAGAAATGAACTGTTCATTCATATATATTACATGTTTTTATGTGATTATTATTGAAAATTTCCAGGAGCCACATTTTTTTTGTCTGTGTTGGTTTATGTCCTTTCAAATTTGAGACTCTATAATTTCTTTTTCTTTCATATTTCATTTTTCTTGAAGAACAATTTCTCAGTGATTCATGGTGGTACACACTGATAATCCCAGTACTTGAGAAACAGAGGCAGGCAGATCAAGTTGGTTGGGCCAGCTTGGGCTATAAAATGTGGGCCAGGCCAACCTGGGCTACAGAGAGAGACCCGGTCTAAAAGGAAAAGGGAAGGAGGATAGGAAGAAAGAAGGGAGGATAGGTTATTTCTTTCGTATGAATTATTCCATATACAGAAACTAAAAAGAGAGGCCTTGCCTGGGTTAAAAGTAAGTAAAGTGGGCTGGTCGTATAGTTCAGTGGTAGAGTGCTTGACCAGCATGCACAGAACTCTGAGCTTGATTCCCCAGCTCTGCATAAACCAGACATGGTGGTGCAGCCTGTAATCCAAGTACTCTGGAAGTAGAGACAGGAAGATGGGAATTTCAAGGTCACCTTGGCCTGCATAGAGAGTTCAGGACCATTTAATAAATAGATAGAGTATCCTCTCAAAAACTCAACCTGTCTCTTCCTTACTCACTGATCCTTTAATGGTGTTGTTTATAATGGGTATATTGAACCATGATGCCCAAAATGATCCTATTTTTTCTCTTATTTGCTGTAGGTATTTGAAGAACGAAGAGCTCTGCTTGGAAAATGGGTAAAGCATTTAAAATATATAGGCCTGCTGGGACTATCTGAATTGCAGAGTACTTGCCTAGTCTGCACAAGTCTTTGGGTTCAGTCCTCAATACCACAAGATAGATAGATAGGATAGATATAGATAGATAGATAGACAGACAGACAGACAGACAGATAGATAAATAGATAATAAGAATAAAATGTGCCTGTTTCTGAGTCATGGTATAATATTTGTTTTCATCTGTTCAAGCTACTATAATGAAAACCATAGGCCAAGTGGCTGTTTATTGATTTTTCTTAGTTCTGGAGTTTGGAAATTCTCATTATCAAGGTACTGGTGATGGGTGTCTAGTGAGAGCCCTCTTGAGCAGCCATCTTGCTGTCTCCTGAAATGGCAGAAAGTGGGGAAGAGTTCTGTGGGATCTGATTTGAGATCCACCTCCCGAAGGCCCCACCTACTCCCCATCCCAATCTACAGGTTAGGATTTTATCCTGGTTTTAATTTTTGATTAGATTTATTTTATGTGTATGAGTGTTTTTCCTGCATGTGCGTATGTGCACCATGTGGGTGCCTGATTCCCATGGAGGCTAGAAAAGGGGTGCACGCCTCTAATCCCAGCACTCAGGAAGCAGGGAGAGGTGAATCTCTGAGTTGGAGGCCAGTCTGATCTACAGAGCAAGTTCCAGGACAGCCAGGGCTACATGGAAAAACCCTGTCATGAAAAGCAATAAACAAATAGTGAAGGTTTCAACATGCGAATGCTTCAGGACACAAACATTCAGTCTGCAGCATTGTCTCCTAGCCACAAGTACCAAGGCAGTGCTGGCTCCTTCCTGAGAATCATGACTGATGATTTCCATGTAAAGTCTACCTGGAAAACAGAACTCATCCGGTATTTCAACAGACATAATTTAATCAAAAGGGTTGGCAAACGAATATTGAAAGAAAGACTCAGGAAGGGGTTGATAAGGGTCTGTGGAGAATTGGGCTAATGCCAGCCTTACTCACTCCAGCCCAGCAGGGGACCCACACTCCTGAGAGGGAAAAGTAGGCATCTCAGCCCACTGGTGCTGGTATATCCAAGGAAGCATGATGACTCTAGGTCATCTGGGAGACAGCTGGAGTCAGGGAGAAGAGTCAAAGCAGTGCCGACAGGAGCAGCAGGAGGGCAGGAAGGAGTATGTCTCCTCTTCCTCAGTTTCCCTGTAGTACCTCCATCTTCACAAGCAGCATTTAGCAGAGAGCTGGCTGTCAACAGAGTTCCAGCCTCCTGGACTTGCAGAGTATAGCGATGTGGGTTTGGAGATGAGAGAGGATGTCTTTGTAACCAGTGCAGTTCATCCACTGGGCCTCCAGCATCCAGGTAGCAGGTCCATTCTTCTGCGTGTACTTGGACTTCCGCACAAGAACACTAACAGCTTCATGCTTCTTCCTAACAAGCTACAGCCACCCTTCGTCATCAATGAGAACTTTCTCATCTGTTCCTCTAACGAGGAGACAGAGTTCCAAAGGTCATTATCCATTACTGAATAATGTCAAGTTATGTGTTTCTGGGCAACAAATTACTTGATGAATTACTCTACAGTCTCAAATATTTTCTACTACTCAAGAGAATTGAAAACATATGACCATATTTGTATGGCTTGAACATTAAGGTTTATAGCAACAGTATTCAAAATAGTCAAAAGCACAAACAATCCAAATATCCATCTACAGGCAAATGAATAAATAAGACGTGCTATGTTCATATGATGGGTTGTTATATACTATAGCATGGATCAACTTTGAAGGCATTGTGTGCCAAGTGAAATAAGCCAGTTTCAAAGACAAATATTGTACAACTCCACTTTATATGAGGTACTTAGAATGGGCAGATTCACAAAGATAGAAAATAGAATAGAGACAACCAGGGGTTGTGGAGCTAGTGTTTGATGGGTGCAGATTCTTGGTTTGAGAAAGCTCTGGAGACAGGAGGTAGTGGTGGTTGCACTACAATGTGAGTTTATTTAATGCAACTGTGCATTAAAAGCCTGTAATCCCAGCACTTGGGAAGCAGAGATGGCAGAATCAACTCCAGGACAGCCTCAGGCTAGGTACCAAGATCAAGGCCAGCCTGGGCTTCTGAGACCCTGTTTCCCTAAATCAATCTTCCCCTCCCCAAGACAGTTTAAATAGGATGAAATGCTTATGTGTTTCTTTCTTTTTTTTTTCAAATCATTATATCTTCAATAATCTGATGGTAATTCAAAATATGAAAAATAAGTGGTGAAGCTGTTTGAGTTAAGGTGGATGCCTTACTTTGATCAGCTGGCCTTTTGTAGTCAGCCTCAGGAGGAGAAAGTGGCCAAATAAGGGAATGGGCCTTGGTGGTAAGCTTTCGGGATGTAATCTAACAATTGTTAGCAAGGCAGAGGGGATGGGGGAGAAGGGCAAGGCTGCTAGAGCCCCGTTAGCCATGCTTGGGCTGGCTAGAGTCCCTTCAGCATGTGCATTTGAGTGCAGGTACCCAAGGAGTCCAGAAGAGGGCGTCAGATCCCTGGAACTGGAGTTACAGGTGGTTGCGAACTGTCTGGCCTGGGTACTGGGAATAAACTCAGTCCTCTGCAGGAACAGTAAGCACTCTTAGTCACTGAGCAATCTCTCCAGCCCCATAAATAATTTCATTTTTGTTCATGAATGTATATGTGATTCTGGTTGATACTTAGAATAGCAACATACAAAATAATAATGAGAAAACGAAGCTATATGTGCACTGTGTGGTGGGTGGCACACACCCGTAATCTCAGCACTCCAGAGGCTGAGGCAGAAAGCTTGTGAGTTCAAAGCGCAGTCTGAGATACACAATGACACCCTATCTTTACAAAAGAAGTCCTCTGTAGGGTTAGGGAAGTAGCTCAGTGGTTAAAGTACTTGTCTCAGAAGTGTGGGGATGGGAGTTCAGCTCCCCAGAACCCAGATAAAGTCCAGATGGGTATTTCACCTCCATGTAAGTCTAGCCTTTGAAAGCAGAGCCACTGTTCCTGGAACACACCGGCTAGCAAAATAACCCCGTGAGCCCTGAATCAGGTTGAGACTTTGCCTTGATGCACAAAATGATAGGTGGTGATTCCCATCATCATCATCATCATCATCATCACACACACCACACACACACACACACACACACACACACACACACACACACACACGTGTTTGGGGGAGCCTCCCAAATCACCCTCCTGTCCTTGCCATTCATTGTGAGATGATTGGTGAACTTTGACAGCTCAAGCTACATCGACTCTAAAAATAGCATGCTCACAGTTATGAAGACTACCCCACAGGACAGCGTTTTTTGGGAGCAAACCCCGATACTGTGTGACAGCGGAATAAGAAGACTCTAGTGGCTCCCCAGCCTCATATGCTGATCCCTTATTTTATGCTTCTGATTTTACTGAAGAATTGATGAAAGGAGTAAGGGAGATTGCTAAATTCCTGCACAGTGGACTCTTCGTGGAGTGTCTGCTTCCGGGTTTATCCTAACACCTTCCAAACTCCACAGGGATTTCCCCTCTGCTGCTCAGTATTCTGAGTCATCACCCCCACCTTGAATTGGTAGGGGTTCAAGGAATGTAAATTCATTTTCTATTAGTTTAAACAAACCCAATTAGAAAGGAAAATCCCCGAGGCAAAAACCACCTATCTGAGCCAAATGGAAATTATCCTGGACTTTCTGGATCAGCGAAACAAATAAAGAGTCCACGTAATTATCTTTTTAATCACCAGGGATAGTGTTTCAGTGTTTTCCTTTATAGTTTTTTATGATCCTAATGTTCTTTTATATTCATTTTAAGTTGTACTATAATGTGAGTTCGTCCTCTTATGTGACACTAAGGAAATCTGGTAAGCTGACCTGGGCTTGTCCTTGTCAAGACACAAACATGACAACTTGATGCTTTTAACGTTTCTTTCATATCTCCTTTACATAGATTTAGCCACTTGCATACTGTTTTTAAGATCTCCATGGCATTTTAGAATAATAGATGTCCTTTATATAATGTACATGCACACATACACACACATACTTATGTATATGTAATCCTCACAATAGTATATGATCCTCACAATAGCCCTACAATGTAATTATAACGACTCTAATGTATAAATGATATTTTAAATATTACAGACAGTAGAAAATTGATAGCAAGGCACTGAGTATTCACTCCTGTCAAACAATCCAAACTCAGAACACACAGGCAAATCTTATATGAAGTGTGGGAAACTACTCCAGGAGGCACAGATTCTAATAGCTCTGAGTCACTGTTTGGAGGGAAATAGAGAAAGTGGAACCTTTACAGACAACAGGCTCTAAAATCGTCACAAGGTAATTTAAAGAGTTGAAACAGAGACTCCTTTTGTAGTTGGAAAAGAGTATGAGGGCCAGAGGACACACCCAAAAGTGGCATTTCTCATATCTGTACCCCAACAAAAATGAATTCGAGCACACACACTGTGAAGGAAAGGTTTAACTGTCAACTTTCCACACCTAGATTCATTTGAGGAGAGTTTCAACTGAAGAACCATCTAGACTAGATTGGGCATATCTGTGGGGGATTGTCTTGTAGGTAGTACTATTTCCTGAACATGAGCTTCTGAACTATATCAGACAGGAGAAAGCTAGCTGAGAGCACTCAAGGATCATTCATTTCTCTCTCTGCTCTACACATACACTTTTTTGTTATATTTTCCTAGTGTCATGTCTAAAACGCCTCCACAAAAAGCAATTCATGGAAGAAAGGGTTCATCTTAGTCCACAGTTGCAGTTCCAGTCCACCATAGTGGGGATGTCAAAGCAGCTGGTCACATCTACAGTCAAGAGCAGAGTAAAATAAGTGCACGCAGGCACACGCGGTGCTCAGCTTTCTCTCAGCACTAAGATAGTACAGGATCCCCTGTCTGGGGAATGGTGGCTCCCACTGAAGGGCTGGACTATCCCACATCAATTAACATAAGACAGTCACACCCCCCCACCAGGGACATGCCCAAATGTCAACCTGATCTAGACGGTCCCTCAATGAGACTCTTCAGGTAGTTCTAGATTGTGTCAAGTTGACTGTTACATATACACTGAAGGTCTAGGTCACATGCCCTTCTGTAGATGCAGTTTAGTCACGTACATGGAAATGTGAGAAAGGATAAGTAAGTCAATGGTAAAATGTGGAATTTACTGAGCTGGTATAGTAACATAAGCATGCTATACATTAGCAATAACTTACTAAACTCACTTTCTGTGCTATTCTCTTCCTCGCAGTTGATCAGAATAACTGTGGGACTCTTGTTCTGTTTCCTCAGTTTGACAAATGGACAGACTCTCAGAGGAGACGAATTCTTACAGGCCTGCTAGAGCGCTGCTCCCTGTCCCAGCAGAAGTTCTGTTGTCGAAAGCTGCAGGAAAAAATCCCAGCAGAGGCTCTGGATTTTACTACCAAGCTTCCAAGGGTGTTATCTGTCTATATCTTTTCCTTCTTGGATCCCCGAGCCTTTGCCGTTGTGCACAGGTAAAGGCAATGGAATGGTACAAGGTGTTTTGTTGGGACAGCTGTAGGAAACTCTGGAGGTGGAATAACCTGGAGATGAACCCCACATGCATATGCGTAGATCCAAGTAATAGATTTTATTCTGCCAAGTTTGAATGAATGGCCCTTGACCTTTTTCTGTGTCTAACTGTGTGTGTGTGTGTGTGTGTGTGTGTGTGTGTGTGTGTGTGTGTGTGTAAGATACTGTAAACAGAGGTTTCTCTGTCCCACCCATCCCTCAGTGGCTTATAAATAATCATTCAGAAGCTCAATAGTAATTACAAACTGTTTGGCATTGTTTAGGCTTATTGCTAACTAGCTTCTACTTTTTTGTTTTGTTTTGTTTTGTTTTTGCTTGTTTTTTTGAGACAGGGTTCCTCTGTGTAACAGCTCTGGCTGTCTTGGAACTTGCTCTGCAGACCAGACTGGCCTTGAACTCACAGTGATCTGCCTGCCTCTGCCTCCCAAGTACTTGGATTAAAGGTGTGCACCACCACCACCTGACTGACCCCTAGTTATAAATTAACCCATTTTTATTAATCTCTGTATTGCCACATGGCTTATGGCTTTACCTGTGGTCTAGTCCATCTTGCTGCTCCAGTGGCTGGCTGTCATCTGCCCCTGACTCTGCCCTTCTTCCCCCTGTATCTCTGTTTGGTTTTCTCTCCTTGCTATATTTTGCTTTGTTATAGGCCAAAGCAGCTTTCATTATCAACCAATGAGAGCAACATATATTCACAGTGTACAGAGGGGTTACCCCACAGCAGGTTACCATGAGTATCAGATGACACTAGCAGTCATACACATACAAGTGGTTCCTCAACAGGGCAGCATCTACAATAGCACCCTAGACCAATGGTTTTCAACCTTCCGAATGTTGTGACTCTTTAATACAGTTCCTCATGTTGTGGTGACCCCCAACCATAAAATTATTTTTGTTGCTATTTCATAACTGTAATTTTGCTATGGTTATGAATGCTAATGTAAATATCTGATATGTGAGCCTTGTGAAAGGTTGTTCAATCCCCCAAAGGTTGAGAACCACTCCCCTAGCCTATGCAGTATAGGTCATCTGTAAATAGAAAAGCTCAAAAGATAAGCTGCATACCTGTGAACTCAACACATGGAAAACTAAGGCAGGAGAACCATTATGAGTTCAGGGTTACCCTGGGCTACAGGGTGAAACCTTTCTCAAAAACAAAACAGAAAGGAAGATAAGTAGATCTGAGTGTGCCAGTATACCCTCAGAGGACTTAGGGGAAAAAATGAAGCCATTTTTTTTTCCTACAAGTAATTCTTTACTGTATTAAACTGAAGTTAAGGGGCTGGAGAGATGGCTCAGCAGTTAAGAGCATTTGCTGCTCTTGCAGAGGACCCAGGTTCAGTTCCCAGCATTCACATGGCAGCTCACAACTTGACTATTATTCCAGTTCCAAGGTATCTGACTCTCTCTTCTGGATTGCATATCTATACATACACACAGGCAAATACTCATGCATATAAAAGTAAAAATAAATAAATGTTTAAAAAAAGAAAAAAAAATAACCTGGAGTTAAATTAAGATATAAACCTGTAAAGCAGGCTTGGTGGGGCATACTTGTAATTCGAGCACACCACAGGAGGATCAGAAGTGTAATATTACTGAGCTGTGCCTCCAAGGAAAATGACAGAAGTTGTCTGGGTCCCTCAGCGCAGCTCAAGCGCTAGCAGAAAAGAGGCTGTGAAAGTGAGAAGGCTGCTTTGTTTTCTCAGGTGAGCTGGTACTGGAAGAGCTTGGCTGAGTTGGACCAGCTCTGGATGCTCAAGTGCCTGCGCTTTAACTGGTACATCAGCTTCTCCCCAACACCCTTTGAGCAGGGCGTCTGGAAAAAGCACTACATTCAAATGGTGAGAGAACTTCACATCACCAAACCCAAGGCAAGTCTGAGACAGAAAGCAGCACACTTGGAAAACGTCAGCTGTGGCAAATTCTAGTACTGAGTTAATGATCCAGCTTGAATGTAGGAAAGGAAATGGAGCAAAAGACATACCGTGACCAGACTTCCTGTTTGAGGCCTCACAGGCCTTTTCAGGAAACTCATGTTACCGAGAACTCTCACCTGCTGCCCTCCAACCATAGCTATCTGTAGAGGTCAGGACTTGGGGACACCTCTCTGTATCCCAACCTTGATTTATGTGCCTCTCCCTCAATCACCAGACAGTTTGACATGGGAATTAAGCATTATATTCAGTAATTGTCAGTATGGACTGTTAGAATTTAAACATTCAGATTTGCTATGATTCTGTAAGATGAAGTGAAGTTTGTTGGTTGGTTGTCAGTGGATTAATTAGTTCATTGTTTGAGACAATGGTCTCCTTACGTAGCCCAGGCTGGCTCTGATCTCAAGAGCCCCCAGCCTCAGTGTTAGTTACTATAGATATGTGCTGAATGCATGAATGTTTATTTATCAGCTGTCATGGGGATTCACACTAGGGCCTCATGCAAGCATGATAGTCTGAGTTTGGATCTCTACCACCTATTTTAAAAAGCCACTTGTAATCCCAGCACTGGGGAGATGGAGAGAGGGTGATGCTGCAGGCTTAGCTAGCTGAGACAAATGGGAGAGCTCCCAGTCCCAGTGAAAGACCCTGACACCCAAGGTTTAACTCTGTCTTCCACAACCATGTTCACACATGTGTTCGCAGGAACACACACACTCATTTGATATGAATATTCACAGAGTAAAAAAGAAGAAATATAGAATCATTTTATTACACATATGCAAACAAGTCATCTAACAAGATTCAATATCCATTCATGATGACACAATTCCAGAAAGACTTCATTCAGGCTGGGATTATAGTTCAGCAGTAGACCCAGTGTTTGCCTAGCCTATGTCAGGCCCCAGGGTTTAACCCCAGCACCGGCACAAAAGATTTGAAATGGTAAGAGCAAAACTTGCTTACATCATTGTTGTGGATTTCATTATTGCCAAGTGTCAGAATTAATGATTTTTCTACATTTTACTATTACTTATATTTAAGTACCTCCCAAGTTTTAAAGATTATCCCATATTATTTTATTTCTGATAGTATGGTACTAATCACTTTTAACATTGCTGTGGCAGAATACCTGGCAAAAGCAACCCAGAAAGAAAGGTCAGTTTTGACTCATAGTTCAAGGGTATAGTTCATTATGGTGGGAAATCATGGCTGGAGGATCATGAGGTGGCTGGTCACATGGCATCCTCAGGAAGCCAGCAGGTGAATGCTGGTGCTTAGTTACTATCTCCTTTTTATTCTGTCTGGAACCTCAGTGCCCAGAATGATGCTGCCCCAGTCAGGGTGGATCTTCTCACTTCAATTAACCCGGTCTACAAACTCCCTCACAGATGTGCCCAGAGGTTTGTCACCTAAGTTATTCTAGATCTGTCAAATTGAGAATATTAACCATTGCAAAGATTAAAGTAGAACTCCTCCAGCAAAAAGACAAGGGTTTATTTCTGAATAAGCTAATAGAAGTGAACATCCATTCTAGATGAGACCTGTACAGCATACAGAATTGTACAAATATTACATGTCTTCTTAGTTGGCTACTGGACTACAGTGATGGTAATCTTGATTGCCAACTTGACATGCCTGGGATTGACCTCTTGCCATGTCTGTGAGGCTTTGTCTTGATTGCTAATTGATGTAGGAGGTCCCAGTCCACTATGGGTGGTGCTAACCCTAGGCAGGTGGCCCTGAGTAACTGAGCATGAGGCTGGAAGCAAGCCAGCAAGTAGCATTCCTCCATGGTTTCTGCTTCAAGTTCTTTCCCTGATTTCCCTTGATGATGGACCGTAACGTGTAAGATGAAATGAACCCTTTCCTCCCCAAGTTGCTTTTGGTCATGGAGTTTATCCTAGCATCAGACTGCAAACTGATACAGCCATAATCACTCATTCAGTGAGTAAATACTAATCAAACGCTGTTATATGCTAGGTGCTAAGAGTATAAAGATCCTAACCAGGTTTCCACAGAACTCAGTCTAGTGGCATGACATACCCAAATAAACACTATACTCGAAACACTTGACGCTAAGGAGTAGAAATGACTACAACAAACAAGGAGTGGTTCAGACAATGAATCTTGATATGCTTGGGGAACTAGGGGAATTGCTTCTCCCCCCTTCCTTCTTTCTTTTCTTCCTTGCTTCCTTCCTTCTTTATTTTTGGTGGTGGAGCTGAGTATGGAATATAAGACCCTAGCAAAGACTATACGCCAGTCCCAACTGGGGAGATTCTTGATTTTTCACTTACAATTGAAGCAAGTTGATTTACTAAACAAAGCCTCCCTAATCTCTTAATGAACAAAAATTGAGCTCTTAATGGCTTCCCAACATACTGGCACCACTTCCCTTAGGCTAAACCCACATTGAAAACACTTTGTGAGCCAAGCACACAAAAGACAGATGTCTAATTTTGGAAATTAAATAGAATTATTCTTAGGGAGTGGCTTGGCTTTGGATAACTGAAACAGCTACAGTCTACCCCTGTGCAACTTGAATGTGTCTGTCTATTAGTTCATTAAGGACCCGGCACTCTGTGTGTGTGTGTGTGTGTGTAGGGATGCACCCTTTTTATGAATATATTAACTGCAGTGTAACAAGCTAGATATTGGGTATAGAGCTACAGGATAGGATGAAAAGGTTTGACTGATGGACTTGAAGCACAACAGACTTGGATTTGAATTCTGTATTCAAATTGAAATTCTACTTATGTCCTTATGGGTTTCTTCTAGCTTCAGAGTCTGCCTCTGTAAGATAGGAGCAATGATGAGCTCTCTTTAAATTACTGTGAAAGTTGGGAGTGGTGCTCACACCTATAATCCCAGCACTTCTGAGGCTGGGGAAGAAGGCTTGCAGTGAGCTCAAAACCAGCCTGGTTACTAGGCCAGCCTGGATCACAGACTGAGACACTGTCTTTCAACACCAAATAAGGCTGGTGATACAACCCAGCTGGTAGACTGATTTCCTGTTGATCAGGAAGTCCTAAATTCAGTCCCCAGCTCTATATAAACCTGGGGTAATAGACCTGTAACCTTAGCACTCAGGAGGCAGAGGCAGGAGGATCGAGTTCAAGATCACCTTGGGCTATACAGGGAGCTTGAGGTGAGCTTGGGCTACACAAGACCCAGTATAAATAAATAATAAGTAAATTGCTATGAAGATGGAATAAGAAAAAGCAAAGAAACTG
This sequence comes from Cricetiscus sungorus, assembly GCA_030556225.1. NCBI lineage: Eukaryota > Metazoa > Chordata > Mammalia > Rodentia > Cricetidae > Cricetiscus > Cricetiscus sungorus. The sequence goes on from JANBXA010000741.1 coordinate 11,598,848, forward strand.
CTATGCACATCCAAATACTGAGGACAGTGGTTGCTGCCATCCTCATTGACATTATCACCATTGTCATGATGATGTGAGGACGAGGGTGGTTAAGATGTTTGTGTTCTTTGTCTCATGGTGGTGGTGTTATTCTGGTAGCCCCAGAGTAGAAATAATACATTTTCTTCTTCTAGACACCTCCAAAGGATGGATTCATAATCGCCGATGTTCAGCCCATTCCCGGCAGCTCTCTAGAGGAAAAGCAGTCCCCCTCGTTAGCTTTGCGGTCCTCCTCCTCTTTAAGAAAGAAGAATAACCCAGGGGAGAAAGAGCTTCCACCGTGGAGATCGTCGGATAAGCATCCCACTGATATCATCCGCTTTAATTATCTAGACAACTGTGACCCTGAACACCTCTGGCAAGGGTGAGAAGCTCCATGCCCCGCCCTTCTCAGCCATTTTGTTTTTCAAAATAATTTATTGACACTTGAGTAGATGAAAAAAAGTGGTCTTGGAACTCACTGTACTACAGAGGCTTTTCAATAGGTCCATGTGGACTAACCATTCTTAACAAGTTTACCCTTTTCATCGTCATCTGTCTGCTTCTTATAGCTGTAACGACTTAGCAGTGGGACCTCCTTAATATTTTAAATACTGTGATTACTGTGTGTGCATGTTATGGCATGCCTGTGTGGAGGTCAGAGGAAAACTTTTAAGGGTCAGCTCTCTCCTTCCATCTTGGATTCAGGGGATCAAACTCAGATCGTTAGGCTGGTATAGCAAGGACTGTTACTGGCTGAGCAACCAGGCCAGCCCATCGTTAAATACTTAAATTTTTATTTAATTATTTGTTTGTATGTATGTTTCATGTGCACGTGTGTGTGTTGGGAGGGGTGCCTGTGGAAGCTAGAAGAAGGCCTTTGAACTGGAGTTACAGGCCGTTATGTGCTGTTCAGTGTGGATCCTAGGAACTGAACTCAGGTCCTGTGAGGAAACAGGAAGAGCCCTTAACTGATAAGCCATCGCTCCAGCCCCAGCTATCTTATTTTAATATTAATTCCAAGCCAGCATCACGTGGTGCATCCTTTTTATACTTTTTATACTTCCTTCCTTTCTTAGTGAGTGAGCAACCAAAAGGAGGGAGGGACAAACTATGATCTCTACCTCCCCCACCCCCACCTCCACCCACACCCCACAGGCACCGTGGAGAGCATGAGGTAATAAGACAGTCACTGGCTTTTCCCTACCAAGCTAAGTAGGGATGGACTTGCAAAAACTACCAGACCAAGTTCGAGGCAGCCTGAGCTAAGTAATGAGACCTTGTCTCAAAAGAAAAATGGCAGCTGCAATATTGGTGATACACAGCTGTAATAAGCACTGAGGAGGCTGAGGCAGGAAGACAGCACATTTAAGGCCAGCCTGGGCTAGATAGAGATATCCTGTCCCCACCACCACCACCCCCAAAAATACTCATACCAAAGAGTGTATTATAATGAAGTAGAAAGTCAAGTTATATATAATAAAATATTATCAGCTACTGAATGAGATGGAGACTGTAGTTCATCACTGTGCTGTTAATCTTTCATTTTTCCTGCCTTTTGGAGGTTGGTTTGTTTGTGGAGATAGAATCTCCTTTTGTAGCCTAGGCTTGCCTCCAACCTGTGTTCCTTCTGCCTCAGACCCCTGAGTGCTGGGATTGTAAGTGTGGGCCACCATGCCCGGCTTTCCTGTACATTCGGAATTTCTGTATATTGATGCTCTCCATCAAATTGTAATTTGATAGCTATTCATTTCTTTTATGTGTGGCCAAGCTGGATGATGTGGCAAGGTCAGACTGACAAAGCCAATTTAAGCCAGTTTTAGAATTAAATGTTGTCTAGAAGTTACCTTCTAGTCCTGCACCTGAAATAGAATGAACAGAGGATGAGTCTGGGCAGTCGTGGTCTACAGTTTGTAGCTCTATTAGGGGCACACACAGAATTGCAAGCATGTGGTAAATTCTCTGAGATTCCAGCTGTTTAAAAAAAAAAAAACTCTGTGTGTTAAAGCCAGATGTGGTGCCGCTCACCTTTAATCCCAGCACACAGGAGACAGAGACAGGCAGATCCCTTTGAATTGAGGCCAGTCTGGTCTACAGAGGGAGTTGCAGGACAGCCAGGGCTACACAGAGAAACCTTGCCTTGAAAAAAACAAACAGAAGAAAAGGAAAGGAAAGAAAAGAAAGAAAAGAAAAGAAAAGAAAAGAAAAGAAAAGGGGACAGTAAGGGAAAGGAGGGGAGAGGAAGGGAGAGAAGGAGGGAGAAGAGGAAGGAGAGAGAGAGGGAGGGGGAAAAAGAAACGTTAAAGGCATTGTTGGAACAACTGACTAAGTTTGAATGTGGACCATGTATTAAATGATAGTAAATAATGTGTATTTCCTAAGACATAATGGTGCTAGTGTGACTGGGTAGACAAGTGTCTTTAGGAGACGAGTGTTGAGGTATCAGGAGGGGTGTGTCATTTTTGCAACTAATCAAACAAGCATCACCCAACCATACATACGTAGAGGGTGCAATGAAGCCAAGAACAGCCAAATGCTATCAATATCTACATAAGGCTGGGATCGCTGCCCTAGCCTGTTAGCTCTTCTGTCTACTCATCAATTAAAACTTGGAAGATACCTTGAAAATGAAGTGCCAAGTAATATTTGGGCAGACGCATTCTTTTTAAATTAAAAGCCTCTTATGACAAATATTCAAATTAGATAGATAGATAGATAGATAGATAGATAATCAAAATTAACCTTTTGTGGCTATTATCTGTTGGTAACAATTTTTAAGTCACAGCCAACCTGCAGCCATTTATTTCTTACCTACTCTGCCCCTCCCCTGTATGGTGATACTGATGAGTAAGCCAGGGTCTTACTATGAAGCCCAAGCTACCTTCAAATCCCCAACTCTTCTGCCTCAATCTTCCCATATCTGAATCACGTGTCTTCATCACCATTTCTGGATCACCTAAATAATTTTCAAATAAATGTTATATTATTTCATATATGACTTATTTCATAGGTCATATACTTCTGTTTTCTTCCTTCCTTCCTTCCTTCTTTCCTTCCTTTTTTTCATTTTTTTTCTTTTGGTTTTTTGTTTTTTCCAAGCAGGGTTTCTCTGTGCAACAACCCTGGCTGTCCTGGAACTAGCTCTGTAAACCAGGCTGGCCTTGAACTCACAGAGATCCACCTGCCTCTGCCTCCCGAGTACTAGGATTAAAGGTGTGCACCACCACACTCTACTCTATCTCTGTTCTCAAAAGGTAAGAACCCTTTGTAAAAATCATAACCTGACACCATCTTCCTCTAACTCAATAAATAACTCCTTAATACAATTAGGGGTCATCAGTGTTTAGGGTGCCTTGAATGTCATGCAGGCCTTTGACTTTTTAATGAATGCTTTGTTTAATCAGGTTCCAGGTAAGGTCTAAAGTGCATGTTGTATTTGACTCACGTGTTCATTCTTGCCCTGAACTGTAAGTTAACCCTCTGTCCCACGTCCTCTCCTCTGTAGTTCCCCCCGCTCCTGCTCCCCTTCCTCCTTCTGGACTCTGTGGAGTGCCCCACCGTGTGCGTCTTCTCATGTCCCCTGATCCCTGGCCACACTGATAGTCACAATAAGAAGCGCTAGACTATATGGACAAAGACGCTCACCTCCGTTTCTGGTTCCTTCTGTGTTGTTGGTAACCATGGAAGCACATTACCTAGATTCACTATTTCAGGCAAACTTATTCTAGAGAGGGCCAGAAGGGAGATATTTTAGACTCTGCAGGACATAAGCTCCATGGCTCAGCTCTGATGGCATAGCCTGAAAAATTGCCTAGGCATTCCGAACACAAAAATCACTGTTTTCTAATACAACTCTATGAACAAAAGTAGGCAGCAAGCTAGACTTTCCTTTAATCCCAACACTTGGGAGGCAGAGGAGCAGAGGGAGCAGAGAGGCAGAGGGGTAGAGGGACAGAAAGAAGAGAAGAGCAGAGGGGCAGAAGGAGCAGAGGGACAGAAACAATATGGAGACATAGGAGCAGAAGCTAGAGTCCCCCAAACATAACCTTATTTTGTACACTTGACTTTTGGAACCAACTAAAATATTCTCCAAAGTATAAGCTAAGATGAGAAAGAGGAAATAACCAAAAGCAAAATGAAACAAGTTTGATCTTGTCCATGAAGTTTGTGGCACAGCCACACAGTTTTTTCTTGTGCTTTTAACACAGTTATCTATCTGAATACTCTTTCCTTCTTTCCTTCCTCTTCTTTCTTTCTTTCTTTCTTTCCTTCCTTCCTTCCCTCCTTCCCTCCTTCCTTTCTTCCTTCCTTCCTTTCTCTGTAGACAGGGTCTATTTAAATAGTCCTGGCTAGCCTGGATAATGGATTTTCACATTTTTGTATCATTCTTCCACTTCAAAAAGTTCCAAGAGCTGGATATGGTGGTGCATGCTTGTGAATGCCTAGGAGGCAGAGGCAGGATGCTCAGCAGGAGTGTTGGGTTAGCCTGGTCTATATAACAAGTTTCAGGAGCAGTCAGTAAGGTTATATAGTAAGATCCTGCCTCAAAATAATAAAATAACCCCCCCTCTCTCCTCTCTCTCCTCTCTCTCTTCTCTTCTGCTCCCTCTTAGCCACCACCCCCCTCCTTGTTTTCCCTCCATCAATAAACTCCACATGGGCTTGTTGAAAAAAAGAAAAAGTAATAACTAAAAAGTACCAACAAAAGTAATACTAAAATTTAACAAATAGAAAGTACAGGGGTGCCCACGGCTCGTCTGATCTCGGAAGCTGAGCAGGGTCGGGCCTGGTTAGTACCTGGATGGGAGAAATTACAGGAGCTGTTGTTCTTCCAGAGGCTGAGTTCAGTTCCCAGCCCCGACATGGGAGCTCATAACTGCACATAGCTCTGGTCCCAGGGGATCTGACACCTTCTTCTGGCCTCCACAGGCACTGCTTATACATGAGGCAAACCACATATAAAATAAAAGTAATGTTTTAAAAACTACTGGCAAACAGCAGACATGTTATGTTTTTAGGCGCCTCCTCTGAGACAAATGGCAGCATACAATCTATTCACCTCTCTTTACCCGGTTTTCTTTTTCGTGTCTCATCGTATCCTGAGGCTCACCCTACAGTTGTGTACAGAAGTATTCTGCCTCCCTTTCACAGCTCAGAGCGCTCCATGGTGCTCCTGTGCCAGGGCTGATTGAACAGGCCCTCTATAGACAGACATTTCCTGGGGAGTGCAGGCAGCCTTTAAATCAAAGGCCATCAAAAAATCTAATGAAAAAACAACTATGTGAACTGTTAAAGACTTCAAATGATCAGTAATAGTTTCCCTATCACTTTGCAATCTTGCAGAAGAAGAAAAAGAAAGGAAGTGACCCCAGACTTCAAGCAGCAGTTGAGAGATAAGAAAAACAAGGTTGAGGACAGAGCCAGGCTCAGGAAATCACAGTCACTGGTAAGTCTGCTTCTGGAACACTCACCCCATCACTGACGGAAATTACCCTGATTCCCTAATCCTATTTGTGAAATTGAATTTGTTTGCTATATCACAATCATCAAGTGGTTGTTTAAACCTTGGTCTCTGGGGCTAGAGATGTAACTCAGTTGCTAGAGCAATTGGCAGCATGTAAAAGGTCCTGGCTCCCATCCCCCGGCACAGCAAAAAACTCCCAATGGCTCTTGGGAGACAGAGGGCAAAGGATTAGAATTTCCTGGTCATCTTTAGCTACACAGCTAAAGCTCAAAGCCACCCTGACTAAATAGATAAATAAGTGAATAAAGTGACTCAAAAAATAAATAAACCAAACTGAATTAAGAATTTTTCTGTCTCTGGGGCTAGAGAGATGGCTCAGAGGTTAAGAGCTCTCCCAGAGGTCTTAAGTTCAATTCCCAGCAACCACATGGTGGCTCACAACCATCTAAAATAAGATCTGGTGCCCTCTTAGGGCCTGCTGGCACACTTGTAGGTAGAACACTGTATACATAATAAATAAATAAATAAAGTCTTGAAGAAGAAGGAGAAGGAGGAGGAGGAGGAGAAGGAGAAGGAGAAGAGGAGAAGGAGAAGGAGAAGGAGAAGGAGAAGAAGAATTTTTCTGTCTCCAGCTGGGTGTTGGTGGTGCATGCCTTTAATCCCAGAACTTGGGAGGCAGAAGCAGGGGGATCTTATGCCAGAGTGGTCTACAGAGCTAGTTCCAGGACAAGCACCAAAGCAATAGAGAAACCCTGTCTCAACCCCCCCCCCCAAAAAAAAGAATTTCTCTGTCTCCGGTTAAAACGCAGCTAATCGGCAACATAATAATGTCAGTAATTGTGACTAGGGAACATGATTAATTTGTAGCAGACTTCCCCAAACTGTGATTTGGACCACAGGGGATCCCTTTTTATCACATTATGAGAGGTTTTGGAGCAAAGTAGGAAGGAATTTGGGTGGAATTTAAAGTGCATGTAATGTAATGAGAATCAAGAGCAAAGCTGAGGACACACACCAGGAAAATTAATAGAGAATGCATACCAATTGTTGGGATAATCTGCACCCACTCGGGAATAAGTCTTTTCCACAGCTCAGCTTGAGAACCTGTTACTTTTTGCTGAAATGTATTTTCAAGTGTTATATTAAACACACACACACACACACACACACACACACACACACACAGGAAAATGAGAGATAAGCTTCTTAAAATAGACCCGGCTGTGTGCTAAAGACCAGTTCTACCGCACTGGGGGAGGCTCCTTGTTGACATGTGCAGCCTGTGAAGCCTGAACCAAAGCCGTAAAGCTGTCCATGAATCTGTTGATTAAAAAGATAGATGGATGGATAGATAGATAGATAGATAGATAGATAGATAGATAGACAGACAGACAGACAGACAGACAGACATTAGGAGCCTAATTGCACAGGTCATTTTGAAGCATTCTGCCTGGTTTCTATCCCATTGAGCAAGGAGGAGGAGGAAGGCAGCCAAAACAGAATCTGAGCCAGATGTATTAGTGCCCACTCCTAAATTCCGACACTCAGAAAGCTGAGGCAAGAGGACAGCTGTGAGTCTGAGACTGGACTCAAAATACCAGAGAGACAGAGACAGAAAGAGGAGACAGAGAGGACAGGAGGGTGGGGGAAGAATATGAATATGAAGAAATGTATTCTGAGAAATTATCAATGCAATTGAATGTTCCTCCTGCTTAAAAAGCACAAAAATCTGTGACTTTTGACATTAACTATCTATCAAACACTAACAGAGATTTCTTAAAATATTCATTGGAATTCAAAAGTGGGAGGCTGGAGATGTAACTCAGATGGTGGAGTGCTTACCTGGCCTGCATGAAATCCTGGGTTCAATCCTCAGCATGGCACAACCTGATCATGCTGGCTCACACCTGAAATCCCAGTACTGGGGGAGATTATCCATAGCTACTTAGCAAGTTCAAGGCCAGCCTGAGCTATGTGAACCCCATGTCCCCCCCCAAACAAAAATCCAACCCAAACAAACAAACAAAATGAATTCATTAAAAAGGGGTTACACAGGATTACACACCCTGTAATCTCAGCACTGGAGAGGTTGAGGCATGAGAAGGATCGGCACAAGTTTCCGGCCAGTCAGGGCTAGACAAAGGTAAAACACTGCCTCAAAGCATAGGTAAATAAATAATAAACCCTGAATAAGCTGTGCTAATTAGGGCCAAATGGAAATCCAGATGAATTAATGATAGAAAACAATTAGCTTTTACTAAACACATGATTATTATATCTGCTTGTTTTGGTTTTTTAAGTATACTAATTATAATTACTACATACATTTGGTAGTTTTGATAAAGAACATGGAGTATAATTAACCCCCGAACGAGAACTATGCTGTGGTCTTTGACTCATGCCTGCAATATGCTGGCCTGTGACAAGCCTGACTGTTAGTGCTGCAAAGTAGCAGTTCAGGACCCCTCTCCACAGAGTGGCAGTTGGCGCTTTACTGTAGGTTACAGGCCTGAGAAGGAAAAAGCCACACTGCTGATGCAGGACTCCCGTGACAGTGAAGAGATTCTGCCGGTAGCCTGGAGAGGGGAAGGAGTGGCACTGAGGACATTACCCTACCCTCCATAGGAGGGGACGCTGTGACTGTGATGCTTGTGAACACACCCCAAACGATTCCAATGAGGGACTTTGACAGAGAGTTCTAGGATCCTTTTACCATTTCACCAGAGAAGTGGGTGTGTTGTGGTAGTGGGGGGGAGCTGGTGTTAACAGATGAAAGTGGCAATGCCTCTTTCACCTAACCAGAGGGTGATCTGATGTCGATAACTGAAGGTGAGTTGTGCCTATCCTGTGGGAAAGGGGTGTGTGGGAGTTGGAGAAAGTAACGCGTTGAATGGAAAGGTCTGGGGAAGAAGGAAGGGGAGAAGCTTGACAGAATACAAGGAATATTCTGTAGGCCTGCTGCAGGGCCCTGGCTGCAGCTGGGAGATCGGCTTCTCTTCTGCCTGTCACTCCTCAGAGCAAGCTGAAAAGCAGCTGAGTCTTAGGAGAAATATCCCCAGGGCTCAGCTTCTAATTTGCACATGGAGTTGCTGTGAGCTTGCCCAATTCCTGCTCAACCGGTGTGAGTGGAGGTTGGCTTTCTCTGGTTCTCACCTCTACACTAGATCCCCAGGGGCTGCCTGAGATGTTCCCTAACTACTTTATGGTGTGAACGTCTGTTAGAAGATGGTAATCAAGTTTAGATATGGTTGGGGATGCTCTGAAATTTCCAAGACTTCTTGGGAAACTTTCAGACATAGCAAGAAAGCCTCATGCCTATTGGTAGTGACAACATTCCATATCAAATAGAACGGGTTGAAAAGCACAAACACCACAATGTCTTTGTATTCTTTAAACTTCAAAGATTTTTCTAGTCTGGTATCAACACACACACACACACACACACACACACACACACACACACACACACACCACACACACCACACCATTTTCCCCTCCACATCTTAACAACTGGCCTCCAAAAGCTGTTTAGGGAAGGAGGGAGCTGTCTCCTTGCAGGCAGTTTTGGTGAGTTCATGGAGAGAAGGGAAAGAAAGGAAAGATAGAGGCAGAGTGGGAATGTGAGCGGAGAAAAAGGGAAGTTGAGGTGGGACATGGAAGAGCCAGGGCAAGAGTGACCCTCATCCCATTTCAAGTAAGCATGTTTGCTACTGTTGGGGTGCAAACCTCTTTCCATCTCTATGGTAAATTCTATATACTTTATACATAACAAGTAAGATCTTGCAAGTCTCGAGGCCCAAGAAAACAAAAGCCTCTTGGGACAGCACAGAAGATCCAGGATGCGGGTGTCAGATTTCCTGGAATTGGACTCAGAGGACTACAGATGGCATCTTTAAATTTTTTTTGAGATTTTATTTATTTTAATGTTTGTGTATTTTGTCTGCATGTATGTCTGTGGTCCACATTGTTCAGTATCCACAGAGGCCAGAACTTCTGGAACTGGAGTTACTGGTGGTTGTTAACTATGTGGGACTGGGACTCGAACCTGGGTCTCTGAAGAGCAGCCAGTGCTCTTAACCAGAGTCATCTCTCTAATTGTGCCTCCACAAACCCGCACTTGACAGTTCATTTTGATCTTTCCTTCCCACCAGGTCAAGTATAAAACACTTTTGTCTCCATTGGTCTTTTCCTTGGAAGCTAGTCCTTGCTTTCCAGGTCGCATCTGTCCTGGGGATTTCAGAAAGCTGTTGAGCCTTTAATTACCCGCTTATATTCTCTAATTGCTTTAGATAAGACCCGCTGCTAATTCCAGCCTCCAGAAGACAATTACTTCACCTCTTTTCAGAATCACTTTACTCCTAGTGTCCTGACCTTTTTTTTTTTTTTTTTTTTTTTTTTGATGTTTCTTTGAGTATTCTCTTTTTCCCTTGCTGAATCAAGTGGGAGAAAAAGCAAATGTACTCTAAAGTGATTCCGAGATGGTGTGAAAGAAAGGATGGAAGAACCTAGGGTCCAGTTTCAACTCCAACAGTCAATCTCTTGGAGTTTACATCTTCTGATGTATAAAACGGGAATCTAAATGACAATATTGTAAACAATAATCTAGGATAAGGGATAGGGAGATGATTCTTCGGTTCTTGCCGTGAAAGAATGAGGACCTCACTGGGATTCCTGGAACCCATAGGGGCAGAGATGGGGTGGGGAGAGCCAAGAGTGATGGTGTGTGCTTTCAGTCCTCAAGCTGGGTAGGCAAAGATGTGCGGACATTTGATACTCACTGACTAGCCAGTATGGCCTAATTGCTTAATCCTAGGCCAGTGGGGAAAAACAAAAAACAAAAAACAAGGTAGATTACACCTGAGGAACCCACTGCGGATTATCAACACACACACACACACACACACACACACACACACACACACACACACACACACACACAGGAATACTCATGCACAACATTCCAGGCTGAATCTGACTACAGGGTGCCCTAGATTTCTACTGAACGTGTTCGTGCTTCTCTTCCCCTTTTCCTGGAGGCCACAACTGTGATTAAAATGACATTAGATAGAATACCAAAGGTAAGCCATTCCGTTTGTGAAACCAAATTTTAAGCCAATGATTTTTGTTTACTCTCTCATCTTTTTCTTTGAACTGTGGAAAATACCATTCACTAAGACTGGAGAAATTACACAAGAGAATTTAAAGTGGTTTCCTTGCTGACAGTCTTGAGTAACTGCTTTCAGATTCCGGCAAACTCTTCCCATTTTTTTAAAAAATAATATCTATTTGGTTTGGAAGTGCAAAGCTACCCATTTCCACAGGAAAGATGTTTAAATCCTTTCATTTCACCAAGGAAACATCTGGAGATTTCATTTGGAAAGAAGCAGGAAGAACGTGGCTATACATGGGGATGAAAGTGGGTTCTTTTCCTAAATGCTGTGGCTGTGGGTGAGTTACTTAGTCTCTCTAAGCCTCATTTTCTCCATCTGTAAAATGTTGTTAGCACATAAATGTAAGGTATAAATTAAGGACCATGTTAGTTTCTTTTACTGTTGTGATAAAATACTCTCACGAAGGAGAAATGGATTTATTTGACTCGAAATTTCAGGGTGCAGTCTGTCCATTGTGGCAGGTCTCACAGCATTCAATAGCTTTTTTAGCCCCAAATTTCAAAGTCTTCCATATTCTTTTCACAAAACAGTTCCAAGGCCAAGAGTCACACAATTAGGTTTATTCAACAGCAAAAAAAAACATCATGATAACGACATTTGTCTTTGTTTCTTTTTCTGATGCGGTAAAATACTCTGGCAAAAGCAACTTAGTTTATTCAGCTAGCCATTTTGGGTTATAGCTCATCATTGTGGGGAAATCAAGACAGCAGGAACTTGAAACAGCTGGTTATGAGCAGAGAGCAAAGAGTGAGTGAGAGCATGCTAGCCCGTGTAACTTACCCTCTCCGTTTTACGAAGTCCAGCATTCCTTGCTTGGAATGGCCCCACCCATAATCTAGATGCATCTTCCCTCATTAATTAACTTAAGACAATCCCTCACAGATAGATTCAGAAACCCAGCTCCCAGTGAATCCAGATTTTGTCATATTGACATCCAACGAAAGTACCTGCTATGGTAGGAGCACCTCCCCTCCCCCATCACACACCGTCTTTCTTGTTTATTTTGCTAAGAACACAGGGTAGGACTCGGTTAGCCTAGGTTCAATGCCCAATATCACTATTTTAGTAGCTTGGAAATTTAACCCAGGGCACGTAAGCTCTCCTGGGACTGTTTCCTCATCTGGAAAAATGGAGACAGTCAACAAGACTGACAGAGGATTCGGCGGAGGTGAGGCATTTAACACAACTCAAAGTGGGCATCCACCAGTCATGGTAATATGTGTGGCATATCCCTAATCTAAAATGCCCAAATCTAAAATGCTCTGAGTCCTACTTTTGTTTCCGCTTGCTGTATGCTATGCCCTGGCATTAAGCACCTTAAGGGAGAAATGGTTTATTTATTTGGCTCACAATTCCAGGTGACAGTTCATCACTGCGGTAAAGCCAAGGCAGAAACTAGAAGCCCCTAGCCAGATCCACAGTCAAGAACAGAGAGAGGATGGAAGCATGAATGCGCGTTCCTCGGTGTTCAGCACCTCTCTACACTTACCTAGGCCAGAGCCCGGAAGCAGTGCCACACACTGTGTTTGTCTTTCCAGGCTGGGTCTTTCCACCTCAATGAAGCCAACAAAGACAGACCCCTGTGGACTTGTCCACAGGCCAACCTGACCTAGTCTCTCACTGAGGCTCCTTTCCCAGGTGATTTCAGATTGTCAAGTTGACAACTATAAACATCACACTTTCTGAGTGACACCAGGTAACATTCCACACCCAACCTCCTAGCACAGGTTACAGTAAACAAAATAAAGTGCATGGGAAATATCCCATAAACTCACCTTCAGGATACATATATGAGGTGTATACACAGCATCAATGAGCCAGTCCCTAAAGCATCTCATTGCCCATATGCAAATATTCCAGAATCAAATACTTGTGCTCCCAAGCATTTCAGATAACGATTACTGTACTAGGAGCAGCAATTAAATACTGAATCACACCTGGGACCACAAAGCAGGTGTGAGAGACAGTGCTGAGAAGCAGACAGAGGAGAAACTGGAGGAGAGGCCAGCCCTGCAGCCTGAAGACAGTGGCCAGGGATTCCAAATAGTGGCAGGAATGTTCTGGCTATACCGTCTTCCCCAAGTTTCCTTTCCTCTTTGCTCTGCCTTCTGAAGTGGTCAGGGCTGTGCTCTGTCATGTGCTTGCCTAGCAATCATGAGCCCTGGGTTCCATCCCCAGCACCACATAAGCTGAGCTTGGTAGTCATATCTGTAATCCCAACACTCAGGTGATGGAGATCAGAAGTTTGGTGTCAAACTTAACTACATGAGGTCAAGGCCAGTGCAAGTCATATGTTTCCTTTGCCCACATGGCCTTTGGATGTGTGTGTGTGTGTGTGTGTGTGTGTGTGTGTGTGTGTGTGTGTGTGTACACTCCCTGCACTGGCTCATTGGTACTATTGTGCTTCACTCCACCCTCCCAAACTGGATACACCACCACCAATTTTTCAATCAGTATTGATGCCTAAAAGGCCTGGGAACCCCTGTCTAGAGCTTGCAAAGAGAGCTGAGTGTATGTCCTGTCTCATTGCCTCCTTTGTCGGCATACTAGATAGAATGAATGATCTTGACATTTCCACTAAAAAAAAAAAATTGGCACAAACTAGCATCTACTTAGGATCTACCAGAAATGATTTTTGCTTGTGAATTATGTTATTAGTTATTCTTACATATCTATGATGACAGGTTTGAATGACTGCAACCATAGTGTTTAAACTATAAATGAATGTAGACAGTGGGAGGAATGCATATGTGTGTACATCTGTGTTTATGTAGTTTGTGTATGTATGTATGTGTCTATTTGCGTACACATATATGTGCATGTGTGTATGTTCTGGATATACCCATCTTCTCCCAATTTCCTTCCTTCTTTGCTTTACCTTCTGAAGTGGGTGGCTGTGACTCAGTCATGTGCTTGCCTAGCATTCATGAAGTATTCATATATATATTTGTATGTATGAATATATACATGTACACATGTATGTAAATGTGTATATGTGCATGAATGTATATGTATGTGAATATGTGTATATGTGTATATTGTTATGAGCTGTTTTCCTGTCAGCCTGGTCCCACAGCCATGTCAGCCCCAAATAACACACAGAGACGCTGTATTAGACATAAAGCTGTTGGCTGTTGGACAGTTACTAAAGTTTCTTATTGGCTAGCTCTGTCTTAAATATTAACCCATTGCTATCAATCTAAGTATTTACACGTGGCCTTATCTTACCAGAGAGAGAGTCCAGACTCCTTCCTCTGAAGTTCCTACATCTTGAATCCCTACTACATCTCCCAGAATCTTCCTAGTTCTGCCTCTCTTGCTTTCCTATTGGCCAACAGGGCTTTATTCAGTAACCAATAAGAGAAATTTATTTACAGAATGACATCTCCCATCAGTATATTATGTGTATGCATGTGTGTGTATATACATATATACACACACATATGTATATGTGTGTGTGAAAGTATATGTATGTATGTATGTGTGCATGCATGTATGTATGTATGTGTGTATGTATGTATGTATGTGTGCATGTATGTATATGTGTGTATGTTCTAGATATACCCATCTTTTCCCAATTTCCTTTCTTCTTTGCTTTACCTTCTGAAGTGGGTGGCTGTGGCTCAGTCAGTCATGTGCTTGCCTAGCATTCATGAAGCATTCATACATATATTTGTATGTATGAATATATACATGTATGTATAGGTACTGTGTAAATGTATATGTGTGTATTTATGTATGCATATATATGTATATGTATGTTTGTGTGATGCAAGTGGATTTGTGTGTATATTATAAATTTTGAGAATTTATATGTTTATGTTTGTATATGTATATTATATGTATGCATATATATTGTGTGTATGTGAATGTGTAATTGTATGTGTATGCATATATATTATGTATTTGTATGTATACATATATATTTGTTTGTCTGTGTATATGTGTGTATTTGTGAATATGTGTGTATATATGTGTCTCTGTGTGTCTCTATGTATGTCTTTGTGTGTATAGCATTTAGTAATTTGAGGCTTCATTAAAAATCTCCTGGAAGCCAGTGTGCTGAGCTGTGGCTGTTTTCAAGCAGGAGTTAGCATGGTGCCTGGGTTGTAAGGCCCATGTATATTTTGCAACATGTCTGCATTATTTCACCTACTTGGGTGGCTGAGTGGCATTGACTTGAAGTCTTGGGTTACAATTTCAAAACCCTGGCTAAATTGCCTCATCTTCCTCTGCAGCTGACAGTTTTGCCTCAAGATAACCAGGACCAAAGCCATTCTTGGCATCTTCAGGTGATGCTGAAGATTTCTCCCTAATACATCCTTCCTGTTTTCCCAGGACAATCGAGAAGGGGAGGGGCCACCTCTCCTAGGTGCTGACCAAAGCAGGGTCCTGACCAGATAGGCCTGAGCAGCTTTCTGGACTTCGCAGAGACAGGACAGGGCAGCTCTGCCTTTACCCCCAGAAGGAGCTCCCTCTCGGTGAGGACTCCTCACTCAGTGAGGCTTCGTCTACACTGATGGTCACACAAAAGCCTTCTGCTTTTATAATTTTTAAATACTAATGATCCACATTTAGACACAGAATTATATCACCCCTGAACTAGGAGTCATAATACAATATGTAAGAGATCTAATTCCTACCAATGACGAGGGTGATGTCTTCTACAAAATGAAGATGTGCCGTGTCCCCACTGTCCCTCTGACACAGAATCTCATCTTAGCCTCAAACCAGTGAATTCAAATGATCTTTCTGCTTTAGCTTCCCAAATAGTTGGGGCTGTAGGCACATGCCTGTGCCTGGCTCGGCCACCTTTCTTTCCCCACATTGCAGAAGTGCTGGGAAGATTAAGTGAACAAATGAATGTTTGATTCTAGGTACTTACATTGATGGCCATTGGCTTTCTGGGAGAGCTACTGGGGCACCGTGTGAACTATTCTTAGTGTTGTATTTCCTTGTTGCCCATGCTCTAAGTGCTTTACCTAACTCTCTTCACTGATCTATGGGCTTATCCAGCAGTGCTGCACATACATGAAATATCTTAAGAAACCGACTACAGGGTGAAAACCGCAGGTCTGTGTGCTGACTCATTCATACAGTTGCCTGCTTGTCACTTTTCTAGGGCACTGCTGTTTCTTGGTTCTCTCAGCTTCAGCAGCCTCTGGGTCCTCTCACCTGATTTTCCAGCACTCAGCCTACCATCAGTGTTTTCTGTGCTTATGTCAGAGTCTACCTGCAGCAGCCACTGCCCTATAATAAAAGGAAGGAGACACTGGGGTGGATCTCACTGATTCAGCAAGTATTTTGCAGGCACTGGAGTAGGCATTAGGGACACAACCAGGATATGACAGGTGGCTCATAGGCTAGAGGGGGAAAGCTCCCAACTGAGAAAGAAATAATTAGGTATCTGGGGTAGGTAATTGTATCAATATTCATTCACTGAGGTTAGAAACTAGGCAGACATGGTAGGGTTGAAGAACTTGTGGTTCTCCAAGTGAACCATTCAGGGGAGGCCTGAATGGAAGAGCCAGAATTCCGGGGGGGGGGGAGGGGGGAGGAGAGTAGATGGTGAAGTAGATCCAGACATGATGATCCAGATACCAGATACCCAGGAAGTAGGCCAAGTCCAGCGATTTCATGTTGAAAGTTTGAACTTAACGGCAGCTATGGTTAGCTGCACAAGACCCAAACAAGAAGGGGGCATTCAACATTCCATCATGAGTTAGGGATGGGCCTGTGAAGTCCCAGTCAAGCTAAGGAGCTGTTGGCATTTTTGACTGCTTGGGTGGGGGAAGGGGAAGTAGTTCTTCTTCAGCGGTGTGGCCACTGGTGAGTTCCCCATATTCTAGGAAACACTCATTAAGCTCACTTGAGAATTATAATAATAAAATATTTAAAAGCCATGAGTTGAGAGATGGCTCAGCAGTTGAGAGCACTTGCTTCTCTTTCAGAGGTCCTGACTTCAATTCCAGAAACCATATGGTGGCTCACTACCATCCTTAATGAGATCTGGAGCCCTCTTCTGGCCTGCAGGCAGACATGCTGCCAGAAACTGTATACAAAATAATTAAATCTTAAAATTTAAAAGCCATGAAAGTAGGAAGGGACTTATTGAGAAGAAAGGGTTCAGAGGGCAATAGAGAGTGAATATGATTAAAATAAATTATATGCATTATGAAATTATCAAAGAATAAACAAAATATTTTAAAGAAGAGAGGATCAATATCTAACCCCGTGTTTTTGTGTTGACATGTGTGGTGTATACACATGTGTTCCTATCAGCAACACTTGTATTTTATGTGTACATTTTGCACATGAATTTACTTCTTGTGAACATTATGAATGCATACAATATATTTAGAAGGATATAAAGCAACAGATAACCTTGGTTGGCCTTGTAAAAGGGAGCAAGGGGATGAATGGGGGATCACATTGAGCCTTTTCTCATCTTTTGAGTATTAAATTATGCAGAAATGCAGCCTATGCAAGCAGCAAAGAAGTTCTATTTTTAAAGAAAAGGAGAGAAACCTCAGAGGCCCAGTTGGAGACTCCCATTAAGGAAGAAGCCCTATGGAGAAGGGAGGGTTAGTGAAAACAGATTGGACCTAAGGTACTCAGGGATCAAATGAACTGTTTGAAATTAGGAGTTCTGTAACCTTCCTAGAATTGTCCTTGATGCTGTTTATGTTTGAGAGGGTAGCCATTACAGGAGTCGGGAGCAGAGATCAGCGGGAAGGAAAAGGCTTGGGGAGCGTTGGTGTTGGTGAGGGACATTTCAGTTATCATTTCAACCACAGTCAGATGTTGCAAATCTTCAAGTGCAGATCCATCACTGAAGGTTTTTATTCTTTTATATACCTTCCCTGGTTTTCTCTTAGATTGTATGGCTCATGCTTATAATCTCTTGAGTTGCTGAGGCAGGAAGATTACTATGAATTTGAGACTAGCCTGTGCTATATTGGTAAGTTCCATGCTAGCCTGGACAGTGTATATGACTCTGTCTCTAAGACAGACAGACAGACAGACAGACAGACAGACAGACAGACACAGACACACACCAAAAATAAGACATTAAATTTTTAAGCCAGGTCTGGGGAGATGACTCTGTAGATAAAAATGCCTGCCTTGCAAACACAAGGACCTGAGTTTGATTCTCAGTACCTAAGATATGTTTGTGGGGGAAGCTGGTCATGGTGAAGACCCAGAGCTGGGAGGGTAAAGATAAGTAGATCAATGGGGGCTTCCTGGCCCTTCTCACTGGGCAAGATCTAGGCCATTGAGAGACCTTGTCTCAGAAAGAAAGAAAGAAAAAAACAAACAAACAAAACAAAAACAAAAAAACAGATACATGATACCTGGGAAATGACACTGGAGGTTATCCCCTAGCTTCCACATGTACATCCATGCACACACATGTATGCACACTCATACACCCATGTGCGCCTATATGCATGCACCCAAAGACCAAAGCAGACAAACAAAACCCAGTCTTAGACTGGAGGGGGTCTATAAATTTCTGGGACAGGAAGAACAGACATAAGAAAGCCAGCTTCCCAGAACTGTTCTCAGCAGGACAGAGGAAGCCAGCAGTCTGGACAGGTGGCAACAGTTACTATGGAGGAGCAAGGCAGGGGAGCTCCTGGGACCTGCCACCCTGAAGGAGAGTGGCAAAGAGCCTGCCCAGGCCTGTGGTGCCCCAGGCTCAGGAGCAAAGGGTTCCTCAAATTCAGTGACAGATAAGCAGGGCTCAGTAATAGGATTAAGCCTGAAAGTGTTACAGGTGAGGGGAGGCGAGCCCATTCTTGTTATGGTGAGAGCCAGGCCTTGTCCTCGTCCAGCCCACAGTGCTCTGTCTTCATTGCTCCTGACAGGGCACAAAGGAACGCTCCAGTCTGTTCTCGTGCCTTACGTGGGTCTGCAAACAACTGGAAACAATTGCTCTATGGGTGCTTGGTTTATTTGTTTCCTCTTCGTGGTGTTGGGGATTGGGCCCAGGGCCTCGCGTGTGCTAGGCAAGTGTTCCACCATTGAGCCGTGTCCCCAACTCTCGTTTTATTTTCTGTTGTAAGACGAGGTTTAGTTAAGTTGCCCAGGCTAACTAACCTAGAACTCTTTCTGTAGCCCAGGCAGGCTTTGATCTTTAACCTTCCTGCTGCAGCCTCCTAAGGGGCTTGATCATGGGCAGTCCAGCCTCCATAGGACAATACCGGAAATGTCGAACGAGCAGTTATATGCTATCATCCCCCTGCTCCCAGTCTTAACATGGACACTTTGACCCTTTGAACTTAGCCACTTTCTACTTCAGCCCTAGTTTTGTCTACTTGTCTGGGGGGGGGGGATCACCATCCATATTCTGAACCTCTGTAGACCACCCCATGTGGAACAGTGAAGTGTAAGATCGCAGCTTTGCAGGCAGAGGGACTAAGACTAACGGAGGCTAAGGTGGGGAGCTCAGTAATGTTCTGGAATCCCACTGGTGGAGGAACCCCAGAAGAAGAAAGCATTCAAGATAGGCAGGCGCATGCACACCTGTAATCCCAGCCTTTGAGAGGCAGAAGCAAAAGGATTACTACAAATTCAAGGCCAGCTTGGGCTACACAGAAAAATGTTATCCCTAAAACACCAAGACAGGGCTGAGGGGATGGCTCAGTCAATAAAATCTTCTTCCTGCAAGCATGGGGACTTGAGTTTGCTACCCAGCCAGTGCCCACATAAAGTTGACAATGGTGGTTGGCATGTGTCTGCAATCCCAGTGTGGTGGTTTGAAAGAAAATGGCCCCAAAGGTAGTGGCACTGTTGGGAGGTGTGGCTTCGTTAGAGTGGGGTTGGCCTTGTTGGAGGAAGTGTGTCACTGTGGAAGTGGCTTTAAGGTCTCAGAAATGCTCAAGCCACACCCACTGTCTCAGTTCACTACCTATTGCCTGCAAATCAAGATGTGGGATTTTCAGCTACTTCTCCAGCACCATGTCTGCCTGCATGTCACCATGTCGCACCATGATAATGGGCTAAACCTCTGAAACTTTAAGCCGCCCCAATTAAATGCTTTTCCTTTATGAGAGTTACAGTAGCTATGACAATAGAAACCCTCACTAAGACTCCCAGCATACCCATAACCCCAGCTCTGGGGAGACTGACAGGAGTGGTGCTTCTTGGCCAGCCAGACTAGCTGAGTCAGCAAGCTCCAGGCCAACAAGAGACCATGCCTCAGAAATCAAGGTGGAGAGCAATTGGGGAAAATAGCTGATATCGACTTCTATCCTCCACATGTACATGTGTGTGAACACATATATAATCCATGTGAATCTCCAGGTGTAGTCGTGCATGCCTATAATCCCAGCACTTGGGAGGCAGAGGCAGAGTTCAAAATGGCCAACCTGGGCTGTATGAGACCTTATCTCAAAAACAAAACAAAACAAAACAAAAAATCATTCAACATTCAAACTTTAAGGAGAAGGTGAGTCTTGAAGGATGAGTTAGCTGTGAGGAATTCAGGCAGGTCAGAGGTTCAGGACTGTTCTATATAATGTGTCCTTGAGGGACAAGGAAGAGGCAAGTTAGCTAGAGGGGAGGGCAAGTGACAGCAATCACTGGTTTCTGAGGCGATGGAAAGAGATTTTCCAGGACTCAGAGGAAGCCAGTGCACATCTGTCAGGGCTAAAATGGATTAGTGATTCCACATCATCTGTCAAGACTGGGGGAGGGATGGGACCGCGACCACGGGAATCCTCCTTCATCATTGTGCAGTTGGAGCCAAGGGAAAGCAAACTATTTATTTTGGGTATGTTGTTGTTGTTGTTGTTTTGTTTTGACTCAGCTAGCCTAGGGCTATGTAGCCCAGGCTGGCCTTGAACTTTTGGCAGCCCTTCTTCCTCCAAATGCACACAGCTGGGATTATAGATGTATGCCATCATCCTTGGCTCAAGGGCAAACTTTTTAAATGTAATATTATTTGAGATTGGATCTCACTATGTAGACCGATCTGGCTTCACATCCATGGAGATCTACCAGCTTCTGCCTCCCCAAGTGCCTGGCTTCAAATTTTTAAAGCACTTCACTCTGTCTGGCCTCAAGCTCAGATTGCCTTATCTTTTTACTCTCTGTTCCTCCCTCTTCCACTGCCTGCACACCAGCAGATGACAAGGAGAGATCTGTTGTCACTGTGAGTTTGGGTTGGGATGTCAACCTGGGCCATTTGCCTTGTTGGAAAGTGCATGCAGATGAGTAGAGTGAAAAGCATGGGGACCGTGCTGGTGTTCCCTGATCTAAGATGCAGAAGTCTCTGGAGCCAGCTGTGACACTGAGCTGTGTGACTGTGGACTGTTAGCTATCATGCCTGCTCCTCCATTTCGTTTGCGTGTAAAATGGAAATTGTGAATACCTCTTTTCCTCCCTCCCTCTCTCCCTCCCTTTCTTTCTTTTTTTAAAAGTCTTTTTTTTTTTTTAAAGAGTTTTTTGTTTTTTTAATTATTATGCACACGGTGTTCTGCTGGTATGTGTGCCTGCCAGAAGATGGCACCAGATCTCATTATAGATGGTTGTGAGCTACCGCGTGGTTGCTGGGAATTGAATTCAAGACCTCTGGAAGAGCAGCCAGTGCTCTTAACCTCTGAACCATCTCTCCAGCCCCCCTCCCTCCCTTTCTATCCCTTGATCTTCTTGGGGTTCAAATATAATGTGGTGGGAACTGGGGGGACAACTCAGTCTATAAAGTGGTTTGCCTTGCAAGCACGAGGACCTGGATTTGACCCCTTGCACCCATGTAAAGAGCAAAGTATGGTAGTGTGTACCTATAATCTCAGCACTTAGGGGAGTCAAGACAGGTGGATCCCTGGGGCTCCCTGGCTGGCCAGCCTAGCCTAATTGATGAGCCCTAGATCACTGAGAGACCTTGTATCAATAATAATAATAATAAAATAAAAAAGTGGGTGGCTCCTGAGGAATGAACTCAGTGCCCTAGTGTGTGTGTGTGTGTGTGTGTGTGAGAGAGAGAGAGAGAGAGAGAGAGAGAGAGAGAGAGAGAGAGAGAGAGAGAGAGAGCTCTTCTGAGGGTGAAAATTTACTAGTTATATAGTTCAAAATGAAGTCTGCATGGGAGTGATGTAGGGGGTTACTGGGAAATTTTGGAAATCCTCATCTGCCTTATGACTGCATCGTGTTGCATCCTATCTCTATAAGAAGTTTAATTGTATGACTTCCTTCAGCATGTAAATAACCTTCCCTCTACGGGCACTTTATCCTCCCCAGATGTTCCTGAGCTCCCAACCAAAAGTTCGTCTCGCCTGGCCTCTTCATCTGCCGGTGGGACCCTCAGATCCTGAAGCAGTAACTGGAATTCTCATGGAGCATTTCCCAAACCACCCTGGGCTTCAGTCACCCCCCTCAGAGGATCCAGAGTCAACACAGACTTAAGAATGGAAAAGGACTTTTCTAGAAGTGACAAGGTATTCTTCACAGCTGAGAGTTGGTTTCTAACCAGTCCCTCCATTAAACACTTTTGATTTCCGTATCTTGTTGTGAATGGTCCTGTGAGTCTGCTTTATCCTTAAAGACGAGAGAAGGAATGGCAGAAATGGCGACAAGTACAGAGCCTTGGAAATGCGTCCCTGGATATGTTGGGTTTGGTGAGGGGATGTTTGATGCCTTGTTGGTAACACTGGATGAATCAGGGTCCCAGGAGGAAATGACAGCCCCCAAGGCTCCTTGAGTAGTTGGTGAAGGAGATGCTTAGAGTGTAGCACAGACCGAGAGTTTTCAACAACAGAAATGTATTTGATCATAGTCTGAATAACGGGAGTCCGAGATGATGTGTCAGCAGGTAACGCTGAGGTCTCCTCTTTCCACTGGCCATCTTCTCTGTCTTTCCTTCTAAGTCCTGGTGGACTGGGCCCCATTCCAATGACTCATGTGATCCCATCCGTCTCTGTCTCCAAATGCAGGCTCATCCTAAGACACTGGGAGTCAGAAGTCCAGCATGTAGATTTGTAGGGGATGAGGTTCAGCCATTAACACATGCTATGGGCAGGATTAGGAGAATCGAGATAGGTGGATGGCAGCAGGGAGAGCCTTTATCATCCTTTGGGCCAAAGAGATGAAGGGAGAAGGGGAAGTCTTGAAACCCAGCTTCTGTTGTGGCCATGAGAGAGAGATTGGCAGACACAATGTGTTGGAGGTGGCAGAGGAATATGGGCGGGGAGGGAAGCAGCTGATACCCAACTCTTCTCTCTGAACACCCTTCTACACTCCTGGCAAACCCCATCTGGAAGTAGAGGCAAAGATACTTGTGGTTCAGTCCTTAGCTGCCAGCCTCCTGAGGCAAGCGAGCTGAGCTGGCAAGGGTAAGGCAATGGAAAATAACCAGTGTCATGGAGAAGAAGAATACAGGGCTGGGACCAGTGAGATGGCTGAGCAGGAGAAAGCATTTCCTGCACAAGCCTGATGACCCAAGTTCAGCCACAGAACCCATGGTGGGAGGAGAGAACTGACTCCCAAAAGGTGTCCTCTGACCTCCACACGCATCAATCCCCCACCCCCACAACAGTAGAATACATGTCTGGAGAACTTACAGTTGCCCTTTAAGCAATGTAAAAGAGCTTTGGAGTAACTGGAAAACAAAACAAAGTCACTTAGTCACATAGACTGTTACTGTAACAGCCCCCCCCACCTAAACACAACTGGCGCCAAGTTAAAGGCACCAATCTGATCTTAAAACGCAGCACCTAAGCCATCAAAGACCCAGTCCATAGTTCCAGAAAAGTCCCTAAATGTACTAACCTCAGTTTTTTACTTCTGTAGCTCTGCTTCTTGCTAACTGAAGGGTGATAACCAGGATGTGGTTTTTGTGCAAAAAAGACAAAGGACTGTTAAATCTCAAGACTACATGGTTTGGGCAGGTTCCCTCCCTATGCAGCCACCAGCCAGCAATAATGACTTTCGCTTTTGGCTATATGAGTGTCTGTGGTGGTCTCTGGTGGGCTTACCTCACAACAGTACATTCTACACTAAACCACTTACCCGTGTAGCTATCTCAGGGCCTCAGAAACTGCTGTTCTAAGACGCTTAAGTAAAACAGAAAGTGGAAAAGCAGTGTTTGCTGTTATAGTTTCAGTATGAAGTAGGCCCAGAGGGGCTCATGCATTGCAGGTGTGGTCTCCAGGTGGCAAATCCAGTCCCTGGGAGGTGGTTGTATTATTAGGGTCTGACATCATCGGTCAGTTAGTATTTATTGTGTAATGTGCTTTTAGGCGATGGGGACTGGCTGGAGGGAGTAGGTTCCAGAGGTCATATTTGAAGGGTCTGTCTTGTAGTCGACCCCTTCCTGTCTTACTCTCTGTCCTGTTTGCCACAGGGGAGCAGCTCTGGTTTGCCCCCATGCTATTCTGCCTTGTCATGCATGGGCTTAGAATCAATGCAACCAAGTAGCCAGGGACTGAAACTCTGAAGTCAGCAGCCAAAATAAGTCTTTCTCTGCAAGTTGCATGTTGCACAGTATTGGAAAGGGTGGCCAACACAGCCATCAATTGTAATCCCAGACAATTCTTTCTACACACACACACACACACACACACACACACACACACACACACACACACACACTGCTTTTGAATGGTACAGAATGAAGTGGGGTAGGGACAAAACAGTCTAGTGATAATCACTTCATTTCTACCACGTAGGGTGACACTAGAGCATGGTTCCACGATGAGATCTTGTGTCTTTCCCATAGGGAAGGTGTCCTCCTCCTGTAGCCTGTGTCCTCATGGTCAGCCCCCAGCAGCCATGGGCAGATAGAGAAGCTGGGTGGTCTGCAGCTGTGCCTGTCTATCTTTTTCCCCAGGGGACCCTCTGATCATGTCATTAGCCAGTTACACTCTGGGGCTATGTTTGGACGGGCCAGTCTGGGGTCTACCACTGTTCCCTTTTGGAATATGAACCAGAATCATCCGGACCAAGAATTATCAAGGCGAAGAAGGGCTTCTCTATACCAGCACTTCAGCTATGCATCCCTATGCACAGCTATGCAGTGTGTCCAGCTATCCCAGACTTAATTACTACAGTGAAGAGTTGATTACTTCCTGCATGAATCTGAAGTTTAGGCAGGGCTGTGTGTGAAGAACTTGCCTCTGCTCCCGTGCTCAGCTCCTGGACATCCCTTCAGAGCAGTGAAAGATCTGTTTTCAAGAGGCCGAGGGCCATGGCTGGCAATTTAGTGTGGGCCACCCACCAGGGGCTCAGTGAGGGCTGAAGGCAGATCTGAACCATTGTTCCCTTCACAGAGCCTGGCGTTTTGAAGCATGGGGTGAGCCAGGTGGGCCTGAGTCACCTTCAAGGTTCCAGTCATGGAGATTCATAATGTCACTTCTATTTCTTTAGTTGGCCAGACAGTTCCATTTTCTAAAAGGGGAACACAGACTCTGGAGAGTTGCAAGGCTCTGGAAGAACATACTGGTTTCTAGCACAGCCCCAGACACCAAAATGTACCTTGTAGCTGTGTCTTATGTACACACAATCTACTGTTTTCATATACAGTATCTCAAATAGCCTCTCACTTATTTCTGATGATCTACCTGGATATGAGATAGTCTCATGTACCCCAGGCTGGCCTTGAACTTACTATGACTCCGAGGATGATCTTGAACTGCTGAGTCATCTCTCAATGCTGAAATTACTGGTGTGGTGGATGGTAGTTTATGAGATGCTGGGGATCAAACTCAGAGCCCTGCGAATACTGGATAAGCACTCTACCAACTTGGTAATATCCCTAGCCCCTCCAATTTATTCATTATCTCTTTTGGTGCTGGGGGTTGAACCTAAGATCCCATATACAAGCTAGTACCAGGGAGCTATGTTCCCAGCCTTTCCCATACATTAAATAATTTCTAGAGACTGGTAATTCCTAACACAATGTGAATAGTTGTTGTACTGTGTCCTTTGTACAGTGACTAAAAATACACATACAACCATGGTACATGTATGTCAACAATATCGTAATAACTTTTCAGAGCACTTTTTGTGGTTGGTAGAGTCTGAGAATGAAGAACCTCTAGGTGCAGATTGTGGTTGTGAAAAATAAACCTGTTCCTTCTTAGGCTAAGGAGCCCAAGCAGCTGGGGAGGTGAGAGGGCAGCCATTGCAGCTCAGGGCTCCTCCAACAGAGTGCCTTGAACAGAGCTCAAAGAGAGGACAAATAAGGCATTCTGGGGGGAGCTGCAGAAGGGATGGCCAAGCAGAAAGCCAGAGGTAATTCAACAGCAGTGTGGGATATGCACGGAGTACCATTTCCAAGTGAGAACTGAGACAATAAGATAGCCAGAGACCCAAGGTGAAACCAGGCCATCAGTCATCCTGGTGTGCCCAGACCCGCCTCGGCTTTAGTACTGCAGGCCCACATCCAGGGGGTTGGGGTATGCATCCTAGTATGAGCAAGCTCTGGGTATGGTCCCCAGCATCTCCAGAACAAAGAGAAGGCGAAAGGAAGAACGGAGAAAGGGGGAAGAAGGAAAGGGGTCAAAGGAGATGAGGAAGAGGAGGGGAAAAGGAAGAAAAGAAGGAAGAGGAGGAGGGAATAAAAAAGAAAAAGAAAGAAAAACCAAACCATTTGCAGGACCCTCTCGGTCACCATGGGTTATTCTGGAGACTGGATGGTCAATGAAGGCTGGAGCCCCAGGTGTCGGTCTCAGCTGCCATGAGGTTGGGGAGAGAGATGGAAAATTAGTCAAGGGTCCAAACAGGAAGCCGAGCCCTGCCAGGAAGGTCACTCTAGGTACTGAACTGATAAAGGACTGTTAAACAGGAAAGTGACTTGGGGAGACTTGCATGTAGAGGGCTCTGGTGCCTGGGCAATTGGGGAGAGATGCTGTGCAGAAGACTGTCCGTCACAGAGCCCCTGCCTTTCTCCAGAGAAGAGAGGACAGTAAGCTGAACTAAAGCGGAGGAGGGAGCTCGAACTGGGAGGTAAGGACGCAGCAACAGCAGGACTTAGTGTACAGAGGCTGGTGAGAGGGACTCTCACATGCCTGGCACGGGCCATTGGAAAAGTCTGGGGAAGTAATGAGGGTGGTTTGGAAAGGCCTTCCCACACCACCCTGCCCTGGAATGCAAACAGACAGTTCCTTCCCCTGAAGCTTGTGTTGCTTTGACAGTCGTCTTGCTGGGTGTGCAACCTTATTGGGCGTTTCAGGGACAAGGGAAGCCTCTGGAAACTGCAGGGTAAGCGGGAGATTTGTCCGAGATGTGAGTGGGAAAGGGAGGAACAGTATTAAAGTACAGGCATCAGAAGTCCACTCCTGTGTAGTTTCCACAAGACCCTTTGGGGGGAGGGGGGGAAGGAGAGAGGGCTGGCACCCTCATTTTGTAGATGGGAAATTTAGGCTGGAGTAGCAAGCCCAAGCAATGTCTACAGAACAGCAGGCCTGGGATGTGACTGTGATGGGTTTGACTGCAAAGCATAGCTCTTCTTTCTCACTGCACATCGCCCCGCCCCGTAGCCACAAGCACCTCCTTGAGTGGGCACATCCTTGCTTCCCTGCCGTGCCTTGCACTGATCCTCATTTGGTATTTGGGCTGGAAAGAGGATCTTCCTAGGACAGTGGAGAAGATGCTGATGGGAAATGGGAAATCCAGGGGTAGTGCTCCCCTGGGCTCTCAGAGAGCAGCTGAGGGCTGCTGTCAAGCATAGAATTAGCTGGGCATAGTGGTGTACACCTTTAATCCCATAACTTGGGAGGCAGAGGCTGGTGGATCTCTGTGAGTTCGAGGCTAGCCTGATCTACCTGGTTGAGATGGTTGAGTTCAAGGCCAATCAGAGCTACATACTGAGACCCTATCTCAAACAAAACAAAAGCAAACAAAAATAAATAAATAACTGGGCAGTGGTGGTACATGCCTTTAATCCCAGCACTTGGGAGGCAGAGGCAGGCGGATCTCTGTGAGTTCGAGGCCAGCTTGGTCTACGGAGCGAGATCCAGGATAGACAGGCTCCAAAGCTACAGAGAAACCCTGTCTTGAAAAACCAAATAAAGAAACAAACAAAAAACCGGAATTGTCAGATAGTTTCTTCTTCCTCCTCTTCTTTTTCATGTTTTTAAGTATTTTATTTATGGGTGTGTGTATAGGGGGATTTCTCTGGATCACACATTAATACTGACTTAAAGAAACAGAAAAACCCGATGAAACTGGAGCCTTCAAAGAAAGTGTGTAAACCAGACACATTTCCATCTCACACGGACGTTGAAGTCTGCCTTCTGTTTGTGGCATTCCACCCATTTCTCTCTGTCCATCATCTATTGTACTCATTCCTGCGGGAACCTCATCTTTCCACCCTCTGGGACCGGAATCCTTCACATGGTCCCAGATTCACTCCCCATTTCCACGTTTTTGTTGTTTTTTGTTTGTTTGTTTGTTTTTTGGGGTTTTTTGTTTGTTTGTTTGTTTTTTACTCAGCAGGTACATAACTGGTGTTTGGCAGCAATTCTGTCATTGGAATGTTATCCCAAATTGGGAAATTCGGCTTTTCTCAGCAGGCGCCTTTAATCCCGGGCTTCAGCAGAGAATGGCCGCTAGAGGGCGCTCCTTCCTCTCTCTTCCATCACTCGTTAGCTTTGGGTACTTTACACCAGTGTCCCAATATCCAGGAGATTTTTCAGAGTTTTGACTCCGTATGCCAGCACCTACGAAAATGCTCATTGATTCGTTGTACGTCATTTATTCCATTCAAACTACCCCTTTAATGCCAGCTTTTAAATTTTTAAAGATTTGATTTTATTTTTATATGTATGAGTGTTTGGCCTGCTTATGTCTATGCACCATGTGCATGCAGTGCCCACCGATGTCAGAAGAGGGCGTCAGATTCCCCGGAACTGGAGTTATAAACCGTTTTGAGCTGCCTTATGGGTACTGGAAATCAAACTTGGGACCTGTGGAAGAGCAACCAGTGCCCTTAACCACCGAGCCATTCCTCCTATCCCTAAAGTCCGTTTAGGTGCAGACTCATCTTTTCCTACAGTTTACCCTCTCCCTACCCCCTCTCTCGAGTTCAGAGATCCTCCCAGCCAGGCAGTTTCAAGTCAGTAGGGGACGGGGGGTGGGGGGGTGGGGGGGTGGCGCAAAGACTGTCTCTTCCCCCAACCGGATCCAGACCTGTGTGCATATCAGGGCCTACTTTATCTGTTAAGCCTCTTTGATGTGTGTGTCTTACATCCCATATACTATGATTGGGGTGGGGGGCAGATGGGCAGAGGTGAGACAGTCTAATGTGACCTAAAATGCAGTCAGATTTCCTATGATGCTGAGGCTGGCCTTGTATTGATAGTCCTGCCTCTATTTCCCAAATGCTGGGATTTCAGAGGCGTGCCACCACCTTTATCACCCCCCTCAAGAATGAATGCCATTTGCTCCTCCCCTTCTTTACAACAAGATGTTTCCTTGTGAGTAGATTTGCATCAGCATCTACCCTCCTTAACTAGGAAATATGGCCTCAACTTTCACTCAGGGAAAACCACCCTCTTACCACTCACATCATTTTCTCTCGGCGGCTCTTTGGCCACCTCCCATGGCCTCTCCTCTATTTTCATCCTATTTGATCTCTCTGCAGCATTAGCTGTCGCAGAGTCAGAAGCCATGTCTTGTTCCATCGTCCCCCTTGGTTTCTACCTGTGAACCACTGACTTCACTACAGATTCCTCTCCCATTCTGTCACTGGGGACTTAGCTCAATGGGTAGGGATCCTCCATCTCCTCTGTGGACTCTCCTTTGCCTTCTCCATTGGCTTTGAGAGTCTGCAAGATTCCAGGTCCAGCTCCGGGGCTGACCTCTCCTCACTTCCACCCACACCAGTCATTTCCCTCCTGGGATGTTCTGTCATTACCTCCAACTCAGCAACCAGGGATCTTCAGGGACCTTACTTTCTTTCTCCTTCGCCCCATTTGTGTGTGTGTGTGTGTGTGTGTGTGTGTGTGTGTGTGTGTGTGTGTGTGTGTGTTGCATGTTTCTTCTGCTTGTATGTAGACTAATGTGCATGTGTGTGTGAGAGAGAGAACATGCTCATGAAGGCCCATGGATGAAGTCAGAAAACATCTCAACTTTTTCCTCTTTATTCATTGAGACAGCGTCTCTCAAACAAACTCAGAGCCCGCTGATATGGCTATCGTCCATTGGGCAGTTGCTCTAGGAATCCCGTGTCTGTGCATGCAGAGCCTGGAATTACTGAGGAAGCTTTCACACCTGCCAGGGTTCATGTGCGCCTATTATTTATACATATACCATAGGAGAGAAACACTGTTATCCATTGCTTTGGGGACCCCCTTGGGGAACAGGGATACTCATGCCCCTCTGCATTTGTATATAGTCTTCATGCAGCTGCTCTGCCTTCACTGCAGTGAGGTGGCAGACATGGGGCAGAGAAAGGGCAGGGCTCTGGGAAGTCTGGGGATGGATGATGCTTGAACTAAATGGGCTTTTTTATTTGCTTGGAGTGTGTTTGTTTGTTTATAATTGCATTTGTGTGTATACACCGTGGAGTGCACATGAAGGTCAGAGGACAACCCGTGAAGGTTGGTACCCTAGTAGCCTGTGGGTTCTAGGGATAGAGCTCAGGTCTCCAGACTTCGTAGCAAGTGCCTTTACCCACGAAGCCATCTCTTGGGTCCTTATGTAGATTCTGAGACAAGGTCTTGCTATGAAGCACAGGCTGGCCTTGATGTCATGGTCCTCCTGTCTCAGCCTCCTCCATGCTTTGCTTTCTGACTCCTGTTCCCCTGTGCTTTCTCCCCGGTGATGGACTCAACCCTTTGAATCCAGGAACTAAAAGTGTCTCATCCTTCAGGTTGCTCCTGTCATGGGTTTTACCCTAGTGGAAAGGAACCGATACAAACAGAAGAGACAATTTGATGAGTTTCTCAGACTATTAGACGAGTGACTTGTAGATTTTGATAAAATACTATTTGGGCCGGGGAGATGGCTCAGTGAATGAGTGCTCACTGCACAAGCACTCTTAACTACTGAGCCATCTCTCCAGTCCCAAGCATCTGTATTTTTAATAAGTCTGGCATGATCTACAGAAAGCTCTAGCCCAGCAAGGGCTACACAGTGAGACTGTATCTCAGCAACCCCCAATAAAAACCCCAGCAAACGTGAACAGGGATTGAACAACATTGAAGTCAAGAGGAGCGGTGATGGAGAGGTTGGGGAAACTCTAGATACGTGGTTCTGGTGTTTATTTGGAATACATGTTTCTTGTCATTTGTTCATGATGAAAGTTTGATATGTTTCATTTCATCTTCAAAAACACAGCAATACTTTTCGAATGAAACTGACCATATAATTGACATGAATTTAAAAAAATCACAACAACTGCTAACACATGCCAGAAAGAAACCAAGCCTCAGAATGATGCTTCATATGTTATTGCCAAATATTTATTATTTATATGCTACCGGTTCATTCGTGTTGTCATCCATGAATGTTGGTGGATCAAAGGGTGGGTCCTTCCTACTCAGGAAAAAATAAGAATGGGGGGAGGGGGTGTTTTCAATCCAAGCAAGTCTGATCCCTTAAGGTTTCCTTTCTCTATGAAATAGGGACACGGTTTGTAGTCATTTGATAGGAAGGCAGGCCACCTCACGCAACTCAAAGAACACGGCATTCCCAGAAGTCATGGATTAAGTCCAGGCATGGACCATAGAAAGCAAGGTTCCCAAAGGATGACAAGTGCTTTTAAGCAAATGACTCTGGTAACTGAATACAGGACAGGATGACGATGGGCACTGAGAAAACCAAGTAGAAGATTACAGTGGTAAATAGCTGTAATCCAAACTGGAGATGCAGCAATCTGACCTTGTGTTTACACAATGCAAACATATTCTTTCTATAGACCCCTCCCCTTAAAACAATTATGTGAGCTAGGCTGAGTCCTTTTTTAAGAGTTGGAGTTTAATTAAAAAGGCAGGTATGGGAGAGATTTTTTTTTACAAACTCAGACTTGGCAGGATTCAGAGGCAGACTGAGAAGGAGCAGAGAAAGTTGAAAGACCACCCCCAGGTGTCTAAATGTGGGTGACTCGAACACTATTCTCGATATTTATGAGCAAGAGGAAAAGCTGATGTGGAATTTGTGATGGTGAGCTTTTTTATTTAAGAAAAAAAAAGATTTGTTTATTTACTATGTTTACAGTGTTTTGTCTGCACGTATGCCTGCAGGCCAAAAGAGGCTCATTACAGATGGTGTGAGCAACCATGTGGCTGCTAGGAATTGAACTCAGGACCTCTGGAAGAGCAGCCAGTGCTCTTAACCAGTGAGGCATCTCTCCAGCCTTGAACTTTATTTTTATTTTTATTTTATTTTTCAGCCAGCCTTGTGCTTTATTATAAGCCTTCCCATCAGGCCTCAACAGCATACTTGCGAAGCTGGTATAGCCTCTTTCCTCTGCTGCTTCTTGGTCTTCAGCTTCTCCTCGTGCTTGGTGAGCTGGCAGCGCATGGCCCTAGTTTTCTTGGGTCTAAGGTCCAGAGGCTTGTACTTCTTACCCTTGTAGAATTTCCTTGTTAATTACGGTGAGGACCCGGGCAATGGATTTGCGGACGACTCATATCTTGGAGAGTTTGGACGCCGCCTGTCACCTTGGCGACGCGAAGCTGGGACAGCTCCACCTTCAGATCGCCTGGTTGTTTTAGCAGATCCTCCTTCTTCTTGCCGTGCAGGTCCCGAGCCTTAATCTTGGCCATAGCTGCGCTCCTCACCGCTGAGGCCTCCTCGTCCGAGAGAAAGAGGAAGACGAACTTTATTTTTTAAAAGGATTTCTTCGTTTAAATTTTATGTGTGTGAGTGTTTTGCCTGCAGTACTCACAAAGGCCAGAAGGTGGCATCATATCCTTTGAAACTGGAATTACAAATGGTTGTAAGCCACCATGTGGGTGGTGGGAACAAAACCCAAGTCCTTTGCAAAAGCAGCCAGTGCTCTTAACCACTGAGCCATTTCTCTAGCCCCTATTTATTCTTTTTTTATCCTGAGCCTCTTCAAGGTTTTTTTCTCTTTGCTTGTTTTAAGTATTGTTATTTGGTTGTCTCGTAGCCACTAGTCTAACCTGGACATTGATATGTCCCTAAGGCTAACCTTGAGTTCCTGTTCTCCCTGCCTCTATTTCCCAAGTGCTGTGATTACAGGTATGTGATGGGGGTGTTCTTCTGTAAATATCGTTCTCTTATTGGATGATGAATAAAACTCTGTTTGGCCAATAGCCAGCACAGGCAGGAAGATAGGTGAGACTAGGAGGAGAATTCTAGGAAAGGTAGGCAGAGGGAGACCAGAAGGAATGTCATGGAGGGACTGGGAAGATAGAATGTGCCAGGCATTCTCTGGTAAGATAAGGCCATAGAAATACATAGATTAGTGGTAATAATTAAGACAGAGCTAGCCAATAAGAAGCCCTAACCATTGGCCAACAGTTTACTAATTAATTTAGTGTGCATGTGTTTATTTGGGGCAATGGGGCAGTGGGACCCGGTGGGACAAGATACCTTAGCAACAGATCTGCACCACCATACTTGGCTCCATTCAATGTTGCCTATGGTCTCAATAAGGCCC
This sequence comes from Cricetiscus sungorus, assembly GCA_030556225.1. NCBI lineage: Eukaryota > Metazoa > Chordata > Mammalia > Rodentia > Cricetidae > Cricetiscus > Cricetiscus sungorus. The sequence continues at coordinate 11,632,074 of JANBXA010000741.1, forward strand.
TTTGTAGAAGTCACATGTTGCACCCTCTTGTTGTGTGTGTCCATCTTGAGTAGTTCCTCGAGTTACCTGGATGTTCACAACCTTAATTTGTTGGTCTTTCAGGCTCTCTTCAGCTTGGAGTTGTTTTGTATTTCATTGTGGTTAACCTAGGCCAGGCTTCTCTGAGACAAAGTATCATGGTGTTTACACAGTTGCTTCTCATTGTGTCCTGTCAGGTGGCACACAGGCTCCACTCATCTCAGGACCTGTGGTTTCCATGATTTGACTAAGGTGGTGCCTGCCAGGTTTAGGTTTCTCCCTGGCAAAGTCACTCTCCACATGGAAGAACAGATATAACTCATGAGGAGCACTCTGAGAGGCTCTGGGGGCTGGCCTCGCTGGTGCATTTTCCTCCAGGTCTGCAAAGCATTTGTGATTAGAAGGGCTCTGGGCTCTGTCAAAAGTGGGGGAGGGAGTAGAGAAGGGGGAAAGAGTGAAGGCACGCAATTGAGCTGCATTTGTAGCTCAGTTCTAGCACATTTGCTTAGACATACACAGTCCTGGGTACCACCCCCAGCACCACCAGAAAGATAATGGGGCAGAAGCGATGGCTCAGTGGTAAAAGCACTTGCTGCTAGGCCTGAGGACCTGGGTTCAGCCCTATGACCCACATTGTAGAAGAGAGTCAATTCTCACAGGCTGTCCTCTGACCTTGAAGCAAGATCTATGGGTTCAAGACCAGTCTGGTCTACAGAGCAAGTTCCAGGACAGCGAGGGCTACACAGAGAAACCCTCTCCCCAAAAGCAAAACAAGACAAAAGACAAGCAACCCCCCCCAACCAACAAAACAAACAAAACCCACCAACAAACAAACAAATGAACGAACGAACCCCAACCACAATGGAGAGGTCATTTGTCCAGCACACCCTGTTTTCACTAATGCCCACTTGAGAATGGAAAACTTAATGGCAAGGCTGACTTGCTGGCTCCAGAGCAGGTGCAAGCGTCTCCCTTGAAGGATACCGGGTTTGGGTCAACACTCTGCTGTCTCCTGCTAGGAACTCAGGTTCTGTGCCAGAGGCCCTGCCTTACATGTTGCACCGGGCCCCACAATTTACACAGCCGACCCAGGGTGAAGGCACAGGTGTGGACTATTCTTGGTCTTGGGAATGTTTCTGGCTGACACTGAGAGGGCAGCTCAGTAGGGGGGATGGCGGGGCTGGGGGGGAGTGTGCGGGGTGGTGGTGGTGGTGGTGGTAGTGGTGCTGCTCAATGTTCCAGCAAGAGAGGGTGGATTTGCAGATAGCAGTGAAGGATGGGTTCAAGGCCTTCAGAGGGCATATTTAGCCTTGGGCTGGAAACAAAGTGGAGACAGAATCTGGCCAGGCAAGGGGTGGGGGGGGCAGCCTATGAGAAGTGAGGCACTGAAGGAAACCTGGCGTGGCGCCCAGTCCCAAGGCCGCCTTGGGCGATTGCGCTCTGGGGGCCCGGTGTGTCCCTGGCGGGACGCACAGACGCCCACGTGTGGGCACAGGGCGGCGCCACAGTCGCGCGCGCAGCCGGAACGTGCAGGCCTTCTCTGGGGCCCTGTATTGGCCCGATGTGTCCCTCCCCGCCCCCCCCCCAATACACCCATCCACCCTGGCAGGGCGGGCCTGGAGTAGCGCAGGGGCCTCCGTGGAGCCAGGCACGTCCGCTCTCAGCGTCTTCTGGGCGCGCTAAGGCTGGGCTGGCGGGGAGGGAACTCCAGAAGGCTCCTTATGCCAGGATCAAGATGGGGGCGATCGTGTTGTGGCCTGAGCTAGTCCGGGACTGAGAGGGAGCGGAGGCTGCTTGCTCCGCCATGGCTGCAATTCAATACAGGGCCTCCCGCTGCAGGGCGTCACCAACCCCAGCCCAAAGAAGATCGCTGGCCCACTGTGTACAAAGGAACGCTAGAGACCCGCGTGATCCCGCCTGCCTCCCAGGATCCAACCTCTTCTCCAGCTGCAGCCCCGAGAGGGTCTGTGTGGCCAAAGGTCCTGCGCAACCATTACAACTTTTCAGAAGGGTTCTGGGGAAAAAAAAATTCTCCTGATTCAGTGAACTGGGGAGGAAGCAGAGGGGTTGGGGACATTTTCAACCTCGTTCACCTCCTTACAAAGTAATAGCTTAGTGTCTAAACTGTCAAACACGGAAATGTGTGAATGATTAGATTCCTCCCCAAATAACGCACCAAAAAGCCTACCGCTCCAAACCAAATTCTTGATTTACTGGAATGCTTCATGTTTTTTGACGTGTCGATTTTTCTTTACATACTTGATAATTCTGCATAAATCATTTCATATCTTGCTTTTTATTTTCTCTTGCTTTTAAAATATTTTTAGTTAATTTATCCACGGGGGTGGCTTGTGCGGATGTGATAGGGTAACCCGCGGGAGACAGCGTTCCCTTTCACCAAGTGGGCTCCGGAAGTCACTCAGTTCACCAGGCTTGGGTTGGCAAGCACCTTGACTGGTTGAGACGCCCAATGCTCCCTTCCTCCCCTCCCTCTACTCTGCAGCCATTCTCCTGCCTCAGCTTCCTAAGTACTGGGATCACACGCATGAGTCCCCCCACCCCCACCCCGTACATCTTCCATTTCTTTAAACACATCCTAAACATGGGTGAATGGTTCTATGCTTACATTATTGTACAGGAAGACCTCGCAGATTTATTGTTCCTTGCTTGTGTCGCTGTGCATACTGATAAGGGAAAGGTACCTGGTCTTGGAATAGCAACCAGGACTTTTGTAGGTCCCAAACATTTCCTTTTTTGCCTCAGTTAAAAATAAAGAAGAGGGAGGGAGGGAAGAAACAGTTAAATTCATGGGTTCTGACTATGGTGACCTTTGACATGTTCTTGTTTTTTTTAGTTTTCCGGGCATTATGTATTCCCCTCAAGCTTCAAAGTCGTATCATCAAATTAGTACTTTGAGCTAGGTAGTGGTGGCACTCGCCTTTAATCCCAGCACTCCAGAGGCAGAGGCAAGTGGACCTTTATGAGTTTGAGACCAACCTGGTCTACAAGAGCTAGTTCCAGGACAGCCTCCAAAGCAATACAGAGAAACCCTGTGTCAAAAAAACAAAACAAAACAAACAAACAAACAAAATTAGTACTTTGAAGAGCCCAAGGAGGAGTCAGTATATTTCCCAGGGGTCCCAGTGCAGGCCTTGGTTCTAGTTAGACTCCCTCCCAGGTTTCCAACAGACCAGCGGGCTGGGCTAATAGTTCCACAGCTCTCATGGGGTTAGGCTAAAAAAGAAGTCATAGATGACATGCTGAATACTTATAGTAATTGCTTTATTAAGAGTCCCTTGGAGCCAGGCGTCCTTTGGTGGCACAACCTTTAGTCCCAGCTCTCAGCAGGCTAGGGCAGATGTATCTCTCGAGTTTGAGGTCAGCCTGGTCTAGATAGAGTTCCAGGACAGCCAGAGCTATGGAGGCAGATCTTGTCTCAAAAAACAGGAACAAAAACCACAAAGAACCCCTTAGCGCCCTATGAGGACTCAGGTCAATAATCCAAACACTTAGAAGGTTGAGACAGAAGTGCCATATGACAAGTTCAAGGACAGCCTGAGCTACATTGTGAAACCATCTCAAAAAGGGTCCCTTGGGAGGCCAGTCCCAGACTGCTACTTGGAGCAGGCCTATTGAAAATCATGGTCCAGAATCTGTTTTCCACCTGAGTGGACAAAGGGACTCTGGGTAACTTCCTGAAGTTGCAGTATTGCCTTAAATTTTTAATTTTTTAAAAAATGTATTTAGGAGTTATTTGCTTTTAAGTTTTTTTTTTTTTTTTTTCATGTCTTTGGGGGATTTTCTTGTTGTTTTGGCTTTTTTCGTTTCTTGGGACAGGATTTTGCTATACATAGTTCTGCCTAACCTGGGACTACGTAGCCCAGGTTGGCCTTGAACTCATGAAACCCTTCTTTCTCTGCCTCCCTACAGGAGTATGCCAGCATGCTGGCCTAGCATTAGACTACTCTCACCCTGCACACTGGCTACTGGTGAGGCCTCGTCAGCCCTAGGTGGCAGGGACATTGCCCACTTGACAGTTGTAGAAATTGAGGCTGGTGTGGAGATTGCCTACATTGCTGTCACTGACAGCATGTGCTAGTTTCTCCTCCTTGCTTCAGGGGAGGGGGGCGAATCTCGGGGGGAGCCCTTATGTGGCCAAATGGCCACAGCACAGTTTACTTAAAACCACCTTTCCTGTTTGGCTGCACGCTACACACCCCCAGGTTTTCTCTCAAGTGACCCCAGGATCAAGCCTGCTTGCTCAGAACCATAAAAACGGCTCCCTGGCTGCACATGGAGCCCCATTTTGCCCTAATCTTGAAATCAGTTACATTCACATACTCAACAGGCAGCTCCTATCTGGGTTCCTAGCCCCTTGATGTTTCTCAAGTCTGCTCTGGAGCTAGAGAAAGGCTTGATGCTCTTAAGACCTGAGTTCAGTTCCCAGCACCAGCATCACCTGTGGCTTCCACTCACCTGTAATTGCAGCTCTAGGGCTTCTGGCCTCTTTGAGCACCTGCACTCAGGGGCACATGCCTCCCTCCACCCCCACCCCTGCCCTCCTCCCCATAATTAGAAGGAAACACAGATGACTTTCACCATCCCTTCCAGTGGGCCTGCTATTACCTCTTTCAGACTCTTCCTCTGTGCTTGTCAAATCAGGAATTAATGGCATTTTTCCAGCTATAGGGACAATCTACTGCCTACCCAGCATTTTGCAGAAACCATTTGGTCACCCCACTAATTATGTCACTGAGGCTAGACCACCAGTATTTCTGAGCTGAGTCTGCTAGAATTTGCAGCCTCAGGATCTGGTTCTTTCCTCAGCTCTGGGCAATCTGGAGGTTGACTTCCTGATTGAATCAGATAAATTTCTGGAGCCCTAGGCTAGGCAAGGGCAGATGCCTCCTGCACTCAAAATGGTTGTTTGGGGGATCAAGAATGTGGGGTAATGCACATCCTGCCTTTTTTGACTTTCAAACTTTCCTGATAAACTGATTTTTTTATGGATACTGATTGGCTAATCAGCCGTCCCTTCCTAGTGAGACAGGGAGAGGTCAATAATGAAGAACATCTTTCAGAGAAATCATACCAAAAATAAATCATGCAGAGAGAAAGTGCCTCTTCCTTCCTGCCAGACCCAAAGTTCACATGTAGCTAGTGGCTTAAATTTTAAGACATTACTGCAAGCATACAGCATGCTCACACTGTTGAGTTTATTGTCAGGCCATCAAAATCAATGTTGGTATTAGAGATATGGCTCAGTGGTTGGGAGCACTTGCTGCTCTTTCAGAAGACCTGGGTTGCACTCTTGGCACTCACATGGCAGCTCAAAACTGCCTGTTAACTCTAGTTCCAAGGAATCTGGCACCCGACTTTTCTCCTCAGGCATTACACACACATAGTGCATATATGAACGCAGGCAAACACTCACATGCACAAAATAAAATAAATATTGTATAATGTGGTGTTTTATAATTTCAATATTATTTCAATTCTACAATTTGCTCTCCTGACTTTAATATATGATTTGTTTAGTCTGGGCTAGGGTCTTGGTATAAAGCCCAGGCTGACTTGGAGCTTGCCATAGAGCCAAGGCAGGTCTCAAGCTTGCCATCCTCTTGCCTTGGGCTCTAGAGTGTTGGCATTGCAGGTATAAGCCACTAGAGCTGTAAGAATTTTGCCTGGCTGAAAGACAGCATGAGGATGTGCACCTCAGAAGAAACAGTTCCTTCCCTCCCACTCCAAGGAAGCTGGGTGAAATCAAATGCGTAGACCTTGGCTACCAAGAAGAGTCTGAGGGCAGATGCCTAGATTCAGAGATATTCAAGGCTGGAAGAGACTTTGGAAAGAGATGATAGCTAAGGTGTCAAAGCGGCAGATCCAGGATACGAATCCAGGCATCCAAACAATCCGTCATTGTTTTTGCTTTGTGGAAGTTATGTAAATATAACCAACCAGGGGTGGCAGGGTGTCCCAGGAAGAGACTTCAGGAAGATTTTCTGTGTATAGTTGAGCATGGACATGGACATTGTGGCAGGCCATAAACAAAGTTACATTTCTCCTCCACTCTCCCATCCAAGTCCCAGACCTAATAACTACCAGGACCAAATGAGATGGAGTACGCTCAGGGCAATATAGCACTAGCCTCTCCTGCTTTTTCCTGCTGTCTTTTGGTCACTTTTGGAATCATCTCCAACAGTTACTGAATCAATGTTCCCAAATTTGAGATATTTTAGGGCCCTACAACCAAGTTAAAGAAATACCTCTCTCTCTCTCTCTCTCTCTCTCTCTATATATATATATATATATATATATATATATATATATATATATATGGTCTTACTATGTAAACCTGGATGGCTTGGAACTTGCTATGTGTAGACCAAGTTGGTCCTGAACTCAAAGAGATCTACTTGCCTCTGTATCACCACACCCAGCTCATATTTTATGTATTTATGTATTTGACTTGAGACTGAGTTTCTAGGTAAATCCATGGCTGTCCTGGAACTCACTCTATAGATCAGGCTGGCCTTGAACTCAAGAGATCTGCCTGCTTCTGTCTCCTGAGTGCTAAGATTAGAGGTGTGTGGCACCACACCTGACCTTATATTTTATTTTAGCAATAAATAAAATTACTTATTTCAATTAACTTACAGATTAAAACATCACACAGCTGGTTTTACGGAGCCATTCAAACACTTATCCAGTTCACATCTCAGTAATTTCTCTGCAGTTAGAACAGCTGTTTTGAAGCCATGGAGATTCACTTAGGGTTTCACACACTATTAATCACATTTATATTCACTTATCCAACACACACACACACACACATACACACACACACACACACACACACACACACACACACACACACGCACGCACACACTACAGACTGAGTTAAAACTAGACAAAAAAAAAAATGGTTTATATCCTTTTTCATGACTTGTGTCCTTTGGCCTGAAAAAGGAATTATAATTTCTTTTAGACAGGGTTTCTGTAGCCATGCTCACCTCAAAATTCCTATATAGTGGAGAATAACTTTGAATTCCTGATCATCTTGTCTTTACCAAGCCTGGGGGTTTTATAACTACTCAAGGAAAACACGATACCTGATATCTGCCATAATGGGCATGAACTATTAGAGGAGGTGTAGTTTACGAATTAGCCTGCCTTAAGTTCATTTTGATCAAGTCTTCACAGAGTTAGCTCTTGGTAGATGCTGTGTTAAAATGCAAGCACTAAGTAAAGCCTCATGGCAACTAGGAAATGAAGGCAGTTGTGTGCAATCTGATGGTAAGGCCTGGGAAATTGTGCAATGTTCAACAGGTGTACACATCCCATTAGAAGGTAAAAGCAGTTGTTGAGATGCAAAATAAAAAGACTGACTAATTTTCATGTGTATACATCATTTTTATAAGGCACTACTAACCTGTTAGGGTATAGATACTTCAGTAGTTTGGACTTAAGTACTAAGTAACCAGATAATTGAGAAGTTTCTCTTGTCCTGGGGCTGTATGACCTTTGCCCAGGCTTCCAGCTCTCTGAGATCCAGTTCTTTGGGCTATTTACAGCATCTCTAGCACTCTTCACTGATTGGACATTCAGCTGGTAGACCAGAGTCCAAGACTCTGTCAGTGTTGGAAAGTCACTCAATGGGGGCCATTCACTTGGGGCTGGTCCAGATGCCCGGGGTCTGAGGCACACACAACTGTTGGAGACTTCTTTAAAGTCAATAATGCAAAGTGAGAGGTCTGAGATTGGGCAGGCAGCTTGCAAGGGGCTTATGCCTGTGAGGGGCCCTCAAGTTTAAGATTCTTCCATTTGATTAGCCTCTGGGACTAGCTGGCCAAAAGCAGAAATAAAGAGTTCCAACCCAGTTTTATCTGACACCAGGATATAAGATGTGGATTTCCTCGTACCAAACATAAAGAGAAAAACCAGGGCTATAAAACTATTTCTGAAACTAAGAGCTCAGCAGGGTCACTCCTAAAGGGCCTGGGAGTTGGGATGCCTGTGTCTTCTGATTAGAAGCTGTGAGAAGCAGCAGTGGGCTTTGGCATCAAACATGGGTTTGAGGCTGGGCACAGTGGCACATGCCTGTAATCCCAGCACTGAGAGGCTCAGGCAGGAATACCGGTGAGTCTGAAGCTAGGCAGGGCTTTATACCAAGAGTCTCAAAACAACAACAAATAAGCAAACAAAACTACTGGTACATGAATGAAAGAATGAATGGATACCTTGGTTTGAATTCTAGCCCATCTACCTCCTAGACCTGATTGCAGAACTTTTCATTTTCAACACACATACTTCCACTGGAACAGCTATGGGAAGGGGGCTTTAAGGAGTGGCCCCCACTCATACAGCTGTTGGCATGCATTTCTCAATGGAAAAACTCAAGTAAGGAATGATGGAATGATTTACAAGCGACAAAGTGTAGAGTGGAATAGTTTTCCTTTAAGTGATACTCAGACCCAGGATATTCTACTAGTGCAATAAGCCCTAGCTCTGGTTTGTTGAGGATGTGTAGCCAGTCTGGCCTTGGCCTTTCAGCCCTTCCTTCTGTTCCTGACTCTCAAGTACTGGGATTATAGGTGTACACCAACATGTCTAAGTCAAGCAATACTTTCTTTTAAAATAATTTTTATTTATTTTTATTTTATGTTTACTGATGTTTTGCCTGCATGTATGTCTGTGTGAGGGTGTCCAGTCTCTAGGAACTGGAGTTATAGACAGTAGTGAGCTGCCATATGGTGCTGGGAATTGAACTCAGGTCCTCTGGAAGAACAGCCAATGCTCTTAACCACTGAGTCATCTCCCCAGCCTTCAAGCAATACTTTTTAATGACTCTACCCAACTGCAACCCTTTTGGTAGCATGTCATAACCATTTTTTATTCAGGAGAGATGTCTATGGCATTGTTGAACTCAGTTTCCAACCTACCCATTTGCTGTCAACAAGAATGAAGACGAAGCCTGGAGAGAGCACTCAGTGTTTAAGAGCACTTGCTGCTCTCACAGAGGACCTGAATTCGGGTCCTACCACCCACAAGGTGGCTCACAACCACCTATAACTCCAGTTCCAGGAGATCTGACTCCCTCTGCTGATCTCTTCAGGCTCTTGCATGCATGTGATGCACATACATACACTCAGGCAGGCAGGCAGGCAGGCAGCACACACATTAGATGGGGATTAAATGAGATATCACAATGAAGGCAGCTAGTCTTCAGCAGGCATACTACTTCTCTTGATCTCCCCAGCAAATATTATGTTCATTTGGAGATGGAGATAAAATAGATTCAAGCTAGTTGATAGTTTCCTGTAAGTGGAGGATGAAAATACAGCAAGCAACTGTCTGCAAAAGATGCAAATCAGATCAGGCTGGCAGATTTCTGCCTGGTACCCAGGCTTGGTTCAGTACCTGGTTCACTAATTCCTTTGGTACTCAGACAAAGGTCAAAACTTATCCCACTAGTTCTAATTTCTCCAAATCTGGCCTCAACAATCCTCCAACATCTTGTTTTACTAAGATCAAACACAGACCTCTCTTCTTACCCAAATAGTTTCCTTTTTCACCCCCATAAACATCCATCGAAGCCTTAGTACAAAGCTACTTTCCCTCTGAAGACTTCTCTTTACAGAGACCCAAATCTTACTCATCCATGAGAACTATCCAGGTTCTCTCTTGCATTGTTTCTGATACCTGAATGAAGAACACTCGGCTCTTCCAAGTCCTGTGTGCCTGTGTGTGTGTGTGTGTGTGTGTGTGTGTGTGTGTGTGTGTGTGTGTGTGTACGCGCGCTCGCGAGAATACATGGGCATAGAGGCCATAAAAGGACACAGGGTATCCTGCTTTATCACTCTCTGCCTTATTCCCTTGAGATAGGATCTCCCACTGTACCTGGGGCTAAGGCTAGAGGTAAGCCCCAGTGAACCTGTCTCCATCCCTGCTCCCCACTGGCTTACAGGTGTTCACACCTAGGATTACTGGGATTTGAACTCAGGTCCTCACACTTGTACAGCAAGCAATCTTGCCCACTGAGCTATCTCTCCAGCCCCAAATCACACTCTTTGTACTATTTTCCCTCCCAACTCCAGTATGATGGCAGTAATAGCGGAAAAAGAGAAACTTGTTTAAACTTGTTTCTGTGTCTCGTTTGTTGCATACCCTTGACAAATACCTTTCCTGGCTTCCTATACTTCTGGAGTTAAGTAAGCAAATGAAAAACATTCCTTTAACCATGTTTAATATTTATCTTTATTTAATGTGTATGTGTGAGACTGCATGAGTATATGTGTGTCATATGTATGGAGAAGACCACAGAGGCCAGAAGAAGGCATTAGATCTCCTGGAACTAGTTGCATGTAAGTCACAGGGGTGCTAGAAACTGAACTCAGGCCTTCTGGAAGAGCAGCCAGTGCTTTTAACCTGTGAGCCATATCTACATCCCCTAACAACCTTTTTCTTCTTCCTCCTTCTCTTCTTCTTCTGTATCCTGTAGATCTTGATGTCCTGGAACTGACCATGTAGACCAGGCTGGCCTCCAGCTCAAAGAGATCCACTTGGCCGAGTACTGGAATTAAAACTGTGTGCCACCATGCCCTGGGGTAAATCTCACTTAACAAACTTTGAAACATCTGTTGACCACCAATACCCACAGGATAGAGGGGCTAAACATAAAGAGGCGGGATTGAAGAAAACAAAAGGCTCTATTCTGAAAGAACTTGAACAAAAACTAAGTGCAAACACTTTCTCATGGAATCCACTGAATGAGGGGTCAAGAATAGAATGCCAGGGGCCAGTAGGCCAATAGTGTCTCCCTACTCTGTCTGGGCCAGTGGCCAACTTCTTTCTCAGGGCCCCATCTTTCTCCTGTCCCAGCATTCCACCACTCACCCCTCTGTCCTGGGTACCATAGTTGGTTCACATCCTGCAGGTCATTCCTTCTACTCAGAAATTTGTTAGTGCTGGCTCTGGGAGTTCAAGCCTGTAATCTCAGCTGTTCAAGAGGATCACAAGGACAAGGTCTGCCTGGGCTACATTAAGTGGCCAACTGAGAGAATGTCTCAAAATAATCTGTAAGAAGAGAACGGGGGTGTAGCTCAGTGGTGGAGGTTGCTGTAGTAGGCACAAGATCTGGGTTCAATCCCACAAGGTTTCAAGTGTCACTAGTCATAAACTGCGTTAGCCTTAGTCAGTATAGCGACTCTGTTTGTCCCTCCATCACCCCCCAACCCCGTTCGTGGTAACCTTGGCTTCAGACCCCCAAAGCCTTGTCTGGATGTTGCAGGTACTGGCAGGCATCCAGAAGCACGCTAAGAAGGCAACAGAACAGTGACAGTCCTGAGTAATTTCTTTCATTAGCTTGGATGCCAAGCCCTATTCTGAACACCTGACCTACAGCATTATCTGTGCGACATCTCTGTTAGGTAGTTACTGTCACTCGTCTAGGTTACAAGTCATCTCTGGAATCCAGCAGTGAGAAGTCAAATGACTTGCCCAAAATAACAAGCAGGTGGAGAAGCAGGCCATGGAATTCTGGCTTGCCCAGTCCTTTCATTTGTAACAGACACAAGAAAATAATGCTGGGCAGGTTCCCCACCTCTCTTTCTGCCAGATGTGTCTAGTTCCTGTAGCTGCCTTGAAGGTGATTGGCAGAAGTACTGTCCTTAGGTGAAGCCGGGATGCTGATTGGACTGGGCTGCGGTTTTGAAGTGATCAGTTTTTTGACCTTGAACTGCAATAAGAGACCGGATAGACAAGCAACAGGAGGTCGTTGTCTGACTTGGGATCTCCTTTCTTAGTCCTGAATCTCAAGTTAGCTCACCTTCGAGGAAAGGGTAACGAGCACCACCCTGACGGCTCAGGAGACATGTTTACGTAGCCGGAATGTGTATGCTCAAGGCCCGAAGTCGATTCTGGGGCTCAGGCAGTAAATTTAAGCGGTTCAGCCGGGCCGAGGCTACAGGGAAGATGGAGCAGAGCGCGCAGCGTCTGCAGAAACAGTTCTGGTACCCACGCCGCCGAGAGACACAGCGCGCCTGGCGGGCTGGAGCAGCGCCAGGCAGCGCAGGCCGCAGGGAGGGGCGGGGCGAGACTTAGCCACGCCCCTGTTTCTCTCCCGCCCACAGCGCGAGTCACGTGGGTGCGTGGGCGGGGCGGTCCCTCGGGAGGAGACTCGCTGAAGGCTAGGGGCCTCTTCGGCTCCAGGATCCGGCGAGAGAAGGAATGGAGGGAGAGGAGGAGGCATGCGGGGCGGGGCTTGTCGTGGAGGGCGGAGCCTGTTGCTAGGGTTGGCGCAGGAAACTGGGCTCAGGGGCCCGGCCTACTGGCTGCGGGCTCTGGCTGCTTGTTTACTCCTGGCGGGGGAGCAGTAACCCGGTGTGGGGAGGGGGAGCGGGAAAGCGAGTGCGAAAATGCGGTCCGGAGTTGCACGCTGCGGGAGCGGAGCGAGCTGGGGCCGGGGGACTGCGGCGGGCCAGGAAAGGAGATGGATGATAGGGCCCAGCGCAGTCTTAAAACGAATTTCTAGCGGCTGCACAGAAATTCTTCCACCCTTCCTACACACACACACACAGTACTGAAGTCGATGAAGGGTCCATGCACACTGTTTTTTAGGACCTGAAATTCTTAGATCCCTTAGGGTAGAGCTGTGGAGCAGTGTTTTGCTGCCTTAAGAGGTGGACACCCGCTGCGTGCTGTTCCTGAGTGGGGCTCTGCCACTTTCCTTAATCCAGGAAATGATTCATTTGCTCGTCCTCATGTAATTCGCATGCCTGCATGTAGCCAGTCGCACAAATAAGCCCTTTGGGGTTTGTTCTAGGCTGTTAAATCTCGCGCTTGGTTTTTCTAATTCATAGGATGAGCCAGAGGGCTGCTCACACGTCGTAAGTGCTCCACAGATGAATTCGAAAAAAAATTAGCAAACCACGGACAGATTCCTTCCTTAACTGAGTTTCCCATCATCTGATGAATACAAAGCACAGAGAAGCTGTTGCACGCACGTCATTTGATACTGTTTTTATAACTACCAAGGACTTTTATACCCAAGGACTTGAAACTAGTTGGTCAAAAGTCACAGCCAGAAAAAAAAAAAAAAACAAAACCAAAAAAACAAACAGAAAACAAAACAGAGGAACACGAGCAAGCAGGAGGACTTGACGCCCCAAAGGTGCTGACCCCATTATTCTCCCCCCTATTATTGTGTGAGGATGTATGCTATTCTGTCACTAGTGTCTCTGATTTTGGGACATCACTCCTCTATTCCCTGGTATTAATTATTAAATATTTATTATTATTTTAAATTGTGTGTGTGCTTGCTTGTGGGTTATGTGCAGAGGAGCACCCATTCTAGTGGAGACCAGAGATATGAGATCTGGAGTTTTAGACTGTGGCAAGCTGCCCTATGTAGGTGCAGGGATCTAAACTCTAGTTCTCTGCAAGAGCAGCAAGCCCTCTTAACCCCTGAGCCAGCTCTCCCTTTCTGGGATGCCGAGAGGGTGGGACATTTCATCTCAGTAGTCAATTATAGTCTTTTCCAGTGGCCAACAGGAGGTGGTTGGGAGAGAAAAGGCTGCTTTCCACGAGAGTTGCTAAGTTGAGATGTTGGAGTTGGGACTTGCCAATAAACCATGTTCCCAAGTATATGAAGGAAGTCCTTTGGGGGGAAGGTAGGCTCTTTTGAGGCAGGAAAAATAAATGGAACTACTGAGCTAGAGCAAACAGACATAAGAAATTTAGAAAACTAAATCATTACAAGGTTGTTTAAACCTGGGCTCTCAAGGTCGGAGATGGGTCTGGGCCCATATTCGAGTACTTGACTAGCATGCACAAGGCTCTGAGTTCAATCCCTGGCATGTTAGATTGCTCAGTGAAGCCAACAAGTTTGCTCTTTTTGCTGAAGCTAGCATAAAGCGAGTTCCTCTTACTTATCTCGAAAAAGAAGTCTGACTAATAACTTTGGCACGGGGTTTATTTTTCCCTCCGAGAATAATGGAAGTTGGGTGCTGGCCACAACTATCACTTCTTAAGTGTTCTACTTCCCGTAATGACTCATGCCAAGTGTGTGTATCCCATGGATGTGGGTTAGATAGAAAGAAGAAAGTCCAATTCTTCACTATTACTGCCATTGCAAACAGGACACACTTCAACAAACCCAAATTAAGGGTTTTGCACATAACACTTAACCCTGGGATCTGTAACTGTCTCAATTGTGAATAGAATACAGTCTGGAATTCTAGATTTTTTTTTTCATTTATGTATTTTGTTTATTTTTGTTTTTGTTTCTCTCTGTAGCTTTGGCTGTCCTGGAACTTACTCTGTAGACCAGGTTGGCCTCCAACTCAAGAGATCCACCTGCCTCTGCCTCCTGAGTGCTGGGATTAAAGGTGAGTGCTACCACTGCCCGGACCATTTATGTATTTTTTTTTTTAAAGGGTCCTGTTAAATAGCTCAGGCTGATCTGGCCTGTAATGCATGACTTTCCTCCCCAGCCTCCCCAGTACTAGGATTATAGGCAATTGCCACCATAGGTTGCTAACGTTGCTAAGGCCAAGTTTATTTATTTATTGCATTCATCATTCATCTTATTTTATTTACACAGCCTCTCGTGTTTCTTGGGTTGACCTTGAACTAGATTGGTGGCCAAGGATGATGACCGGCTTCCATCTCTAATGTGCTGTGGGTGGGCACCATCTTGGTTCTGTGGTGTTGGAGAGCAAACCCAGGGCTTCGTGGATGCTAGGCAAGCACTACCAACTGAGCTTTGTCACCAGTCAAAGATAGGTTTGTGAGAGGAGATTACTTGGTTTTTAGGGACATAAAAAAAAGAAAGATAAGAGAGAGGAAGGGAGGGAGCCTGATAACAATTATTAGTTGGTTATAGCTGAAGGATAGATAGGAGCATTTATAATCACTAATCTTAGACATTGAGAGTCCGTAATGTGTCATTCTCCTTCCTGAATAGTTCCATTGATGACGAGCTGGGCAGGTCACCAAGGAAAAGGGTGTCAGTGATCCATAAAGAGCATGGGTAGAGGTCTTTTTCTCATTCTTTGTCAGCAATGGCCATTCTGAGGGCCTGTGAGAAGGGGGCTGTGTGAACTCCTTGGAAGCACATTGGGGCAACCTGCTAACATGATATTGGCATGAAAATTTAAAGGAGAAAACAAAGCTGAAATGATGTCATTGGAGAACAGGCTCTGTGGTTTCCAGCACTTATTGCTCTTACAAAGGACAGGGGCTGAATTTCTAGTACCTACGTGGTACTTCACAACCAACCAGAACCTCATTTCTAGAGGATCTCACACCAGTGGTGCACATACATGCATGCAGGCAAAATGGCCATACACATAAAATAAACAAACCTAAAATTAACGAATTAATTTGAACACCTGAGATGTCTAACATACTAAGCTCTGTCTATCCTTGACTCCTCTTGGGGGTGGAGCCTTCACCCTGTGAGAATAGGATGCGAGATCCCTGAAAAAGTTAATCTGCAGAAGGCAGGTCATCCCTGGTGGAGAGGGAGCAAGTGAGGAGAGAGGGGTTGGGGACAGCAGGAGAAAGAACGAGAGGCAGGCAGAGAGAAACAGCAGATGTTGGAGTTTAATTTTGAGGCAAGGGATTTGGAGAGGGCTTTGGAAGCCGTGTGGTGTGTTGTGCAATAGAATTGCTCCTTGGCTTCTTCCCATCAAAGAGTCAACAGAGAGGCTGGGGATGGAGCTCACTTGGTGGAGCGCCTGGCTGATTGGCACTAAGCCCCGGGTTCTAGCTCTAGGCCTGCATAAGCCAGGTGTGATGATGCATGTCTGCAATTCTGGTAAGAGGAGACAGGAGGAACAGCAGTTCAAGGCCATCCTTGGTTATGTAGGGAGTTGAAGGACAACCATGACAAGGCATGAGACCTTGTATAGCAAAAGGGGTGGAAATGAGGGGTAGGAATGGTGGATCAGCAAATCAAGGCACTTGCCCAGCAAGTTTGACAACCAGAGGGCAATCCCTGGACCCCAGGGTAGAAGGAAAGAACTGATTTGTGAGAGTTGTTTTCTTACCTGCATACTCATACACACACACACACACACACACACACACACACACACACACACACACACATAATAAATAAATAAATAAATAAATAAATACAGACTTAAGAGGGAATGCAATAGTGTTACCTCACAGACTTTTAAAGAAAGCCTCACATATTTATTATTGCACCAACCAACTAGAGCAGATCAAAGAACAACAAACATCACATTCCCAAACATGTTGGAACAGTGGTGCCATTTTCAGTGTGACTGGGTAAGGTGGGCATAACTGGTAAATCACGATTATTTTGCTAGCTCATGGGGAATCCTTGTAGACCCAGCTTGCTTTTCTATGTCTGCTCTTGGTTTTATTACCAGTTTTCATCTGAGTCCATTGAGGAATGGGGGAATTTACTTTTTTATCTTGGCTTGAATCAGTCCTTTAATTCAGAAACTCTTGTGAGAGAAACCCTGGAATAATCCAACGGAGTAAGCTATATACCAGGATAATGGAGAAAATGAAGGCCAGGAAAGCACTCTGACCCACAGAGGCATCTTTCTGACTCCAGAAGATGGTGATTCTGTGCTAAGAGAACTGTGCTCTGTCACACCAAGACACATAGGGAGACATCAATAACTTGAAATTACCGAGTGGTGGGTTTGCTTGTTGGAAATGAGCTAGCTGATGGCTAAAGTAAATGCTAATAGTCATTTTCCAGCTTTTGGTATTTGTTGTAGACTAGTTGACTAGTGAGCCTTAGAGGTTGCCTTTGTGTGACTGGTTTTGGTCATGCGGTAAGTAGGAGTACAGTGGGAAGCAGGGGAGGGATAACACCCTATAGCCATCTGGAGTGGACTGAAGTCCTCACCCCTACCCTGAAGTGCTAAGGCAGAGAATACTTTGTTATCAGACATTTCTCTCGTTCCCAGGATGTACTGAAGCAGTTCATTACACAAGAGAGGGATGGGATTTGGTAAATCAACAGTTTATAAGTGAGAACACTGTGAGGTTGGCCATGTCTGGAGACAAGCTTTGGAAAAGCAGAGTGCTCCCAGGAGGGTAATACAAATGGGTAATTGAATAGGACTTTAATAATTCATAGGGCCTCTATCTCAATGTATTAGAAGGTTTCCTAAAGCAGGAAGTAGATCAATGTCTAATGAATTGCAGCTGAAGAGAATCAGTGTGGCGATAGCTATCTTAGGAGGCTAAGACTCAGCTTTCTGAGAAAGTGTTTGACTCTAAATAATAACAAGCAAACAAACAAACACCAGGAGCTGGAGAGATGGCTAGTGGTTAAGAGTGCTTACTTTTCCAGAGGACCTGAATTTAGTTCTCAACATTCATATTGGGCAGTTCACAACCACCTGTAACTCAGGCTCCAAGAGCTCTGACGCCCTCTTCTGGCCTCCAAGGGCACTACACACACACACACACACACACACACACACACACACACACACACACACACACCCTATACACAAAATTAAAAATAAAGTAAAATCTTTAAATAAACAATCCTAAAGTAAGACCCAGTTTTCTTTACCTAAACTTTGAGTTTAAACATAGACACTGTTATCTAAAACTTAGATTCTCCTTTGAATGCAGTTTTTAAAGATTAAATAATTCTCTGGAAGAAAGGTTCTTCTCTTTTAATAGATCAGGATAAAGTTCTTCAAGTGAAGCTCCACCCCCTTAGAGGTTTTCCCACCTCTTATTATTTTCAAACTGGAAACTCAGCTGTAGCATACCAGGTTTGGGAGATAAACCACTCCCCAAAACAATGCATCCACCTTAAAAATAAAATGAAACAAATACGGTCTTGACCGAGGCATCTTGTTTTATGTTGTAATACTTTACACAGCTCTGACTTATTTCCCTTGTGGGTGAGAAAAGCTGCCCTAGGCCTCATTGAGGTCTTCTCTGAGAAGACTCTTCCCTGGGGGGTTATAACAGAGGAGCCCCTGGTGACACTGTAAGAACACAGAGGCACTCATTAAGATGAATTCAATCAGTGTTTTTGTTATGTGTAACTTGTCTGTATCTGTGAGGCTCCAGGGTGACAGCCATCCTGATAGCCAGAAGACAGTGTGGAGAGCTTTCTGGTCCTCTCTACCTCCCTAGGAACTTGATGTGCCTGGGAGCCATAGTTCAGCCATCTTCAAAATGGTCTAGTCCTGGATCTTATCACTGTGCTTCAAGTGCCGAGATAAACATACTTTCCTTCTCTGTTTTCTGCTCTCACTAGAAAGCAGCAGGGTTGTCCAGAATGAATTTCCTGTGTTATAGAAACCACAGAAGCATAAAATGATGAAACCATATGTGTATATGCAGCCTGCCTGGGCTTACACATCCTCTTCTATCCAGAGTTCTTAGGTCTTGTGCTCATTCTCTCCCCCCCCCCCCTTTCAGTGAGTGTGGATTCTTACTGAGATCCGGATGCAAACATTAGAGGAAGTAGGTACAGAGTTGAGAGTTTGTGCACCGGAGTGTCTCCAACTCTGCACACATATGGGAGTTTGTGTGAGTGAAAGTGTATTGCACAGATCTAAGCCAGGTACTTCAGGGGTACCGTTAAACTTTGAACAACCTCACAACCTATCAATCCTCTAGGGATAGAGTGCGAAGCCTACTTCCTCCAGAAAAGCCTTAAGACAAGTATATCAGAGAGAACTGCCATTGGCCCCAGGTGAATTTGCAAACCACTCTCTCTCTTGCACTTCTTAGAGTGAAAAATGTTTTTTGTTTTTTGTTTTTTGTTTTTTGTTCACTAAGGAACACTGTGACTTTTCCCAGCTAGAGAAAAGCACTAAAAATGCTACAAATGCAAAAATAGCATATTATTCTTTCCATCTGAAACTCACAGCCTGGTTTTGAGAGGACCACAAAGGAAGCTGTGTTTAGAAGTGTGTATTAAAGAGGCAGTAGTGGCTCCTACTTAGACTAAATTAGGAACGAAGTCCAAACAAGTGAGCTGATAGATGCCCTCCCTGCCTTAGGCAGCTAAATTCTGGAGGGGGTTCAAGAAGTTAAAAATGTAAGTGGGCTTGACTCATGAGTACCCGCCCCCCCATACACCTTTTTTTTTTTTTAATGTGTGAAGTGTGCATGTGTATATGCACATTTGTATATGTGTTTTGGTATATGTGTGTGCACATGATTGCACATGAATGTGTGTGGACAGGTGTATGGAGGCATGAGGTTGAGGTTGGGTTGATCAGAAATTATCCCCCATCTCTCTTGCACCTTGTTCGTTGATGCAAAGTCTCTCAATCAAACCCAGAGCTAGCCAATATGGCTAGTATTGCTAGCTGTCTTGTGATTGTAAATCTCCTGTCACTAACTCCAGAGACAGGAACAATGGGCAGGCCACCAATTCCACCTGGCATTTCCATGGGTGCTGGGAATCAATCTCTAGCCTGCATGCTTGCTGAGCCTGTGTTTTAACCACTGAACCATCTCCCCAGCCCACGAGTACATTTTTTTTGGTGAACTAACAAGATCCTTGATTTCTGATTATTTATTTGGTATATACTATATGCTAAACACTGTTCTAGAAGCTGAACACAACACAAAATCCTTGTGGTCATTGAAGTTGTAGCCAAACAGATGGAGACAGATTGTCAGGTGGTAATTCGTGCAAAGCCCAGAGACTTCCACTGGGTAAATGATGGAGCGGTGGTAGGTGCATTTTCAGATATGTTGGAAGGAAAATGCCTTGTGCATTTGAACAGAGATGTAGTTAAATACTAGATGTCTACAGGAAGAGCATTCTAATTCTAAATAAGCAGTCTCAGAAAGGCCAAGGGGGCTGGTTTGAGAAACAGCTAGGGGCCAATGTCATCGGGTAGGCAGGGACTGCTTGGGACTAAGATCACATGGCCTTGTAGTGAGTGGATGGAGGGGCCCTTGGAGGTTTTGAGCAGAAGGATTCTTGTATTTGCTGGGTTGTCACGTAGAGTATAGAGAGGCAACAGAGACAAGGAGGGAGGCAGGATCTGATTACAGAAGTCCAGGAGAGGTGATGGCTGGTTCAGGGAAGCTATACTGGGATAGGGCATTAAGTGGACAGTGCCAATAGATTAAAAAAAAAAAAAAAGACATAGAGCTTGAGATAGGAAAGAAGGAAAGGAAAAAAGGAGGGAGGGAGGGAGGGAGGGAGGAAGGAAGAAAATGAGTTAAGGATATTTCCAAGGATGTGTACTTGTTTCCAAAGAACTTGAAGAATGTTGTTACTTACTGAGGTGGGAGGGAGCAGATTTGTCAAGGACCATCAGAAGCCTTTTTTTTTTTTTTTTTTTTTACACATGGAACCCCAGAGGTTTAATGTTGGGATACCAAGCAGAGAACTGGTAATGAGAGTTTAGCGCTCATAGTCGGACAGTGGTGGCACCTTTAATCCCAGCACTTGGAAGGCAGAGGCAGGCAGATCTCTGAATTCCAGGTCAATCTGGTCTACAGAGTGAGTTCCAGGCCTTCCAGGACTACAAAGAGAATCCCTGTCTTGAAAAAACAAAGAACAAAAAACAAACAAACAAGCAAACAACAACAAAGAGTTCGGAGTTCAGGAAAGCCTCACACTGGAAGTTTCACCCTGCTCTAAATAAATGGCTGAGAACCTCAAGAACCTGGGAGCCCACACAACATTTAAAGTGTGCTTTGAACTGAGGATCACCTGGACCATAGAACACCGATGCTCTCTCCCCAGATGCAATTTGCCATTCATTCAGCAACAAATACTTAAGGCACTGTGCTATACTGGACATAAGGCATTGGCTGTGTCATGAACAATGAGACTGTCCTGTGTATACATCTGTAGTCTTGTATGAGGTAAAGATGAAAAAGTGGAGATTTCAGCACAGTGAGGAGGGAGTAAGTTAAGGGTGCTTGGACCATGGGAGGGGCACCTCATCTTGTCAAGGAGGCCGAGCAAGCATCTCAAAGAACATGTTTCCCAAACTTCCCTGCTTGGGGATGAGGATGGAGAGCCATGTAGAATAATGAGTGAGAACAGCGTTTCAGGCAGAGAATATAGCAGAGGACAAAGGAAGACATGCATTCTGGTGAGCAGCTGAGGGTGTCGGGGGTACAACGTGAAAGGGGTGCACAGACACAGAGAGGGAGGCAGGTGGAAGCTGGAGGCTCACCAGGAGGGGTTGGTTCTATTGGCAGTGCTGGCATTGTATTAGAAAAGCTAGAGGCAGCCTCTGGGGAGCTTTAGGTAGAGGAAAGGGGCCAAGGGAAGGGTGGTTTGGAGAAACCATCAAGAGTCTGAGAAAGGTGGACATTTTAGATGTCTAATGCCCCAAATACGACCTGTAAGTGTAACGTACAGTGTTAGTTAGGGGAGGGGAAGAAGAAGGTTGGGGTGCTTTGCTTAATCTTAGCTGATGGGGGATACTTAAATGGAAAGGAGGTACAAGGTGCCAGCATTTTAATAGGGAGCCAGAGGGTGGGAGAAAGGAAGATGGATAGGCCAAAGATGAGACAGTTCCCCAGGAAGGGCAAGCCCTTTAACATAGAGGAAGCAGGCAGGAGAACAGGATCACGAACCCAAAGTGACAGTCTTTCCAAGCACACTCTGCTTGGCATGTTGTGTATTGTGTGTATTCAGGACATGTGCCTAGCTTTCAAGGGAAGGTGCTTCATGCTAGGTGTCTGTGTGTTTGGACCAGCTGTTTGTAAAGGGATGGTCTGAGTTGGGGCTAATGTGCAGAACTCTGGAATGTACACCATATGTACTGCCTGCGGTAAAAAGGGATTTGCATCTAACATATGCTGGGAGAGGACATATGTCCCTGAACAGCCTGTGAGATTTCAAACCAGAACAAGCTATGGGCTCTGTGCATATTCAGAGAGCATGGGCTCACTTTGCACACAGTGGGGGCATGTGTTTTGTCAACTGAATGAGCATTTCAGCTTTATCGAAACTCAGTCATTTTAGGAAGCATATGTTTGGTTAAAAGTTTAAATGAGATAGTTAAAAAAAAAAAAAAAACAAATTCAGACTGGGGGTTTAGAGCAGTGGGAGAATATTTGCCAATAAGTACAAAGCCCTGGGTTCAATCTCCAGTAATGCAAAAATAAATTAGTAAGTAAGTAAATAGCCAGTAATGGTTGGTACACACCTTATAATTTCAGCAGTGAGGATGCAGAGGTAGGTGGATTTCTATGAGTTCAAGGCCAGCCAGAGCTATACAGAGAGACACTGTCTTTAAAAAAAAAAGTAAATAAATAAAAGTTATAAAAAAGAAAAATAGGGCAGGAGATGTAGCTTAGTTGACAGAGTGATTGCCTGATATGCATGAATCCCTGGGTTGGTCCCCAGTGCCACATAAAAGGGGTGTGTTGGCACATGCCTGTAACATCAGCCTTTGGAAAGTGGAAGAAAGAGAATCAGCAGTTTCTTCTTAGCTATCTAACAAGTTCAAGGTAGGCCTGGGTTATACGACCCTATCTCAAAAGAACAAAAAACAAAACAAAACAACACCAGGATAAAACAAAGCCCAAAGCCAGACACTCTCAACCTTTCATGAGGCTTAGCTGTCTGAATCCTGTGCTGCCGCTCATATTCTGGCTGGGGACCTGCTCTGTGCACTGAACTTTCATTTAGCCCCACAAGCATTTCTGGAGCCCCAGGTTTTACTATGAAGACTCCCTTAGTCCCTGGATGGCAATTAACACTTAATTATAAGTTTGTTTGTTTGCTTGTTTTTTGTATTGCTCCTCAAATTGTTAGTGAGCAGCAGTCTGCTCCCAAGGAGGCCAAGTGTTCCTTGGGGGCAGGGACATAAAGGCACGAGAGGGGTGAATATTCAGGAAGCATTGGAGGACAACTGGAAACAAGATCAGAAAGCCATGCATGGATTGTATGTTCCTTTACTAATAAAATATGCAATTGCAATCTACATTTTCATGTTAAGGGAAGGCTTTGTGTATTAAATCATTGATTTGAGTCCCTACAATGCTTTGTTCTCCTTAATTGGAAACAGAAATCTTTCCTGAGGATGAGAATTAAAAGGGAAAAAGCAGTCTTGGGTGAATCACACCCTAGCAGGATTGTCCTAGAGCAGGCACTACAAGCATTCAGACTAGTTAATTCATCCACATGGGGCTGTCTTGTACACAGCTGGACACTGGTGGCATCCTTGACCTTCAGCTTAGATGCCAGTAGGGAACAGCTCTCACCTAACAGTGACAAATGTCTCCAGATATTATTAAGTGTCCCTGGAGACAAAATCATTCCTAATTGTGAACCATCTCCCAAAGGAATTTTGACTCCAGTTGGATAATTTTATTTCAACAAGTAGTGGTAGGTGGGAGTTAGGGGAAGGGACATACTATTTTTTAAAATTTAATTTATTTAAATTTATTTATTGTGTGTGTGTGCAGGTCTAAGGATTACTTGCTGGAGGTGATTCGCTCCTGCCACCTTATGCATGCTGGGGCTCTCACTCATCCGGCCACAGTGTTACCCACTGAGCCGTCTCTCACCAGTTCCCAGGACATGTTACTTTTTTTTTCTTTTTTCTTTTTTTCTGTGATCTAGGTACGATCTCTAGTTACTCTGCTTTATCTAATAGATCAAGAAGCTGATGTTCAGAGTTGAACCTGCAGAAGGTGCTGGTGGTAGGATCACACATGACTCCCCAAACTTTACCAATACTCCACACTGTCTCCTAGAAAGGCAGCAAGTTCCAAATTGGAGGTGAACTGCAACTTCAAAATGTCTTAAAATTTTCTTTTTTAAGGAGGGAGGGGGACTATTACTCTTTTACTGTTTAAATTTGTTTGATTGTAAAAACACACACACACACACACACACGTACACGCGTGCACACTCCCCTCTCCACCGTCCTTGGCCTTATCTAGGAAAAACACAGAACTACACAATGGAACAGCTTCGATTCTCCCTGTTACAAATTATCCAAAAGCTAGAGCCTAACGGTGCCAAAAAGCAACCGGTATTGTTTACTCAAGGGTTGAAGGCTAATAGTTAACTTTCTCCCATTTAATTCTAGAAACAGTAAACACCGCCTCGCGTTACAACTACAAACGAATAAATGTCATAAAACAGGGGAAGAAAACTGTTGGTCCAAAGCAATATGGAAAGGTTGGGTTTTCAAGCGCTTCCGCCCTCGCGCGCCGCCCCCGGTTACCCGGCCTCGGGTCCCTGTCGCCCTGGCCAAACTGCTGTCCCTGGCGCCCAGAGCTTCTGGCTTCCTTTCCCGCCCTGGGCGCGCTGGAAAAACAACAGCCAGAAACTTTGGCTGGGTTTGCAGTTCAGTGTGTGTGTGTGTGTGTGTGGGGGGGGGGCAGAAAGAAAAAGCAAAAAAAAAAAAGAAAAAGAAAATTAAAAAAAAGCAAAAAAAGCGCGGGGGGGGGCGGGGAGCAGATACTCTAGTTCGGTTCCGGACTGAGCTGAACGTCCCGATTTAGGGGTGGGGGGCTGGGGGAGGGGGGGTCACAACTCGGTCAGGTTCAAGTGCGCATGTGTGAGAGGAGTCGCTCCAGCATTTATTGAGCGCCCACTGTGTACCGCCAGTCAGGGTGTGTGGAGCGCGCAGGCTGTGCGCGCGCGTCCGGGGCTGGGGGCGCGCGGGCTGTGCGCGCGCGTGGCCGGGGGTGTGTCCCCGCGTCTAGCTGGCTGGCTCGCGGGCGGTCTGGCTGCGAGAGGCTCGGTGCGCTCCCTTCCCGGGCGGGGGAATCCGGGCCGGGTTGTGGCCGCGGCCGTGTACGTGAGCGCAGTGTCCCGGAGAGGGAGGGCAGGCCGGCCAGGTGGGCGCGAAGGCGGCGGCGGCGGGAGGCGGCGCAGTGCAGGGGCCGCGCCGGTGGCGGGCAGGGCCGCGGCCGCTGCAGGGAGCCGAGCTGTCCAGGCCAGTGGTCGGCCGAGGTGAGTTGCGTGCGGGACCTCGCGCAGGCTGCAACCCGGGATTGGGGACGGCATCGGGCGGGGGGCCCGGGAGGCTCGTGCGGCCCGGGCGAGACCGGGGCTGCTGCGGCGGTGGAGGGGTGGCCGGGTGGGGGTGGCCGCTCGCTTTCTCGCGCGTCGCCTTGTTTATGTCGCGGGTCCTACGGCCGGATCTCCCTCCCAACTTTGAGCAGTGGCCGGGAGTGGCCTCGCGGGCCCACACTGACCTGTTAACCTGCCCCTTTTCCGGCTGGGCCGTCAGCCCGGCGCTTCGCGCGCCCCTGCCCTCTCCAGTCCAGGGAGCGCGGTGCTGCGGGACTGGCCTCGCGACACACCCTCTCTCAACCCCCTTCTTGCGTCCCCCTTCGCCGCCCCCTTGGCTGTAAGCCTGCTGGTCTCACCCCGGGTCCCTCCTTGGCCGTGGCACTGTGGGCCTCTGGAGTGGCCGATGGGGGCCTAGAAAGGGAGTTTGTCATGGGCAGACAATTCCGAGGCAGGGTTCCCTTCCTGCCTGGGAGTTAAGGCTCTGCGCATTCACTTTAGGGCCCACTTGGAGGTCTACCTGCCAGCAATCCTTTGCGAGCCCTGTTTTCCATCCCTCCCTTTCCTGTGGTTCTGGAGGACTTCCACCAGGCATGGGTTCCCATGATGCCAGGCCATGGCACAGGGACTATCTACAGTCCTTCACTGCTTTCTTGACTCTCCCTGAATAGAAAGAAGCCTGTAAAGTGGGGCAGTTGGTTTCAAAGTGAGCAATCAACAGGTCTTGTAGCCTGGGGACATCTTCCTAAGGGGCTGTGTAAATAGAGGTTTTTGCTTTGGAAGCAAGAAACAGAAGGGCATTGGTTAACCCACAGGTACCTCTGAAAACCTACTCTGCTCTCTTCCTACTGCTAAGACTTCTGGGTGATGCTTGAAGGCGACTTTTCGAAGGACTCAGGAAGCTACAAGACTAGAGAGAAATGAATTAAGAGCTCGAGTTTAAATTAATGTGCTATGGCCACAAAGTTAATGTAAACGTTGGGGACAGAGGAAGCATGGCAGTTAAAGGTGGGGAAGGGCACTCAGCACTCATTTTGAAATAATTCCCACCTGTAGACAATTCCCTGGCAAGACTCAAAAGTCAAAAGGAAGAGTTCACAGGTGACAAGCGTGCAGAAGGACGTCCAGTGGCTTGTTGTCCCAGTGAGTAAGGCTACAGAAGATACATAAATAATTCTGTCCAGAGCTTATGATCTCTTGGAGGACACAGAAAGACTTGAGCATGTGGAATAAGATTCCAGATGGGGCACAGTTAGTTGTCAAATTGCCAGGTGCAGAAATGGGTGCTGTTGGAGGTCAGGGGAGGGTGCTACGTTCGTACAGGGATTGCTAGGCCTGTGTTGTGTCCCTTGCAGGATGAGACTCTGGAGATGGGACACAATGCATGTGGGGAATGAATCTGGGTTTCTCTAGAGACTAGGAGATGGCCTTGGCCCTCTTGGAATGTTTCCTGAACAGTAAGAGATAAAGTCAGAGAGGAACAATGACTGAGATTGTGAAAGTCCTAGAAAGTCAGACTAAGGAATTAGACTTTTATCCTGGGTGTACTGGGGAGACATTAGGCCAGGGAGTGATGTAACTAGGGTATTTGTAAAGATTTTTGAATTTGATGTTAGGAGGCAGACCAGTAAGTAGCCTGCTGTCCTTTTGGAGTGCCGTGGGTTTGGCCTTGGTTTTATTGGAAGATTTTACTGTTGAAATAATCTGTTGACAGGGGCCCGGTGGAGAGAACGTGTGAATAGGAATTCATTCCTGGTGGAAGCTGATCACACACCAGGGCCTTGGAGTTGCCCTACTTGGTAATCTGAATCGGAAGTGTATGTTTTGTAGAGAAGGTAATTGACACTTGGGCTCTAGAGGAGTCTCTATGTTTGTCAGGTTGTCTGGATGTATGTGCTAGCAGCTGTGGCTCTGATAGGTGCAAACCCTGGGGGGTAGTGTAGGATGAACTCGTCTTGGTCATAGGGGCAGCAGAGAATTCACGTGGGACTGAGGGTGTAGCCCTTGGCCCTCCTTTCACTGGGCATTGCCCGCATCTGACCCTGAAGCTGGAGGAGCAGTGCTGGGGAATGGGCTTCTAGGAACGTGGGGCCATTTATTACAGCCAGGAGGGTGGGGTTAGAGGTTGGAGGGAAGTGGAGTGGGCTTTGCTAAGGGAGTAAGTTACTAGGCTTTGATGCGTGCTGAACTTTACTCTTTACAGAGATACTAAGCTAAGTCTCTGCACTGTTTGAGCAGGGGGAGGGACAAACAGCAAGACAACCTAAGAAGACAGAGGAATGTGGGGCCTCTTGTAGGGCCTGGCTTATACCAGTCCCATCCAGTTACCCCTTCCCAGGATTCTGGTGATAAGGACAAGTAGCAGGGAGCTGGTATTCTTTTTCCCTGAACTCTAAATTCTGCTTTCTTGGGGTGATATGCTGAACAAATTCCCCAAGCCTCAACTTGCGACATCTGAGTTTGAAGGGTGATTGCAAAAGGTTGTGGAGTGAGCTGGGATGCTCATTTTAGTTGCTGCTGGTTTCTCTTGAGATTTAGGGTAAGTGAACAGAGGGGAAGAGGGCCTTGAGGGATAGGGATGGAGCCATAAGGGTCACATTCTTTTTAACCTTCTTCTGTCCTTTGGCCCCTCTTCTCCCCTTCCTTCCATCTCTCCCTTTTCTTCCCCCTCCCTCCCTCCCTCCCTCCCTCCCTCCCTCTCTCTCTCTCTCTCTCTCTCTCTCTCTCTCTCTCTCTCTCTCTCTCTCTCTTTGTTCCTTCCCTCTGTCCATCCTTCTCTCCAATCCCCCTTATTCTGTATAACTCAGGAGCCCTGAATTCACCACAGTCCCCCTGACACGGCAGGCCTGAGCTATCGTAAGTATTTTTTTCCATTTTAGTGACTATCAGACTATTAAAAGAAATCATACAAAGCAGGCAGAGGTTGAGTTCTTTGGTTCATCATAGGGCAGGGTTTATACACAGTTGTGACCATCACCTACATTGAGAAATAGAGTTGAGGGCTGATGAGATGGCTCAGTGGGTAAGGGTGCTTGCCACCAAGCCTGGTAACCTGACTTGATTCCCAGAATTCACATGGTGAAAGGAGAGAACCAACTCCTGCAAGTGCAGGCATGGATACCCCCCTCCCCCAATGTAAAATAACGAAAAGAAACTTACATCGTGTAATCATGTATGTAAACATCGAATTTCAGTTTGTGAAGTCTTAACCTCTTTTCTTTGTACAGCCTCGGATTTTTTTCTTTTTATTGTCTATGTTGTTCTCACTAAAAAATGCTCGTGTTTCCCACCAAGTTGATCCAGCCACTCTCTAGTGGATCATAACCCACTCACAGTTTGAAATGCACCGGGAGACATTCACATTCCTCAAGTATTTATGAAGCTGCCTGTGTGCAGAGCTGCACCTCCCAGGGCTGAAGGTAGCTGCAAGCCCACCAAGGAGGTGGGGATTTATGGCCTAGTTGAAGAGATAAGATGCACCTTGGAGAGGGAGCAAAGCAGGGCATTAAATGCCAAAATGAAAAAAATTAGTACTCTGAAGGGCTAGAGAAGTGGGCAGGGGAGGTAGGGCAGCAAAGGGGTGTGTGCTGATGGGACTGGGGAGAACCCTTTGGAACAACCAAGTCTGGGGGGATGTTTGCGGCATCTCAGTGCTGCATGGGGAAGACATGTTGTGAGTGAGGGCTGGGGCTAGCAATGTATACCGTGATTGTATGAGAGAGGGAACAGGAGATTTTTGTGAATGAGAAGGACTGGAAAGGCTGTTTAGGGCATGTGTAGTGTTGGGCTTGTGCATGTGTGCCAGGCTAGGCAACACCAAAGTTCCAAAGGCTTTTTTGTTTTGTTTTGTTTTGTTTTTAAGACAGGATCTCACTATGTAGCCCTGGCTGGACTCCAGCTCATAGAGATTGGCCTGCCTCTGCCTCCAGAGTGCTGGGACTAAAGGTATGCACCGCCATGCCTGAGCACCAGAGTTTTACAAAATTGGGAGTAGTCCAGAAAAACCTCTGGATTTGGGGGTCTGAGGAGTGAAGCGTGGCTGCCTCATGTTGAGGGATGGCTGTCTGCTGAGTACAGAAAAGGACGTTAGAATTCCCAGTCCTGGTCTCAGGGTTCCCTGGCCCTTTGAAGCAGTCAGTCTGCAGACATCTTTGCAGAGACCTATCGGCGTTTGGGACCTCAGGTTTCAAGTTGAATGCCAAGACAGGGAGCCTGGGATCTATGTCATGGGCTCTGACTTGGCCACCGGAAGGTTCTGGTAAGGGTGTGGCTTGGAATCTCTGGGATGTTGGTGTGCAGTGAATTTGTGTTATGCAAATCAGAGGCCACTTCTGAGGAAGATGGAGCCTAGAGATATTTTTATTTGATCAGAATTATGCTTTTTAAACGTTGAGTGTTTTGTCTGCATATATGTGGGTACACCATATGTATGTAGTGTGTTCATGAGGGTCAGAAGATGGAGTTAGGTCTGTGAATCTCCATGTGACTGCTGGGACTAGAACCTGGGTCCCCTGCAAGAGCAGCAAGTGCTCTTAACCATTGAGCTCTAGAATTGTATATTCTCTCCTCTCTGTCTCTGTCTCTGTCTCTGTCTCTGTCTCTGTCTCTCTCTCTCTCTCTCTCTCTCTCTCTCTCTCTCTCTCTCTCTCTCTCTCTCTCTCTCTCTCTCTTGTTTTTTGAGACAGGTTTTTCTGTCCTGGGACTCACTTTGTAGACCAGGCTGGCCTCAAACTCACAGATCCACCTGCCTCTGCCTCCCGAGTGCTGGGATTAAAGGCGTGCGCCACAACCGCTAGAATGGTATTCTTTAAAACAAACTCCCACTGGTCAATTTAGGGTGAGACTTGTTTCTAGGAATGCCAGGGTTTCTCCAGCATCTTCACTGTATTTTTCTGGCTCTCATGCTTAGGTGGTGACTCCAAACATAATAATCTAAGGATGATATCTGGTGATGATAACTTGGTGAGAAGTGAGTGAGTCAGGACTATACAATGCCATGAGACAGTGGCTGTTCAGGTGCTGTGTACAGTACTGAGGGGGAGTAAGAAGGGCCAAGCCATCTTTCTCTGGTTTCATTATCCCTGGGACAGCCCAGGATTTAGAGAGGTTACAGAACAGTTGGTTCAAGTCTTAAGTGACTCCAGAAATGCTAGCGTGATTTGGTGATTAGCAGGAGTGAGTACCTTCAGGTTTTGTAGCCTAGAACATTCTCATTGACTCTGAAGTAATCCATAGTCACCTGTGATTCGGAGGCATTTCCCACATGAGCTACAGGTGGGAGCTGCTGACCTGTAGTCACCTTGGTTCTGTATCGTAGGACAAAATTCAGTTGTTTAAAAGATGTTGTTTTGATGCCATAAAAACAAAGACGTTAGAAGCTAGACTTGGTGGTTTCTACTATAACCTTAGCACTTAGGAGGGTGAGGTAGGAGAATTTAAGTCTGAGGCCAGCCTTGAGCTACATAGACTTTGGGGGTAGGGAGGAGTTTTTTTTTTGTTTATGTTTTTGTTTTGTTTAGCTATATTCTGATTAGAAGATGTGTCTATAGGATGCAGGGGTAGCCCATAGTCAGCCGAGTCATATCAAATTAAATCCATTTCCTGTTTTGTATGATGACTGAGGGGAAGCAGCTATACCATATTTTGGCTTTAGTAAACATTCTTAAAATTAATTTTTTATTTTTTTTAAATTGGCATATAATGTGTTAGCTACCTACCATCATGCCATTTTTGAGCAAATGCTGTTTTTTGTGGCTCTCCTCCCACCTCCTCACCCTGCTACCCCACCTACCCTTTGTATCATCCTCAGGCTCCAAGATTAGTCTCCTCTTTCATGTCCGAAGTGTCCTCTTGCCTCCCCCTTTCCATTTTTCCCCATCACCCAATATTATCATCTCTGGGCTTCTTTTCTGGATTTTTAGACTCTGTTAGTAACACTTTTTAAAAGAACATAATTGTTTATATTAAATCATAGGTGGTAAATTATGGTGGGCTGGGTGGCATTATTAATTTAGTTTGATAATCACCTGCAAAACTTAATTGTTGGCAGGAGTCAGCCTCAAGGGAGGTCTGAAAGTAAAAGCTATGTGATTCTGCTTTTGATGGCTTCAACATTTTTCCGGTATTGGGGGTGTCGATGTTTATCCAGCTTAAGAGTCACAGAAGTGGAAGGGACTGAGTATTTCACAGTAAACCAAGTTTCAGAATTCTCTAGAACAAGGATGATTTAGAAAGGAATTCAGAAGTGAATAAATGTCAAGAGTGACTTTAAACATTTTGAACTGTGGGTTGGCGAGATGGCTCGGAGGGAAAGACATTTGCTCCAGCCTATCGAGTATGACACACACCCATGTGAAGGTGGATGGGGAGAAGGATGTCACAAAGCTGTCCTCCGTTCCATACCCAGGCCATGGCACACATGAGTGACCCACCAGTCGTGCACATACGGTGTAATGTCACTTAGAAAATTAGAACAGAATTGAACTGTGATGTATTGAGATGTTTGTGCATTCTGATTGGAAACTCCTCTTCTGAGGGTATAGCTGAGACCATATCCAAAATGTAGATGGTGTTTTATGCCCTGATTACCCAGAGATTGAAGAATATATATATATATATATATATAATATATATATATATATATATGTGTGTATATGTTGTTTCTGCCCAAAGATAAACTCAAATGCTGAATAAAAAGCAGTGGGTAGGAGATGAGGGATGTGGCCTGCACTCATGACACTAATACCAACACACACTGATTCTGCCCATAGAGGTGAGGTGTGTTAAGGCCATCTCTAACTCCAAAGGCTGGGTGAGCAGATTGCAGTAGAGCATGTGGAAGGTTTTTTCCAGTTGGTAGGCTGTCCAACAGTGGACGAGGCTGCCTGTGTAGTAGTGAGTTTCTTATTGTTGGGGGCATTTAAATAGGACTCAAGCTGTCGATTGGGGGTGTTTAGACAAGAAAGGAAGAGCCAGGCTGATCTTTGGATCTTGTTTGGATTTCCAGTTACTCTGTGACTTGTCACACCTGAAAGATGACATGGAATAGTGGCCGTGCCACTAGAGTCACTGTGTGAGTTTCAAGGAAAGTTCCTTAAAACTTCAGTACTGAGAATGGAACCTGCACAGGGCCACTGAGCCACACCCCAGCCTTGATCTAGAGTTTTGAGATGGGTTAGGACTTAGTTTGTGACTGTTGAAATTGAATTTGGTCCTCAAGAGAGGCAAGGACAGTGGGGGAGATGGCAGACCATAATGAGTACTCCACCCCCTGCTCTGTTGATTTTTTTTGTTTATTTTTTGAAGATGGTGTGTGTACACGTTTGCTGGTACATGGGCATGCATGTGTAAGCATGTATAGAGGCCAGAAGTGGCCATCCAGTATCTTCTTAGCCATTCTCCACATTAACTAGTTATTGTGTCAGGGTCTCTTACAGCACACAGAGCTCACTGACTCTGGCTAGTCTAGCTAGTGAGTTTGCCCTAGGGATCCTCTGTCTCTCTACTTCCTAAGTGCTGGGATTACAGGTGACTGGCATGGTTGTCCAGCTTTTATGTGGGTCTGAACCACCCCTGCCCTCAAGACAAGTTCTTTATCCACTGAGCTCTCCTTTCAACCTCTGGCTATTTTTTTTTTTTTTTTTTGTGGTGAGACAAAAGTCTCACTAGAAGCTTTGGTTGGCATGGAGTTCACTATGTAGACCAGGTTGGTCTTGAACTCACTGAGATTCAGCTCCCTTTGCCTCCCCAGTGCTGGGATTAAAGGCAAAGGACACCGTACCTGGCTTCCTTTTCTCTTTTGAGTCTGTCTCTCACATACATGGCTGGACTCGCACTCACAGGTACCTTCTCACCTCAGTCTTAGCAGTACAGATATGAGCCACAGCCTCCAGCTCTGGATGTTTTGGGGGTGACTTTTGCCATTGTTGGTACTGTTTGGGTGACCTTGCTTGCAGCTGAGCACTTTTGTCTCCTTGGGGACTGTAGTGG
Organism: Cricetiscus sungorus; assembly: GCA_030556225.1. Taxonomy (NCBI): domain Eukaryota; kingdom Metazoa; phylum Chordata; class Mammalia; order Rodentia; family Cricetidae; genus Cricetiscus; species Cricetiscus sungorus. Next base: position 11,665,060 of record JANBXA010000741.1, read on the forward strand.
TGGATCCTGTCTTCCAGGACTGTCACAAGCTGATTTCTGTCTCTATGCACTTTGTGCTCCTGTTTAGGCATTTAGAAAATCATTATTTGACAAGAAGTACTCTGTTTGTATGGGTAAGGTAATTTGGGAACACAACAAACCAGGTATTGGCAGCTGAGACTTGTGTAAAATGATTAGGAAGAATTCGGTTGTGCAGACTTGGAACAAAAATCTTTGTACTCTTGTTTGCTTTTGTTTTGACACGGGGTCTTCGTATGTGTTTTTGATGGCTTTGAACTTGTGTCTCTCCTGTGTCTGTTGTCTGAGTTCTGGGCTCACAGGTGTGGAGCAACTGCTGAGCCCGGCTGGGATTGCATGTGTGGAATGACCTGAGCCTGGCTGTTGCTCATGTGAGATGATGGAGCAGCTTGCCCTTATGTCCATGTTGCTGTGCTTTACATGGTATCTGTACTTGTCTAGCTGCTGGAAATTGGTTCTTTGGTTCACATTTGTGGGTATGGAGAAAAGTTAGACTAACATGTAATTTTTTTTGTGTGTGATGGAACTCAAGGCTTTATATACCCTAGATAAGAGTTACATTCTTATATTCTTAGTCCTAGGTGTGTGTGTGTGTGTGTGTGTGTGTGTGTGTGTGTGTGTGTGTGTGTGTATGTATGATTGTGAGAGAGAGAAAGAGAGCTGGCCATAGGACAACCTCAGGTGTTATTCCTCAGGTATTGTCCATTTTTTTTTGAAACAGGATCTCATTGACCTGGAACTTGACAGAGATCTGCCTGTCTGTAAGTGCAGAATGCTTAGCTTAAAAAAAAAAAAAAAAAAAAAAATATGTAGTTCAAGTTGGCCTGAGATATCTCACTTTGGATCCCAGACCGATATCTGTATCACTTTGTACCCCATCTCTTAGCCTCGGCCTCTCGGGTGCTTGGGATTACAGATGGACATAGTCATACCCTGGTACTTTTTTTTTCTTTTTTCTTAAAAAAGCTAGCTGGTAAGAATCAGCAGTTCTTAGTTTTATTTTGTTCTCTGAGTACTGGGAAGTCATAAAACTTTTGGTTAAAAACAGCAGCCAGTGGCTAAATGTAGGCAGTAATAAAACTTTCTCTCTCTCTCTCTTTTTTTTTTTTAGATTTATTTATTTTTATGTGCATGGGTTTTGCCTGCATGTAGGTCTGTGCACCATGTGTGTGCATGCTGCCTGTAGAGGCCAGAAGTGGGTAGCATCAGGTCTCCTGGTACTAGATTACAGGATAGTTTTGAGCCACTGTGTGGGTGCTGGGAACTTGAAGCCTTGGCAAGAGCAGTAAGTGCTCCTAACCACTAAGCTGTCTCTCTAGCTCCTTGCTGTCTATTTTTTATGTAACTGTCACTATGCTATGCATGCACCTTACATAGTTTAACAGGCGTTTCTAGAATCCTATAAAACAGTTCAGAGTCCCATGGCTTAGCTGTGTTTGAATCCCACCCCCACCTTGTTATTTTGAGACAAGGTTTTTCTGAGTAGCCCTGGCTGTTCTGGAACTCACTTTGTAGACCAGGCTGGTTACAAGTTCACAGAGATCCACCTGCCTCTGCCTCCCGAGTGCTGGGATTCAGGCATGATCTTTAATCAGTTTTGACAAAAATATCTTTTACCCCAGAATTTGTGTGTGTTTGTGTGAGTGTGTGTGTGTGTGTGAGTGTGTATTTTAAGGTAATCCTTAATCCTTATTCTAATGGAAGTTACCATACATTTGATTTCTATTACTGTAGGTTAGTTTTACTTAGTTCTTAAGTTATTGTGTGTTCATGAGGATTCAATAAGTGGTATCCAAAGATGAGGTTATAGGGGGTGTGTGTGTGTGTGTGTGTGTGTGTGTGTGTGTGTAAAACACTATACAGGGCTGAGATTGCTGATCATTGGGGTGTGATTTCCTAGCATGCCAAAGTAGCTGGGTTGGAGCCCCATGTACAACAGTCAATCAGTTAATCATTCAGTTTCCTGTATAACTAGGTGGCCCCAGAAGTAAATTGTAAAGCTGTGTGTAGTGTTTTTCTCATGGGTTGTTTAGTTCTTCCTCTTGATTAGCCCAAGAGATCTAGGTTGATCCCCTGCTGGAAGAGTCAGAGGAATCATGATGGGGCAGGAACTGTCTTATTGCTGTGTGCATGCTTTCCATGTGCATGCCTGTGTGCCTGGGTGTGTTTTAGCTTGTTGAGTTGGAGCCCTGCAGTATGGGTTAGAACTGGAGTGACTCCAAGGAGGTCCCTTTGGATTACCAAAGTCCCCATGACATACTGCCCCCTCCCCCACCCCAACTGACATAAAATTTAACCATCTGCAGAGTTTCCACAGAGTTGACTGTGTTGCGCCTGTGAGATTGAAATAAGATCCGTGTTGCAAAACGAGCTGCTGGCTTGCAGTGCACACAGTCTGTGCACTGCTGAGCTTGCAGCCTTCTGGCAGGCAGGGGCCAGATTCCAGTGGAAATCACTCTTAACTAAACACGTTATTAAAATGTATTGAGCAGGGTCCCAATCACTTCTTTAAAAAAATTAAATGAGTGAACACTTCATTGCATAAATAATACACAGACATACTCTCTATAGGGGAAGAAAAAAGCAAACTTCAAGCAGGCCAAAAAAAAAAAAAAAAAAAAAAAGCTTCCTTGACAACCACTTCTAATCCTAGGTTTTTTGTTTTTTTTCCCCAGAGGTTAACCACTGTCCTAGGGTTGTTGATATTCTTCGGATGCTTTGCATACTTATAGCTATGCCTTAGCATTTAAAAGTCAAATGCACTGTATAGCATGTGGGTATAGCTTATCAGGATATCTTGTCAGTGTATGAAAGTGGCCTTGATCTTATTTCCTGCTTAGGTTTAGAAGCCTGAACACTTGTTTCATTCTTTCCTAATTGATGGACACAGGAGTTATCTTTTTCTGTTACTAGTGCGCTTAGAGAAAACATTGTTGCACCCTTTGCAGTCCAGGAAGTTTCTCCCATAGGCCCTGGAGAGGTGGCATTCTAGGGCAATAGGGTGAGGTGATTTTACATCCTGATAAAGACATGGTATAGGGGGTATTTCTGAATTTAGAATTACTATGTGTGGAAAGGTGCTTGCATTGTCTTTTAAGAGTGGGATTTAGTGTGTGCAAGGCGTGTGTTCTCTGCATCTCATTGGGCATACAGGCCAAGCAATAGTAGGTGAGAAAGGCTGGTGTTAAGAAAGGCCATTTTGGGCCTGGTAGTTGGTCCTATGTCCTGAGGACTTAGGTCTGTATGTTGATAGTGCCTGTGTGAAGGGTCACAGGGTGGACCCAGAACAGGCAATTTGAAGATGTTTACTATTTTCACCGGTGACACGACTCTTCTTGTACTCTTTAGAATACAAAAAGCATAGCTTCGATGTTCAAGCTTGGGTGGGGGCACTGGGAAGTATTTTTAGTGTTCCATGAGTGTCTAGACCCCCGTGACACACTGGTTTATGTTAGAGAAGGAAGCTGCATGTCTTTCTCCTATTTGCACTTGCAGCCAGCACTCCTAGAAGGCACCAGTGTTAATTAGGTCCCATTGATGTACTTTGGAGCCAAAGTAGCACTGGAGAGTATGGCCATGTTCCTGTCTCAAGCTGGCTGTGTGCTGACTTGACAAGTCACACATAAAAAATCCTTTGTAGTCTCCATGACTACTATCCTGGGCCTTGCCTTCAGATCCTTCTATAAGTGGCGAAGGCAGCTTCTGTTGTGACCTAGGACACCTAGTCTTGCGTTTGTTCAAACCTAGGAAAGCATTCCTGTTCTTGCTTGGGGTACGCAGGTAGCTTTCCCTCTGGTCTCCTACAGCTGTTTGCAGGCCCTACTTTTTTTGTTCTTTCAGGACTTGGTGGCCAGACCAGCCCCCCCCCCCCCAAGTCTTTCCAGAGCCCTCTGGCTTTGACCCTTTCAGCTTGCCCTGTTTGTCATGTAGCGCAGAGTTTTGCAAGTCACCTTTTTTCAGGGGAGTGACCACTGTTCTCAGGGTGGATAGCTTTTTAATTTTATGGGTGTTGTGACTTTCTTCCATCCTTCCTTCCTTTCCTGTTTTCTTTTTTATTAGTTAACTTTTTTATTTGCACTGTATTAGGAAGAATGAATGTCTTTATAAAAAAGATTTGTCTCAACCTCCCCTCCCCAAGAAAAAGAGGATTTATGTGTGTATGTGCCTTCCAAGTGTGAGCATGAGCCCATAGAGGCCAGAAGAAGGGATTGGATCTTTTGAGGCTGAAGCTGGGGTTCCAGGTAGTCATGAGCTGCCTCAGCTGAGTGCTAGGAACTGAACTCAGGTCCTCTGAAAGATCAGCAAGCGCTCTTATTTGCTGAACATTTTTGTTGTTGTTTAGATTTCTTTATTATGTGTACAGTTCTCTGCCTGTATGTAAGCCTGCATGTAAGAGGGCACCAGATCTCACTATAGGTGGTTGTGAGCCATCATGTGGTTGCTGGGAATCGAACTCAGGATTTCTGAAAGAGCAGCCAGTGCTCTTAACCTCTGAGCCATCTCTCCAGCCCCTTGGATTTTTTGTTTGTTTTGCTTTGGTGAGATAGGGCTTACTGTGTGAGCCATAACCATCCTTGAACTCTTGTTCCTTCTGCTGAGCCTCACTCATGCTGAGATTACAGGTGTGTGCCCAGGATAGCTTTTGGCCTTTGTAGCTACAGTAGAATGGCGCTTTGACCCACATGTCCTCATCTGATGCACTGTACTAGCAAGGTTTTGATGTTTTTTTCAGATGCCCTCCGCTGTCCTCGTCAGTGGTAAATTCTGTTTTCCTCTCTTAAATTTTAGTGACAATGTATTGTGTGTGTAGTGGGTGTGGAAAGTGTATGTGTACAACGGTGCATAAGTAGAGGTTCGTGGACAGCCTGTAGAGTTAGTTTTCTCAGTCCTGTGTGAGTCCTCTCACATGTTGTCTGGCTCACTTGGTGGCAAGGGCCTTTACCTGCTGAGCCTTGTCACCAGATCAGTATTGTAATTTATTGTTTTCTCTACTATAGTGCTGCCCTATAATCTGCCTATACATTTGGCTCTTCACCACTGCCTACAGTTTGGTGTCTATTATTTGGCCCTTGTATTGGGGATTGAATTCAGGGCCTTGAGTATGCTAGCCAAGTACTGTATCATAGACACTGATACAGCCTTACTCTACCCCAGTGCTTCTCTGATGAGCTGCTAGGTGGTGACAGGAGAACGAATGCCTGAAGCTTGTGGACCAGCTAAGCCAGTGTTTGCAGCACACCAGCAAGCCAGGTGGGAGGCAGAAGACCCACTGACCCCCCTCCAGAGTGTCCTCTGACTTCCACATGCCCTGTCTGTGGCATGTGAGTCCACTTATTAATACACAGCCCTCTCTCTCCCCCCTTTCCCCTCTATTTTTTAAAATCCTGTTAAAAAGATCTTTTTTTCTTTATTTTTAATTGCCCAACAAAATTATACCTATTTATAGGTGGTGGCAGTATGTGCGTGCTCCTAGCATTTATTGCATGGCTGAGTTCTTGTGTTTGACATGTACTTTCTCATTATTTTCTCTCTCATACCTGGGGAATCAATACCTAGGAAGAGGAGCTCCATGACCCCTAAAAGCCAAGACCATCCCTCCATGTGTAGAAGTGTGTGATGTATATATGTGTTTGCTTGTATATGGGTTGCTTGTGATGCCTGTGCTTGTGGAGACTTGACACTGGGAGCTTTCCTTGGTTGCTCTCCACCTTATTTGTCTAGGCAGGGCCTCCCATCTGAGCCTAGAGCTAGCCAGATGATGATGCCAAGTCCAGCTGGCCAGATTGCTTTAAGGGTTCCCGCGTCTTCCTTCCAATAGCTGGACTTAAAAGTGAGCTGCCATGTCTGGCTGGCATTTACATTAGCTCCAGGGATCCAAATTTTGATCCTTATAGCTGCACCGAGAACTTTATTTACTGAACCATTTCCCCAGGCCCCAAGGCATGTTTGAAAAACAAACAAAATAACTCCAACACATGATTGTCTTATCAAAGTTTCAAAGCAGTGGTGGTGCACGCCTTTAATCCCAGCACTTGAGAGGCAGAGGCAGGTGGATCTGTGAGTTTGAAGTCAGCCTGGTCTACAAAGTTAGTTCCAGGACAACCCGGGCTGCATAGAGAAACCTGTCTTTAAAAAATCCAAAGCCAACCTCATAGACAAAAGCTTCAAATTGTCCTGTAGGATAGAAACGGGTCGTGTGTGTCACTGTACATGTATAGTAACTGAGGAATGAAACAGAAGGGGCTTTTTGTTCCCCCTGAAGGTCACACAGTTGGGGAGTCTGAGCTCATTTGCTGCCCAGGCTGTTGGTTTGTGTCTTCTCAGCGCACAAACCCTGTGGCCCCTGTGTTGGGGGAGCCCCATCCTGGATCACTGTCCTGGGCAGGGCCCATTTCCCTTTTCATGCTGCAACCACCAGTGCCACTTTGACCTCGATGTGACTTAAGATCTTTAACAAGGAGCCTGAAGAGTCATCCAGCCTAGCTGGCCCTTCACTGGTGCATGACCATCCTGGCTGTGCTTGGGAGAGAGTGTGGAGCTTTGGAATCACATTGTCTGAGCTCCTAGCTAAGTTCCGTCATTTCTGTGTCTGTGGTTTTGGAAAATGGCTCAGCCTTCCTGGGACTCAGTTCGCTTATCTGGAAAATGGGGATGACCGGATTGTGGATTATTTATTTGGGAGGGTTAAATGAAGTACAAGTTGTGAAATGCCCTGCAACTGACTGGTGCTTAGGTATTTGATTAGCAAAGCTATCGGATTGGTCCAGAACACAGCCTTTGAAAGGCTGTGGGTCGTGTGTCAAGTTTCTTATTCCGTGCTTGTCTGTTTATGCTTTAACCAACCGTTCTAATGAGGTAGACATGAGCAGCTGTGCTCTGGGATTATAGATATGTGTCTGCTCTGGGCAGGCAACACATTCTTTTTCAAGGCAGGATTGGAACCTTCATCGTCTTCCTCTACTTAGCATTATTATCTTAAGGAGCTAGGCCCCGCTGTAGCTAAGTCAGCAGATGGCTTGGGGCTGGGGCTTTGCTCTGTGCCGGCCCTGTCCCCAGGTTTCTGGTGAGTCAGTGCTTAAGCTTGTCTTAGCTCCAGTGTGGGCCGGATCTGCTCCGTGAGGCTGGCCAGGCCACACCCCAGGGAAGTTTGGCAGTTAGCCTTGCACACCCTGGGCAGGGCCCCAAGACAGATGTAGGCACAGGGGAGCTGAGCAGGGGAGCAGCCCCTGGCTGAAGAGAGGTGACAGGCGGCTGGTCATGTGGAAGATAGGCTGAACCTGGCTCTGGACTTCCTGAATGTCTAGATTGGCATTGAGTGTGGTCTGAGTGCTGAGCCCAGGGGGCTTGTTGGCCAGGAGGGCTGTAACAGCAAGAGGTTGGATTTCTTTTCACCCATCTTGCTGAAGTCAGCTTTGTTAGGATTTCAGTTAATTAGTGGCTTATCCATTGAAGGCTTCTGGATTCCCTTGAGAGTGGGTAGTCGTATTTCTGGTATGGTACCTTGGTGCAATGCCAGTTCCTAGATGACTGCTGGATGGACAGTGGCTGCTCAGAGTCACTTGCTATGTTATATAGCATGGGCCTAACAGCAGTGACAGCAACATGTTCCTTTTGGATTTGGGGCACTATGCTGCTGGCATTGTCTCAGTGAGGCAGATGCATTCTCTCCTTCACAGATGGGGTGATGAACTGCAGGCTCTAAGGTGGTGGCTGCTGGTGGTTTCTGGGATGGACATGGATTCCTGAGGGGTACTTGTGTAGTGCCTTGATTTCTGCCCTCACTGTTGAGTACCTTTGTAGGCAGTGTCTCCTGTGTCTGTGTTTGCATTGTTTGGTATTTTTCCTTTTAAATCTGGCATTCCAGCTTGGTGCCTGAATTGGTGGTACATTCACTGGACATAGCTCTGGGTGCCCTGGTTGTTGACTGTAGGGAAGTGGCAGGGCTGTTGGAGGACTGTTGATTCCAGCCTTGGGCATCACTGGGTACTTTCCCTCCTCCTGTCTGGAAATATCCGAATCCTGCTGCCTTCTCTTCTAATGGTTCACTGCCATCAACCATCCCCATTCATTTGCCATCACAAGGGTCTGAGGTTAATTCATACAGATGATGGCCCAGTTCAGAGAATGTTTGCTTTAACCCCATCTCTGAAAAAATGAATGAATTATGTCCCATGCCCTGCTTTCTTCTCCAAGGAGTAAAAAAATCACCCTGTTCACTGAGCGCCAGGAGGGGACCTTGGGTGCTGTTGACCCTTAGCTTTCCTCCCTGGTGTGTGCCACTGGCGTGTTGGGTTTTAGGACTCTCGTGTCTCCGCTGTATGTTTTGGGGTGTCCATCTTGCCAGCCTTGCTTGTCACTTCTGCAAGTGCTTTACATAGACCCTTTCCCAGTGAAAATCACTCTTCCTCCAGAGTCCCCTTCCCTTCCTGTGCCACCCTTCCTATCCCCCAATTCTTGGAGAATGAAGAACCAGACCAGGAGGAGCCAGGAAAGTTATAAATGCCCTCCCCCCATTGCAGTGTGAAGGGCCTTGCTTTCTCAGCCATAAAGCAGGGTGCTATTGTCCCTCCATATCAAGAATTATTTTACAAATTATAAAAGAGTTGTTTTACATTTACTTATTGCGTGTGTGTCCATGTGGAGTTCGGTCAGAGGACAGCCTGCAGGAGTTGGTTTTATTTAGCTTTCTGCCATGTGGTTTCCAGCGACTGAATTCAGGTTACCATGCTTGGCGACAGGCACCTTCACTCCTGAGCCATGCCCTGTATTTTGTTGACTTACTGGGGTAGGGTAGGGGGTCAGAAAAGTAAACAGCCCCCAAAAGTCTTTTCAATTGAGAGTAGACAAGGAGTCACTGAGTGTTTCTCCTCCATTCCTTGAGCTCCAGTGCCAGGCTCCCAGATTTACCTTGAAGGGTGGGTGTCTGGGGCCTGTCTCCCGGGGAAACTCTGGCTCCCAGCTCCCTTCTGTGAGACCTAGCTCCAGGGAGAATGCCAAGTCAGCACTCCTTTATCTCCCTGCTCCTTTAGGGAGGCTCACACAGGAGTTTCAGGCCAGTTTCAATCAGGTTTAACCACACCATTCCCTGTCTGGGTTTTTTATGTATTTGCTACTTGAAGGAGGGTCTTACTATGTTTCCCATGGCCTCCTAGGTTCTAATGAGTTTTGTGCTCCAGTCTTCCCCAGGACATGGGACTATAGGAATTGCAGGTGTGCACTCCTGTGTTATTGTCATCATGTGCCCCCTCCCCACCGGTACGTGTTTGCACGTTTATCAAGCTAAGGACTGAAGCCAAGGCATGCTTGGTGCATGCTAAGCAAGTACTCTACTGCTAGGTACCCCAATCTTTGCAGCTATTTTAAAAGTTTGAGACTGAGTCTCACTAAATTTCCCAGGCTTACCTTGAACTTACTCTGCGGTCTAGGCAGGCCTTGAACTTGTGATCCTCTTGTATCAACTCTCTGATTAGTTGGAACCACAGCTCTGTACCACAAGACCTGCCTCAGTGCCTGCTTTTGTGAAAACAGTCTTAGAACTGAGTTTGAGTGCTGTTTAAGACTCTGCCTTGGAAGGTTACAGAGGTGACTCAGTGGTTAAGAGCACTTGTTGCTCTTGTAGAGAACTCAGGTTCAGTTTCAGCATCCATATGGCAGCTCGCAACTATCTGAAACTCCAGTTCTAGGGCTCTGGTGCCCTCTTCTGATTTCTGTGGAACTAGACACCTATATGGTACACATCTAAAACACTTAAACATCTACATCTGAAAAACAAAGCAAGACTGCTTTACTTTTTCTATGAATGTGTATGAGTGTTTTGCATGTACATATGTATGCATGCGTGTATGTATATATGTAATGTATGTGTGCTGCATGTGTGCAGTGCCCACAGAAGCCATAAGAAGGCACCAGAACCCTTTGAATTGGGGTCATGAGCTGCCATGTGGGTGCTAGGACATGAATCTGAGTCCTCTGCAAGTGTAGCAAATGCTCTTTAACAGTGGGACCATCTCTATAGCCCTCTGCCTTGCTTTGATGTCTGCATGTCAGAGGAAACAGCAGGTCATTTTTTAGAAGTATTTTTTGTTTCATTTTAAAATCTATGTGTAGGAGTGTTTTGCCTGTGTGTATTATCACTTGTATGCAATGCCCAAGAAGGCCAGCAGAGGGCATCAAATCATCTAAAATTCAAGTTATGGATGGTTGTGAGTTGCCATGTGACTTCTGGGAACCCAATCTGGATCCTCTGCTAGAAAAAGTGCTCTTAACGGTTGAGCCATCTTTCCAGGCCCCAAACTAACTACTCTTGACTCTGGGACCCTGGGAAGCCTTGTTTACAATAACAAACCTGGATTGACAGCAAAATACAGTCTGCAAGAGACTCTGTAGTCCCACTGCTGCCGTTTGAGTATTTCTTAACAAACAAATGTGCCTGGGAACAAATGTGAACTAGATCTTACACCCTGTCCCCAAATTGGTAATATCTGCAAATGTGTAATAACATATCCTGGATAGGTAACCCATGTCCAAACACAGAAGTCATTTGCATCCCACCTTAGCCTCATACTCTGAAGGTAATTTTACTTTTTATTTATTCCTATGTATGTAAACATGTATGTTTACATGTATGAATGCATCACATGTATGACTGGTACCCTCTGAAGCCTGAAGAGGGTGTTGGATCCCCTGAACCTGGGATTACAGATGGTTGTGAATTTCCTCATGGGCACTGGGGACTGAATGAACTTGGTCCTTAAAAGCAGCAAGTGCTCTTTGCTGCCAAGAAGTCTCTGGAGCTCCGTGCACACTGTTTTTAATGTACCCGTTTTTTCGCTGTGAGCTGTCATATGAGGTCTTGTATGGAATTTTCTACCTTGTGGCACCTTGAGAGCTCACCCACCGTGTTTGAGGTTTTGAGATGAGATCCCTTACCGGGTGCCAGGTGCTGTGCTTAAGCATTGTCCTGTTTGATAGAGTTGAGCAAGCAGGATGGTTAGGAACAAAGGGTGCTGTGTTTCTGAAAGAGGGAGGAGGAGGTAGGTGTGAGGGGAAGGAGAGTGTGTTGCTGGGAGAGCTGCAAATGCCTTCCTTTCCTGCTGTAGCCTGCTGCAGGCAAACAGAACTGCCTCTGTCACCCTGTTGAATGACAACTGGGCTGTGAGACCCACAGGCATGTTTGTTGATCGGGTTCATTTATTATTTGCTGGAAGCCAGACCGAATGACCTGCTTCTCTGGCCCATCCGCTGGAATATGAAAATGTCTGTTGTCTGAGACTATTACCCTTCCCTTCCATTACCCCATTTCATCTATTACCACAACAGGAAGAGGCTACGTGCTGTTACTGGGATGCTTTGGAGAGGGTTTCAGCCCCAATTCCTGGTTGGTTGACCTTATTTAAATTTCACTGGTTATCCAAATTATGGGACTCTGGACTCTGATACAATGTAACCTTTTTTTTTTTTTTTTTCTCCTTCAGAAAAAGACAATTAGAATACCCTGAGAACCCAATTTTTTTTTTTTTTTTTTTACTGTCTGGACAGCTGATTTGAAATCTTAAAAATTACATGTTATCTATTTAACTTTTGGGTGTGGGTGTGCATGTCACAACACATGTGTCCAGGTCAGAGGACAACTTGTAGTAGTTGGTTCGCTCTTTCTACCATGTGGGTCCAGGGGATGAAATGCAGGTGGTTTGGCTTGGAGGCAAGCACCTCTGCCCACTTATTGGCTAGTGGATTTAGAATACCAAATGGGTACAAATATGTTCAGTGCTCTATGGAGATTGTAGTATGGCAATCTTAAATGTATATGCCATCACCCTAAAATAAATGATACATAGGAGATAGGGAGATGGCTAGAAAGTGCTCTGTGTACCAGCACGAAGGTTTGCATTCAAGTCCCAGGAACCAAAGTAAGGCTGAACATGGTAGCCCTCAAAATAACCCCAGTGATCCTTGGCCTAGGATGCCCTCACTAGGATTTAGTTTCTTTTCTTTTTTTTTTTAAGATTTATATTTGTTATTTCTAATTATGTGTGTACATGTGAGTGCAGCTGTCCAAAGAGGCCAGTGAGATGGTCTGTGAAACAGCGGACACTTGCAGGCCAGCTAACCTGTGTACACAGGTGGTTGGTGAGGACTGACACCCAAGGTTGCCCTCTGACCTATACCTGTCCCCACAGTACATACACACATGTACACACAGAAAAGAACTTGGTGACTATCTGAGATCAGAGGCTTTGGGTGAGGGCCTTGGATGCTCTCGCTAGGATTTAGGGTTTTTTTTTAGATTTATTTTGTTATTTCTAATTAAGTGTGTATGGCTCTGTATGTACACTCGAGTGCAGCTGTCCAAAGAGGCCAGAAGTCGCTGTTAATTCTCCCGAAACTGGAGTTGCAGGTGGTTTGTGTCACCTGACATGGGTCCTGGGGGCCAAACTTGGGTCTTGTGTGAGAACAGTTCATGCTCTTGACTGCTGAGCCTTCCTTCTCTCCAGCCCCTTCACTGGGGTTTCTAACTGAAGCCAGGTAGGGTTTTCTTTATCCTGTCTCTGTTAAGAAAAAGCCTAAGCATGGTGAGCTTTGTTTTGTTTTCCTCCAAAGGCGATGGGATGCGGCGAAGTGGAAGGGGTGGCCTGTGAACCAGAATGATCCTGAATGTATTTACTCATAATCACTGTAACACATAGGTGCACACAGCACCTATCAGCAGAGAAACTAGGCAGTCATTATTGGAAATAGATCCCCGTGGAGAGCCGCTGAAAGTAAGAGACTCCGTTTCCTGATAACCTTCGTCCTCCGGTTGAATTTAGAACATATCAATGAAAAACAATTCTAATTAAAACATTAAAGATTTAAAGAAAAAAAAAAAGAGCAAAACCCCTGGTAGTTCTCTAGTAAAGGATGAAGACAACACACGGGATATTAAGGACTAAAAACTCAGGTTCCTGTGTATGCGCCGGTTGTCAGATCTGTAAAGACACAAAGGCTGGGGTTTAGCTGAAGCTTCCTACCTTCACTTTGACTTAGTCATCAGCAATGACGATGTAGTGGACACCAGACCTTTTGCAATTAGGAGCCTCGCTCCAAGCTGCACCCTCCTCAACTTCGACAAAAGTCCCATGAGTTTGAAATAAATCACTGGCTTATGACCTATGTCCCAGAAGTTCAGGTAGGTGATGTCATGATGTGCCTCAATGCGTCTGGGTAGTGAGAGGCGCAGCCATTGTGTGTAGCTCTGAGCACTTGCAGCCATCGGGTGATGAATGGCAATTTTGGACTCTGAACCATAGAGTTTGTTTTATTGTTCTGTCAGGTCCAGTTATGTAACACATGGCAGATGTCTTCGTTAAAGGACAAGTGCTAACCTTCTCCAGACATTGGGCAAAGTACATAAGCCATCCCTTTGTTATTGGCGACAGCACTTGGGGTTCCAGATTCCCCCTTACTTAAGTTCTGAGAACACTTTGGCATGAGTTTATGCCCCAGCAGGGATTCTGCAAGTGGAGAATGTAAGACCAGAAAGTTGCATTTGGTCACATGTTACTCTGCAAGACAGGTTTCTTCATTTTTCTCTGCCGCTACAGCACCACATGGCAAGCGGAAGGATGCTGGTTCAGGGACTGTCATAGCTTTCAGTAAAGCATCCAGGGCTCAGTAGATAGATGCAGAGGTTGGGGAAGAGGGGCCTAAGAGAGGTCAGTGGGAGGGGTGCATGCCGCTAGGAGGAAGGGTGAGCCCCTCCATGCTGGTGGCCAGCTAGCACCCCTGGAGTAGGTGTGACCTTGACCCTCTACCAGTCTTTCCAGCCAACTTCCGTTGTTAGTGCCTCATTACTTCTGAATCCTGGCAGCATAATGTGTGTTTTTGAGTGGATCTTTGGAGGAAGCATCCAGCCTGTGGTAGCAGGCCAGAAGCAGGCCAGTTGCCTATTTGTGCAGATCCCTCCAGCTTCTGGAAGGTGCAGGCTTACCAACTAACAGAAGAGCATTCTTTTAAAAAGAAGACGGGCTTCCAAAAACATCAGAGTTTGTTGCCCAAACATCTCAGGTTCTTCCTGAAGACTGGGAACCGAGGAGGTTTGGAAACACCCCATCTTCATTTTCTGTACTAGAAACCCCAAACTTCCGCCTCAGGAAAAGGGGGGGGTGGCTCCTGTTTTTTTGTTTTTTTGTTTTGCCAAGAAAAGGGCTGGTGGTTTCCTTGTGTTAGTGCTTCCACCTGTTGTCCATAAGTAGTATTACACTCTAGCTCCCCTTCACTCTTGCTCTGTTCTTTCCTGAGTCTGGGATTGAACCCAGGGCCTCTCTTACACCAGGCATGCCCTCTACACTCAGCTACAAAGCTGGCCGAGTGGCTGCAGTTTAAAAGCCATTTCTCTGGGATACATTTTATTTTTTAAATTGTAGTCACAAAGAGTGACTCCAATGTGAGAATGTGAAGGCAACAGCCACCTAACCTGGGGACTCTGCCTGCCACATCTTTGCTTTGTTTCTGGGGGCTCCTGGATGAGCTGCCAAGATATCAGATTACAGCCTTTGGGTGGCGGCTTCGAGAACCAGCCTTTCCACTTTGCTCAGTGCTTGACACTTTTTTCCTTTCTTTCATCTTTTTTTTTTTTTTTTTTTTTTTTCCCCTCCTCCCAGTGACAGGGTTTCTCTGTGTAGCCCTGGCTGGCCTGGAACTCTCTGTAGATGAGGCTGGCCTCAAACTCACAGATCTGCCTGCTTTTGCCTCCTGAGTGCTGGAATTAAAGGCGCGCACCACCACGGCCTGCCTGCCACTTTTTAAAAGTTATCCTTTTGTTGTTGTTAGTCTTTTTTTCTATTATATTTTTATCATTTAAAACAATTTTTAAGTTGAAATGTTTGATCATATTCTTACTTCCGCCAAGTTCTTCCAGCCTCCCCTCCCCTCCTGACCCATCCAACTTAAAGTTCTTTCTAAAATAAATAAATACAAACCCAGTAAAACCACCCCTCCAAACCAAGGAAACAAAACATCAGGAAAAAAAACCCCCAAAACAAAACTAATCAAAGGCATAAAAAGCCAAAACAACAGTAACACACAAACAAACGCGAGTCCATTTTATGTTGGTTGACTGCCCTTTAACACGAGGCTGCTCTGGAGTTGTTGATATACCCACTGTCACTCCATTGGAGAAAATTGATTTTCCCTCTTCTATTAGGTAAAGTTCAGTTATTAGCCTTTATTCTAGTGGCTAGGTTTTCATTCATTCGTTCATTCATTCATTTTAAACAAAATAAAGTATAAGATACAACAAAATCTGTCACATTGAAATAGGAAAGGACACACCAGCGTAAGGAAAAGAGCCCAAGAGAAGGCATAAGCGTCAGAGACCCACTTGATCGAACACTCTAGAATTCTATGAAAACCACTAAACGGGAAGCCATAATGCACGTGCAGAGGGCCTGGTGCAGACCCGTGCAGGCCCTGTGAATGCTGCCTTAGTCCCTGTGAGTGCATATGAGCGTTGATCCTGTTGATTTAGAGGACCTTGTCTCCTTGGTGTCCTCCATCCCCTCTGGCTCTCTCACTCTTTGATAGCTATGTTTTTCTGTCTTGGTTGCTAGTAGAACTTGCCTGGCTAGTTGGAAAAAGAAGCGGGGATGTCTGGGGTGAGGCTGTGACACAGGACCCAGACAAATAACCCTGAGGTACTTTTCTCCAGGGCAGAAAATAAAGGTTTACAGACCTGTTCACAGACAGTTGATGCTAACAAGTATTTAAAGGGCATTTAGTACTAGGAGACACAGTTCACTACTGTGTGTGTGTGTGTGTTGTGTGTGTGTGTGTGTGTGTGTGTGTGTGTGTGTAGGTCAGAGGACAATCGTCTGTAGGAGTCAGTTCTACTATGTGGGTTCTTTGGATTGAACTTAGGTCATCAGCCTTGGCAGAAAGTGACTTTATCCACTGAGTTATCTCCATGACCCTGATAGGCTTCTGGTTATGGACTGGGAAGGAAGGGGAAAGGGAGGAAGAGGAGGAGTGATGTTCTGGAACACCTTTTTGAGACATTCAGCCTGTGTGCAATTAGTCTGGTGGTGTCCTGGGCTGGGGAAGCAGCAGTTGGAATCAAAGTCCTGGAAACACTGAGTTTTGATGCCCATCCCAGCCCCACCACATCTGGAATGTGCTTTATGCCTAGCTGTGCTCCAGCTGGGTACAAACTGAATGGACAGACAGACCTTGAACGGCAGAGACCAGAAGTATAGGTGAAGACCCAGAGGGGTTGAGCCGCACAGGGCAGCTGGGAGGAGGAGGCCGTGTGAGTTGGCAGAGGCTGGTCTTTGGTCATCTATTTGATGATAAAATATTTTTTTTTTTTTTTTACTTTGTGCATGCAAGTGCTTTGCTTGTATGTTTGGCTGTCTGCCTGTGCACTGTTTGGTGCTGGCAGAGGCCAGAAATGGGGCATCAGATTCCCCGGAACTGGAGTTATGGTTGTGAGCAACCACATGGATACTGGAACCAGGCGTGGTTTTCTGAAAGAGAAGCCGGTGCTGTTAACCACTGAGCTACCTCTCCAGTTGTGGTGGTGTTAGTTTCATGGTGGGTTCCCAAAGTTGTCTGCAGCTTTGAAGCCTGCCCAGCTTGGGAGTTTGTGTATCTAACAAAAGCCCTCAGTGTTGATGCAATATCTTGAGAAGGAGCCTCACTAAGGAAGCAATAGCGGCTGTGTATGCGGGTATGTGTGGGGGTGAGGAGTGTTGGGGCGGGGGATTAGCTCAAGGGGTGCCTGATGAAGGTAGAGTAGTTGAGACAGCAAAACACGGGACTTGGCCTTCTGGGAAGTAATGGGGCAATTTGTTAAACCAGCAGCATTATACCTGCCTAGAAAGTACTGGTGGCTGTTTGTATAGATCAGTGCTCAGTGATGTAGGAAAAACTGAGCTTTCATATTAAGTGAAAACCAATGCTAGACGAAGTGGCTTGTCCTTGTGGATGCAGGCAGGAGGATTGCCACAGGTCAAGGCCTGCTTATTGACTTGTATAGTAAGTTTCAGGCCAGCCATAGGTACCTAGCAAGAACTTGTCTCAACAATAAAACAAAAGCAGGGAGAACAGAGAGTATGCCAGTGCAGTTATAGAAGAAGGAGCAGGATGCTTTAAAATAAAAAAAAAGGTGGGGGGAGGGGGTTATGAGTATGAGCCAGGCTGGGGATGTGGCTCAGTTGGTAAAGCACTTGCCTAGTGTGCATGGAGCTTGCGGTTTGTCCGGAGCACCACAGACGATGGGCACGGTGGGGAATACTTGAGGTGGGGGCAGGAGGACCAGAAATTCAAGGTCATCCTCAGCTGCATAGGAAGTTTCCACCTGAGCTATGTGAAACAGGAGTCTTACAAAACAAAATAAAAATAAGGAAACAGGAGCAGGGGGCAGTGGGTATCTTTGGGAGTCAGGTTCACAAGTAGTTTCATTTCCTTTGAGTTCATCAATGAGTTTTACATGACCTCCTAGGAATCCGTATTAATTTTTTGTATTTTTTTTTTTATAAAGAAAGAGCTGGCAGGATGGCTCAGTAGGTAGTGTACTTGCCTGCAAGCCCATGTCCCGAATTTACCTTTGCATACCACATGGTGGAGAGAGAACTGATTCCTGCACATTGTTCTCTGATTTTCACACATGTGCTGGGGCGCGCATGCACAGAAATGTGTGTGTGTGTGTGTGTGTGTGTGTGTGTGTGTGTGTGTGTGTGTGTGTGAGAGAGAGAGAGAGAGAGACGAGAGAGAGAGAGAGAGAGAGAGAGAGAGAGAGAGAGTTAAGTCATACTCACTGCCACTTTTGTCTCCTCTGCAGACGAAGCAGAGTATCCAGCATGCTGTCCCGACGCCTTGGTAAGCGCTCCCTCCTGGGAGCTCGGGTATTGGGACCGAGTGCCTCTGAGGTGCCACTGGGGGCCAGCCTGCCTTTGGAGCCACAGGTAGAAGTGCCCGAAGGAGCCACACCCCAGCCTTCACACACCTCTAAGGACCCTGTGTGTCAGGAGCAGCCCAAGGAAGTCCTCAAAGCTCTGGGTACCTCAGGCCACCCAAAGGTGGCCTTTCAGCCTGGACAGAAGGTAGGTGGATCCTAACACGGACTGGCACCCTGTCTCTTGAGTGTTGGGATTGGGAGACTAGCGGTTCCTAAGTGGTAGCCTGGAAGTCCTATAAACTGGGGCTCTGTGCAGAAGATGCACTGTCATTTCAGACCTGGGCATATTCTTGACTGTCATGTGGAGGAGAGCAGAAGATGCACTGTCATTTCAGACCAGGGCATATTCTTGACTGTCATGTGGAAGAGAGTGGCCAGGTGTTGTGGAATGGTCAGAACCTCAGATCACAGCGTGGCCTCAACTCCGTAGATTTTTATCTGCCTTCACAACTTCACAACTTTAGATAACAAGGAGAAGGACCTTAGTTACACTTTAGGCGCTAGGAGAAGAGATTGCAGAAACTGCAGATGGATGTGTAGTCCAAATCGTTTTCCTTGCATTCCCTTGCCATGGCTGGGCCATGGTTACCTAGGCCCGATTCATCACTAGGTCCAGATTCATGGGGCTCCTGGCATTGCCTTCTCTAGCACCCATCTACAAAGACTTGGCCTTTGTCTTCCCGTGAGGCCCAGTGCCCCCTAGACCTTTGTCCTCCTGAGATAAGGTAGCCTTCCAGAGTTCAGGTACCCTGATGAGAGAACAGTCTATCCCCTCTCTCCAGTACATGCTGAGGAGAATGGGACTTAGGACTCTCCAGAAGAAAAACATTGAGTAGGTGTTTACTAGTTCAGAGGCAAGGAGAGGGGCGTGGTAACTGAAGGATGAGTATAGGTTTGAGGGTCAGAGAAACCCCAGGTGCTGGCCTGCTCAGTATCTTGTAGGGTGCACAGTGTGTAGGGAAGCTGTAGGGGAAGATTTAATCCCGTGTGGCTACCCTGTGTGCGTGGGTGGGCAGCAGGTGCCTGGGAATACCTGTTTTCTTGTGGTCTGTTTAGGCTGTTGTAATGGAATACCCCAGGTGGGGGAATATCCAGACAGTATTTCATCCAGCTCATACTTCTGGAAACTGGGAAGTCTGAGAGGATAAGAAGGACATGAGAGTGAGGGTCTGCACCCACTTTTATAACAATTCACACTCTCGCTGCCTACCCCACGCTCTGGATAATTCTCTCCTGTTATGCCATTTGAGAGAGCGACAGTTCTCATGACATATTCACTCACACTAACTAGACCCCACTTCCTGACACTGGTCTTGGGGATTAAGTGTCTAACATGTAACCAGATCTTAGCGTGCACAAATTAAAGCTGAGTGTATCGAAGCACAGACTGCAGCAGATAGATAGCCTGATACCCGGAACGGAGATCTCTAAGGGCTTTGATGTGGGAATGCCTGAGTGTTGACCCTTGGCTGTCATTCCCCTGCAGGTCTGTGTGTGGTATGGGGGTCAGGAGTGCAAGGGCCTGGTGGAGCAGCACAGCTGGGCCGAGGACAAGGTGACAGTCCGGCTGCTGGACCAGAAGTTACAGATTTGCTGTAAAGCGGAAGAGGTGTGGCTGGCAGAGCTGCAGGGGACCGCATCCCAGGTGCCAGCCTACAGACCTGTGTCTAGGAACATCGATGTCCCGAAGAGGTTTGTAGGAGTGGTCAGGGTCATAGATATGGGCTGGGACATGGTGGGAGGAGTGTGGGGGTGTTGGGTACCTACCTGCTGGGATAGTGAAGCTAGATACAGAAGAGGCATCCTTTTAAGAACATCTCGGTAACTCCTTCTCCAAAACTCTCTTGGTGGTTATATCTGTTTGGTTTGGTGAAGGCTTAAACTCAGCTTATAGTTTTTCTTGAAGAGACATGCAGAGATGAGACCGAGTGCCAGCATGGGTTCCATACAGGGTGGAGAGAATGATTTCAGACATGTGGGCCAAGCAGACTCTGTCATTGCTACTTAGTGCAGCAGCCGTAGACATAAAAGCCTATAGGCATGCCATGCATCAATGAAAACTAACCAGGGTCCCCAAACTTTACTGTGATTCAGTATCATTTCATGTATCATCTGTCAAGAAGTAAAACGCTTTTGATTCTGAAGTAGCATTTAAAAAGGTAAAGCCATCCATCCTTTTTTGGCTCAAAGCTGGACAGGTAGGCAGCAGCCTGTGTCTGGGCAAGGTGGTCTGATTCTTCACTTGGGTGCTAAGAGTCATTGAGTAAGGAATGGATATTCTGCTTTGGGGCTTAATGATAAGATGTCAGCCTGGGATTCTAGATCCTGGTGTACATATTACGGTCTATCTGTATTGTTCTTTTAAGATTTAAAAGGAAAATCTGGGGCTGGGAGATGGCTCAGTGTGTCTAAAGCAAGCCTGTGTGTGCAAGCCCAATAAGCTGAGTTCAATGCCTGGAACCCATGTAGAGGTGGAAAGAGGAGCCTGCTCCACGGAGCTGACCTCTGACCTCCACGTGTGGGCTATGGCACAAGTACACTAACGTTCACACAGCATGCACAAACATAATAATAAACAAATGAAAGTTAAAACAAACTTGGCCAACAGAGATTATTTTGCATGCAAGATATGCAGATGGCTAAACTCTATTCTACCCTCTTATGTGGATATGGGGGCTGTAGATAGACCAGGAGGGTTTAACGATTTTTAGATTACATGCATTTATTTATCATGTATGGGTTATGTGTGCCTGCTGTGCTGGCCCTGTGGATGCCAAAGGACGGCTTTCAGGAGTCAGTTCTCATCTACTCTGTGGGCTCTGTGTACTGAACTCAGCTAGTCAGCCTTGGCAGTAAGTACTTTTACCCACTGAGCCATCTTGCTGGCCCAGCAGAACAGTGTTTTAAGACCAGAGGAGCAGCATATCTGATTGTGTATCTAGAATCGAACTTAATTTTCTCTTCAGAGGAAGTGAAAACACAACAATCATGTAATGTTTAATATGTTGATGGCTTTGGTCCGTCTGTTTCAAACCCAGTTGCACGGTTTGTTAGACCTGGTGTATAAGTAATGGGTGAATACAATCCTTTGAAATAGGCAAGCCACTGGCAGTTTATTATATTCTAATTTCCCTCAAACACTTTAGATTTCAGATAGTGTTTATTTTACTTCCAAATCGTGTAACTGTATGGATTTAAAGGCGAGGAAAAAAAGCACACGTAAAATTTTAGGCAGCCTGTTTAAAGCACGGAGCTTAGCAGTGGGAGATGGTGTCATCTGGTTATTTATTCTACCCTGGTTTGTTTGCTTACTGGCTTATGTAATGGGTTCTGTTTACATTCAGAAGCTAACAGAATGCCGTGTTTATTTTGGCAGAGGGGAAAGAAAAATCCATTAGTGTAATTGTTTCCTCTTAAATTTGAATCTAAGACAGAGAGAGGAAGGAGGTAATTTTGGTGTTTAGATTAGTGGGCATCATTTATTCCCATGCTTCATCTTATCATTTTGACTCTTCTCTCCTCACTCAAATAAAATGTTCCATTTTAAGTTGTAGGGTTAGAAGGAGAGTTTGGGGAGAGCAGCGCTGTCTCAGGTGTCGGCCCCCCAGTTTAAGCAGGGGCCTCACCTGCTCATCCTGGGCTGATTGAAACAACACCCAGAACAATCACTTTTCACGGGTTGTTGCTTTACTTTCCATTGAGCTGGTTGCTTGGGGGTGGGGGTGGGGTTGGCTCTGAGAGGTCAGCATAGCAGGGTAAGGTGATCCCATGAAAGTAAGCGGATGTGGTAGCATAATCTTTGGGCTTTGTGGACCAGCCAGGCCCCAGAAAGTAAGCACACTCCCTACTCACTTGAATCCAGGAAGTCGGATGCAGTGGAGATGGATGAGATGATGGCCGCAATGGTGCTGACGTCTCTGTCCTGCAGTCCTGTCGTGCAGAGTCCTCCTGGGGCTGAGCCCATCTTCTCTGGTGAGCAAGTGGGGTTGGGCTGATTCCTGGCATGGCAGAGGCCCGCAACTGACGCTCTCTCTTTCCAGCTTCAAATTGCCAGTGTCAGCTTGGCCATATGGTTCTGGAGGCTCTCAGGGCTATCGGCCAGAAGCTCAGTTTCCCCATCTGAGCAGAAATACCTTGGCACTTTGTGACAGTGATTGAACTCGGCACTCAGCCAAGATGGCCACTCAAGCAAGTTCCAAGTTCTGTAGGCGACAGGACAGGGCCTACAGGAACAATTATTTAGTTCACAAAAGCAGATCTATGCTTGCTCGTTCACTAGTGGCTTCCCGTTATCAATACTCAACTTCTAAAGTGCCTAAGTCAGCCTCATAAATTAGTGTGGGCTTGCAGGCCAAATACCTGAGCTGAAGTCTCAGATCTGGTTGCTTTATACAAACCAATAGAAACCAATAGTATTGGCCATTGAAAAGACTGGGTGAAGGTGCTTGCTGTTGAGCCTGACAGGCTGTGTTTGGTTCCCTGGACCCACATGGTAGAAGAAACAAGTAACTCCCTTAGGTTGTCCTCTGACCTCCACTTATACTCTCTCTCTCTCTCTCTCTCTCTCTGACACTCTAATAAAAAAGCCCCTAATAGTCCCTTCAGATTTATAGATGCCAACAGAACTCTCCTGGTTATAATCCCCAGACGCTTTACCAGTACTTGGAAGGGCAGCATTAGAGAAGGATTGATAAGACTAGTAGTGACTTTGGTTACTTTAGTAGCAATTGCTTATCTTCCAGTCCTAAAAGCTATTTAAGAGTTTGTAAGAGAATATGGAGCTAGTTCTAACTCATACTGAGAGGAAAGTGGTCTTCACAAGTGTCCCTCATCTTTGATTGAAAGCAAATTTAATTACTCCACCAGAGACTGTCACTGCAGTTGGGGACATCTAGTGGTGAATTCCATCAGTGCAGCCTGCTTTAATGTGCACAAAGACTCAAAGAAGGGATGCCAAATTCTCAAGAAGTTTAAAAAGTCAAAGAAGTTGAGTCAGCAGATTCAGGAAAGGTGCCGAAGGGGGAAAACGTGGCTGGAGTTCCCTCTTGGGCCCATGCTCATGGGTCCATGATCAGTTGCTTTGGATGCTTCTTGAGTTATGCCCTAAACATCTACTGTTTTGAACTCTATGTGTATCTATGGTACTATCTGTTTCCGGGAAGAGCAAGTGATGAGAGTTTTAAGACTAGAGGGGGTATCTGGGGAGGAGGTGTTCTTTGTCCAGCATCCTGTCTGGGCAAGAGTCTCCTAGAAGTAAAGAGAGCCTGGCTTGGAAACATGGGACCTAGGTGTTGGCCCAGCCTTCAGATCTGCTATGATTATGTAGGGTGTGGCATTGTCTCTTCAGCCTAGGGTCAGGAGAATGTGTGTCCAGAGAGGGAGCTGGGACTGCTGGGAGCATAAGTTTTTTTCTATCTCTCTTGCTATTCCCCCATATTAGACTTTCAGGTCATCTTATGTGATCAGTTGGCTTGGATTTGAAGGCAAGGAGAGACAAAGTTCAGCTTGAGCCTGCCTGAAGCAGCCTGTAGACCCATCAGTCAAAAACGGCAAAAACAAAACAACAACAACAACAACAACAAAACTGGGCTTGGGGTTCCACTCAGTGCTAGAGTGCTTGCCTAGTATGGACAAGGGCCTAGCAATCAAAGAAAAACTAAGCATAAAAGTCCCACTTGTTATTTGTGTTCTTCATTCCCAGATGTCTGAATTTGAGGGGGCAGGTGGCCACTGCAGTGTCAGGCCAGACACCAGGGCCTCTGAAAGTTCCGAGACGTTTCTGTGCACTCACAGACGTTCCTACGCTTGCCCAAGTTAAAATGGTTGAAAAGATTTTTAGGAAACTCATCAAGAAGGCAGCTAGCCCCGTGTTGCTACCGTTATGTGGATGTCCTCAGTCGGGCTGGGACTAGGAAAGGCTCCTCCTTTTTAGCATGTACAGCATGAACTAGCTTTTAATCGCGTTCTTTTTTATTACTCTTCAATGAAAGATAGTTGAGAGTGTGTGTGGTGGCTAGTGATGACCCATGTGGCCATGGCAGAAAATGTCTACCAGGCAGAGCAAATGTAGCTCCAGCCCTCATCTCGTAGCTCAGGAAGAAATTTCTTTAAAAATTACATTTTAATAATATTTTCATGTTTGTCACTTACTCACTTTCCCCCCCTTGTTCCTGGGGACGAGACCTCCTGAGTGTTCGTTCTTTCACCTCACCTCTCTGTCTGGCCAGTTTCCCGTGCAGCTTGTGGTGACCCATGGAAGGAGAGCGGTGACGTGTCTGACAGCGGCAGTAGCACTACCAGCGGGCACTGGAGTGGGAGCAGTGGTGTCTCTACCCCTTCGCCTCCCCACCCTCAGGCCAGCCCCAAGTACCTGGGAGATGCCTTCGGGTCCCCCCAAACTGATCATGGCTTTGAGACTGACTCTGACCCATTCCTGTTGGATGAACCAGCCCCACGAAAGAGAAAGGTAGGTGACTGACCACTAGTGAGCATGTGGGGACAGGCCCCCGCCCCCCAGGAGTAGGGACTGCACAGGTCCCAGGTGTTTCTGGTTTTCCTTTGCTGCTGCACCTGTTGGGAAATCCTAGGCTGAGGCTGGTTCCTTTTCATTTTTAGTGGTGTGTGTGTGTGTGTTTGTGGATGTGCATGCATGTGGAGGTCAAAGGTCAACCTCAGGTACTTATCATGAGTTACCTGTTTGTCTCTCCCATCTCACCCCATCTTAGTTTTTGAGATAGGTTCTTTCAGTGGTCTGGAGCTCACCAAATAGGCTAGGCTGGACAGCCAGTGAGCCCAGGATCTGCTGTCTCTGCCATTCCTTGATTTCACAAGTGCGAAATTGCTTATTCATTTATTTATGTATTTTTTAATGTGGCCACCAAGGCATCCCTCCAGTTCTCTTGGGCATGTTTCTATGCTTTCTGGGAGTCCCTTCCTAGCGGTTTTTTCTTTTGGGTCTGGCTGAGGATGGCAGCCAGCTGAAGTCCTCACCAGGTGACAAGAGAAGCTGGGGGAGGATCCCCACACACCGGTTACTAAGACTTCTTTTCCCCCTAGAACTCTGTGAAGGTGATGTACAAGTGCCTGTGGCCCAGCTGTGGCAAAGTTCTGCGTTCAATCGTGGGCATCAAGCGACATGTCAAAGCGCTCCACCTGGGGTAGGTCCAGTGCTCGGTGACTCTTGCCTGAGGCGCCTCCAGCCTGCTAACTCCACAGGACCCGCAGTCCAGAGGCTTCTGGTGAAATGACTTCCTACAGGCACTGTCCAGTTCTCCTCCCTGACCACTGAATGTGCGATGCCTTCACGGGGCAGGGGGACTCTTTATATCGTGGTCAATGTTGATGCTCTTGCCAGAGAGTGAGCTCTGTGTGTCTTGTGGTGGTATCTTCGCACCTGGTGTAGGAAGCAAGAAGTTTCAGTTCTGGGTAGAAAGAGAACGGTTTGGTTTAATCACTGGTGAGATGATGTGGCTTAGACATAGTGGCCAAGTTTTACTTTTGCTCCTATGTGTGGGAGTTGGGTTCATATCAGTGCTCTGACACTCATGGGGGGGCCTCATCTCTGTACAGAACCCTCAGGGCAGCACTGCCTCTCAGCCCTGGAGAGCATGCTGTAGATGGGGCAGCTCCCAAGAGGGCTTGGTCTGTGCCAGGACTGGGTCTGTGCTCATATGCGTTTGCCGTTGTGTGAGCCCTTGTGCCGGGAAGAGGAACTTCCATGGGTGGGCATGTTCTGATCCCTTTTGATAGCCTCTGAGGACAGCGCTCCTGGGTGTTCTCTTGGGTACTTCTCCCAACTTCTTTCTCCTTGTTAACCCCCCACCCTTCAAACCAAGGTAGCATGTCCTTAATGATGACCAAATGTCTGTTCCATACAGGGACACCGTGGACCCTGATCAGTTCAAGAGGGAGGAAGATTTTTACTATACAGAGATGCAGATGAAGGAAGAATCTGCTCTGGCTGTGGCTGCCCCCCCTGCCCCTGGGACACCCAACAGCGAGCCAGCCCCCACCTCCCGCGTGACCGGCCCGTCCCTTGCCGCTCTTTCATTGCCTCCGCCCAAAGTCCAGTCCTCTGGCCCAGAACACCCTGGCCTGGAGTCTCCCCTGCCTTCAGTTGCACTCAGCAAGTCAGCTCCTGGCTCCTTCTGGCACATTCAGGCTGACCACGCATACCAGGTTTGGAGCAGGCATATGTGGGGGCTTAGCCTGGGATCTCTGTGGTCACTTGCTGTCAGACAATAGGCCTCCGAGCACCTTGACTGAGACGTGAGCCTTTTGGCTGAGTTGCTAATCTGACTTCCACAGAGAAGGAAAAGGAAAGGCTTGGATGTAGGCCAGTTGGTAGAGTTGCTTACTGAGCATGTGCAGAACCCTGGGTTGATCCTGAGCATAAACCAAGGGCAGGGGCACATAACCTGTGATCCCAGTCAGGGTGGACACAGGAGGAATAGGAGTCCAGGGTCATTCTCGCCTACTCAGGCAGTTAGAGCCAGCTTGGGCTAATGTAAACCCCATCTCAAAAACAGCAGCAACAAATTCTGTGACACTGTGGGCTGATAAGTTCTCTAGCCATGTGTCAGGATGTGAACTGAGAGCTTTCACTTCCAAGACTGGCTAGAAGAATTGACAGGTCACGTAGGACGTCCCAGGCAACTCCTTAGCTCTGAGGAGTGTGTTACACTGGAAAGTGCTGCTCTGAGCACCTACTAGGTGTCAGCATTGGGTTAGGAAAACCTTCCAGTTAGACTAGGACATGGCCCCTGCTCTCACAAAGTGCATGGTGGAGCTGGGGTTAGCAATGTGGA
This sequence comes from Cricetiscus sungorus, assembly GCA_030556225.1. NCBI lineage: Eukaryota > Metazoa > Chordata > Mammalia > Rodentia > Cricetidae > Cricetiscus > Cricetiscus sungorus. Next base: position 11,691,820 of record JANBXA010000741.1, read on the forward strand.
TTTGGCTAGGACTGATTATAAGTTGTCAGAGTACCTACCATTTCCTCGAGACGTGGGAAGACAAGACATAGGCCCAAGAGAGACAACTCCATTATTCTTCTGGGCCTGGGAAAGTTGTTATGTTGAGGTGGGCAGTGTCATTTAGAATGACCTTCACCCTGCAAGCTAGGTTCACATTCCCGTATGCTGGTTTAAAACCTTTTCTGTGTTTATAGTTTGACTTGAGCAGGCTTGATCAGTTTGCAAGTTAGTAAAAAGTAGTGCTTCCAAGCAGGTCTGCTTGTGCATGCCTGTAATGGTGGCGCCTGGGAGCTCGAGGTCAGCTTGGACTACATAAGGGCCCAAACAAACAAACAAACAAACAAACAAAAATAAAACACTCTAAGCCAGTGGTACTTTCAGTGAGCAAAAGTACAAAGTAAACGGGCTTGACTCATTAGAATTAGTGACCACTTAGTTTGTGTCTGGCTAAGTTTCATTCTTAGCTGACCCTGTAGCCTCTGGGCATTATGGCTGGTACCATTAGAAATAGGCCTAAGCTGGACATCCCTGCCTGTATCCCTACTCCTGAGGAAGGCCTGGCAGTTCTGGTTTTTTTTCTGGAAATAGTCCTCAGACTCAGAAGGCTTTGGACTTTTTGCCTGAAGCATGTTCTCCATAGGTAACCCAGCCACTGAATAACCCCCCCCCCTTCCCCCGTAAGGACTAACTCATGAGGCTGGCACGCAGGCAGCCCTAAGTAGGAGTGCAGCCTCTCAGGAGGGAGGAGGCTGTGTTGATGATGGGTTAGATGGCTTTGAGGATGCTCGTGGGAAAACCTGTCTAGCTGTCTTGGTGTTTTCCAGGCTCTTGACTAGGCAGATATGGGAAGTTACTGGGACCAGAGGCAGATGCTTCCGTAGTTGGAACACAGGCTGACACACTCTTGTCTCTGCAGGCTCTGCCGTCCTTCCAGATCCCTGTCTCTCCCCACATCTACACCAGCATCAGCTGGGCTGCTGCCCCTACCACCACCTCCCCCCTCTCTCCGGTGAGTGTGGACTACAGTACTCCCGAAGCTTTTGCATGCATCCCCAGGGCTGGGGGGCTGTGTCATCGGTACATAGCATATGGCTGGTATTGCCTGTATGCACCCCCATACTTCATTAAGATCACTGTGTGTCCTCTGTCTGGTTACAGCTCCCCTCAGCAGCTAGAAGGGCTCCTGGGGCAGGGGTGGGGTGGAGGGGTGGGAGTGGGTGGTTGGTGGGTGGAGGGAATCAGGGTGAAGCAATTTTCTTCCTTAGAAATGTGCTGGGCAAGGCTAGGCTCCATTCAGTCCCTTGCTCTGTGAGTGCTTGTTAGAGTTCTAGTGCCTAGATGGAAGGAAGGGAGAGAATGTGGGGGTGTCAGAAGGGAGAGCATGACGGATGATCATAGGCAGGGCACCCAGAGGCTGTGTGGGCCGGACCAGAAATCTCAGGCCACCATGAGCTTGTACCCTTGACTCTGAACGGACATAAACTGGAAGTCGTTAGAACCACATGTGGGTGGCTCTAGTTTCAAGTGTGTGCCACAGAGAAGTGTCACACATGGCAGAACCTAGTTGACAGAAGGTGTCACTAAGGCCATACAATGCCTCCATTTGCCCCTTGTGTGGTGATTCCATGTAAGTCTCCTAAAGCCTTAATGGTGGCCTCTGGCCCTGACGACCCCATCTATTGAGAATTTCCTTTTAGGGGAGAATCCATGGTCCCCTGCTCTGGGGCTCAGAGAGGCATGCGTGGCAGGGCCCGGGGAGTGGTCTCTTGCTCATAGCTGATCTTAGAACCCTCACTCCCAGGTCCGGAGCCGGTCACTCAGCTTCAGTGAGCCCCAGCAGCCACCACCCACAGTGAAGTCTCACCTGATCGTCACCTCCCCACCCCGGGCTCAGAGCAGCTCCAGGTGAGCCATCTCATCCTTAGCCTTGGGGTTTCTGCCCTCTGTCCATCAGCACTGGTGATGTAGACTTCGATGCTACCCAGTTGCAGTCTCCAGGATTAGTCCCCAGACGGAGGCCACAGTGTCTCTGGCTGTGGGTGCCGTTGGCTTCTGCACCCCTCCCAGCTCCTGCTTGCTTGCCCGCTCAGGCTTGGCTGTTGTCTGGGTCTAACTCCCATTGCATGGTACTACCCTCACTTCATTCCTTGTCAGGAAAGCCCGCGGAGAAGCCAAGAAGTGCCGCAAGGTGTACGGCATAGAGCACCGGGATCAGTGGTGCACAGCCTGCCGGTGGAAGAAGGCCTGCCAGCGCTTCCTGGACTGAGCCTGCCTCGCCCAGCTCCTCACCCTGCTGGGCAGCCAGGAGGCCTCCAGGCCTGCAGCCATCAGCAGAACACAGAGATGCAGAGTGGATGTGGGCAGCTGGGGCTCTATTGGCTAAGATTTAACACTTAAAAACACTTTCTCCCCCTTGTGGGAGTGTTTTATTTTTAAAAAAGGAAGATATTTTTCCCCCTAAAATAGGAGAGAGCCAAAATTGACCAAGGGTATTCTGCAGCAAACCAGAGACCAAAGAATTACCCCCTCCCCCCACCCTCCCACCCTCTTGGGGACTAGTTTGTACGCATCAAAAGTAGGACAGGATGGATGCTTTGCCCATTTTTGTGCTGAGTTGGTGCATCCATTGGTCTTAGCTATTCCAGAATGGACTGTGAGTAAAATGAATTTCCTTTTCTTAGGGGAAAAAAAAAAAAAAAAAAGTGAGACCCTTCTGGCACATGGATGGCCCAGGGGGCAGAGGCAGGAGGCTGCACTTGGTAAGATGCAATATCATTTCTGTTGGAGCAGCTTCTGGGGCTGGAAGAGGGACACCCTTTTACCGCGGCAACTTTCAGGTCTGGGTCCCCTCAGATGTTGGGTTGCATGCCAGTAAACTTTATGTGGCTTCTTCTCAAAGCCTGTCCCCTCAAAATCCTGAGCCAAAAGCTAATATGAATTTAGTTTGAGAATGTGGCCTTGAAACACTACCCTGAGCATCCTTCCAGCTCTGAGAGGAAGTGTGGAGGGTCTCCACAGAAACTTTGCTCCCACTGAGTAAAGTCCTTTCTGAGGCCTCTTCCCTCCAGAGTGTCATGGGCTCTAGAATGTCTGGTCTTCTTGTCTGATGTGGAAGTCTTTGATGATGAAGCCTTCTTTCCCTAGGGAAGCCTCTGGTAGGTCCTAGCAGACTTGGCCTCTGTGCCTGCTAAACATGACTTCTAGGACCCAGCTGTCTTGGACTGAAGTCCCAGGTGTCACAGGCTCAGGGAGTACCACCAGGCCACCTCTCCAGGGGTCGAGCAGCATTGACTCATTAGTTATCATGGAGACCATCCTCCTGACCGCTGAGGCTCCATTGGGGGCATTACATGGGAATCGACACACCAAGTTCTGTGAGAAAACCTGAGAACCTAAGAGATTGTGTGTGTGAGGTGGAGGGTATCGTGGCAGCTTGGGCTGCTGATGGAGGGGAGAGATGGTAGTGTCTTGGGTGGGGGTATAATTTTATAACGAGCCAGGCCAGCCAGAGGCAACCTCAGGCTCTCCTGCCCCTTCAACCTCACAGGTAATTAAGAGCACAAGTTTCTTTTCTCTCCTTACTTCCCATGATGCTCGACTTCCAATCTTACTGGAGAGGGGAGGGGAATATAAAGACAGAGAGAAAGAGTTTCTGGACACGTAGAGACACCGCCAGGGAGCTCTCCTCTCCCCTTCTTAATCCCAGTGTGAACTAAGCCTGCACTTCAGCAGCGACAGTGTAGTCCCAGCCTTGGTTTGGAGCTTGCAGATGTAACTGACTATAATGATTTTCTCCGTTCGAAGCAGGCTTCCTATGGCATTGGCATGCCAGGCAGAACAGTAAGAGAGAAAAAAGGGGATTGATAGGATGGCTTAAAAGCTGAGGGAGTTTTAATTCTGTTCAGTTCTCTATTCCATGTCTGTGCAGCTTCCGCATCTGCATTTGTTCCCTCTCTTTTCTAGCAGTGGTGGCCTCCTGGCCACTGTCATGCACCCCCCTTCTGGCGGTGGCGGCCTCCCAACCACTGTTGTGCACACACCCCCCCCCCATCTTGATGCTTCTGTGTTGGTCCTGACACATGGTCTGGTTTTGGGTTTGAAGGGCAAGGGTGGCTTGTAGCACACCCAGCCATCAGACTCGCTCCTGTCATCTCTGTATCTCCCTGCCTCCCAGCCCCGTGGCTTTGGAATCTGGCTGGGTGAAGGCGCCACAGGTGTGCTTTTGAAAACAACAAGGTGTAGCTCGCAAACAATTATTTTGGGAAACTGTCTAGCCATGTTTCCGTTATCCAGAGCGCTGTCAGAGTTTCCTTCAGACTTGGTACCATGTTGGGAGCACTGTCAAGTGAGTGTGCACCATTCTCAACTCCGTGGTGCGAGTCACAGGAGTACTGTCTGAGGCCAGCTGAAGTCTCAGGTACAAAGCCAAAGGGCTCTCTGGTAACATAGGCTTGCATCAGTGACAAGGCTTTTAACCTGGCCCTGAAAGCAATGTTGCCACTTCTGACAGTGCTTTGAGCAATGGCTGTCTTGTCACAGTGAGTGTATAGCTTGACACCGTAGAGGACCCTGTGAAATTAGATATGGAAACTGATTTGGTGGAAGAAATCTGTTATGTTACTTTCTGGTCACCCCCAGGTTCTGACTTTATCAGGGGCAAAAACAAAACAAAACAAAACAAGACAACAACCTCCCACAAAAAAACAAAACTTTTTTTTTTTTAAAGATTAAAGCAAAACAAAAAGGGAGAAGAATCCCATCTGTGAATTTGTCTTATTGGCGCGTCTCACCCTTCCCCACCCAGCCCCGCTGTCTTCCAAGTATTATTTTTACTGTTAAGATTTTTTTTTAAATGTGAAATGAAATGTAATGTTTTTACAGCAATGATATGAAATATATTTTATAAGGAATAAAATGGTACATTGTCTGACTTAGTGTGTGCCTGTACTGAGTTCTTAACTGTCCCTATGATTAGGTGCAAATGGTTCAATGTGACCATGTAGGCAAGGGGACTCATTTGCTCACACTTTCAGCTCAGAACACAACGTGTGGTTCCAGGTTCAGTGTCCTGAAACAGATTCACGGAGGTCGTATTTCCCAGGTAGAAGGCTGAGTGTTTACAGCAGTGGTTCTCACATTCCCTGATGCTGCAACCCTTTAATTCAGTTTCTCATGTTGTGCTGACCCCAGCCACAAAATTATATTCATTTGTTGCTACTTCATAACTGTAATTTTGCTGCAGTTATGAATTGTAATGTAAATATCTGGTGTGTGACCCCCAAAGGGGTCAGGACCCACAGGTTGAGAACAGCTGCTTTAACAGATAAGGGTAGTAAGGCATGGAGTTTGAATATCTTGCCGACAGTATATTCTGGGGTAGGGTGGGGTGATAATATTGGCATTGTAATCTGGGCCGTGAGTGTTTTCTATGGCTTACATCATTTTCAAAGGAGGACATATTTTGGGCATGTTTCTGTGCTTGATGGGTAATGGCTGGGAAATTAGGAGAAAATAAATCACATTCTATATATGCATCAGCTTTTCATAGCTATAATAAAATACCTGAGGCAGGCTGACTTTAAAAGACAGGCTTAGAGGCTGAAAGACTGGCTCTTGCAAGTGACTTCCTGAACACATCATCTCTCAAGCAGGTGGCAATGTTGGGAACTCATACCAAGGGTGGGGGTCACTGTGAAAATAGGAAGCCAGAGAGGTTGGGGTCCCTAGGTCCCTTCCTCAGGCACCACCTCCCTCTGCCACCCTGAACATCATTTGCCTCCAGCGCATGAAGGTTGGGGACCTCCCCAGACATGTCCAAACCATAGCACAGAAGGGGTTCTCAGTACAGTCTGCTCCTGAGACATTGGCTTTCACAGGGTGTGGACAGATGCTAGTTAAGTTGGACTCTTTGGTCAGGGTCCTAAAAGCAGAAGGCACCACACACACATAACACACACACACACACACACACACACACACACACACACACACTGGCATTTTTAATTTTAATTATCCCAAGAGCCTATGAGTCCAGGCTGCAGGAAGTGGTGGGTTGGGGGTGTTTAAATGTTCAAAGGATTGGAGTACAAAGGGAGTTGTGTTGCCCTTGTAAGGATTATCTGCACTCCCAGCATGGCCTCCTCTTGCCTCATGAGTGCTGAGATTACAGTGTGCACACCCTAGGGGATGGATGGAGTGCAGGAAGGAGATCTGGGACTTTTCATTAAGCATCCTGTTCAGGAAAGGCAGGAGCTGGAGTGAGCGGCTGCTGAGAGAGAGAAGAGAGCCAGAGGAGTGGAGAGCTGCTTCTGAGCCCAGTGTCCTCCAGGGCTGGGTTCTAAGGCTACCTGACGTCTCTGGACAGTGAAGTCCCCTTCATCTTGTACTTTTTTTTTTTTTTTAACCTCAAGAAGTATGTGTTAGTATTCAGGCATCTGTACTGGCGTGTCCTTGGGGTTCTGACAGGATACACCCTCAGCTGCAGCCAATAAGGGCACCACCTGTGCACATTCACTGTGTTCCCTTTTAAAAGGACCCTGCTCACCTCTTTCTGCTTTTCTGCCTGTCTGTCCCTCCCCCTCCCCCCCTCTGCCTCTCTTTTCTCTGTGTCTCCTGTCCACAGAGGCCTGTTTCCCCTCTCCCCTTTTCCCATTCATTGTCCCCCAATTAAAAAAAAAAAAAACCTCCACCCAAGCTGTGTAGCATAGCATCTTTTGATCGCTGCTTTTTAAAACGACAACAGTGTGAGCAGAGTAAATTAACCATTGCTCATAATTTACTCTTTCTATGGAATAATTGTCCACTGGTATTTGTAGGTTCTACATCAGCAGACTCAACCAACTGCAGACTGAGAATCTTAAAAACAAATTGCATCTGTCCCAACCAAATATAGACCTTTCTCATTATCCCATAAGGAGCACAATAAAACAACTGTCCATGCTATTTATGTTGTATTAGATAGCATAGACAGAGGTAATTTTGGTACCCAGAAGCTTGTATGTAGGTTATATACAAATGTGCTGTGTTGTGCAATGGATGATTTTGCTACTCACAGGGCTCCCAGGACTAGTCCCTCCAGGTTATAGAAAAGTAGTTACGGTCTGTAATTTCAGCAGGAGCGAATGGACCTTGACAGCCATCTACCGTGTAGACACTGAACTGGTCAGTTACTCCAGTTGGGTTCTGTATGTGTTTCCTGGTTGGACTTTTGACAGCCACATACCTTACCACGTTTAGTGTTACATAAAGAAAAAAGTAGGTGGGCTGCTTTGCCACTCCCTTGCTTCTGTCACAACCCACCGGCACCAACCGGTAGCATCACATGGTAGCTGTTAAAAACATGTTTCTGCCGGGTCTGGAGCTGGGAGTGGGACCCAAGAGCAGCTGGATGGACTGTCTCCCCTTCCTTCCCTGCTCACACAGTCTCACAGCCATTTGCATCTGGCTTCACAGTGCTCTTGCCTGGCGCCCTCAGCGTGGTCGTGTCCCAGCATCTCCTTGTGCTAAATTTATAGTCCACATAGTTGTCTGGGTCCCCAGCCTGTGCTTCTGGGAGAGTGGTGCTCACAGTGTATGTTTGCAGAGTCCGTGCTTCATCACGCCACTTAAAAACAGCCAACGAGTTTATTAACCATTTGCTCAGTAGAAGTTTAATGGAGAGAGTTGTTTCAAACGATCGGTCAAAAAGAACAGGTCCTTTACAAACAGGTTATGGCAGTGACGAGGCAAAACCCCAGGTCTGATTTCATATTCCTCTCACCTGGCCCCAGAAGAGGGCAGAAGATGAGTGAGAAGATGGGGCCATTAAAATGTTAGCTGGAGAAATTACAAAAATACACTCTGATGTAGCAACAGGGTTGTGGTGAAACATGCCATGGGGAGAGGGCAACAACTGGGCAGGGAGGGGCTGTGGGTACTCAGTGCCGCAGGGAAGAAGGCACCCTGACTCCCGGCCTGCAGTTCTGGGTGTGGACACATGCTGTTCGGGGAATCACCTGGATGCCTGGGGAGACAGAAAGGGTAAAACGTCAAATGCAACCCACAGTGGGGCCACCACAGCAAGTGAAAGGAAGACTTTCCCAAGTGACCAGAAGGGGTCCTTACTTGATGCCCTCCACTTACCTGCTGCTTATGCCTACTACTGGCAGGAGGGATGCATTGGATAAAAGGGAGGTTGATGAGCTGTTGCTGAAAAGGCCAGGTGACAAGCCTTTTCCCAGGCCCACTCATCCTCTCCCCAGTTCTCAGCATCTACGTGAAAACTGTCCTTAAAGTTCTCTCTAAGTTAGATGTCGAGAATACGGGATCGTGAGTGTGCTGCTGATGTCTAGAAGGTCAAGGCTGGACACAGCAGAAAGTATCGGAAGGATAGGTCAGAGCAGGAGAGGCTCTGCTGCGCCCTTCTCACAGACCCTCCAGGGCAGAGTCTGCACTGCAGTGCTGTCTTCCTAGAACACCAGGTTCTTCATTCCGCTCCAGTGTTGGATGGCCCCCTCCCCCAACTCCAGTCTTCTGCGTATAGATTGGCATTGGCATCTCAGATGCCAGCAACAACTAAGGCTATGGGAACTGGCCAGAGTGGAAGGACTTCTATCACACACGTGGCAGATTGGGCTGTATGAATGCAGATAAGCATTAGGTCTCAGCTGGCTACGACTGGCTCATTAACATACACACACACATCCACTCTGGAACTCATCACTATGCATGTGCAGATGAGAGAGAGAGAGAGAGCACGTACTGGTTACCCGGTGACAGGACAGCCATAAATAATACCCAAATGAACTGGCTAATGTTGCCATCAAGAACTTTGCATGTTGAGCAAAGCAGCAGACAGAAACCAGTTATTAGCCCTGTTACAGCACCTCTCAGCTGGAAGTATAATAGAAAAGCAGAAAAACCAATTGTCTGGCTCAAATAGTTGTTTCTTTTTAAATAAATTGATTCTTGCTAATGGGACTGATCTTAAACTATCTTTAGGTAAAGAATATTGTTGTGGTTTAGAATTAGATATGGGCTTTGGTGTCCCTTAAGAGCGTCTGTAAAGAATGTCATTAAGATTTAGAAAAATTTGTGCTACTTCTGGAAGATTTATTACTAGATATCAGACAGGTCTGGCTTAGAAATAGAATGCTTGTCAAGAATGGAGTGCAAGTTTACTCAGGCTCTTTGGAGATGAACCATTCTGTTGAGACAAATGCAGCGGTCTTCTCCCTACAACCTAATAAATGTGTCCATCTTTGGGGATAAACTTGCTGCAAACAAGTGGGCTACTAGTTTGGGGCACCAAAGGTTAGCATATGATGCATCTATCTGGAAAGAAGACTGTGAGCAACATGGCTACCTTGGATGTGTGCAAAGCAAAAAGACAGGATGCCTGCATTTTTCTTTTCTGCGTCAGAGATGAGAAATAGCTCTGTTGGGACAGCAATATATATATATATATATATATAGTCAAACTAACTCATGCTTTGTATGAAGCCGTGTTTCTGAGCCGTCTCGGGACATGTGTGGGACTCTGCTCATGTTCACATTGGCATCTGTGGATGAAGGGACACAGACTTGACAGTTAGGTTCTTCCTTAAATCCACTGTGCTGATTCCTAATGCCATTCCCTAGTTCCACATTGGTGATGGCTGCGAGAGAGTTGGATTTGGAATCAGCCGGCAATAACTGGGTCTTTGCTGTGTGTGTTCTGAGGCTTTAGGACTATGTGTAAGTGTGTACCTGAGGGTGAGAAAGGAAGAGGACACAAATGGCATGCTGGGAAGAGGGGGCAAAAATGAAGGGGGGAAATGCTAACTCTCCATTAGTTCATGTTCTGAAACCTACTAGCTCCATTGGCTCAAATTCTGGACTGGAGCCCTGGTTCAGCAAGGACGTCAGAAACGGTAAAGGACTCATCTTTCTCTGGCAATGAACAAGGATGACTAAGTTGCAATGAAATGAGAGCAAAAAATCTAACTCAGGGCCCCAACAGAAAGTCTTTGGCAGGGGGGAATGGGGGACATTAATGGTTTCCATGGAGTTTAGCCACCTTGAGATGTAGGGTGAGATGAATAAGCTGTCTTTGAAGTAGAGCAGTAATCAGCCTTTTTGCAAATGGCTAAGAGGAGGGCTGGCTGTTGGGTTTTTTTTTTTTTTTTTGTTCAGATAAAGTCTCTGAGGAAAGGTGAGCTGAATGGTTGCCATGGTAACTGACTGTTAGAATTGGTCCACTTAACTGTCCCCATAGTAACTAAGCTTCTGGAGAGCTATAGAGGAATTAGTTATCTTAACATACTACTATTATCCCCATGGTAACCAGTCTCTGAATGGGAGTGGTCAGCCTCAAGGAGAATGGTGGGGAAAATCCTTCTCCCTGGAGAAATAGGTTGGAGGCAGAAATGTGAATTTCATTATGAGCCAAGCCTCCCAAGACCTGGCGTCCTTTCGATGTGTGTGGGGGAAAAGGGAGAGGGACTGGGTGGTGTGTGTGTGTGTGTGTGTGTGTGTGTGTGTGTGTGTGTGTGTGTGTTTGGGACTGGCTAATATGTTTTTAGGCCTGGGACAGCTGGGTACATGAGGTCACTTCTTGCCCCCTGCTAGTTGGTGCCCAACTCACTCATGGGTTGCAGTGGCCGGTGCAGCTGGGAGGGGCTCCTTCTGGCTACACATTACCATTCTGGTGCAGAGTGCGCCGGCGCTGGCTTGATTGCATGCTCAGGACCAGGTACTGCCTCATAAACTCACTGAACCGCTTCTGGTTGGCCAACTTCCTGGCTGACTTCCGGGCCCCAGTGAAACCCCCAAACCTCTTCTGCAGCTGCTTCTGCTCCACCCCATCAGCATCTGCATCAGCCTCTGTATCGCGAGGTTGCACCAAACTCCTGACCCGGGGCATTCGCTTCAGATGCTGCATCTCCAAGGCTTTTGGCTGGTAAAGAGCAGCTGACACGCGCTCTGGGTCAGCAGGGTTGAGCTGCCCAGAGCCATTGGCCATGACTTTGGTGCATGCGGTCCAGAGAGGACGGGGTAAGACCCTTTCTTCACACTGGAATATGCACACCTGCAAAGACACAGGCAGGAGGGAAAGAAAAGGGACAAAGTCAGGGATGAGCTAAGATAGGGAATCATCTATGTTACAAATCACGTGCTTCTGAATGGCTATTTCTCAAGCATTGTGTAGCAGTTTATATATGTATGGGGGTACATGTAGAGAGCTGTGAAGTGTCGTGCCTTAAAGATGGCGCTGGCTTCCGCCTTCCACCTTCCCGATGGTCAGCGCTCTCCATGATAAACAAGTCCTTATTTGGCTAAGGCTGAGATCTAGGCTTGCTTCCGGTATGCGGACCTACCAGCATTTGCCACATAGCGTGCTAGTATTGGCTACCCAAGGCCTTATAAGCTATGGGCTGGCTTTCCCTGGGGTCAGAAGATTGTTTCAAGGTTCCTGAGTAAAGCTGCTTAAAGAAGAGTCCGAGCATTGCGTCTTCCTTGCTGGTCGGTCTCAACAGGTACACATGTCTGTATGCATGCACGTGTGGAGGTCAGAGGTCAACAGTGGTCATCTTACTCTATTATTCTCCATTTAATTTTGAACATCATTTTCTTTTATTATAATAATATAACAATACTATTATTGTGTGTGAGTGTGGAAGTCAGAGAACACTAATGTGGAGTTGTCTTCTACCTTTATGTGGCTTCCAAGAATCAAATTCATGTCACTGGGTTTGAGTAGAAGTACCTTTCCCCACTGAGCCATCTCACTGGCCCCTCCACTTTATTTTTTGAGGCAGGATCTCTTACTGACCTGGATGACCTGAGCCAGTTGGGCTATACTGGCTGGTCATCAAGCCCCAAGGGTCTTCCCATCTCTGCTTCCCTAGTGCTGGGATCACAGGTATGTGCTTCCATACTTGATGTCTACATGGGTGCTGGAAATCAAACACAGATCCTCATGCCTGTGTAGCAAGCACTTTACTGATATCTTAGTTCAGGTTCCTATTGCTGTGGTGAAACACCATGACCAAAGCAACTTGGAGAGGAAAGGGCTTATTTGGCTTACACTTCCACATCACAGTCCATCACTGAGGGAGTCAGGACAGGAACTCAAACAGGCCAGGAACTTGGAGACAGGAGCTGATGCAGAGGCCATGGAGAGGAGCTGCTTACTGGCTTGCTTGCTCAAGCCTGCTTTCTTATAGAACCCAGGACCACCAGCCCAGGGGTAGCAACATCCATAAGGGGCTGAACCCTCCCACAATCACTAATTAAGGAAATGCCCTACAGGCTTGCCTACAGCCTCATCTGATGGAGGAATTTTCTTAATTGAGGTTCCATCCTGTCAGATGACTTGAGCTTGTGCCAAGTTGACAAAACCATCCAGGACAACTGATGAACCATCCCCTAACCTTTGTACAGCAGTTTTACATATAGTTACCCCCCCCCATCAAATTTACGGAGTTTCAGAGTTGGAAACAGAGAACCTTTTGACTCTGCTCCATTATTTTACCAACAAAGAAGCTAGGGTTCAGAATTGTGGTTCATTTATCTTCAGGTGACCCAGCAAGTTAGACTTTTAAAACCTCACAAAGCTCATGAGTGTCACTCAGGTAGAAGAATTCTATTTCTTCCTTTGGGCCAAGGAAGGACAGACTGGTTGCAGGTATAGGGGATGCATGCACGGGATTGTATCTGCAGGTGTATTTCAAGGTCACTCTTTAGCTGGGGACATAGCTTGGTTGGTAAAGTGTCTGCTGTGCAAGCATGAGGGCTTGAGTTCAGATCCCCAGCACTCATGTAAAAGCTGGGCATGGTGGTACTTGTTTATAACCCTAGTGGGAGGGATGAGAGGGTGGAGCTCCATAGCCACCCTAATCAGCTGGAGAGCTCTGGATGCACTGAAAGAGACTGTCCCAAGAAACAAGGTGGAGAAGGATAGGGGAAGACACACATGTGCACAAACATTGATGTATACTACACACATGTATCCACAAACAAATGGGGAAGTAAACTAAAGCCATTATGTAAAAGTAAACCCTAGGTCACTACTTTTCATTCTATCAATACTAGCTACTCCTATTTGTACATCATTTACAGCAAGTGATGTCCAAGAGACTGGATGCAGGCAGGTTGGGTATGTGGAGTTGAACCTGCAATCAATCTACTGGACTTGTATCTTAGATACAAGTCAGACAGTGCCCCAGGAACTCTCTGCGGCTGGCCCACCTCCCCAAGCACCACATCCTCCAGTGGAGACCAACAGCTGGACCATACCACTTTACCAGCACCCTGTGGCTGGTCCTGACCTTGGCCTCATCCTCCTGCTCTTCTGTCTCTGGGTTTCCTGGAAGTCTCTACTGACATTTCTTACTATGTACACTTTGGCTTCACTCGTGACTCTCGTCATGTTCCCAGCCTTACATAGATGAAAATCTCCCTACTCTTTGACCTTGCCATTGTGATGAAGAGTGTTTCAAGGGCCCCTCATCAAACTGTGGCACTCTCACCTGACTCTCTGAGCTCCTTGTGGTAGAGAGGTTGCCCATTGCCCACCCAGAGCCATCTTTCTTCCTTAGTACATAAATGCCAGATTCCTTCCTGAAGGCCATAGAGCATCTCTCCACCTCCTCATAGTCAGAGGTGGCTGACAAGAATGAAAACGACCAGTTGGGGCCTGCAATGAACTTGGGGCTGACTTGACAGGAAGAGAACCTGTTCTCTCCTGTTTTGCTTTCCTTCAGCATCTGGTTTACAAGGTGGGCTGTCCTTCTGTAGACTCCCTGAAACCACCAAGGTGACTTGGAGGGTGGGATCCTGTGCTGGAAGCCAAATGAGCATGGGGACAATATTCTGGCAGAATAAAAAGATAGAAGACCCTAGAACTGTGACGCTAGCCCTGAACTCACTTGTGGATAACCAAATCTGTTTCACTGGCCCCTGTTACCTTCAGGTCTTTTCTGGTAAGTTTAGTTCTCATGTGATATATTCTCCCCACTTGCTGTACTTTAATTTCTTTTCTTTACATCTATTTATTATGTATACAATGTTCTGATTGCATGCTAGAAGAGGGCACCAGATCTCATTATAAACGCTTGCGAGCCACCATGAGGGTTCTGGGAATTGAACTCAAGACCTCTGGAAGAGTAGCCAGTGCTCTTAACCTCTGAGTCATCTCTCCAGCCCCCAGGTCCTCATTCTTGCAAGGTGATTCCTTAACCAACCAAGTCTACATGTGTCTTCTAATGCGATATAGAAGCTGAAGATGTTAGTAAAATTCCTTTGGTACACAGAACAGATACCAGCAACAAAGAGCTCCTCATATCCATGGTGGCAGATTTGCTTAAACAGCATTCTCCAATCAACAGGAGCACAGGGATGAATGGTAGTACTGATAAGACCAGGAGAGGGGTGGGGCTAGGAGCAGCTTAGCCTTTGGGTACCCTTGGTTCCTTCTGCAGAGAAAGAACCCTCAGTGTTTGCTGTATTTTCTTCTGCTCCTTTGATTTACAGATGGAAGAGACACGTCTAGAGGCCACCAGAACTGAGCACTCCTGGCCTTCTGATTCCAGATGGTAATTGGATTTTGTGTCAGTGAGAGAAAATGAAATTTTGTGACCAGATGCCACAGTCTTAACTGAGATTCAACACACTGCCGGATAAATTAGATACTGGCCAGATCATTACAATGGCTGGTTTAGAAGGTTTGAGGGAAATCTGGGGTATCTAAATATACAACTGCATTTTTTAGTGACAGATGGGCATATATGCCTAGTGTTTAAGACTCTGGTCCAGGTCCTTATCAGTCCCTTCACAGGCATGGGCTAGGGTCTTATTAAGTGAGCTGGACACATTTCCTCAGCCGTGATGATGACATTGCTATATTAAGCCAGAGTCTGCATGAGCATCTGGAGTCCTAGAGTGGTGCCAAATTGATTTGCAGAGCTGGGCCTCTGAAGAGACTGAGCGAAGGGCCATTTGGATGTCTGGATCAAAAATTAGAGTACAGGCTGAGTGTGTAACCCAGCCGTAGAGGTCAGGCCTGCGTTCTAGGCCTCCCCTTGCACATCAAACAGACACACTGGCTCTTTGAGGGGAATGAAGACAGTCACTGCATGGTTTGGTTCCTGTTTCAGGCTGAGTGAGGTGTAGGAGCTATTTGTTCCAGGAGGTCTTGGCAAAACATTCAAAAGTATGGCTAGGGATGTAACTCAGCCATAACACACTTGCCTGGTCATTCACAGAGCCCTAGGTTCAATCCTAACCACTGAAGACTGTATAAAAATAAATCCAGAGGCTGGAGAGATGGTTCAGTGGTTAAGAGCACATACTGCTTTCATAGAGGACCCAAGTTCAGTTCCTAGCACTTATGGGTGGCTCACAGCCACCTGTAACTCCAGCTGCAGGGGATCTGACACCCTCTTTTGGCCTCCTGCACTCATGTGTACACAGTATATATGCATATATAATATTGAATATGTATGTATGTACATATGTTCAAAGGCAGACCCTATCCATAAATAGCATGGGAAAAATCCATTAGAAGAGCTTCTGTTGCAAATCACCTGCAAAGAATTTTCCCTACCTGCAGGTAGAGATGCCAGAGGCTGCTTCTGTTGCAACAGGACTTTTACATGCATTTCCCTGAACTGTTTTTTGAGAGTGTGTTGTCTTCATCTTGGACTCTAAAATAGCCCTGTGAATTTAGTTTCTTCTACTTGAACTGACGGAATAAGCATCACTGACAATTAGTTGAAGAACCAGAGGACACTGCAATGGGTGAGTCATTTGCTGACCAAAATTATAGTCTATCAAAAAGCCAACCATACTTGGGCCACCTACCAGAAGTAGAAATAGAAAAATTTCTGATTGAGCCAAGTGTCCCGAGGATCCTGGGAACAAGTCAGGATTACATAATCTGGCAGGGAGACTGGTAGGTGACCCTCGCTGAAATGTGAATTCCTCCATCACTCCCCTCATCAGAGCAAGCATGGGCAAGATTTGCAGCCTCAGAAAATGAGACATAATTGCTTATGTTCTTGGCATTTTGTTCTACTTAAAGTGGGTGAAAAGGGAGTAGGAACTAGAAACAGAAAAACAAGCAAGCAACAGGGTCCTGGGGAGGAGGGTGGGGCAGCAGGCACTGCAAAGCACCTATCTCCAGCAGTGAGGCTTTTACCCATCCATTTTCTGACATGTTTCTAGGAGGTAAAGTCAGTATTGTCTGGCCCCAAAGATCTGAGATGCCAATGGAGAGATAGAAGTGCTTCCAATTCCTCACCCCAGAAAGACCCAAGTGTAAGACCTTACAGTGGCTGTCCAGGATGCGACAAGCAGGAAGCCTCATGTTCTGAGAATCACAGTTTCCACGAGGCAGGCTGCCTGAGCCCTGTTATGGGCCACACACTGGGCCCCATGCTGCGATACCTACATAGGTCAGCAAAGGAACTCATACCATAGCCAGAGAGAGAGAGAGAGGAGAGAGGAAGAGGGAGAGGACAGAGGAGAAAGAGGAGAGAGAGACACACACACAGAGAAAGGTGTGTGTGTGTGTGTGTGTGTGTGTGTGTGTGAGAGAGAGAGAGAGAGAGAGAGAGAGAGAGAGAGAGAGAGAGAGAGGGAGAGGGGAGAGAAGAGAGAAGGGGAGAGAGGAGAGAGAGGGAGAAACAGGTGAGAGCAAGAGAGAGGGAGAGAGGGAAAGAGAGGGAGAGGCAGAAAGACAGAGAGGAGAGAGAGAGACGGAGACAGGAGAAGGAAAGAGAGAGAGAGAGGAGAGAAGAGGAAGAGGAGAGAAAGCAGAGAGAGGAGAGAAGGGGAGGGGAGAGAAAGAAGAGGAGAGAGAGGGCGAGGCAGAAGGAGAGGGGAGAAAGGGGGAGAGAGAGAGGAGAGACAGAACAGAGAGGAGAAAAGCAGAGAGAGAGAGAGAGAGAGAGAGAGAGGCCAGCCCTGGCACCAAGAGCCAGAATAAGCACAACCCTTGAGCATCACCCAGGAACAAGAATTTATTTCATTGTCTCATCAAGGCCAGATTGGCTAAAGGGATTCTGGGTGTGAGAGTAGGTGGCTAAGTGTGCATGCATATTTGAAATAAAGGTCACTGGAGAGAATAATTTTCATCCTACATATACTGGCCATTCGTAACTCTGTGCGATCTACAGCAATGGCTTGGGATATAGGCAGGTTGAGCATGTGGAGCTAATTATGCAATCTACACCATGGGGGCTCATTCTCATACCCTAGCCAGACCCCAGAGCACCAGGAACTCCCTGCTGCTGCGGTTTCCCCAAGCACCACAGTGTCTGGTGGAGACCATCACTCTGACCATGCCATCTCTCCAGCTCTTTCTGGCTGGTCCTGATCTTGGTCTCACCCTCCAGAACTTCCCATCTTGGTTTGGGTCTCCTAGAGGTCTCTATTTCCCTCTCCTGTGTGCTCCTTAGTTTTACCTCTGATTCTACCGTGTATTTTCAGATCAAAACTCCACTTGGACCTCACCTTTGCCTTTGTGAGTGATCAGCGTGTTTATTATGATGTGAATCTTAACTTTGGCCTTGAAGTATAAGTGGGATTTAGTGGATAGGGGAAGGGAGAGACAGGTGCAAGGTGGCAGGACAGCAAAGAAAGGCGGGGCTCCCTGGTAGCTGTAATGAATGCCCTGGACCTGGGCCTGAGCCCAAGGGAGAAGGTCAGAGGTTCCCTTTGACAGCTACCTGCTGCCTAGGAGAGAAAAGCCAGGGTATGTGATGGCATCTCCAGAGAGGGACAGAGGGTCAAGAAGCACGCATCTTGCCATCCCTGTTTAGGGATTGGGCAGAGGAATAGAGTCAACATAAAAGGCTGGGAAAGAGCAGACAGAGAGGGAAGGGACACGTTAGTCAGGCAAGAGATGCAAGAGATGTTTCTTGAAGGATGAGATACCCTCCAGGCAGACATGCCTAGAGGAAAATGGGATGGATGAGCATCAGAAACACATCCCCTCGAGGGGGTCAGCTGGGCTGCCCTTCCTTATTGCGTGACTGTTTCTTCCTACCCAGAAGACAGGTGTACCCAGGCTGGGGGGAGTGTAATGTTTGTCTGTTGGGGCTGAGGCCATGTTTCTACCTGGAGCCAGGAGACAGCAAGGTTTATTGGTAACCAGCTACTCTGGATTTCGCATCTGCACATTTGCCTTAAGGAAGAACAATTACTTGCCTGTCTTGAAAGGTTGAGGGGTTTGAAGGATGGCACCTTGAAAGCAGTTTTATTGACTTCAAAGGAAAAATATAATTGAATTATACTGGATTTCATAGGAAAGAATAGCTATCTATCTAAGCTGAAATTAAAGAAGTAAGAAAGCAGTTCATTTAATGAATAATAATTTAATGTTTGGTACTTCAAGTTGGAAATTTAAAACACAAGAGAACATTTTGGATGCTCATTGTAGAATTATTTGCAATATAAAAAATGGATGACAATATACATGCTCAGCCGACAGGGAATGGAGAACAAGTTTTATATTCATAGCAAGAAATCACTTGAAATAGTGTATAATAATGTAAGAATATTAATTCAGTGACACCACAGAAAGTAAGAAAAGTAAGATTCTCTCTGGCTCCTGTAGTATAATAGTTGACCTTCATTGTCAACTTGAGGGGTTAGGGTTGAGGAGACACAGCTGATGAGGGTGTTTCAAGAGAGAACCCCAGTCTGAGTGTGGGTAGCAGCAGCTAGAGTCCAAGATTGAACAAAGATGTGACTGAGCAGTGGTGTTCCATCTCTCTCTGCTTCCCGACTGTGGACACAATGGGACCAGATGCCTCCATGCTGTCCCCTCCATTACAGACTGTGCTCTCAAACTATCAGCCAAAATCAACCCTTCCTTATGATTCAAGGATTTTTGTCACAGCAAAGAGTAATTAGTTCATGGGTTGGAAGAAGACTTTAATTTTCTTTACACACACACACACACACACACACACACACACACTACATGTGTTATGTATAACACTGGGACAAGGGCCTCATGAACAGATATTTATTGGAAGATAAAGAGGGAGGACCATAGGGATCTGGTAGTAAAGTAGGATCACAGGGGTCTGGTGGTAAAAAGGGAGGACCACAGGGGTCATAGTCGAAGATGTAGCTCAGCTTCTCCTATTTCCTCTTGGTGACATGACACTACACAAGTCCTGTGACCTCTGGGAGACTTGAATGTCTCATTTAGCATTTGCTTTGGAATCAGAAGGAGGAAATGACAAGTCCCTTGGCCTTCTGGACATACCTTCAAGTTGAAGCTGTCTGGGTGGAGCTTCTCCTGGCAGGTGAGACAGTCCCTGGGACAGCTGCTGAACACACTGGAGAGCAGGCTGAACAGCAGAACATCACTGAGCAGGATTTTCATGGTGCAGAGTGGGAAACAAGAGGCTGAAACACACAGAGGACACATGATAATTAGTATAGTCTTGAGAGGGCTCATCAGCTCTGGCGATCACAACCCAGGGAGGCAAGCATCATTCCTCAGCAAGGAGATTCTTCAGGTCCCAGATTCACCTGAGAAGGGATAGACTATAGACAATACTGGTGGCCTGGTCCTGCCATCCAGGACTACTTTCATTCATAGGCTGTGTGTAGTATGGATCCCTGGAGAGTACTTGTGATTCCTGCCTCTTGGCTGGACTCTGCTGTTCCAGGAAGAGCTGTGGGATGGGAAACAGCTTTCCCAGAGGCCAGAGGTATTGCTTCCTAGCTGACCGATATGTGCTTTTAAGTCAACCTTTTCAAACCTCAGTTTCTATAGCCATAAAAGAGAAAGTATAGCATGTGCTTTACCACAGCCCTGTTAGGAAGATGAGATGTGAGCTGGCAGGACCAAGGTTTTCAAGGAGTAGCTGAGTGTGGCGATATAGTCTCTCATCCCATTTCTCAGGAGGCAGAGGCAGGGGGGATACATGACTAAAATGCCCCCTGTCTTCTTTTCTGGCCTAAATATGAATGCTGTCCCTTAATTGTCCCAGGAAGCTTCCACGAGTCCCTTTCTGTCACCTTCATCAGGAACTATGGTCTGAGTGTGTCTTCTCAGAGTCCTCATGTTGAAATCTATGATGGTAAATCTTGGTAGACAGCTTGGACAGACTAAAAACAAATGAGAGGAGGTGGGTGAAATTGCTCAGTAGGTAAAGTGCTTGCTATGCAGGTGAGGACTGGTGTTCAGATCTCACTCAGCATTTGTTGGCAGACCCCCTGCAATACCAGTGCAGTAGAGACAGGCAGTTCCCAGAACAAGGTAGACAAATACATGGTTGAATCAGTAGACTCCAGGTCTAAGTAAGAGAACCTGCTTCTCCATATGTAGTCTAGTTAATAATTAAGGAATATATCTGAAGTCAACCTTGGGCCTCCACACACACAATCAGTACCTCCCCAACACACTATGTAAACACACACACACACACACACACACACACACACACACACACACACACAACACACCCCATGTCCACTATTAGTAAATTACTCCTCTAGTTTGTGTGTGATGGCATCTCTAGAAACACTGAGATCATGAGGGTGCTGACATAACAAATAGGCTAATCCCTTGGTAAATGCATGAGATGATAACATTATTAGGAGTGAGTGAATAGTAGGTGGAGGTTACTTGGAAGAAGTAGGTCTCATGCCCCCTGGTTTATACTGAAGAACAACTGAGATATCCAGCCTTGTGGGCCGAACAAATATTGGATTCTTGGACTTTTTATTGGTAGACAGCCATTATTGGAGTAGCTAGACCACAGCCTGTAAGCCACAATAATAAATCCCATATATGTATGTGTATGTATGTATGTATGTATGTATGTATGTATGTATGTATGTATGTGTGTGTATGTCTGAACATACACACATGTATTCATCCTATCAGCTCTGCTCCTCTAGAGAACCCTGACTAATACAACACCTTTAGAACAAACCTCTTGAATCAGGAAACTACTGCCTTGTACTATTTTGGGTTGAACCATCTTTACTTGGGATTGGATGGAAAGAGGAACAGAAAACTAGTTTTAACTGTTAACTTGACACCTAGAGTTACCTTGAAGAGAGTCTTAATGAGGGACTGTCTAGATCAGGCTGGCCCAAGGGGCATGCCTATAGGATTGCATGGATTGTCAGTTGATGTAGGAAGACCCAGCCCACTGTGGGTGGCACCATTCCCTGGGCAAGAGGTCCTGATTGGTATAAGAGAGGAGAAAGTCCAACTGAGAGCAAGCAAATAAGCAAGGTCATGGCATTTGTCTCCCTCCACTCTAGATGTGAATGTGGGGTGACTTAGCTGCTGCAAGCCCCTTTCACTGTGGCTTCTCTACTGAGATAGACTGCAAACTGGAATTGTAAGCTTAAAGAAGTTGCTCTTAAAACAATCATTTCTGTATATGTGTCTTTCTCTGTGTGTATGCCACATGTATGATGGTGCCTTCAGAGGCCAGAAGAGGGCAATGGATGTCCTGGAGCTGGAATTGGAGCTCTCAGACATGGGTGCTGAGAATCAGAGTAGCAAGTGTTCTTAACTACTGAGCTAATTCTCCAGCTCTCTACATTTTTTTGTGTCGGGGTGTTTTGTCATAGCAACAGAAATGAAGCTTGAACAGAAACTTTCTAGAAATATTGACATCCTTTACTGGGACCACAGGTGTGTGTGTGTGTGTGTGTGTTGTGTGTGTGTGTGTGTGTGTGTGTACAGAAATGAAGGTTGAATGGAAACTTGCAATAAAGACTGAATTCTTTATTGGAGCCAAAGATATATGTGTGTGTGTATTATATGTACATATACACACATATATACCACATGCATACATATACATGCATACATGTGTATGTATGTATCTACACACATATACATACAGAAATGAAGTAAGGGTGGAAACTTTTGTGGTGATATCTTGCTTGTATAAATAAAGCTTATCTAAAGATCAGAGGGTGGAGCTAACCATAGAGGTCTGTAGGTTGGAAGTAAGATGGCTGGGCAGAGAGAGGATATAGGCAGGAGGAAATAGGAACTTTCTTCCACCCTGGGAAGCTAATGAGGTAAAGGTGGCTTCCTTCTTCTCTTTGATCTCTCAGCATTTTCCTCTATAACTGACTCTGGATTTTTATTATTTAGACCAATTAGAGTTCCATTTACAAACTTTCTAGAAATACTGACATTCTGAATCCATACGAATTTGTAGATGTTTTATTTTATTTTATTTTTTTGAGAGAATTTCTTTATGTAGCCCTGGCTGTCCTGAAGCTTACTCTGTAGACCAGGCTGGCCGCAGACTCACAGAGATCTACCTGCCTCTGCCTCCCACGTGTTGGGATTAAAGGTGTGTGCTACTACCACCTGGCAAGGAGTGTATATATTTTCCATCAAATGGTAGATTTAGAGTCTTTTCATTTTACTGTATGTAACTTTTCTGCATAGAGAATGTAAAAACAACTGTTTTCATTGCTTTTTCATCAGATGATTCTGAGGAATCTATGAGTTTGCTTTTCTAATGCTGTCTGCTGGAGTCTTCTGAGAAGTATATAGTCTTGGGTCCTACCCACAACAGTCGCCTCAGGATCTGTGTCATTAGCGCTATTCCTAGGTGACCTGTATACATGACAAAGTTTGAGAGGTGTGGGTGAGAAGGAGTCAGTCCATAGGAGTAAGGAGGGGACATGCCACAGAATCTATTGGAAGAGCACTGGGTTCTCGTGTACCAAGAAGCTGAACCTCGGGAGTGATGATTAGAAGGGTGTTCAGTTCAGTAGATTTTGTTTGTTTGTTCCTTTGAAATGGAGTCTCATGTAGCCCAGGTTGTCCTTAGACCCCCTATGTAGCTGAAAATAACCTCGAGCATCTGATCCTTCTATTTCCACCATCTGAGGTCTGGGGTTCCAATGTACATCACTAAGCCGAGTTTATACAGTGTTGGGTGTCAAACCTAGGGCTTCATTCATACGAGGCAAATATTCTACCAACTGAGCCATATTCCCAGCCCTCAGTATATGTTGAAATCAGTGAGTTAACATTTGAAGTGCATGTCAAAATGAGCGTTTGGTAACAGGAGCCCTAGGAGATCTGGGATCATAGCCTGTGAGTGTGCCGAGCAGACTGGTAGCCCTGGGAACCTGCACACCTTCTTCAAGGTTAGCACCTGCTGAAAGGGGACTGGGTCCAGATGGAGCAGGTCTTGTCTGCTCTCCTAGGAAGCGTGTGCTTTATCTTCACATGGTGGGATGTCTTGGGCTAATAAATAAAGCACCCAGACATCTGTATCCGTGAGTGTCTCTCAAATGCAATTTTTCCTCTTCTTTATCCCAACAGTCAGTGTCTAGTTGAGATTTATTGCCTTATTATTGTAATTGTCTCCTAATTAGTCCACCTAATGATCTGGCCTCCCTCCAAGCCATTGAATGACACCACTTCATTCTTAAAATAATCCTGTAACGCCCATGACGGTCAGATGTCCCAAGGACTTATCTGGCCACTGGTTCTTGCCTCATCCCCTGCCACTCACCTGGCATCACTTCCAGACCCACTGAACACAACTGTCACCTGTATCAGGTTGCTAACGTCTTTGTGCTTTGTCACTGACTGTTGCCTCTGTCAGAACACTATATTCCCATGTCAGGAATGTCCCCCTCCAGAAAGCCATCACTAGACCAGCTTGAGCTAGACCAGTCTTTGGTACTGTTGTGGCATCCCAAATCAATGTTACCATGGAAAGCAAGTGGGACTCAGGGCCCCCATCTGTCACATGGGCTAACCAGAACTGTCCTGTAGAGTTGTGTAATGTGAGTTTTCTTATCTGATTATCTTGGGAAAGGAGTCCTGGGTTCAGATCATTGGTTCTGTAACTTGCTGGCTGTATTCAGTCTCTTGAGTTCCTCATTGTAATAGAACCACCTTAGGAACTACATCATTCTAGCGTTAGTGGGTTCATGTTTGTAGACAGTTAAAACAGCATCCAACATATAACACTTTACAAAGGGAAGCTAGAGCATAGCGCTCACCTTGTAATGTCCCTGTATCCTCACCACCTCATCTCTGCACTTAGTAATCAATCATAACCTTGCACTTTCTCCTGCTGGCCTGGGACTTCCTGGGGGACAGACATCCTGTCCTATCATTCTCTCTGTCTGCCAGGTACCCAAGCTAGGACACAAACTTTAGGATCCGCTCAGTGAGAAACTTGAAAGACAGTGGGAGATATCAGGATCTCCTTTTTTTTTTTTTTCTGGGAATGTGGGGCTGAGGAATGTTCTGGAGCCACTGCCTCATTGGGGGTCCAGCGCCCTTGTGGCACAGGAGCAGCCTCAGGACCTGAACCACCCACCAAGTCTTTCTTAGCGAATTGTCTTGATTGAGCAGGGAAAAGAGGAGGCTAGTTTTATGTTATCCCAGTAAGATAATATGTTATCCTAAGCAGACACTCTGATGCATGTCTGCTAGAAGACTGATCACAAAGGGTCATGGTTGGGCTGTGTCCCATGCTAGGTCTGTCAGGGTTAAGTAGGAGGTGAAAATACAGCTCATTAGCTTATTATACAAAATCAGTATTCTAGAAGGCTGTCTTCAGCATGCCTCCGTGCCTCTCTTGTTAGTATCTCCCAAATGTTATTTGATAATTGCTTCCGTGTTTCACAGGAAACTCAGCTTTTAGGTTTCTAGTTAGTTAGTAAATTTTTTTTTTTTTTTTTTTTTTTTTTTTTTTTTTTGGTAGGATCTATCCAGAACAGCTCAGCTGTTCCCTTTATCACCACACGATGGCAGTGTCCATATGTTACAGAAGAAAGGCTATGGGCCAGTTCCTTTAGTTCATGCTTAGAATGTTTAATACAAGTCTTTGCCCAGTTGATAAGCGGTGACGGATGTAAATGAGATGCCCCAGCTGAGGGTACTCACCGACTCCATCAGCAAGTCAATGGGCAGGGAGTGTTGGTGTTTTGACTGATATTTGTCATTTACAATTTGTGGTAAATGGAATTTAGGGGTGTGGTCCTGGGACAATCAGCCTCTGCTGTGAAACACAAGCCCTTTGGGGTTGGCTTTTGGTGAGGACTTCTCAGCTCTCTCTGGCTTGGGTTGGACCCTCCTCTTGTCTGTACTTGATGGCCTTGCTTCCACCCTCTATTTCCCCTTCCTCCTCTCCTTCCTCCTCCTCCCCTTCCTCCTCTTCCCCTTCCTCCTCCCCCCTTCCTCCTCCTACTTCTGTACTTCTTCATTCTTCTTTTGCCTCGTTTCCCCTTTTTTGAGACAGGGTATTACTATGTAGCCTTGGCTGGCTTGGAGCTCACTTTGTAGACCAGGCTGGTCTCAAATTCGCAGAGACCCTCCCGCCTCTGCATCCCGAGTGCTGGATTAAAGGTGAGCGCCACCTCCTTTTCCAGGCAGTCTTGCTATATGGCCCTGCTGGCTTTCACCTGACATTCTTCCTGCCTCAGTCTTATCACCTGGGAGCCCAGATGGGTGCCGCCTCACCCCTGCACCCTCCCCTCTGACAAGCAGCTCCAGCTACTAAATAAGATCCTTCCACACTAGATGGCATTCATTCCCTTCTGCAAGTCCAAGAAGCCATGAGATAGGACTGGCATCAGGATTTCATCTCACAGGTGGTTTGCCAGTTGTAAGTCCAATCAGTGTAAGCAAATGTGCAAAAACCTATGGAAATATGTCACAAAGTAGACATCTTAGTCTTTTGTGCTCCTCATGATACCTAGTCCAGATGTGTCCTATATAAAATTATATTAAAAATAGAAAGCCTAGTAGACGTTGAAAAAAATTTTTTTGAGATAGGATTTCTCAGTGTAATAGCCCCTGGCTGTTCTGGAACTCCCTCTGTAGATCAGGCTGTCCTTGAACTCACAGAGATCCACCTGCCCGCTTCCTGAGAGCTGGGATTAAGGGCATGGGCCACCACCTGGGCAGTTTTAAATTTTTAAAAGTAATGGTATGTTGTATTTTTGAGACAGTGTGTCATATAGCTCAGTTTGCCCTTGAACTTCTTATGAGAATGCCCTTGACCTTTTGACCCTCTTACCCCTACCTCCCAAGTGCTAGGATTACTGGCATGTGCCACTATACCCAGTTTATGTGGTACTGGGGATCTAATGTAGGACTTTGTGCATGCCAGGCAACACTCCACTAACTGAGCTACAGCCCCAACTCCAAAAGTTCTTCTAATTTTTAAGAAGTCTGAATAATATGTCTGACATGTTGGCATATGCCTACGGTCCTAGTACCTGGGAGTCTGAAGCAGGATTGCTTCAAGTCTGAGGCCGGTCTGGGCTACACAGTAAGACTCTATTCTAAAAAGTTCACAGACACACACATACACATACACATGCACACACACACACACACACACACACACACACACACACACACACACACACACACTCATGACTCCCTCCACCAATACAAATAAAAGAAGCTCAAACTCCAGCTGTGTGCTGGCTTGGAGCTGTGTACAAACACTGGTGTCCAGCAAAAGGGAACAGACTAGCTTAGATAATTCTAGAGTCACATTTATGCTTAAACAATACACTTTGTAACCATGTGATATAGGGCAGCTTAATTTACTCCCCAGAACCTCAGTCTTCCCAGCTGTAAGGTGAAGATGAATTCCACCCCCACCTTGAAGATGATGCTCCCCAATTTGTTTATTATCCAGAAATAGTGACTGGCTATCAGGAAGCACAATGTGCCTGAAGATGTTTGAGTTCTTAATGGCTTCCAGTTCATAAAGGAACCCAGAGTTACTAGCCATTCACTGTGGCAATCCTATAATCAGGACGTTTTGTATTGAATAAAGGAAGGTTTAATTACCTTTTATGTAGGTAATGGCACCTTATAAATTTGATTGCATCTTGCTGTTTATAAAGATAAGACACCACTGTGATTTAGTCTTAATCTACTTGCACGTACTCTTGCCTCCAAGGGCAACATAATTAGTTGCTTTTCTGTTGGATGAGAACATGCGCAGAAGGAGCTGAAGTTAGACTCCTGTTTCCTTTCCTGACCTGGGAGAAAGCCTGTGACCCAGGTGCTATTGGTGAAGAAGGGAAGAGGGCTCTCTTTCCATCAGTGACACAGGGGATATTGTTCCTTTTAGGCGGTAGATGGTTATTTTCATCTACAACCCTATCACTTGGTGGTAATTTTAACCTCCTCTCTGGGATAAACATCAATTCACAAAGGTTAAGCAATTTGCCTAAGATGATCCAGATGACAAACAGCACAGTTAGGACTTAAACTCAGGTATGTGAATCTGTGTGTCTGGCTGCCCATAAACTCTATACAGGGTTTATGCTTTGAAAAGCTTAGCAAACTATGATGGAATCTTGTTGGGAAGGTTCTCCATGACTGAAAGCTGTTGAGAACCAATGGTTTTGTGAGGGTCCATCCTATGGGCTGCCAACTCCATTTTACAGGTGAGGAGACTGAGGCTGGGAATACTGCACCGTGAAGTGGCAGAGTGGGGATTGGACCCCACTCTGAGCTTAAGCTCTATTGATCTGTCTTGATGTGAGTTCCTTTACCTGGTTCAGCAAGTGGCACTCACAGTCTACCACTCATGCATCATCAGGGGATGCAGGGTCTTCCTCATTCCTGGTCCTCTACCACAGGCAGGGCTCTATTTATTCACCAGGCAAGCTGCTTGTCCCCTATGAACTTGTATTTACCCCAGAAAGGTAGATTGAAGTTACCTCTAGATTACAGGGTTATAGATGAGAATAAAGGTCATCTATAACCTGTAAAGAACTGTTTTCTGTATATGGCACTGATGAAAGGGAAGTGACCACACATATTTCTAGGAGGGAGGAGTCTTGTGTCCTCATCCTCTAATAGAAACGGCAAAGAATCACAGGCTTTCTAAAATTCTGGGGTAGCAACAGTTAAAACTTTCATATAGAGTATGGCTTGCTCTTACCCAGGGAAACTTTCTTTCCTTGGACGGATATATTACTCTTAAAAGGTCTTTCTCCTGCTCTCAATTTCCACTCAGAGAGAAAGGGAAGGGCTTGAGGGGTTAAGGCATACGGCACCTGTCTACCCTGTGTAGACCAAGGTACCTGCCTACCTTATTGTGGACCAAGATACTTTCCTACCCTATGTGGATCAAGGCACCTGCCTACCCGATGTGGACCAAGGGTTCCCTGTGCTAGGAGACAAGGTCCTGGGTTCTAGATCTGGATCTGTTGTTACTTGTCAGATCTTAGGCATAACACTGTCTTTTCCTGGGCCTCGACTTCTCCTTATAAAATAGGCAGTTGAATGAGATGGTTAATAATATCCTTTGAATTTATGAGTAGCCAGGATTGCCCTCTACCAGTAGGAGAAGAAAGAAGTAGGAAAGGGGGTGAGACCGCAGGGCTGTGGCTTCAGACAGTCTCAGATGAAGGTCATGAAGGTGTATCTGGACTTCACAAAGGGCTGGGAGGGAAGCCAGACACATGTCCTTTTGGCTGTCACACATCATAAGGGAATGCTCTTAATGTTCACCTTCCTGATTCTGACAAATGCTGCCACATACGGACTTTAAAGCTTTGTTTACTTTTATAAATTCACTCTATGTTCTTTTTAAAATGGTCAGTAAACCCAGATAGGAAGACAATGATGAATCTAGACTCATATAACCTTCCAATGTCTTTAATTTCACATCTCTAGCAACCGGTTTAAAGAAAGTTATAGTTGACATAATTATACATATTTATGGATGCACAGTGTGTGATTTCCACACATGAGTGCAATATGCAACAATCAGATTAGGGTAAGTTGGTACATCCATTGCCTTGAACATTTACCATTCCTTTGTGTAGCAAATGTCCTAAATCCTCTGCACTAGTTATTTTGGAATAAAGAATTAGTTGTCATTCACCACAGTTACTCTAGAAATCAGTTTTGAATATACATTCCCAACCTCTTCATGAATGTTACATTTATGATATAAAATCCATTAATGAGCAGATTAAGAAAGGTAAGATTTAGGGGGGTGGGGAGATGACTTGGTATACACAGTGCTTGTTGCACAAGCATGAAGACTTGCACTCAGATCCTCAGAACCTGTAAAGAAAGCCAGGAGTGGTATTGTGTGCCTGTAACCCCAGTGCCGAGGCTGGGCAGAATCAAGTGGCTCCTGCTGGCTTGCTTTCAGTCAGTCTAGCTAAACCGGGATCTCCAGGGTTAGGGAGAGATTCTCTCAAATAAATAAAGTGGAGAACAATAGAGGAAGATGCCTGATGGTGACCCCTGGCTTCCACCTGTGTCTGCAGGAAGTATGCTTATGTGCATGCGTGTGTGTGTGTGTGTGTGTGTGTGTGTGTGTGTGTGTGTGTGCTAAAAATAAAATGTGATTTAACATCTCAATTTGCATTGAGTAGGTGAGCTCCTTTGGAGACCCACTGGTCTGGGCTCATTCACATTTTGAGCCTTTGGCTGTGAGTTGGGAGAAAGCTGATGACGGACGGCTCTGCCCTACTGGCACGAGTACTATCAGGAACCCCACACACGTTCTCAGTCGGATGAATGAAAGGATGAATGGGGTGACAGGATGGGGGAAGATCACAGGACTAGCGAGAGGAGAAGGGAGGCTGACTACGACACTGCAGGCTGCAGATCCTTGGCTGCTTGTCAGGGAGGCAAGTCCAGCTTTTCCCACCTGGCTAGCCTATGCGGCTGCAATGCCTAAACAGCTGCCAGAATTTTGACAGACCCAGGACCATGCAAAGTTGATGATTAAAGTGGCTGTAGCCTATTGAGGGTGACGATTGTCAGAAAATCAACTTGTGTCCCCTCCTCCCCCCTCCAAAAAACATTGGTGTGCCCTAAACCTCATAGTTAGAGTTTGTGGTTAGAACGAAAGGTCTACATGAGATTGTGGGAGTAGCTGTAGGCATTGATAGAGAATTGTTTCAAAGATCCCATTTATCTAATAAGTATCCAAGAACTCAAACCCCCAAAAGCTGATATTATGATGCTTCTCATTTTCTGGGTGTGTTCATTCTCTCCTAAAATACTCAATGACCCAGAGCACAGGAGACTTAAACATTTTCTTATGGTCTGTGTGAGCTGAGGAGTTGGGGGAAGGAAGGGTCTTTGAACCATATCATTGCAAGTAAACAATAAAGGACCAAACCTCTCATTATCATCGTTTGTGTGTGTGTGTGTGTGTGTGTGTGTGTGTGAAATAAATGTCTAGCCAAGTTTAGTTTACTGCCTGCCATTGGTGATTTCAAGAAATATTAATTCCTTTTGCCTTTCTTTTGTGCTTTTGTTCTAGCTGCCTCCAAACCTCCAGTCCATCTGGATTCTGTCTTCCCACTGGCCTCAATCTTTGGAGGAGGTGCCCTTCCTCAAGTTCCCCCAGCATTGACTCTCTGGACCACAAGTGTAGGACTGATCACACCCAGCCCCGTATTATCCCATTATCTCGCATTGCTTCCTGCTGTCTGTGCTGTGTGACTGCTATTCCTTTACCAGCACCACAGACCTTAAGGGGAGCGAGCACCAGACCGAGAACGGCTGCCCTGGGCTGAGCTTGCTTGCTGCACGGGGTCTTGTTCCTGCAACTCTAAGATAATGATTTTTTGCCTTTCAGGGTTGTTGCTGGAGATAATGGGTGCGGAGTGCGTAAATCATTGCACAAAGTAAAGTGCTGTTATTAGCACCTCTGCTGAATCTATAGAGCCCCATGCCTCCCTTGCCTGGTGGGGTGTAGCTGATAAATACCTGATTGATTGAAGATGGAATTGCTTGGTGACAGCTCCATTCTCAGGCTCGGCTAACATCTAATCCTGCAATTACTCCCTTCACTGGCGATGCAAAACCTGCTGAGTTTTCTGCAGCCCTAAGTGCCCTCAGACTTCAGCTGATGAAGCAGGGCTGCTGCACCTGAAGAAGATGACCCTCAGCTGCACCAGAGCACCTTCCGCAGACAGCGCTGGGTGTCACCTGGAAAAGTGCGGCTGTTCCTGCTACTCAGGTGATGTCTGGGGCAGTTGCCCCTGCAGAAGACTCAGCAAGCACAAGGAATACGAGTCCTTTCTGTTAAGGTATCATGGCACTGATGGAAGCTTGTCGAATATTTCCCTGCTAGGCTTCATAAATGAGAAAAAAGAGGGTGTGTGCAGCATCCACCCACAGGCAGCGAGAAATCTCAGCATTCTCTTTGGGAGGTTTTGATACGAAGCCGGGCAGTTACTTTTCTCCCTCTGTGATGAAAACTCTCGTTTGGGCTTGCTGGCAAATGCCGTGTGGAGCTCAGCTTTTGTTAGTCTGCTGAACAATGTTATTGGTTATAATTGGGGCAATTATGAGCTGCTGGAGGAAGCTAAACACAGATGTTTAAGCCCAGGCTTGGGGTATTCAAGTCCAAAGCAGCATGCTTTAAATAGCCCCCTTTCCAAATCATCCTGCCTTACTTGAAATTCCCCTCCGAACTTGCCGGTGTTCAAAGGGAGATGGGGGAGAGGAGAGGATGGGTCGGGAAGGGAGGGGGAAGAGACTCACAAAGAGAGGAGGAGGAGAAAGAGAAGGCTGAGAGAGGGCAGACAGAGTTCAGATGCTCTGACGTGTGAAAGAGTTCCATGCGACCTGGGCAGAGAGACCTTTGGGTGGGACAGACGGGCAGTGGAGGGAAAGATGTCAAGAAAGAAAGGGTACTACCTTGAAACAATCCAGGATTGGAGGACCAAGGTCATGCCTTCAGAAATGCCCACTAAATCCACCGAGCCAGGACTGACGGCATTCAGCCATGCACACAGGTGAAGCTCAACCCTCGGGTCTGTCTTCCCCCATATTGTTAACAATCCCCACTAAGGTGTACAAGAACTCAAACCGGAATGACATCAGATTCAATGACACTGGAGCAGCCCCTTGCACAAAGGGCAGGAAGCCACAGAACAAAAAAAATCCTCATAAGGTGTGCCAGGGGCTTCCTGGGGCTGCTCTGAATGGCAAGCCCCTTCCCAAGCCCTCTCTCCTGTAGTCACCTCTTCCATGTGTATCTGTCACCCAGTCGGAGCCACAACTGGGAAAGCAAAACTTTTCCTCATTTCCAAGTTCAGCTTTTCTTTTCGCATTTCTCTTTGAGATTAGCCAGCCCTCAGCCCTCCCCCTTCTCTACCATCGGAACCCTGAGAAGATGAATGAAGCCATAATCTCACAAGAGGCCAGCAAGCAGCCACAGTGGACAAAAGACAGAGGTGGAGGGGCCGGCTAGGCTGTCCTGCTTTCCCCGAGAAGCTCCGGGCAGTTAGTGCCGGCAGGCTGGTACTGGGGTCACATGCATTGCCTACCTGACGCTGTCTGTCACAGGGCTCTCTCAGATGTGAGGTTTGTTCCTCTGTGTCAGCCACACCAGCATATATATCCTCCCCCCACGCACAGCCCTCCCCTTCCCTGCCTACCTCGATGATGACACATGCCTACGCTGACCCCCTTCATCAACCAAAACCCAACTACAATCCTGCCTGGCCGGCCCCCTCCCCTGCTCTGCATTCAGACTTGTGCCACGCCGACCTCCCCATCAATCCAGCCTCTAGCCTGCTTCACCTGGGCTCCGGTTCAGCCAGGATCCCTCAGCTGCCTCTCCGGTTGCTTTCAGAGCCACTGTGAGGATGGCCAGCCAGGGAGAGCTGGCAAGTCACTCAGAAAAACAGACTCCTGGTGACAAGGGATGAGGCAGACCCCAAAGCCTGGAGTCATCTTCAGTACCCACTCTGCCTGAGGAGTGGGGATCAGGAAACACACAGAGGGAGGGGGAGCTCATGCCCACCTCCCACTGGCTCAGGGAAGGGCTGAGCTGAGCCCGGTCCTGATATCCTGGCTCCACTGGGGTGGCAAGCTCTAGGCCAGACCAGGGTGGTTCTGGAGGCATTTTCCACAGGTGCCCACAGCCTGGCACGGTACACATCACAGAGCACAAACTCGGCAGGGGCCCCGGGATTTCAGCTTTCTCCCTTGGAGCCGGTGTATCTCTTGTGAGCCTCAGGTTCTCTTCTGTAGAATGGGTGCACTGACTCCCACGATGGGAGTAGAGTGATGAGATTCTGTTTGTATCTGGGACACGCAGGCCGTTAGTAAATGCTAGTGTGGTGTTCTCTCCCACCTCGCTGCCTTTTCACTCTAATCGGTGCCACCTGAAGTCTTACATCAGCGTCCAGGGGGTTTCCAAGCTGCCGCTGCACCTTAGGTACTGGAGGCTGCTGAAGACACCTGGCCCGTGTTGCAGAACCCTGATTTTCCTCTTAGCTCAGGCAGGGAGCAGCCTGCAGACAGGTGGCTCACAGGCAGCTTAGAGTCTACCCTAACCCCGTGGGTCCCCTTTCCTTGCCCCCAGAGAACTGCACCAGGACCCTGGTCTTCATTTTCCTAAGAAGATTTAAAATATCTCAGGATGCAAAGCTTTCATCATCCAATGAGAGCACGCACCCACTCAAGGGGCGGGTCTAGCTGACAGGGACTGGGGCCTTGTCAGAGGAGGATTGAGGGATGAGCCAGCCCTGACCACTTGTGGGCACAGGGTTTAAGTGTGATCGAAGCCATCCTTTAGAATGGTGAATTTGGTCCTGTTGAAATGATATCTCAATAAAAAGCAAACAGCAAGCATTTGCCCAGGCTAAGAACAAATCCTGAGAATAAAATCCCCTCTCTTGCATGTTCCCAGTGGAAAGGCCCAGCAAACCAGTGTGCCTGCTCAGCACTGAGATCGCTGACGTCACTTGCTCAGCACAGGTCAAGGCAGCCAGTACAAACTCTGTGGGAAATCAGCATCCATATGGGGAATAGGGTTGGGGGGGCAGTTTTGCATCCTGCTGCACTTTGGGGTCCTGGGTATGGAACCTCATCTCAGATGTTGCTGGCTGCGTGCCCAATATTTTTCTGTCCCCTTGTTATTCTTTATTGAGCAGGGGCTTTGATTTTATTCAAAGTGACAGACGGCTAGCTAAAACCCTGCATTTCCCTGGCCTTTGGTGCAGTTGAGGTAGCCAATGAAAGTCAAACCACTGGCTTGTAGGTGGGATTTTGAGGAAGTTCTTTTTATGGTGCCCACTCAGCCAGTGGAGGCTTTCTTCCTCCCCTGTTCCCCCCTTCTTGGAACGCAAATATGGTTGCTGGGGCTCTAGCTACTATCCTGGATCTTGAGACAACTTTGAAGTTGAAGCCTTATGGTTACGGGCTCCTTTTCTTGTTGCTGGGAAACAAATGCTCCATAAAAGCAAGGCGGGGGAGAAGGGTATATTTTGGCTCACAGTTTGGGGGTACAGTCTTCCTTGGTGGGAAGCAATAGGATGGAGTCTGGTCATATTGCAGCCACAGTCAGCAAGCAGAGAGCAATGCATGCTGGTCCACAGCTCAGTTTCTCCTTTTTGTTCAGACTGGAATCCCAGCTGTGGGAATGCTGTTACCCACACTTAGGGTGGGTCTTTCTTCCTCAGTTCACCTAGTAAAGACATTTCCTCATAGACACACCCAGAGGTTTGTTTCTATGGTGACTCTAAATTCCATCGAGTTGACAATCAATATTATCCATCACAAAATTCATAGACTAAAGGTGAATCAAGATAAATATAGAAGGTTTTGGATCCTGCATGGCCATGAACTTGCCATATTGATCCTAGACTTCTAATGACCAGACCACTAGTTTTGATGGGGGAAAAAAAACCCAACTTAACCCTTTGCTTCCAATGCCATCAAGGATTCAGTTATACGTGTTACATTTAATGCCAAAGGCAGAGGCTTAACACAACAGAGCCCATGCTTGTCTCATGACTCTGCAGACTGGGAATTCAGGCTGGGTTCAGCAGGGAAGTCTCAGCATGGAGCTTGCATCAATACCCAGCTGCAAGCAACCCTCAGAGGCTGGCTTAGTTCTCCTGCCGAGTTCTTTCTTTACCATGCCCTCCATAGACCCCAGCACACACCGTTTCACAGTAAGACTGAAATGCCAGTGTAAGCAAAACAAACCAGGTATGGGCAAAGCACAACACAGGGTCCTCCTGAGGCCTCACTGTGGAGCTAGCATTCCACGGATTTGCTGTGTGTCTTAGCTGTCCAGGGCTGGGTAGGCTAGACACCACAGTCACAAGACAAAAAGAAGACAGGTGTATAGAACCAGCCAACATTTTTATTCAAGCCATTGATTTGGATTTTATGTTATACCCAGGGGAGAAATCTTGATTAACACACCTGCCATTCAGTCTTAAAATGTTGAGAGATGCCAGGCAGAGGCAGGAAGATCACTTTGAGTTCAATGCCAGCCTAGTTTACAAAGAGAGTTCCAGGACAGTCAGAGGTGCTACACAGAGAAACCCTGTCCCCACCCCAAACACAAGCCAAACCAAACCAAAAAGAATGTTGAGAGAGCTAAATCCTTTCCTACCCCACAGCTGGGGGGGGGGGGAAGACAAGAGTAAAGTGTTACCGCCTCTGACATTTTCTTTCTAGTTTATCAAATGGGGGAGGTGGAGCCAGCAGCCCAGGGGTCCCCTGGAAGACGAAGGAAGACATGTGTCACACCAGGCTGCTTCTGAGAGTGAGGGGAGGCACAGGGTGAACCCAGAGAGGGAACATACCCCTCAGAAAGTAGAGTACATGTTTGTCACTCCATGATGGCTTTCTCCTGCATGTCTTGTAACAGAATCATCATTCTGCGAGGTCCTTGTCTTTCCTGTTATACAAGCATGGCGACTAGTTAGAGAGTTACACGCTGTTCTTTGTTTTCCAGACTGAACAGGGGCCCTGGGAAAATAACTCAGTAAAGTGCTTACCTTGTAAGCATGGTAACTTGAATTTGATACCCCAGAACTTATATTAAAAAAAAAAAAAAGCCAGGCATGGTGATGTACACTTATAATCCCAGCCTTGGGGAGTGGAGACAGGTAGATCCTGGGACTTGGCAAGCACCAGTACCAGGGCAATGGGACACTATGTCTCAAAGACAAAGCAGTAAGCAACTAATGACAGATGTCGCGGTTGTCCTTCATTCTACACACATACGTGTGCATGCATGCTCGAGTGCATTTTGGTTTGAAATGTCCCCCCTAGGCTGTTTTGCATATTCAGTCCTCTATTATTTGGAAGGCTGTGGGATTTTGGGAGGTGGGGTTGGTTATTGACCATCTTGTGAGGAATGCTTACCATATGCTACTGTTGCCATGAACTCCACCATGATGGACTAATATCCTTTGAAGAGTCAACCTATCTTCTCTTAAGGTAGTTTTGCCTGCCTTTTGTAACAGTGGTAAGAAAGTGGCCAATGCACTTAGTAAGGGAGGCCACCTTACATCACCTCTCCTGCTTTTGCAGTTGGTTTTGCTCTTACAGGAGAAGGACCCAAGCTGAGGGCTGTAGGAGGCAGTAACTAAGGAGTAGAATCCAGCAGTTCCCACAGGTAAGTTTTTAGGAAGATGGAGCAAACTCTTAGAACAGACATCGGACCCACTCTGGGAAGGACTGCTGAGGAAGAGAGCACCCAGTATCTTGCTGATTCTTCTGGACAACTCCACTAACCTCTACCCAGCCAGTTGTTTTCTCCTCTCAGGGCCAAGAGCACCTTCCTCTCAGGTATGTGGCTGCCTGCCCGGGATTTACTGATGAATTAAGGTGCCTCCAGTCAATTGGTCTCCTTAGTAACTACAGCAGCAGGGTCCCGGCTGGAAAAGCTGCTTCAATTTCTCCAAAGAGGGCAACCCAGCTTCATATTTTAAGACTCTTTCAAGTTACAACATAAGAGGACATTAAAAATAGACACATTTCTCCACTCCGTGTCAAAATAAGGATGAGCTTTTGAAGTATTGAGGGCAAGGTGGCTGCCAGAGGCGTTGAAGAGATATGTTTTCCCTAATGGATTCCTTTGTTTGTTTGTTTACTCAGGTGCTGAGGATGGCACCCAAGGCCTTACACATCAAGAAAGGTGCTGTACTTTAGAGCCACATCCCTAGCTGCAGATGCAGATTTTTTTTTTTAAAATTGACGCATAAGAATTGTCCATATTTAAGGTTTCTGAGTGGTAGAGATTCATGTCTACAACATGGAATAACCAAGTCAACATCGTGGTTCATCACAGCGTCACATGCTGGTGACTCATGCCTATGATGTGGAGAGCAGCCATCATCTTTGCTACCTCAAACATCTATCTATTGTGGTCGCCCCAATCCTCTGCTCTAGCTATTTTAAAACACACAACAAACCATTGCTCACAGTGTTCTAGAACACTAGAACTTAGTCCTCCTATCTAACTGTTCTTGTACCTCTTAACCAACTTCTACATTCCCTCCTCTTCCTTCCTCACACTGGGGCAATCACTATTTTACTTTCTACTTTTGCGAATTTATTTCTGTTGTTGAGATGGGGTCTTGCTGTGTTGCCGAGGCTGGTCTCAAACTCTTAGGCTCAAATGATCTTCCTGCATCAGCTTCCCAAGTATCAGGGACTGTAGGCATGTACTGTCTCAGCAGGCTAAGTTCCACTTAACAGTGTTTTTAAGGTGTTCATTTATTATTTATTAGTTGTATGTGTAGGTAGATATCATGGAACTACTTTAGGTTCTTTCCTTCCACCATGGAATCAGAGATCAAGCTTAGATGGTTAGGTTTGCATTGCCAATGCTTTTATGCACTGAGCCTCTGGCAGCCCTTAGGTTCAACACTTAAAGCTTCTTTGTATGGAGGAGAACATTTGGAGTTGATTTTTCTGTGCTTAGCTTATTTCACTTAACATAATACCCTGTAGTCCTACACATATTGTTGCATACAACAGGATTCCATTGCTTTCCTATAGAGAGAGACCACTTTAAAAAACATATTCATGGGTTCACCAACACTTACATATATTCCATATCGTAGCTGTTGTGAATAGTGAAGACTGGATGTGGAAGTCCCCTTGTTGCTTTGACATACTGATTCTAGTGTCATTGGATGCATGTCTGGTATTGGATAGCTGGATCATATGTTCATTCTACTTTCACTTTTTGTTGTTGTTGTTGTTGAGGAAACTCAATGCTGCTTTTTGTAAGGGCTTTACTAATTTACACCCCTACCAATAGTGTCAGGTGCATTCTCCTTTGTCTGCATCCATCACCTACCCCCGCCTCTTTTTGTGACATTTTAACTGGAATGGAGGCCATAAACACTAGATTGTAGTGAGTAGAACTTCCATTCGAAGAGCCAGTGACTGCCTTTGAAAGTGTGGAATTGACCATGGGGGTGAGCGTGACGCTTGGTGCTGTGAGAACAGAAGCGATCCTGCTCAGAGAGGCTCACCTGGGCCACAAGAATCATGCTAATAAGTGGTGATGAACACAGCCTGTACCACAGTGGCTCAGAAGATGAGCCTTATAAGACCCACAATAGGCTCTGATTGTAGTTCAGGATGGCGGTGAAAGAGAGGTTCAGGTGAGGAAGTGACATGATGTTTATCATTTCGGAACAAAATGTTAAGATGCTGAAGACAAATCACAGGTTCTCAGTGGGCCAAAAAGTGTCAGCTTGCCTTCCACACAGCCAAAGTGCGGGATCAGGGGGCGCAGCAGTTTGTTTGGGCTGCAGTAGCAGAGTCCTGCTGACTGAGTGGCTTCTGCCACGCGTATTTACTATCTTACTGTTCTAGAGGCAAGGTTGGTTTGCTTGAGAGCCCCTGGAGTTGATTGGCCACCTTCTTCTCCCTGAGTCTTCACATGGCTGTCCTTTCTGTCTGTCATAATCTCCTCACAAGGACCCCCGCTATACTGGACTAATGTCCATTTTAAAGATGGTGTTTGCTCTTAACTACGTCTTCAGAGGCCTTGACTTCAAAGACATGCTGAGTGCGGGGGGGCTAGATCTTTAACATAGGAATTTAGAGGGGAGGGTATGTAGTTCAGCCTGTTATGGGGAACATGAAAGCACACAGTGATACAATGACTGAAAGGGAATGGAAATCCAGTGTGGGACATGGGTGAACAATGGTCAGCGTTATTTTCCTATTGCTTGCCCCACCGAGCCTCCCATGCTCCTATCCACAGGAGCTGGGGGCTGCTGGCTCAAAGATGACAATGACAACAATCCTTTGGTTGTCTATATTAGATTGTGCCTGGAGCTCTTCATACAGCTCATGTGGCTACATATTAGTGGTCTTGTCACTGTAAGGGCTGTACCCTGAACTTTGTAGCACTAAGCTCTGTCTCCAGCCACGTCCCCTATCCTGTACCTTGCACCTTGACTGCTAAGACCATAAAAGCGTTAGGAGTGGTGGTATTTAGAATAAGACAGCATCTGGCCATGCCCGAACCTGAGCATGGTCCCAGGAAAACTCTGTGGAACGCAGTTGGTTGGAATGCAGGGAGGGGTTTCTGATACCCTTGTTTTTATATATTTCCAGAAATATCCACACGTTCCACACGTTGTTCACATGAACCCCACTTTTGCCTGTCCCTTTGCTAAGTATAAAGTTTTATATAGCGCTCACTTCTGCATCCCTGCAGTATCCCAAGTCTCTCCTTGCTTCACAGTTTTCTGGGTGCCTTCAGGATGCTCTCATTCATGTTGATGCTCATAATGCTGTCATACCCCTGTGAGCTCCTGTCCAAATTGTCTGTGCCATAGTCACATTCTCACAGCCTAAGTTTATAGTGGGTTTAAAAAGACTTATTTTATGTGTATGAATACTTCGCCTGAGTATGTGTATGTGTACTGTGTGTGAGCCTTATACCTGTGGAAGCCAGAAGAGGGTATCAGGTCCCCAGGAATTGCAGTTACGGATGGTTGTGACCTGCTGTGTGGGTGTTGGGAATTGAACCCAGGTTCTCTGCAAGAGCAGTAATTGCTTTTAACCACTGCACAATCTCTCCAGCCCCATATGGTATTTTTAAAAAGTATAAGTCACCTTCCTTCATCCTTGTTTCCAGATATTATTTAATGTAATCAATTCACCTTTACTGTCATTTGTCAGAGCTTCTAGTAGCCCATTCTCTCCTAGGGCCCATTATGTAATGAAGGATAGTCTTGAACATCCCATCTTCCCATTTTTACTTGAGTGCTGGGATCATGAGCCTGCACCACCATACCTGGTTTGTATGTGGTGTTGGGGATTCTGAATGTGGCTTCACAAGTGCTAGGCAAGTACTCGCCCGACTGAGTCACACCCTTAGCCCCACCAAATATTTCTTAATACACAAAAAGTTGATAGATGGGGTGCGAGGGCTTCAGTAAAATGTGGTATAGAGTGCATGGTCTGGCTTGGAAGATGGCCTAGAAGTAACAGGGATATAAGGCAGTTAACTTGTCTGCAAAGATACTTGGGCCCTGAAAGGACTCTTCTTGAGGGCTTGGTGGATGGGAGGAAGTGAGTAGGGTCTGAAAGAGCAAGTGAGATCTGAGCAGGCAGAAAGAGCGAACAGGCAAGGGTGGACTCAGATCAACTGAGAGTGCATGTTGAATAAGACAGCAGACTCCTGGAGGGCTGGCCCCGGAGCTCAGGCCTCTCCTGGGCCATAAGAAACATGGCAAGTATTTGCTCTCTATATTAGAGCATTCAGCTAGCCACATAACACTTATTGACTGGCAAGAGCAAAAGAGAGTGTGGAGGTGTTCCTGTGCTTGTCCTTGGCTCTGAGGGGCTACCTGAAGTCTTAGGGTCTCACTAGAATAAACAGATAGTCAGGTGACTGCGTGGAAAACTTCCCATGCCTCCTGAAAATAGTGTCACATGAAAAAAAAATCTCTGAGTATCTTGACATTTCCTATTTATTCATCATGGGATCACTGCTCTCCAATCTATCCTTAACCAGGTGTGACTGGCTACAGCATCCGCCCGTGCTTCGGTGGGGAAGAGCCCTCACCCTCTCTTCCCTGCCTCACATCAGACAGTGGTTGGATTTAGCTGGGATGGCGCCATCTCACAGATTTGTGTTCTTCAGTCAAGATGACTATCTTCCCCAAGCTATTTCCTGGTTTGAAATAGGAAAATACAAAATGCAATTTTGGGGGAAGGAGAGACAAAGTAGTTTCAGTCCTTTGTAAGACAACAGGTTTCATAGTCCGTTTTTCTTTTTTCTGTTTCAATGAAAAGTCAACGGTTTAAGCATCTTACTGCAACCTTGGTCCTCAGAGGTCTCTTCCTACTGTGGGCTTTAGATAGACTTGCACATGTGGGCATGTGGCCACATCATTCAGAACATTTACTGCTCATACACACACACACACACACACACACACACACACACACACACACACACTGACATCTTTAGAATTTACTTGTGAAAACACATAAGCACAACACCAAAGATCTGCACAGAGCCAAATGGTTGGTTAAGACAACAGGGTTGTTTCTCAGAGGGAAGGAAAGTGGTTCATCTCTTGTGTTGAATGTCATATAGCCTAGTACCTGCTCCAGGACAAGAACTTTTCCAGACTCACTTGCTTCTGTGTCTTCATATCTGTTGTCCACTAATGAGGTCAGAGGTGCCCAGGGCTGGCTCTGGGAGGCCATATTCCTACCATAACACACAGAGGACTGACTGAGAACGGGCTCCCCACTGAGGAAACACATCTGTATTCTAGGCTGTCACACGGCCTCCAAGGGGCTGCATCTGGGACCTGAATGTTTTATGGAACCATTAATAGTGAATTTTCTGCTTGAATTCCCTGCTGCCTGGAGACAAAAGGCACTAGAGGGCTCTGTGTGGGACTCAGGGGTGGCATGGGAACACTCTGATTTGTATTCCATAGCTTCTTGCATGTGTATACTTTAAGTGAGGCACAAACAAGCCTCCTTTGCCAGCACAATTCTGTGTGTTCTTATTTTTTCATTGACACACATGAAACAAAGCTTCCCGGTGCCAGGGGCTGTACACACAAAATGAGACATGAGCCATTCGATGACATCCTGGACCCCTCTGAGCTTGTCAAATGCAGTTTGTGGGAACATAAAGCAGGACACATCCCAGTGTGAGCAGTAT
Organism: Cricetiscus sungorus; assembly: GCA_030556225.1. Classification (NCBI taxonomy): domain Eukaryota; kingdom Metazoa; phylum Chordata; class Mammalia; order Rodentia; family Cricetidae; genus Cricetiscus; species Cricetiscus sungorus. Next base: position 11,733,756 of record JANBXA010000741.1, read on the forward strand.
CCAGATGGTTTTTAATGAATGAGGCATAGATTTGGAAGAGGGCTGGAGAAGGATTTACAGATATAGATTGGTGGGAGATAAGCATGCAAGCATGTGTGTGGTGGTCCCTTTTTTTGTGTGTGAAAAATGTTGTTTCATGTTCATGTGATTAGAGTAATACTTATGCAGTGAAATATGAGGACTATAAAAACATAGTATTTACAGGCAATATGATGCTGAAATATTTGCTGAGTGAATAAGCATTTCATCACAGGATAACTACCCCAAGAGCCCTCAGCCAGAAAGATCACTTATGGAACAGGAAATGGTATTGTCTTCCCAAATGAGGACCTCCCCCTAAACCGACCTATGCAACCAATACATATTTATTGTGAGAAAAAGTTCAAACTATACGCAAATTTAAAATGAAAATAAAAAACATCATTTGGACTTCCTCAGAGGCTGTTGATATTGCTATTGGTAGTATCAATTTTAAACTTAAAAAATGCAAACATCTTTAAACTCCATGGTTGTCACATAATCATTAATATTAATATATTAGAATTATTCTTTGACAATTCATTCACATATACAATGTAACTCGATCATAGCTGTTCCCAACTTCCCCTCCCCCTGTACTCACTGCTAATGGAACAGTTTGAAAGTTGAATTATGCATTTTCACATTTCTCGTGGGCTTTCCTTTTCAGGTACCAACCAAGATTAACACACTCTACTTCTCAACCCCACACCCTCATTGATCACAATTCAACTTCATCTAAGATACAATATATATTCAAAGCTTCCCAGGAGTCTCCAATATTTCTTTCACGACTTAAAAAAAAATCCAGGATCCAATTGTTGTGTATTGTATTTTGGGGCCACTTTTTAAATAATAAAAATCCAGAGCAGTCCTCATGTCTGACTTTGTGCTTAACAGTGACCCTTGATGTTTTCTGCTCAGTTATTTTTATTGACCATGCATCACTATGGATTTTACTGGAGTTCCTTCATTTAGATTGGATTCATATTAAACCCTTCATCTGCGAAAGCAATTTTGTAAGTGACACTGTCTATTTCTTGCATCGTTATACAGTAAGCAACTGCTGCTAGGATTCCTTAGTGGAGGGAGCAGCTGACAGACCAGTGTGAGGGAGCATGATGTCTTTCTAGTCACTTAGAAACCCATGAGGTGATAACTTGCAGATTGTGAGCATCTCTTGCTTTTGTATAGCTCTCAAAGTGCTTTTTTTTTTTCTAGATGAAGTTCCCTTGGAGCTGGAGTTACAGGCAGTTGTATGCTGGGACCTGGGAAGGTCCTTTGCGAGAGCAGTATGTGGTCTTAATTGCAGTGCCATCTCTCATCATATCACATTTTATCCAGCATTAAAAAAGAAAAAAAAAAAAAGGTGGGAGATCTTTGCCTGAATCAGGGTTTTTTCTTGGGATTTGCAAAATGATGATTTTTCTGATTCTTTCCTTGTTTCTTAATGGTTTCTTTTCTGTTTTTCATTTCTTCTCTCTTTATAAGTACATTTATTTGTTTGTTTGGTTTGATTTATTTGACACAGTGCTATAGATACAGCCCAAGATTATGTGCATACTAGGCAAGCTATGGCCTCCAGACTTTTATGGGCCCTGTGGACGTATAGATTTTACAACGGTCTAAGGATGTGGTTCAGTGGAAGAGTGCATGAGACCCTGGCCTGATTTCTAGCAATGAACCTGACCCCTAGATCATCAATGTTTAATGCTTAAATTGACCCAGATTTGACAGTTAAACCTGTGCCTCACACCGACTCTATTAGTCTTAGATGGCATGTTGTGTTTTTCTGGCCCAAGATATCCAAGAATTGCCTTGGCCTTTAGTACCACAGACCAGAGCCAACTGCAAGAGAGAGTTCTGAGTGGTTCAACACGAATCTCTTCCTCTGTCCCCCCTCCCCCCCATTTTTCCATGGATGCGAAGGGTGTCAGGAAAAAGGCCTCATAGAACAAATATCCCTGCTTGTGTGTGCTATGTGTGTGTGTGTGTGTGTGTGTGTGTGTGTGTGTGTGTGTGCTCTGTGGATGCTAGAAAACTCTGGAGGCTTTACTACCCCAAAGACAAGGACAAAATGTCTAGTTTAAGCCTTTATCATATCACTCCTTTAGGAAACCCTATTTCAAATTTGCATTTACTGTTCATTCTAATCCAGTCAAAGCACAGCACAATGGTATTTATTTTGGCCTTCACCTTCCAAGAGATGCACATTTGGATAAACCTTATACACTTGGCCAAAACTGATCTCCTGCTGTGCCAGAATGTGGGTTTCACAGACAGAAGCTTCACAACTGATAACAAGTGCTGTTATTTGACTATAAGGATAGAGAACAGGTTTCTGTCTGGGTAATGCTCGCAGCCACAAATTTCTTACTTGCATCCAACTTGCCAGACCCCAAATCTGGTAGTTTCTCTCCTACTCCTTGAGTGTAAAACAACCTGTTTTCCTGAGTCCATAAGCAGACATGCCTAAGTACCTACTATGTGTTCACTACTAGTTGAGGAATTCAAAGATATAGTTGGCAAGAACTTGACTATGAGCCAATAACAATAGATTAGCTGATCTAGCCAATGAGTGAAAGACAAGATTCACATTATTTCTTAACTTTATGATCTCATTTGTGAGTGAGGGGCAAGAGGAAAAGACTTAAGTGAAGAAATGGCTGCAGTTAGCCTGGAGAATGGGAGCAAGTTTCACAAGTGTGACAATAGAATATGTTCTGTTCTTTCCATTTGTTCAAAGAATTTTGCAAAAGGGATGTTGAATTGGACATCAACACGAGTGATAATTAGATACTTTCAGATTGAGCATCTGTGGTGCACTAAGTACATTATATAAGGTATGTATATATGTAATATACACACTCTAATCTTTGCAGCACTATAGTGCATTGAGTGTAGCTCCCACACCCCTCCACCCCAGTCTATGCATCAATTCAGGCACACTGAAGTCTTAGTCCCTGATATGACTGCAATTGGAGATGGTTAGTTTAAAGAGTGATTAAGGAAAAATAAGTCATGTAGGCATGCCCTAGTGCATGCAGTGCAGCCGGTGTGTTTAAAGATGAAGGGATACACACCAAGGAAAGGCCATGAGGACATGCCAAGAGTGTCTGCGAGCCCAGCAGAGGGTTGCTGCTCTCTTGACACCTTGATCTTGGACTTTTAGACCCTGAAACTGTGAGAGCAAAGACATGTTGTTTCATTCCCTGAGTCTGTAGTTTTTGCTATGGCAGATCTTGCAAACTAGTACACATCCTCCAAAAAAATCAAGTGGGACCCCCACTCATCAGACAGCAGAACACAGCTGAGAGAGTTGAAGAGAATTTCCCAAGATCTTGCAGAGATGAAGAAGGATGGCAGAGAGCAGAAAATGAGTCTGTCACACTGAGGCTGAGGTGTTTCTTTGTCTTTTGGGTTTTCTGGAAAGAGGTTCAGGGATGGAGATTACATTTAATTTTCCCACCATTGTCCTACACGTACACACACACACACACACACACACACACACACACACACACACACACACACGCATGGCATGCAGGAGTAAGGGGATTAGATAGACTGAGAGCAAGATGGGAGAAGAAGGAAAGGAAGCAGAAGAGGGAGAGAGAATATAGCTCACCTGGACTGGAACAGCAACAGAAAGTTCCAGAAGGTAGATGACACTGCACTAGGACTTCAGCCCTCAGAGCACCGCTATTCATTCTATCATCAGAGTCCATGGGATAATTTACCCATTTTTATATTTCAAGACTTTCTGGGACTATTATACAGAATGGAGAACAGAAGGCATTGAACACAACTCCCTTAGAAACTTTGGTAGGGATTTCAAGTGTTCAGGCTTCTTCGAATTAAGTTAACTTCCATGTGCAAAAAGCATCCAAAATGAAACAGTCACAAGGACTTTCAGCAAGATGAGATGGTCCAGGTTATTATCCCAAATTATAGCATGATGAAGTCCTTCCTGCGGTCTAGCAGGGTAAAATATCCTATATTGGCTCCTTCTCCACAAATATGCATTATTCATGAACTAATTCTTTTGCCTGAGAAATTCACTCAGGGTAGAGTCACCTGAGGAGTCATAGTCTGAGGTTTCACTTATAAAGTACATTTTACCCCCATTATTAGAATTGAGAGTGCTGCTCTCCTTATCTTCTGGCTCATCTAATAATTTGAAAAGTTCTTCTCTGCCCATTTTCTTTTCCTGTTTTGTTTTTTTGTCCTTTCAAGGTAGAAAATGGAAAAATCCTGAATTGTTAATTGTGTTCCATGAAGGCTAAAAGTAGACCACAAAGATAGCATCTTCTGCCTTCTTTCACACATCCATCAACGATGACATCATTCTTTTGGCACTATGAAGGCAGGAGGGAGAGGGGGAATGTTGCTTGGTTGCTAAAGCTTTTACAGGGCAAGCACGAGGACCTGAATTTGATCTCAGCACTGGCGAGGTGGAGATGGGCAGATCCCTGATGCTCACTGGCCATCGTACTTAGCCTGCTTGGTGAATTCCAGGCTAGTGAGACTCTGTCTCAAAAGAAAATATGGTACATGGTACCTGAGGGTAGACACCTGAGGTTGTCCTCTGGTCTTACACACACACACACACACACACACACACACACACACACACACACACACACACACACAAATGCAAGGTAAGTTCTCCTCCTTGTGTTGTCATCTTTTCAGGTGATGCCATCATTTTTTTTTTTATTAAAAAGTTACCTGTGGGGGCTGGAGAGATAGCTCAGAGTTTAAGAGCACTGATTGTTCTTCCAGAGGTCCTGAGTTCAATTCCCAGCAACCCACATGGTGGCTCACAGCCATCCGTAATGAGATCTGGTGCTGCCTTCCAGCATGCAGGCATACATGGAGTCAGAATGTTGTTTACATAATAAATAAAATGTTTAAAAAACAAAACACTAAAACAAACAAAAAAAAACACAAACCAAAAAAAAAAAAAAAGTTATCTTTGCCACATCTGGGACAGCTGTAACAGTGAAGGATGATAGTCTCCAGGATAACAAAGTAGTAAGATGTTTTAAGACAGAGGAGAAGAAGGATCGGTGTGATCCTATTATTTCTTAGATATATTGTCCTTGGGTGAAATGGGTTTCAGTGGAATGTTAGAGTCATTGCAAGATGAATTTAGTCTGATTCAAAAAAAAGTTTGCAGATACTGTTTTCTTTGGAAGACCTTCCACTAACATTCATAAATACCACTCCTTATGAAGTTAGAATTCAAAGTAAGAGACACACTGGGGGACTTGCGAGAACGATGCACGGATGAGCACACAGCTGTGGGGGGAGGGCTGGCAAATGCATGCAGCAGGGAGATGCAATGTGACATGCTTGGATGGGAGTCAGCAGGAGACCTCATAACTGGTGCTTTGCAGAGAGGTGGGGACATCAGGTCAGGGGTCTGATTAAGGTCACGTGTCAATCTACGTGCCATAAACTCTACTCTGCAGGATACCATACAGGATCCCTGAAGGGTTTTAAGCAGGGGTTGCATGGTGCACTGATTTATGCAAACATTTTCCTGCATCTTTCTACTATAATTATGACATTTATTCCCATGGGTGAAAAGTTAGTTTAGAATGTGTAACAGAAAATCAGGTGTAATAACTTCAACTTTCAGCCAGAGCATTATACATTTAATTAAAAGTACTTCAGTGGGCCCTGCATTCAGCAACACAAATTAAAACACATATTCTGTCTTCAAAGCTGAATGAAACCTGCTCTATATTCATACATTAGCCACTTGGTTAAACTATATATCGCTGGGCATTAGCAGTGACTGAACAGGGCTCGACGGTTTAGGGGAACATGCTGGTTTTCCATCAGGGGCAAGATGCCTTGGGCTACAAAGCTGATGTAGAAGCACAAATGTGATCATAGTGTTGAACTGGTAAGCAAGGGGATCAAGAGAACACCCATTTGTCTTTCAAGTTCTGGAAGGACTTTGGTAGGAAGGAAGCTTATAGAACCATTATCCCAAGAGGTGGCAGAGCCTGCAAAATGAATTAATTTCACAGATTAAGATGCAGGTAGAGATGACAGTTATAATTGGCAATAAAAAGAATCTCCATGCCTTTGGTGGCCTCCCTGCACAGGTTGTGATCAGGGCCATTCATTCCCAGGTGCTTGGGTGAACAGACTTTCCTGTACTCTCGGGAGGCAGCCTGAACCACGGGGAGCCGGTAAGCGCATTTTCATTACTTTAATTGGTACTCTCAACAGGCACACATGAAGGGCTGTGTATGTTTTGTCATTTTCATCTTTCAGGAGAAGCAATACAAGTCCAGGGACTTTGTCCAAGCTGGTGACTGGCCCAGAGGTCAGTCAAACTCAAGGCTGGCCTGGGACAGTGAGCCTTCCTCTCATCATCAAGAACCACCATCTCACTCTTAATGTAGGTAAGAGAGGATGATAGATGGACAGGTAGCTATGGCAAAAGGCAATACTGTTAATCTTGACCTGGGGGTGGCAGGAACCAGTCAAGACTGTTCTAGGCACTCTCAGCCTATGGTCATCCTTCTCACATACAGCCAGATTTGCCTAGCACACAAATATTTTGTAACTTTCCAATAAACAGGTTCTTAATTTTTAAGCTTATCCCCTCTCTAGTTTGTATGTATGTATGTGTTTTGCTGAGTTGGGGGTGAGACCAGGTCTTTGATATGCTAGGCAGGTGCTCTATCCCTCTCCTCTCTCTCTCTCTCTCTCTCTCTCTCTCTCTCTCTCTCTCTCTCTCTCTCTCTCTCATCTATCTATCCATCTATCACCCATTCCCACTTCAATCAAATCCAGTATGTGTTCACTGCAACATAGGATAGGAGCAGGACTATTGCTTCCCAGTGTCTTCACAGACAATTGCTTAGTGACTCCTGGAACTCAGCTCATTGTCTGGGGACTATGTACAGCTGTGGGCAAATGGGTAGAACCCTGAGAAGATGTCCTACTGTCCTAGGCATCCCATCCTCATTCCATGATGGGTTGCATCATGGGTCAAGCTGCTCCCTAGGGATGGGGCAGAAGGAGCTGGGTAGCCCTTGGTAGGAAGAAACGATTCACCTTGTGCCTGTGTTTCACTGCCCGTGACTGTGGTGTGTATGGGGAAAGTGGCATAGACTTCTTTTGTTCAGACAGAACACAAAACAGTTGATAACTGGCAGCCAAAGCCATCCATGCTGCCCACAGATGAAATATAAACCCTTCCTTGATGCGGGTGGTGGAGAAGCCACATCTTCCGTCTACTTGAGCTATTCCAGAAGCATATGGAAAACAGGAAGAGAATCTAATTTACATTAGATGTGGTCTGAGACTTAAGGGACTCATACTGGTATATTGAGTGGATGTGAGAACTTGGGACTCTCTGTGCTTATCTCAAAGTGGTGGGGATGGGGGGGCTGAGTTAGAGTAGGAACTGGCCTGGCTGTCCATCCCACCCCACCATTGTGTAGTGAGTTACTCAGGCTGGGCAGACTCTTTTGTCTGCCATTTCAGCTCTTGGCTGAGAATATTTGTTATAGTGTGCTCAGAGTAAACTAGAATACCCCCTAAGGGATAATGTTTTAAAGGGAACTGCAGAAAAAATTTATTGTGACTGTTAAGTGGCTAAAGAACAGAGACTGTCTGGGGAGTGATGGGATGTCCGTTGAGTCCTCCCACTAATGGGAGAGAGTATGTACAGAACTGTGGCTAATAACCGCCTTGGGTCATCCTTAGCGTTTGCCAAGAACCTATTGTGTCTTTCCTATTCTTTGAATTTTACTTTCTTCCTGAAAACCCTTTGCTGGCCTGCTTTGTGTCTTGATAGCTTGGAGTGGCAGATTTGATGTGCAAAGTCTTCTTAAAAAACAATTAAACTAGAGGGCTATCTTTAGCTTTGATTCCTCTTATCTGCTGGTCCCAAGGTCATTAACAGTGGCTGCCACTGAGGCGTTTCAAAGGCTTTACTATCAGCAGGATTTATCTTGCTCTGCATTGCTGGTGAAATCTTAGCCTTCATTGTTTCTGTCAGTCTGTGGATATCAAGGATAGTGGGTTATTCTGGGGCCCCTGGGCAGTCAGACTGCACCTCAGACCATTCTGCCAGCTTCTTGGAGGATATATAGGAAGCCGGAATCAGAGACTTGAGATAGAAACCTCTTCAGTAGGCAGAGTTCTGTCTTTCACCATCTGCAGGACAAATGATTTATAGAGTCATGACCATACCAGTTAGAAGAAAGCCTCTTGTAAAGGAGGAGAAACTCTAGGGTTGTTAGTTTTCAATAGTGAGAAGGGGATTAAGGAATCCAAACCGGGAGCTTATCGTGCATATCATGTATATCATCTGCGTGCAAGAGTTGCAGCAACCCTCAACAAACTGCTCTCAGAGGTGAGCTTCAAGGTGGGCCTGCTAGTTACTTTTGCATTGCTGTGACAAAATAGCTGACACAGATAATATAGTGAAGGAAAGATTTCTTTTAACTTATGGTTTCAGGGAATTGCAGTCCATCGCAGCAAGGAAGGAGTGGTAAAGTTGTTTGTTACATGGTAGATGAAACTGTTAGCAGGGTGGTAGACCAGAAGGTAGTCTACAACTTTTAAGATTAATTTTTTTTTATTCATAGTGTGTGTGTGTGTGTGTGTGTGTGTGTGATGTATGCATACATTAGTGAAGGTACCCACAGAGGCTAGTAGTGTCAGACCACCTGGAACTTGAGCTCTAGCCAGATGTGAGTTGCCTGATGTGGGTGCTGGGAACTTGAGTATTTTGTGTCAACAGAATAAGCTCTTAACTGCTGACCCATCTCTCCAGTCATAACCTTTAAAAAAGTCCTCCCTTTGGGACACACCACTGCCAGAATGGCCCTACTTCAAGGTTCCATAGTCTCCTGAAAGAGTGCCACCAGTCAGAGAACAAGAGTTAAGTGTGAGCTCACTTAAATCATAGTGGGGGCATATTAAGGAATGTGAGGTCCACTGAAAGGCTGCAGAAGAACAGGGCATATAAGACAAGGGGACACCAGAGCCAGCTTCCAGCCAGGGCTTTTCTGTATTGGAGATAGGGACATGGCGGGCAAGGCAGCCCACATGGGAGAGAGGACTGATGAGATGGAATGATGGTTAGAAATCAGATGACCATCCTGGAACCTGAAGAACTGAACCAGGAACTACAACAAGTCCTTGAGCATGGGAAGACTGGGAGGCTAGGGAGTGGCTGATGCTGGGGAAGAGACTGAATAGTAGTGACACTCCAGGGACACTGTTGTAGCTTAGGTATGAGGGCATGGAGGAAAGTGGTATCTATTCTTAATGTCACCATCATGACATTCAAGAAGTCTGGCACTCAGTAACGTCCTAACAGTTCCATAGTGGGATGTTTCCAGTTTCCCTGTCCCACGCTCATTGAATCCTTAACACTGTAAGCTCAAACAGTTGTAAATAGTTTCCTTTCAGTGTCTCTGGTGCTTACAATCTCCTCAGTTCTCCTGGAGCCTTCAGCTCAGGATAAAGAACACCCTCGCCCTTCTGTGCCTCCAAGCCAGGCAGAAATTCCCTAGCAAGCATTGTGCCCTTCAGCCCCCATTTTCATTCTGATCTCCTGCATCTAATCCTAGAGAAAGTCAGTTTCAATTTTGCTGCTTCTGTGTCTTTATTTATAACTCATCATCCTGATTCAGATCTCCTCCTTTTTTCTTCTTTCCCCTGTGGCCTCACTGATAAAACACTTGCTGTCTTGAAGGTCTAGTCTAATAAACTTACTCACGTTTCTACGAGCAGAATGCATTTCTTTGTAATGCTATAATAACATGTAATCCTGGTGTTTCATTTATTGCTTTTTCTTGTCTTCTCCATCAACAACTTATACATGGTACTTGAACCTTCTGGAACAAACTGCCAAACCTCTTATCACTCACTTGGCTGAAATGTGAACATCACTTACTTTTTCCTATTGTGTATGTTCCTCCTGGTGACCAACATCCACTTCTCTGCTACTCTGATTGTGAATCTTCACAGGACCAATACCTCCCTTCCTCCACCTGTTCAACAACCAATGACACCATCCCCTCTTCTGCTGCGGAAGTTGTGATCACACAAGGCTGCTTTCCTCTCTGCTGTAGCTGAGCATGGTGACCCACCAGCATCTCAAGAGTAGATCCCTGGGTGAATTCCACTGAACCATTTTGCAGATGTTAAGAATGGGAATTAAGAAGAGTTGCTTCGCTTCTCAGGTGATATTAAGTATAAAGATAAGACCTCTGGTGACAGAAGACTTCATGGAGGAGAGTGTAAAGCTCAGGATACAGTGTCCGTTTAGCAAAACCATAGTAGCAGGTTCACCCTTAACAGCCTATGAGCTTCAAGCCATGACTTCTTGGCCAAATTTACAGTACCAGGAATGAGTTTCTTCCTGCGGTGAGGGACTAAATTCCAATAAGAAACTGCTTGGTTATTCCTATAACATTCATGCCATCATTGCATCTACTTACATATCTTCCCAGGACAATCATTATTGTAGCTCCAAAGGTCCATAGCTGGAAAGACTATTGATGGTTTTCCTGCCCTAGTAGCCTGTGTAGTATCTTCTGGTACCGTAAACCCTAGCCAGCAGCCAGGAAGCTTCCAGAACAGTAGTGGCTCGATTTCAATTCTCTAATCAAAGTATGAACTACTTCAGCAGTGGGGTCTTACCATCCAGTTCCAGTGGGAAACCAAGAGCATAGGCAATAGTCTGCATTGTTTTGGGGATCTCTCAGACCCCCTACACCTGTCACCAGAACACTGGGCTTTGTATTTGGTGGCCTATTGCTTCTGGGGGGGGAGCATTATCTCTCATATGGGGTAACTCATGTAGCTTCGTGTGCACACACTCTTAGGAAGTTTATCCATAGTAGGTTTCTATACAGCCTCTTCAAACATCTTTAGTGGTAGCCATCCCTACTCTTCCTTACCTTCACGTCCCCCTCCCCACATAAACCTCCTGCCCCCATTATTTCTTTTCCCTACTTCAGAATAATTTAAATGATCCTTGGCTCATTACTGAGTTTAATATGTTGGAGTATGAGTTCAACTTCATTTATAATAGACAGCATTAACTAAGAGTCCTCAGAAATACTGCGAGTTACCCTGGATAACATCAAGTGTAGGCATAACTGATTACTCAAAGATCAGGTCATGTAACTATTGGGGACCACATTGTGACACTGATATAGGACACAGCACTAACACAAAGCCAGAGAAGAGGATGTACTTGGAGATAGGATATTCAGGCAAGGTGGTTTCCTTCTGGTATCTCCTAAACACATTTATGTGAGTTACAAGGGCTGTGGCTGTTGACTAAATGGGTCACCTGGCTTAGTTACCCATCAGTCAGCAAGTGCTCCAGGCTGTCCCTCTGGGATATCACGCTGCAATCAGCTGACAGGCCTTCTGCTGTAGGCAAGAACAGTGGGAAGGCATAGGGACTTTCCTGTGAGATCAACTTGAGATGCTGAAGGAGTAAAGAGGTCACAGATACAGAGGGCACCCTGCATCCAGTTCCTGTGTAGCAAGCATTGCATTTAATGGCCATCACTCAGAAAGTCAGGTGAAGTATCCAGACTGTCTCAGAATTTGCGGCTGGAAAAGCCCAGAGATCCTGTACTCCTGTACTCTCCTTCAAGGAGGGCTTTCTGACAGATGGTCTGGACTAGGGGTTTGCCATCAATAGAAGCTTTTGATCAATGGGGACTACATTGTGTGCACACCTGGAATCCTACTTATGTGACTCCTCAGACATCTTCAGGGATTCCTGGGTTTCCATAGTTCTTCCTTTCCCTAGGTGAGGTCTTCCATCCCTTGCTGCACACCCGGACTTGGGATTCAGTCTTTTGGTGCAGCACAGAGTAAAACTCTCCTGCTTGCTCAAGGGCAATGTTCAACCTTTTGAAGATAACTATCGTTTCTTCCCTGAGTCATCTCTCTGCCTAAAGGAGCCTGACTCCTCCAGCCGCACATCGTGACCCACGGTTTTCTGAGTCTTCACGATCTTGCTTCCTTCCTTTGGACAATTTTCAGGTCTATGATTAATGCAGTCTCCCTCCTAAAAGGATGAGAGTTGGTTTATGACAATAGCAGAAGTGTAGCAAAGTGAGGTTTTGTTTCTGATGCAAAAGAGAAACAGTGATCATGAAAAGCAAGCAAGTAAACGCGATAACACTAAAGGATAATAGAACTGATGTCCTCCAGCGTAGGATTTGGCATTGTGCATTTCTTTTGTTTGTTTTTAACAATAATCTCAAGATTATTGTGATAGTGTGAAGATGTGTGTATGGGATGGCGTGGCACTGTACTGGCTACAGTGTGTTATAGAGGGTAGAGGACAATGTTGTGGAATATGTTCTCACCTTCCACCTTTATGTGGGTGCTAGGGATCAAACTCAGATTGCCAGGCTTGCATGTGTGCAGCCATCTTGCAGCTTCTGGCTCTGGGCATCAAAAGTACAGTGAAAAAGACAGTGAGCCATGGGCACTTCTTGTTAAAAAGGAGAATGTGTAGGAAACTCTTAGGGGAGACATTTTCTTTTGGACTTCAAGCTTCTTGGGCATTTTATAATGGAAAATGTCTTATCTTGTAGTGATTTGAGATTTATAGAAACATTGCAATAGTCATAGAGAAGTCAATACTTCTTTCCCAATTCCCTGATGGTTTTACATATTCTTTTCCTGACCTAAGAAATCAATACTGAGGCCAGGCGGTGGTGGCGCACACCTTTAATCCCAGCACTTTGGAGGCAGAGGCAGGCAGATCTCTGTGAGTTTGAGGCCAGCCTGGTCTACAAAGCTACACAGATAAACCCTGTCTTGAAAAACAACAACAACAACAACAACAACAACAACAACAAAAGAAAAAAAGGAAGGAAGAAAGAAAGAAAGAAAAATCACTTTTGGTGATTATTGACTAAACCCAGACTTCATTTGGATGTCACCGGTTTCTCACTCATGCCCTTCTTTGTCCCAAGGTCCCTGTTGAATCTGGACCCCTGATCCCACTAATTTCATTTGGTTTATGAGCCTTTCAGATATCCCTTCATATAGCAGTTTTATCATATCATCATCATCATCATCATCATCATCATCATCATCATCATCGGAAATGTTACATAATTTTTTTTTTGTGCTATTCTGGGGTTTGAACCCAGTGTCTTCCACGTTCTAGGCAGGTCCTCTGTCACTGAGCCACCTAGTTATATATGTATCCCCAGGGAATACTTTCCTGAAATAATGGGTTGGGTTACCTTTCGCTAACTTCTCTTGGAAATATTTCCAAGCTCAGTGGCAACTGATGTTGAAAATTCTGTCAAGTTCTAGGAACTTACATAGAGCAGGTGAACAAGAGTCAAGAACACAGCGTCTGGGTTTAAGGAGGGGAGTCAGAAGTAGGGGATTTTGGCCTCTTATCTGAACATCATTTCCATCAGAAGGGCTTTCTAAGAGAGCCTGGGGTGGGCAGGTCAAAGTTACATTCTCTGACAATGGCCTGAAGTGGTGGGGTCTACATGGACAGACAGATACCCACAGAAGTTCAGTTCTCATCGCCTGGGAAACCGAGTGATTTTGGAGGCTTTTTGTCACATTAATGAAATATGATTTTTGCTAAGGGTAAAGATTTACTCTGAGGCAAGTCTTCCTTCCTATTTTCTCCTTTCCTTCAAACTTAGTTATTTGGATACTCCAAAGTTGTATTTCTTCTTTCTTCTTTCTTTCTCTTCTTCTTCTTCTTCTTCTTCTTCTTCTTCTTCTTCTTCTTCTTCTTCTTCTTCTTCTTCTTCTTCTTCTTCTTCTTCTTCTTCTTCTCCTCCTCCTCCTCCTCCTCCTCCTCCTCCTCCTCCTCCTCCTCCTCCTCCTCCTCGTCCTCCTCCTCTTCCTCCTTCTTTCCCCTTTTCAAGTTGTTTTAACCCCAGTGTCTGTGAACCATGACAATTGGGGCTAAGTGTGTGGTGGCAATTACCTGGTGAGGCAACAGCTGCTAATCAGGCCAGGTGAAAAGGGATTTGGGGAGGAATGCATAGCAATGGGCTGGAAAACCTGTATTACTCAGAGACTGAGTGACACCAGTCTGGTTGAATGGATCCCGCTGGCAAAGCAGCCAGGTCCTTTGCCAGGATAAGCGCCCTTCTCTGCTGACGGCAACGCACTGGCCTACTTTGAAGTTTGTTATGTGACTTCACAACCCTGAGGACCAGCTCAAAGAACTCGATGTGAATAACTTTTTCTGGCCTAGATGAGCAAGGGTTTCTGATCAGTTGGCAAAGGCATTTTCTGTGTAGAAACCTGAGGTCAGGTAATATTATGATCTTAAATGGTGTGTGTGACATGGTCTTAATATGTGGCCCAGGCTAGCCTTAAACCCCCGAGCCCTCTGTCTCAGCTTCTGTAGTGCTGAGATGAAAGATTTTTCAAATGGCTCTGAAATGCAATAGTGCATGTCAAGTCTTGAATAATTCTTCATGTAAATAACACATTTTAATTGAACTCATGAAGCATTCTTAGAACATTTTCAGGGTGGGATTTCAATGGAGTTAGAAACTGTGACATGGGTTTGATTTAATTCCATGAGTAACATTTTGTGACTGTACCCTGTGGCTGGCATGACGCTGGGCATCAAAGGCTCAAACACAAGTCAAAGCCTCCAGCTGTGAGCTGACAGCTTGGTAGGGGACAGAACACCAGAAGGTCAATATTGTGTACGGTAGATGTGACAGGTGCTCACAAAGTGCTGTGGGAACTCTGGAAGGCATCTAACCTAACCTTGGGGCTTAGGGACAGCTTCCTATAGGAGTTATCAACCTGAGCTAAGTAAGAAGACATTGGAAGCGAGGCATGGCTGCATGGGTAAAGGTGTACCTACATGCGATGCTGCTGCTGGCCCCCTGTCTGTCTATGTCAGTGTAGTGTGTCTGGAGTATTGAAGTGAAGATCCCGGCAACCCTGTTACACGACTCAGGCATTCTCTTCTTCTAGGGAGAAGCACTGAGTTCTCAGGGGCTGTGACATTTTTCTGTTTTAGACAAACTTAAAGGATGATGTCTGTAGGAGCTAGCCAGGATGTTGGGGACTCTGAGAAGATGCTGGCTGAAGTATATGGTTGTGCCTTTCTGTTCCCTTCTCTCTGCTGGGTTAATGGAACAACGCACCAGAGTGGTTCCCTGTGGGAGTCTGGGTCATTGAGAGCAAGACCAAGCACAGGTGTGGGTTAGCAGAAACTCTGTTCTCTGCAATGCTGAGGCAAAATTAGCCTGCAGACCTGGGAGGAGCCAGGCTTCCTGCCAATCAGTGCTCACTGTTCCTAAGGGCATAGGTTTCTGCCCCTTAAGAGACTTCCCTGTTTGCTTGACCCTCTTTCTATGTGGCTGGAGAAGGAAAGACCTTCAGGCGCTTTAGTCAAGAAGCCCAGGTATCGCCTGACCGGTCAGCCTCCCTGGCTCATAGGAGCCATGGTCCCCAGGGCCCATAAGAGTCCTCCAGCCTTGCCTACATAAAGGCATACAAATAGCTGGACTCGGCAGCTTGAAGAGAAACCTAACCAAAACCAGAATTGGCAGTTCTGTTTTAAATTTAGGAAAAACAAGATTATGCAAATTCACAAGTCTTACATAGGCCACTGGAATGTTATTCCAAAGGCTGTTTATAGAACAAAACAAAACAAAAAAAATCCAGGAGCAAAACCAAATTATTATTATTACTATTACTATTTTATTGTACATGTATCCAGTATGCATGTATTCATGCATTGCATGTATGTGCATGAAGGGAGACCAGATAAGGTATAGGTGTCCTTCTCAATCTTTCTCTGCCTTATCCCCTTAAGGCAGAGTCCTCTCACTGGACCTGGAGCTAGGCTGATGGCCAAGGCCAAACCATGATCATCCTGCCTCTGTGCCCTCACAGTGCTGGGATTAGAGGCACATGCTGAAATCTGAACTCAGGTCCCATGTTTGCATAGCAAGAGTTCTTACCTACTGTGCCATTTTCCAGTCCATAAAGCATCCTCAAATAGACTGTGGCACTAAGTGAAGCAAACACTGATTTAGTTATCAGGAGGGGCAAAGAGTGAGTAGGTCTCTGATCACATGAGGCTCCTCATTCAGCTATCAGTGAGTCTCTGGCATTATGGAAACAAACAAGTCCAATGGAGCAGCAGCGTTCATGTACAGTTCACACATTTGCAAGTCCGATTGTGACCTATTTTTCCATTACTCACCTATTCAGTGTGTGCCGAGGTGTGTGTAGGTCAGAGGACAACTTTTGGAAAAGAATTTTCTTTCCATGTGGGTTTCTCAAGACTGAACTCAAGTCTTCAGGCTTGGCCACAAATGCCATTACTTATTGAGTCATCTTGCTGGCTCCTCATTGTGGTTTAAGTTTTATTGTTCTTGTCAAAGGTTGAGTCTGTACTGAAAAAAAGGCCATGCATGTACGCATCTTTATAATGCTACCATCTGCAGCATTTGGGTGACTCGAATTCAGTTCTTCAGGTGAGCGCATTTATATATCATTTACATGCCAAATGTGTGAGTTGAAATCTGTACCCATTCTTGGCACCTTAGTATTATAACATCTAGAAAAACAGTGACATGGAGATGAAAATAGTTCCAATCAAAACCCATTTGGAAACTTGAAAGCAGCATTTATGGTAATCTTCATGGCTGAAAATGTATTGTCCTATCTTCCAAGTTTACAAAGAGGGCTGGATGGCTCAGAAGTAGTAGGTACAAACAAAAAGACAAACACAACTGGAATGCAGAGTGTGCACGTGAAGAATGTGCCCGTGTGGGTCAAGAGGAACACAGCTTATTATAAGAGGCATGCAAGCGAGTCCGACGATGAATAAGAAATTGGATTTCATTGCAGGCACTCATTTCTCTCTGGTTACCGAACTGTTGTAAGGCCTATATGGATTCTCCCAAATTCTGGTGTCATTTCTGCATCTAGCCCAGCTGCCTACCGAGTAAACTACCAGCATGTGAATGTTGATGCTGTAGGTCGGAAAGGCACCAGAACGACAGAGACACCATCCAGGATTGCAGCTGCTGTAGGAAAAAGAAGCATTAAAGGAAAACTAAAGGAAAAAGGGTGTTAAGGAGACACTGAAAAATGATGTTAAACATGGTGGACATCACAGGCAATACAAAGGCTCAACTAGCATCAGGCGTCATGCTCAGGGTATGAATTAACTGGTGGGATATGTGTGATACCTAAGAGACTGCCAGGGACTTCTCCTTTCTGTTTCTATGTATGTGGAGAGATGTTGGGGTACCATCTGTTACTCTTCTCAATGCTGGGACAAAATGTCTGACAGAAGCAAATTAAGGGAAGAAGGGTTTATATTGGCTCATGGGTTAAGGGGACACAATTTATCATGATAGAGAAGGGACAGAAGCTGGGACTGGATTGGTTGGAACTGGCCTTGTGACTTCCTAAGATCTCCAGGGAGCAGGAAGCAGAGAGGATGATGTAGACACCCAGCTGACTTCCTCCTTTCTCCCATTTTCTAAATTCATTAATTAAGTAGAGCTTCCAGTCTATGAGATGGTTCTATACACCACCAGGGCAAGCCTCCTTCTTCTGTTCACCCTCTTTGGGAATGCTCTCATGGACATTACTCAAAGGTGTTCCTCACAAGTACCATAGGCTTTCCTGATGAATCAAGGTTTTAAAATGAACCATCACAGGGTCGCTTTCACTGGTAACAGTTTGCTTTCTGTGTGCTGAGAACAACCAGGCTTTTGGATTCTGATTCAAGTTCAGTGTGGAAACAGTGAAAACTGAAGCCATATAAATGGAACCCACCAACACAGCATATCATTTCAATAGGCTAAGGCAAGAAATGGGTGCCTCTGTCCAAGACCTCCACACACACGCAACCCAGCTGTGAAAGAGCAAGCAGCAATCAAGAGGCTTGGAATCAGGGATGCAATAATAGCATTTCTCATGACGCTAGTCATGTCATAACTCCACTTTTGAGACTATGTGCATTTTCCTCAGCTCGTGTATCTAGCCATGTGTTCCTTGTCTTTATGGTTCCTCGTCTTTACAACCTATTGCCTTGAGGCTGAACAATCATGAATTTTAATTCTGAAGATGAGACAACAGTATCTCTCTGGGGTGCAAAATAGCTCAGTTAGAGAAAGTTAGTCTTTCCTCCAACATTTGATTATTTTTCTTCTCGGGGAGAAAGAAATCATTGATGATTGGACATATCTTAGAATTACCCCCAAAGAGCAGCGAAGGAGCAGGGGAAGCTGCTTTCTAAAGAGTAAATTAGAAATCCACTCAGCACTGATTCTCCAGCTGAGAGTCATCCTTCCAGCTCCTGTGTGTGAGGCACTTACAGACTTAGCGACTGATAGAAGGCAGAGTGTTTTTGGTGAGTCATGCACTCTCCATGGCTTCCCTGTCCCCATTCCGCCCATGTATTCCTCACTACCCAACAGAGCCTGGCTCTTGATGCTTTGATCAATAATTTCAAATTTTATACTTGATAGAAATAGTTGAAGCCAATCAAATATGGTTACATTCTGGTGGCATGGACTGTGTCATCAGTCCAAAGAATAAAGAGTTCAGATTTATCCTCTGCTTGCATTGTAAACCATCCCCAATGGGATGCAGGAGATGGCTTAGTGAGTAAAGAGCTTGCTGCAAGACTGTGAGGACCAGAGTTCAGACGCTCAGTACCCGCGCAAAGTCAGACGTGACAGTTTGTGTCTGCAGTCCTAGCTCTCCTGAGACAGAAGAATCACCAGACGCTCCTGGCCCAGCTGGCACGGCACACACAGCAGTGAAGAAAAGCCTGTCTTTCAAAAGGTGAAAGATAACATCAACACCTGAGGCTGTTCTGCCACTGCCACACACATGCTGTGACATGTGTATGCCTCCCGCACACAGCACACGGCACACCACACACCATCACATACCACACCACACACACCATATACACACATACCACATCACATTACACATATACACAACACACCATACTCACAACACACACACACTGCAATACACATCACATACACACGCACACATATAACACATCATACACCACATACACACACCACACATGTATCACATCACATACCACATACACACACACCACACATCATATATATATACCACACCACACACACCATATACACACATACCACATCACATTACACACATACACAACACACCATACTCACAACACACACACTGCAATACACATCACACACACATGCATGCGTATAACACATCCCACACCTTATACATACCACGCTACACATACCACACACACACACCACACATACATTACATCACACACCACACATCATATACATACCACACTACACACACCACATACACACATATACATTGCAATACACATCACACACATAAACACATATATCACATCACACACCACACAAAATACATACACCACATACACACCACACATCACACATACACATCACACACACATACACACAAACATATCATACTATATACACCACATTCACACATACCACATCACATGATACATACATAACACACTACATGCACATAACACACACACATCATACTACATATACCACATACACACACATACCACATCATACCACACAGAGAACATACTACATTCACAATATACTATATTCACACCACACACATACACATAAACCACACCACACACACCACATACACAACAACAACACACACACATTCACACACATTCACACACATACACACACACACACACACACACACACACTAAAAAATTTCCCCTGTAGCAAAGTGGATTAAGGGTGTGTTGGCTAGCTGATGGTCCTTTTCAAGGTGATTGGATAATGTAGGTTCTAACTTGGTCAGTGGGTTAATCTGCTGAAAAATTCACAGCTGAGTGATGACTAGGATGGGCCTTGTTGGAGGAAGTCACTGGGAGTGTGCCTTTGAGAGGTCTGCCTTGTCCTGGGTTTTTTTTCTTCCTTCCCTTCCTCTTCCTCCACTTCTGCCTCTTCCTGGCTGTCACCAGACAAGCATCTTCGCTCTGCCGTAAGGTTTTTCACCACAAGCTGGGAAACACGAAGCCAAGTGACCAACAGCTAAAAACTTTAAAGTGGTGAGTCAGAACAAACCCATTTTATTTTTATTGTTAAAACCATGATGAACCTCTTTAGAAATGACCTACAATCTGTGCTCTAAATGCTCATTAAGTGATTTGCGGGCACGGACTGGTCCAGGTGACTGTTTGCCAGATTTCTTTAAAACGGTGTTTCATCCTACCGTACTTCCCACACTTTGTTCTTTGAAGCAAGTCTTAGAACCAGTCTATGCTGGGGGTGGAGTAGGCACACTAGAGGGCAGACACACTGTGGAGGGCAGGCAGAGAGGATCACCTATGTGGATTATGGAATCTGTCTGTAAGGAAGTGTTACCGCAGGTTTTTCCTACCCGCCCGCCAGCGCCATCTTGTTTGCCGCCGGTCTGGGCCCACAGCCACGCCAGCCCCAAATAACACTCTGAGACTCTATATTTGATACAATCCTGTTGGCCAGTTACCATTACTGTTTATGGGCTAGCTCTGTCTTAATTATTAACCCATTTCTACTTATCTAAGTGTTTCCACGTGGTCGTCTTATCGGGGAGCCGCGCTGCAGGCTTCCTGATTCTTCCCGGGCTACATCTTGACTCCTACTACTTCCTCTCTCCTCCTCCTGGTCTCCTAGCCCCGCCTATCTTGTTATCTCATTGGCCACAGTGCTTTATTAACCAGTATGAGAAACATATATACAGAATAACATCTCCCATCATCTCCTCTTTTCTGTCTAAAGTAAAAGAAGGGGTTTAACCTTAACATAGCAAAATATAACATACAACAGTTATCAAATAAGAATCATAGTAAACAATATTTAGTCCATTAACATTTTGTAAGACTTTAAGAAAATATCATCTATCCTATCTTTGCGAGTCTAAAGTCCTATATGTAACTTATCTTTAATCCTAACTAAGGAAAACTATAACTATAACTATCTGTCTTTAATCCCTTTAAAGACCATAGAAGGATAATAGATAAACTCTAGAAATGACAGAGACAACTCATTGTCTGGTCAGTCACCAGAAGTTCTTCTGTAATGTTCCATCTTTAGTCCATAGGCCATAGTGTGTCTCCAGACTCCTCAACAAAGCAGGAAACTTTTTTCTGTGTCCTGTAGACTGTCTGGCTGTCTGGCAGCCTCTTTTAAGAAGCAGGAATCTGTAGCAATGTTTATCTTGTATCAGCAGTCACCTTTTTGTGGGTCCTGCATGTCCAGTTTCTACAACATAAAGTCAAACAGTTTAGACAAGAGAAGTACCTTGCTCAAATGGCTAGTCTTGCCATATTAGAAGCAAACTCCATAATGTTTTTTTTTTTTGATGTTTATCTTTCTTTCTTTTGTAGGTGGTGTTACCAGGAGCAGTTGTGCCTCACTGACAAGAAAAACCTTAAACCATTTTAAATGCCATATTCTGTAGGTCTTTGAAAGGTTTGAAGAATGTCTAGTCATCTCAAATATATCCATCTCTGTATATCTAGAAATTCTAACTAACTTAACTCCAAGTTTTAACTATCATAGGTAACTCTCTATAATCTGTACTAAATTATACATTACATTTTCCAATGAGCTATATAAACACAATACCTAAACAAGAGGAGAAATATACATATCATAAAATTGACCTTAAATTGTATCAATAAAAGAAAATCCATTCCAAGGCAAAATATTTATTTCCATACCATAATTCCCCTTTTCCCTTTAAAATGATTGTTTGTGGTCATTAACCATTTATAACCAAGCCCATATAAATGAAAACAAACATTTATAAACAATATTTGGGAATTTGGGCGTTGTTTTTTTTCAAACTACTTCCTGCTGGTAGAGGGTGCTGTCATGGGGTTTCAAAGAAGACTTAGAAATCTTGGCAGTAGTCTGTAAGGCTTTGTCTCAACTGTTTTGAATGTTGGATCACCTGGGGCATTGTTTCAGGGGGTCTGGCTTGATCAAACCACATAAGTCTGGAAGAAATCGATAGCTTTTCATTTTTTGTGGAAACAAAATTAGAAATCCTTTTCCAAGGAAGCCCATATCTTCTGTTTATCTCTTTGCTGGATCATTTACTTGGGTTATAATTTAATTCTGTGTTATTCAGATTGTTGCTCAAATTGTCCCAGCTTTGGACATTTGCTATTTGAGCAGCTCCTGTGTTTCTCAGAAAGACCCATCCCTTTACTTTTTGGAGTATGTCCTTCCTATCTGCAGCTCCAGACCATCGGACTCCTCTGCATTTGCCTCAGCTCTGGCTGGAGTCAGCTGGTTCTCCAAGGAGCGCTGACTCCAGGGCCTGGAGAATGGTACTTAGTGTGTAAGAGCCAGATCTGAGGATGGTGGTGCTCCTGAGAGTCATTGTTTCTAGCCACTCTCCATCCAGCAGGCAGAGCGAAAAAAGAAATATGTCTATACATTTCCACCCACGTGTATGCACATATGGATAATTATTCCTGTGTCTGCCTTGATTCTAATCCAGCACCACAGACCCACTCTAGACGTTTCCTCTTGCTTACTATGATATCCCTTTGTAACACTGAGGAATCTAGCTCTCACTACTGACATTTTGTCTTAGTCAGGGTTTCTATTGCTGTGAAGTGTCACCATAACCACAGAAACCCTCATAAAGGAAAACAGTTAGTAGGAGTTGGCTTACAGTTCAGAGGCTTAGTTCATTATCATCACAGCAGGAAGCATGCAGCGTGCAAGCAGACACAGTGCTGGAGGAGCTGAGAATTCTACATCTGGATCATCGGGCAGCAGGAAGGGAGAGTGACACACTAATCCTGCCCTGAGCATTTGAGACCTCAAAGCCCACCCCTTAGTGATGCTCTTCACCATCAAGGCCACACCTCCTAATAGCTCCACTCCCTGTGGGCATTTTTATTCAAACCACCACGCTATTCATAGCTTTGGAAGGTGGTAGAACATTTAGGAGGTAGAATCCTGCTGGAGGAAGTGAATCACGGTGGTGGGCCTTGTCTTTGATAGCTTGACCTAACCTGTCAACTCTATGCTTCCTAATTTCTGATGTAATGTGACCAGTGTCTTAGTTAGGATTTCTGTTGCTGTGAAGAGACACCATGACCACTGTAACTCTTATAAAAGAAAACACTTAGTTTCACTTCAGTTTCAGAGGTTTAGTCCATTGTCATTATGGTAGGACATGGCAGACAGACATGGTGCTGGAGAGGGGGCTGAGAGTGGGGAAAGAGTTCCATCTTGATCCTGCAGGAGCTGAACTAGGCATGGCTTGAGCATAGGAGACCTCAAAGCCTGCACCCACATCCAACAAGGCCACACCTACTACAAGGAGGCCACGCCCACTAATAGTGCCATTCCCTATGAGCTTATGGGGGCCAATTACATCAAAACTACCACAACCAGCTACCTCTTTTTTTTTTTTTCCACCACACCTTCCCCACAATGGTAGGGTTTACTCTTTTTGTTGTTGTTGTTGGTTTTTCAAGACAGGATTTCTGTGTAGCCCTGGCTGTGCTGGAACTATCTCTGTACACCAGGCTGGACTCAGACTCACAGAGATCCACCTGCCTCTGCCTCCTGAGTGCTGGGATTAAAGGTGTGCACAGCTACTGCCTGGCTGCATGTACTCCTCTTAAACTAAGCCAAAATAAACTCTTTCTTTGTTTTGTCAGGCATTTGGTTATGACAACTAGAAAAGTGAAAATGACTGTGTAATTGGACTGAATTGTGTCCCCTCAACATTCCCACATTGAAGCCCAAACCACCAATGTGACTATCTACAGATGAGGCCTTCAGGAGATAGTTGAAGTCAAATATGCTCACAATGGTGACAGGTGAGGCTCTAGTCTAAGGGAGTTATGTCCTTCCATGACACCATAACGTTCTCTCCTCATCACAATACAAGGACTCTATTGCTATTTGACTGCAGTAGAATTGATTAGAAGTCTGCTGTGGTGCTTCCATAGGTCCATAGTGAGTGGCACTATTAAGAGGTGTGGCCTTGTTGGAGTAGGTGTGGCTTTGTGGAAGAAATACTTCATGAGGGGGCAGGCTTTGAGGCCTCAAATGCTCAATCCAGGTCTAGTGTGTTGTTTATTTCCTGCTGCCTGAGGTTCCAGATGTAGAACTCTCAGTTCCTTCTCCAGCATCATGTCTGCCTGCACGCTGCCATGCTTCCTGTCATGACAATAATGGACTAAACCTCTGAACTGTAAGTCAGTCCCAATTAAATGTTTTCCTTTATGACTCCTGTCTCTTCACAACAATAGAAACCCTAACTAAGACACCTCCCAAGGTTTTATTAATTAGCATACATTAAGTGTACAAAACAATGTGTTCTGTTATGACGTTTCCATACATGCATATAATACACTCTGATAATTTTCACTCCCAGGTTTTTATTTTAATGCCCTTTCTGGGATACAACTCATCTACTTAACGTGTACAATTAAATGGATTTTTGTGTGGGCTGCTGAGCTAATTTAGTTTTTACTGCAGTAAAAGTAAAATATGCATAAAATTGATGTATAGATCACTAGCATTAAGTATATTCATACTGGTGCATAACGATCACCGCTATTGATCTCCAGGACTTTTTCAGTTCTCCCACTGAAATTCAAGCCCACTGAACTCTAACATCTGCCCCTCTCACTCCTAGCCCCTGTGACTCCTACTCTATCATCTGACTTGGTTTGGAACATTCTGGCTACCACATTTAAGTGAAATCCTATAGCGTGTGTTCTTTTTGTGGATCGCTTGTTTTGTTTAACATCATGACCTCAGAGCACGTCCATGGAAAGATCCTAACACAGAATCTTTTCAGGGTTCAATAAGATGCTACTGTGTGTAATGCACCATGCTTTGTTTACTCATTCACCTGTTTTAGGATGGTGCGTGGTTCCCTCCCTTCGTCTACTGTGCTGTCTTCAACCCAGAACTATCAAGTCTTTCATTTAAAATGTCAGGTAGCTGATATGAGTAGATTTATTTGACTTTAATAAAAATTTGGATGCCCTGTGAAAAGTCTTCCTCGTACAGATTCCTACAGTCTCTGTTTCTGTTTGCACTTACAATTCTATTATGTTTCTTCTATACCCTTCCAGATAGAGCATGACTTCATTTTTTTTCTTTTTCTTTTTTGACATGGCTGACAGTGTTGTACACTGGCGTGCATCTGCTTTCAGTCTTTTAAACTCAACTTGTACGTCTAAACTAAGAGACTTTAAAATGTATTTATTTATTTAAATTTATATATGTGTGTGCCTACATGGACTTATATGCACCATGAATGTGCAGATGCCTGCAGATGCCAGAGACTGGTATGAGGTCCCCTGGAATTGGAGTTCTAGTATTTGTGAGTTTCCTGATGTGGAAACCTGGAATGGAATCCAAGCCCTCATCAAGAGCAGGAAGTGCATTTAATGGCTGAGTCATCTCTCCACCTCCACAAACACTCTTCTTTTCCTAGGTTTGTCAAATATGGTTGTATGGATGTACCATGCTTTATTTAACCATCTCTCACTGATTGACAGACATTTAGGGTTTCCAATTCCGAGCTTTGGAAGCACAGCTGCAGTCATGAATGAATAATCTTGTGGAAACGTCATTTTTATATCTGAAAACATTTGTATAATCCATTCCTAGAAGTGAAGTTACACAAAGATATTGCATGAGTAATGTGTATGAATATAGCCAAACGTGTATAGATAGATATCTAAAAATATATATATATATCAAAATTACTCATATATCCATGAGTAATATATTTAGCCAAATTGCTCTCTGTTGAAGTAATTCAAGTTTATGCTCCCCTCAGCAAGACAGGAGAGCCTACCCATGCAAACTTGCCAACAAATTCAATATCAAGTTTGCGATTTCTTTTTTTTTCCTAATCTTATAGTGAATTAGAATCTGACATTCACTTGTCCACGAAGAAACCTTAATCATTGCTGTATCGATGCAAATCAGCTGGTGAAGATGGTGTGGTTTTTAGCAGGTATCCTGTTTAGTGTCCGTCTCAGAGGGGCTATTTGGATATGTTGGACAGTGAAGCTTTTCCCAGGAGCTAGGAAGAGGGGTCACATCGATCAAATGGGAGAAAGTCATCTCAAGAGAAGAACCAGGGTCTGCCATGTCACCTCCTGTCCCAGAGGACCTGACATCCTCTTTTGGCCTTCCTAGGCACCAGGCACTCACATGGTGCACAGACATACATGCAAGTAAAACACTCATACACATAACAGAAAAATAAAACAATAAAAAAGAAATGTCCCCATAGGCTCACACATTTGAATACTTGGTCCCCAGTTGCTGGTGCTCCTTGGAAATGTTATGAAACCTTTGTGAGGCAGAGCCTTGCTAGAGACAGTACACCACTTGGGGCAAGCTTTGAGGTCTATAGCCTGGCCCCACTTCCTATTTTTCTGGCTTCCTGTTTGTGGATGAAATCTGATCTCTCTACTTCCTGTTTCAGCCATCATACCTTCTTTGCATTTATGGATTCTCTCCCTCTGGAATGGTAAGCCAAAATAAACCCTTTCTTCCCTGACTTGCTTTTTGTCAGAGTATATTATCACAGCAACTGAAAAGTAACAAATACACCTGGTTTTGTTGAGGAAATTCTCTCAGTGGCAAAGAACGAACCATAATGAAGTTAGCTAGATCCAGAAGCCGTCATGGATATGACTTGATTTCCTGACACAAAACACGGAGACAATTGGTGCTGGCCTGACAGAACCGCTTTAAAAAACGACCTAGGACAGTATTGCGTCCACTTGGAATAGCCCATTGAGAGGATTCTACAATTCCACCTCTCAGGGCATCTTGCACAGGGATTGCGTCCACTTGGAACAGCCCATTGAGAGGATTCTACAATTCCACCTCTCAGGGCATCTTGCACAGGGAGACCAGCAGTCACTTGCAAAGGCATATATAGCAACATTGCTTATATTAACATGACATTAGACATAACTCATACATGTGCCCACAGGGGAGTGTACGGATTTTGTTGCCTCTGCTTAGTAGTCTTCTATAGTGTCACAGCAGTAAAAATAACAAAACAAGAAAAAAGGAGCGAACAAATAGCCACATACATCATCCTGAAGAAATCTCATAACCATAGTGCTGAGTGAGGCAGGCCAGAAGGATATGTGCGTTATGGCACCATTTATAGAAAGATGATTACCATTGCTTTGGGGTTTGTGCATATGAAGTGAAGCATTTAAAGAAACACAGCCGAGTGTTGCCCCTCTGGAGACTTAATGGATTTGTCACTTATCTGTTTGAAGCTTTGCTGTGACTCCACTATGCCTTAGCTTTTGCTCAGTACATTCATGCTGTAGAGAGTGGTGCTGCCTGCCAGAGATGTGCCGACCTTCTCTGTCAAACCAAGGGATAGAACACCAGTGCACCCCAGTCCAGAGAGGGCCTTAGGGTGGTGTCACTGTCACCATCACACCTCTGAACAATGGGCTCCCTGTGACATGCTGGGATACCTGGCTCTGTCCCCAGCACTGCCCCCTCCCCTTGCTCTGTTGTGCTTAAATTGGCTGGCAGACTCACATGGGCTTCTCTCCATCTGCCCCCTTTGTTCCCTTTTCAAAGGCAAGGGTGAGTGTGCTAGGCCAGCAGAGCTCCCACTGCTGGGTCATGGCATACCTGCAGGGGACTGAGGAGACAGTCAGCTGCATTTTCAGCTTACTAAATGGGAGGTGGACTCCCCCTACTAAAATCCAGAAGACTGGAAGCAACTCACACGTTGGGCAAAGGTCCTGATTTGGTGTGATCCTGAACAATGAAAGCATCCAAGACAAACCTTTACTATACATAGCCAGAGGTAACAAAATAGGTGTCTGCGGTAGAAGAACGAGGAGACATGACAGCACCGAGTGAGTCTTTTGAGAGGCGTGGGTGGGATGGAGGAGGGTGAAGAGGAAAATTAAATAGGCTGAACTTTCCCTGGGCATAAGGAGTACGGACATCTGTTGTGTTCACCATTACTTACTGATTATTTATTGTGCCTTTTCTTTTTATTATTAAATCAAAAAGACCTCTTTTATTGGAATACACACTCCTCAAAGCAGGGGACCATCCCTTTCTTGGAAAGATGCCATGTTCTCCAGAAAAGTCCATGTGGGACAGGGTCTGTTACAGCTGCTCACTTATGTGTCTCTCTTCCCCTTTGCTTGTGATATAGTGAGGGTTGAACCGGGACCTTGAACTGCCCATGCATGTGCTTTGCCATTCGGTTGCACCCCCAGCCTGACTACATCAATTACAGTAGCCATACCAAGTGCTTACAGCCACATCTCTGTAAGTTTGAAATTAGAGCTGAGGCCGTTGATAGACATCTCATTCCTTCCCTTATCTGGAAGCTCTCTCTGGTCCTCACATGGCAATTCTGGGCTCAGAAGGCACTTGCTGTGTTTGTGCTTGGTTTCACCATGCTGTTTGTGGATGTCAAATTGGTACAGCCTGCTTACTGGCATTCTGTCAGCTTGGTGCCACTCTTCTTGTTCACAGACAGCCTCTAGCAGATCTTTACATGCCAGCTGGACTTCTGGTTTTCCACTCATGAAACAATTCGTTGAACAAATGGGCTATCAGATGTGAGCTCAGCATCAGGGGTGACTGACATGGATTCATTCCACTGTCATGGCACTGTCATGGCTGTAGGAATAGACTTGTAACTCATCCAGGAACCCAAGGCCTGCAGTGTGGGTAAGTCTCTCCTGCTGTCTGTCCCAAAAGTGGAACATCTGCCACTGTTGATTTCCTAAGGTTTCCTCAACAAATGAATCTTCAGGTAATGATTGCTTAATTATCTGAATAGAGCATTCTGAGAAAATGGACATTCCCTACCCACAGTTCCCAACATCCCCGAGACACCACTTTCTTTGAACTTTCTATTTACCTCATCTCAGTGGTCTTTCAAGTTAGATTAGCCGGGTCCTGCTTGTTTCAAATTTCCAATTTCAGGTTGTTTCAGAAGCTCCATCCCTACATTTTTTCCCCTCTTCTCTTCTTCCCACTGAGAAGGATCATGACTAACACAACTTCCACTGAGAACTAATTATGAAGATGGCAGTGAAATGACTATATCGGTATTCTCATTAATCCAAACACTCAGTACAAACCCTGATGGAGCTGAGTCAAGGCTGTAACGTTGCAGGGGATGGGTCCACCAGAGCATAAGAGGGACCGGAGGGACCACTGGGTCCATCTGGCTTCAAAGGCTGATGCTCAGTTCTGAGGGGGAAGAATGGAAGGAAGGTGTAGGCTTCTGGCAGTTGGAAACAAGGGTAGACTGTGGAATAGACTAACCATCCAAATGCAGGCAGAGCGGATAGGGGGGCAGGGAGCAGATGACAAAACTCAGCATCGCAACAGAAGAACAAAAAGCGAGTCATACACTGAGATTTTGAAATCTGTAAAGTAACTCCATATATGTAGTGCACTTAGGTACTCAAATTGCTAAATATGCACACACGTGGAGAATTCTGAATTCAGGGAGGGAAAAAGGTAGTTTAGGCCTGGACTCAGCTATTGTAATGAAGGAGGGAACATACATGGGCAGACGCTTTGGTGCCCAACAGACACAGCTGAGGTGTTAGAGTAGAAGGAAATGGAGCCTAGCAGAGAGCCTCTGAGTGCACTGTAGCTGAGTCTAGGGACCTTGGGTGAGTGTCACCAACTGCTACTGGGCTTTCCACCATAGACTAGAGAGGATTGTGTTCATCTCTACTGCTCTTGGAGGGCTCCTGGGAAAATCCTTTCTTTTCTGTGTATGAACGGATACTTTATCATGTTGTGAATTCTCTAAATGAGGACTTCTTTTGAGTAGACAATGCCTAAGCTTTATTAATACGATTGAGCTATAGAAGATCATGGTTGAAGTTTGGGGTAGCCATGGTTGAGGCAGAGAGACAGTTACAAGCAAATAGCCTCTCTGGAGTCCTCTGCAGGACCAGCATATACACTTCCTTAGCCACCTCTTCAGCCCCACCCTCTCATGTTTTATCTGTTATTCCATCACTTCTTTATTCACCAACACTCTGCTGTTGCTGTCTACAGCTCCTCCCCCACGTATTATTTTTTTCTTTCTTTTAGGGACTATGCATATTGGGCTTATATCTGTTTCTCTCCTTCCTTTGTATTCCTCTGAATGATGCCTATGGGCTAGGGACTCTTGAAAGAGCTGCTCTGTCTTTCTGAAGAGACGAATGTCCTGAGTAGAGTGTGGCAAGAGAGAAATTTCACTTTTCTTGGGGAGCTCAGCTACCCTAACTTCTACAAGACACCAGACTGAGATCGTGCTGGGCACAACTAAGAGAGTTCTCTCAGGGAAGCAGATCTGCAAAAAGAGTCACTGTGTGGGCAAAATGACCTTGCAGCTTAGATATGATTCTATTTTGGACACCTGGAGAGCATCAGTTCAGTAGAGGGAAAAATCCTCATTTCAGACAGTCACAACTTTTTGCTGTAACATATCCCTGCAGATGGTATCAGACAGAAAAATAAACAGCAGGGGGAAAATGGATGGCTTTTTCCAAAAGGATGACTTCTTCCAAAAGGTCTGTGTGGCCACTATCCCAGTCTGAGCTCCCTCTGCCGGATTGCAGGAATGAGCACTGGGTTTACTTAAGCCTGCGGAACAATCAGCACTCCCACATGGACAGAGGTGGGAGCCAAGATGCCTTAGAGTGAAATAGAGGTGTTCCAGGGCAGCTGTCGGTGAGGCCATTCCACGTATTGAGAAGATCTGATGCTTCTTGTCTGTGGACACTGGGCTCAGAAGCCTCAGAAACTGACTTACTAAGTGTGAGTCCCTGGGTAGGTGGTGTGTGTGTGTGTGTGTGTGTGTGTGTGTGTGTGTGTGTGTGTGTATGTAGGAGGTGGAGGTGGGTGCATGCTTGTGGATGCTTACAGAGAGTCTTAGGTGATGTTCTTTGGAAGCTTAGGTTTTTTGAGACAGGATTTCTCACATCCCTAAGACTTACCAAGTAGACTAGTCTGGCAAGCCACTGAGCCACAGGGATTCACCTGTTTTCCACCAATGCTAGAATTACAAGTGTGTGCAGTTGAACTAGGTCATTGTGATAGCAAGTCAAACAATTTACCAACTGAACCATCTCCCTAGCCTCCTTTGGTTAGATATTAACACCAGAGTTGTGTGTATCTAAGGCCTGTTAACCTTTATTCTGATTGAATTCTATGAGAAGTCTCTCTTTCTCTCTCTCTCTCTCTCTCTCTCTCTCTCTCTCTCTCTCTCTCTCTCTCTCTCTCTCCCTCTCCCTCTCCCTCTCCCTCTCCCTCTCCCTCTCCCTCTCCCTCTCCCTCTCCCTCTCCCTCTCCCTCTCCCTCTCCCTCTCCCTCTCCCTCTCTCTTCTTTCTTATATACACACAGGGAGATGTATTCTATGCAGAGTGAAAGCCAATTCCCTTCCCTTTGAAAGTGGCCTTACCCTCATCCCCTGGGGACTTGTTTTGACACTTGCTGTTCCTTGCTCATTTCTCTTATGTTGCCAGGTCGTACTCTGGGGATCCTGTCCCAACATTCTGCTGTGACAGTGGAGTCTTTTTGTCCTGCCTGAGTTTAATGCCAGCCTGGGCTACTTCATGAGACTCTGTCTGAAAATAAAAATCCTTTCCTTTTTGGTCTGACTATTGTATTTTCTTAACTCGTGACTATTCAAACAAGATCAAAAGTACAGGACAGTGAAAATAGAGATGCAAGGTACATTTGCAATGAATCTTGAATGTGGCCATCAGTGAGATGGGCGTGAAGGCTCCAGAAAGATGAGGCTGAGGCGAAGAATGTTCTGGAAAGAATAAGCATAGGATCCTTATGGAAATATGTGAGACCACAGTGTTTTGGCTTCTGTGTTTGAGGCTATGGTGAAACCAGTGTTGAGAAAGAAGACAAAAAAGCATGAATAGATGGGATGATGTTATGGGTGCTGAAACAAGTCTTCCAGAGATAGTTAAAGGATGGTTATCTAGCTGTGAACTTGATTTGACTAGGAATCACCTAGGAGACTTGTAAAGCATACCTGTGAGTGGATCTGCCATGGCATCTTCAGAGAGGATTAGACCTCGAGGGTCCTGATTGAAGGATGGATGAAGGATTCATGATACAGTGGCCGTATTGGGAAGCAGTGGAAGGTAGGAGGTGGGACTTCCATGGAGGAACTATATCCTGGCAGGTATATTTTGCCCGGAGCCCACCTTGCATTCCTATCCACCGCGGGTTGAACATCCTCCTCCTACCAGCCCTCTTCACCATGATAAACTAATCCTCTGAAATCCTCACTCCTTTGAATTGTGTATGTAAGGTACTTGGTCACAGTGACCAGAAAGGCAAGTAGCACAGCTGGCACTAGGATTAGAGGTTGGGGTAGAGTCACGAATAGCTATCCTGGTGTGCTGGGGTGGGAGGCGTTGTCCTGAAGCACTATAGCTCTACTTCTAGCCCCTCCCCCAGCCATCTCAGTGCCACATCAAACCTAGCTCTCCTGGTCCCTTCTGTCCTGTTTCTATTGTTCCTGCTTAGAAAAAAATGAACTTGTCTCTTCCCACTTGGCCAAAGAGAAACTTTGTTGATTCAATGTGTGTGGCTATGAAAAGGGGAATACTATAATAAAACCCACCCACAGACACATTACCGCCTCCATCATCTCAATATTAAGGCCCTCTTGGCTTAGAACTCCTTAAAAGAAACAACACATTACAGACACAGTATCTAGCCCTCCTGTGTGCCCTTCAGGGATCCTTTCTTCTCTCCAACTCCCTCTCTCCCCAGACGGAAACACATTCATGCATTCAGATTTCATCAGCTCCATGTTTTAATATCTTTTTTTTTTTTTTGCTGCATTGCTATGTACCCATAAAAACTCTAAAGCCATTGTTTTGCCTATCTTAAATGTTTGTATAATAGCATTTTGTTGTGAACGTCCCACTCTTTCACTCATTATTGCGTGTATTTATTTAAAGCTGGTGGGTGCAGCTTCGATGCTGTCATCTTTTAATGCCACAGGGCATTCCATACAATATACTCATCCATCCTTCTGTGGCTGGGCATTGGGTTGCATCCATGGTGTGAGGAGGGGACTTGTGTTTTGCTTTTATTACATCACAATCAACATTCTGGTTCATGCCTTCTTGTGTACAAGTACAAGATTTTTTTCTGTCTGTGTGCTTGTGTGTTCATGCACATATGTGTAGGTGCACATGAATGTGGAGGTCACAGGACATTGAGTATTGATCCTCAAGAGCCATCTACCTTTTTTTTGTTGTTGAGACAAAGTCTTTCCTTTACCTGGAGCTTACTGATACAGACATCGAGCCCCAGGGATCCACCTGTCTCTACCTCTCTAATACTAGAATTACTTCTATTCCCTCCCTCCCTCCCTCCCTCCCTCCCTCCCTCCCTCTCTCCCTCCCCCCTCTCTCTGTTCAGTCTTGGGCTCCATCCATGAGATGATTCCACTCATATTCAGGGCGGATCTTCTCTTCTTGGTAGAGCTTTTCTGAAACTTCCTTCACAGACCTGCCCAGGAATGATTTAAAACCCAGGCAAGGTGACAATGAAGATTCATTACCGCAAGATCTGAGAATCACATATCCGCACCTGTGTCTGGAGAAACACCTGAACAGAGCACAAGCCACAGAACACCACACAGCCCCCTGGAGCAGGTGAAGTTCTCTGTGGACCCCAAACCCTAGACTCCTGGCGCGCACACACCTGCTCTCAGTTGCTCAGTAAACAGGACCCTAGGTATGGTGTGTAAGGCTCTTAGAGGTGATATTAAGGTCCATTTCAGATGACCTTGAGCTTAGGATCTGGTCCAGGTGGGCTCAGCCTTACTCCATGAACTCTTCAGAAGCAGTTTCTTCTTGACGATCATAGAAGAGGGACACTGTGCTAATTACTCTTGCTGCTGTGGCAGAGCGCCCAACACAACACATCTTGCTTTATGATTTCAGAGGATTTGCTCCATTGTGGCCATGAGGGCATGGTGGAACTGAATGGTTTACACCCCAGCGGCCTGGGGAGTAGAGATGAAACTTGACATTCCATAGCTTCTTCTTTTCCCCACTTATTCTGTCCAGGTCCCCTCTAACCCCAGCCCACAGGATCATACCATACTCAATCAAGGTGAGTCTCTCTGGGAACACTCACAGACAAACCCAGAGGTACACCTCAGCCTCCTAGGCGATTCCTATCCAGTTAGCCATCACAGACATGCTCTGGCTGCCCTGGAAGAAGGAAGCTACTTGTAGGGAAATGTCCTAAGGGCCTGCCCGGGTGACTCTCATGGCAAAAATGTCTTTGACATGACAATCACTCTTGGTTATATGGAAATGAATTCTACCAGTTATCAATGTGCTTAGAAAGGGCCCCAGAGTCTCAGACGATGACTCCAGCATAGTCTGAGACCTTCCACCAAGAGTGCCAGCTGTGCTGTACCTGGCTTCTGGCCTATAGAGATGGAGAAGTAATGTTTGTGATTATTTTACAGTTAACTTTGGGCTAATGTGTTATAAAGCCATAGAAGGAGAATGTTACTAGTAGTTTCCCCCAAGCCTGGTCCCACAGCCACATCAGCCCCAAATAACACACAGAGATGCTGCTATATTAGATATAAAGCTGTTGGCCTGTTACTAGTGTTTCTTATTGGCTAGTTCTGTCTTAAATATTAACCCATTTCTGTTCATGTAAGTGTTTCCACATGGCCTTATCTTAACGGAGAGAGGGTCTGGACCTCTTCTCTCTCAAGTCCCTATATCATGACTCCTCTCTACTACATCTCCCAGAATCCTCCTTGTTTCCTAGTCCTACCTATCTTGCCTTCCTATTTGCCAATAGTGCTTTATTCATTAACAGTGCTTTATTCATTAACCAGTACTAGAAACATATTTACAGAATGGCATCTCCCATTTTGCTTACAGCTTTAGCCTCATCTAGTTCTTTATTAAGAATCCCCCCAATCATTTCTGCACCCTGACATCATCCATCCCTAGCAAAACCCTACTGGCTTAAACCTTCCCCAGACCACCTCACCATATGCAAAGTCCTGGCATGTCCACAGTCCTCAAAATGTGTGTGCTTCCTATCTGTAACATGTGAAAAACGTATGTTGTTCAGTCACAGGTGTGTCCTAGTGATCTCTGACTGGAGGACACTGACACCCAGTGTAAGGTGGGTAGTTCAGGGCCTGGGACAAAGTGTTGAGCTGGAAGTCAGAGCTTTGAAATGGGCTTGTGCATCCACTGGCCAAGTTGAGTCACCTACTTCCTAGGATCCTAGTGTTTTCATCAGTAGGACGAGATGATGGGACACAAGACCCGGGGTAGCTGTATGGTAGGGTGGAGAGAACTCTGGAGTCAAGCAGCCATCGGCATCATCTTCACTCTTACCTAACTAGCTGTGGCTTGAGCCAGATGCATCTATCTTCACAAACTTTGGTTCATCTGCCTCTAAACTGGAACCAGCAACCTCAGAGGGCTTTGTGAGTAGACTCTCAAAGTGTGAAATGCTTGAGCCACTCCAACATCCTCAATACTGCTTATGTACAATTTAAGTGCACACAGTTTATAGCAGTAGGAAGTATTTTGATGTCACAGGACACAGATGTTAGTGAATGCTTGTCTTCATCACACCTGAAGGGGCTAATTTGGTGCCACTGTGGTCCAGCGGATACACATCATTAGCACCTAGAATTCAATGTGTGTTTTTCTATCAGGACACTCGAATGTTATTCCTAGCAATGTTTCCTGCCTCCCTTTGTTTCTTCCACAGGATTTTGGCTAATGTCTGTGATGCAGACTTATTACAATCTTTGCTGCCACGTGTGAAAATAATGGTTGGATTTATGTCACGTATGTCTCGTGAACTCTCACCTTGTTTGCGTCTCCAGGAGAATAAATGAATACAGTTCATTACTGTCCCAGGTTAGGTCTCTCTACAGATGCACCTTCTCTTCGGGCTTCCCAGGAATCCCCATAGACTATGAGGTGCTCTCATATGCAGAGAGGCATCACACCGCACGGACTTGTGCCTCATAGCACTGTAGCCTTAGTCTGATTCTACTCATGTTGCTCTGAGCTCTGCCTGATATGGCTGCCCCTTTCCCCATCTCACTTGAAGGCGATGTGCTCATGCCTCGGTTTTGTTCTGAGTGCAAAAGAAGACTAATGGAAGGATCTCAGGGTAACTGCTGACCATTCCCACACCATGCAGCCACTCCCACTCCTAGGAGATGCAGTGGACACTAAGATGTTTGGGCTCAGGAGGCTTGGAGGATAAGCCACAACCTCTCTTTTCTACCCCTTAAGCTTGCACCAACCAAAATGGTAATCTCATCCAGAAAGATCTGGGTCTAAATCCATCTGTGCTGCTATAACAAACCCTAAGACTGGAGGAAGAGAAACTTATTTTATCACACTTTCAGAGATTGGGAAGCTCCAATCAAGGTACCAGCAGGTTCAGCATTTGGTGAGGGATGCTCCCTGCCTCTAGGGTGGGGCTTCCTGCTTCATCTTATGGTAAACAGCTGAGAGACAAAAACAGACAAAACAAACCAAAATGCTCTACTAAGGGGCCCTACCTCTCATCTTAGGGATCTGAATTTTGAAGGGACACGTGAGTTTAAACCATAGCAATCCCCACAGACAAACAGTATAGTAATTAACCAAAAACCTAGGCATAAATTCAGCCACCACAAACCTCTCCTCACTCTGGCCCCCCTCCCACCTCCCTGAAGATTGTCTTCTGCCATTTCTGCTCTGATTCTCTAGACATATGTTTTAATCTTGGTCACTAAGGTGTTGTTTGCATCTCCGAGCACTCCTACACTGCAGGCATCAAGCAAGGTGCTTGGGACAGGGCAGGAGCAATTGAGACAGGATTGTTGCTGTCAGAAGGCCTCCATGGTAATGTTGAGGCCAAGGAAAAAACCCAAGTATAGAATATTTTCAGTACCAAGGAGATAACTGGGTAAAAAGGGACACAGGGAATGAGATGGTTACTAGAGAGCAGAGGCCAGGTGAGAGTTTCTGGTGTTGGGCGGAGGAAGTAGTTATGGACCAATGACTGGGTACCACCCTTGTAGGTATGGATCATAGGAAGTGCACAAGTGAGTCTAACTCGGTGCCACTGATCTAGTGGCTTCAGTGACTGACATTACTTTCTCACAGTTGAACATTCTAGATTGAAACAGAGGCCGGATGATCTTTGCTGAGAGCCCCTGGCTTCTGGGGGTTCAGCTATCATCTGCATCTGTACCACATACATGTTATGTTCTAACCTCTTCTGATGATGTCATTTTTGGATTAGGATTCACTCTAACAGTCTCATCCTACCATACTGACCCTGTATTTAAAGCCCTATCTCTAAATATCGTCTGTAACTAAGACACTGGGACTCAAGACTATAACATATGAACTGGTGGGCACGTGCAATTTCTAACAACCCTATAGGCAGGCCTTGCTCCAAACTGTTTGGATTTCATTCTGTGTGCATGAGAAAACTGGGCTGTGCAGACTATGTGGAGTGAACCCTGAGATGATGAAACAAAGATCCATTGATGTTTATGGCTCACTGAGGAGGTATATCTTGTCAAGGGCCACTCTCAACAAGTCACTTGAGAGCCGTATGTCCTTGTCCTCTATTTCCCTGGAAGAATCCATCCCAACCAAATATCTAGATGAGAAGGAAGAAAGTTTTGGGGAAAAGGCACTGACCTGGAAGAACCCTACATTTTATTATTTCATGAGGCTAAAATAAACACACCTTTGCTTTTCTACAACTCCTCTGTTAATGTACTAAAATTTCCATTTGTTTTAGGAGCCACCCATGACCAGAAAATACATCCTATCCTTGAAGCTAAGTCTTAAGCTGAGATTTGGGGACACTGCTTGATGAGAGGGGGTTTACCGGTAGATCTGAGCGCAGAATTCTGGCTCAGCTACTGAGGGCTTTAAGTTAATTGAATGGAAACAATGAGTTAGTCAATTGTCATTCGAGTCAGACCTTATGTCTGACACACTGTATCATCAACACCAAAGCATTCTGGGAAAGAATGATTATCCTCATTCATTATGCTCAGATTCTCCAGACAGTTGAAAAATGCTAGATTACAGAGTTGCTGGGGCAGAACCTGGGAAAGATAAAGTTATAATTGAAAGCTACACACGTGATATATTTTCAATGAGTTTGACTTCCCACTTCTTCCGGGCATGTTAAGAAATCTCAAGTAATTGTTTTTGGCCAAAGCTAAATTTAGCACCTCAGAGATGGATGGTTCTGTCGCACTCTTGCTGAAATCATGTTAATGATTTCCTGTTGTTTTGTAAGTGCCACTGCTGAGCTCCTACTGTGTGCTTGCCTCTGACAGAACCTTGTTTTCATTTCCTTCTATCCTTGTGACACTCCTGGATTTGGTCGCCAGGCTTAGGGAAAAGTCATAACATGCCCAGTTACATTTGAATGCCATATAAATAGTAAAAATGAAAAAAAATTCCAAATTTTGCATTGTACATACTTATACTAAAAAGATGACTTATCTGGGTGCAAATGCAAACCAAACAGCCGTCATTCTCTCTGGTTATCCACCTGAGAAGAAGGTGGCACCTTCCCCAGCCTTCAGAGGAAGGGAGGGACATGGAGAATTGGGTCTTGCAGCAAGGGAGAAGTTGTGTAGCCTGAAGCATTTCAGAGTTCTTGGCCTCAGTCTTTAGAGGCTCCTGTCCAACAGTGGCCAGGTCAGCAATGCTAGCATATTGATGTTTAATAAGGATCAGGAGAAACAAATAGGCCGAATAGATGTTTATTCAGGGAGAAATAACTTACAACATAGACAGATGAACACCAGCAGGTTCCTGGTCCCAAGGATGCCTCTAGATGTACTCCTGTCCCTGTGCTGCAAACAAGAGAGCTCTCCCAGCCCCCTCCTCAGGCTTAGTTCCCCCAGGTAACGTCGGCCCCTGTCTCCACCCCCAATGGGCATGGTCTATGCCACAGGTGCGGACAAAGTAAATATCTCACTACACTAGCATCTTTAGTTCCACAGATTGTGTGGAAGATACCACGTGGCAGGAGAGAAAAGTGTGTTTAATGCCATCTTTAATAGCTTCCACCATTGTGACTGACACATTCCAGTGATAGAGGCAGGAATCCATTCACAATGGTGGAACTCTCTGACCTCAAACACTTCCTATTAGACATACCTCTTAAGGTGGTGACAATAGCTTTGAATTTCAGCAGGAGTTCAGGAGCAGATAGATGTGCAACCGGTGGGGATGGCAAGTGATAAATATTGGAACTGCTCAAGGGACTACTTTATTCTGCCTGGGAGGCTGGGGAAGAATGAAGAGGGCAGGTGATATCTGAGACAAACCTAGAAAAATAAACAGATCTCAAAAAAGAGGACAGAAAAGTGTTCTGGAAATAGGATGTAAAATAATGGGCCATGCTATGCTGTATGACCTGGGAACTCTGCAGCCCCAGGGTCCCAAAGTCACCTGGAGATTCTTACTCAATTCTGGATCAGCACCTGGTCCTGGGAGCCTAGGTTCTCGCCACTACCCCTATGGTTCCAGGGTGGGCACTGCAGCCGCTGACCCTGAGAAACTACGTCAGGGGCTCTAGGATATGAGGGTTACATGCACACTCAACCCAGTGAAGGATTTTTGTTGTTGCTGCTGTTGTTTTTCCAGATAGGGTTTCTCTGCACAGCTTTGTAGTCTGTCCTGGAACTCCATCTGTAGATCAGGCTCAGAGATCCACCTGCCTCTGTCTCCTGAGTGCTGGGATTAAAGGTGTGCATCACCACCACCCGGCTTTATTTTAACTTAAAGACAAATTTAGACTCTCTTGTGAAGGATCAAGATTGTCTTCCAAGATTAAAATAAGGAGATTTGAGAAAGTATAGTTTTGAAATGATTTTTCAATGATTGTTGACAATTCAAATGTTGAGGTAAGATGTGTAAATCTAGGACCAAGATAAAAACATGAAGACAAATTGTAGACAGGGAAGCTGAATAGCTGGGGCTGGGCATGTGAGTTGGTCAGTTTTGTGCATGTGTATGTGTGTGTACGTGTGTGTGTGTGTGTGTGTGTGTGTGTGTGTGTGTATGTGTTTGTGTGTGTGCATGTATGTGTGTACATGTTTGTGTGTACATGTTTGTATGTGTGCATGTTTGTGTATGTGTGTGCATGCATGTATGTGTGTTTGTGTGTGCATGTATGAGTGTTTGTATGTGTATATATGTGTGTATATATGTATGTGTGTATACATGTTTGTGTGTGCATGTATCTGTGTGTATGTATGTGTGTTTGTGTGTGCGTGTATGTGTGTGTATATGTATGTGTGTGTATTTGTTTTTCTTCTTTTCTTTTTTTTTTTATTATTTTTTTATTTTACCTGTCAATCCCAGTTTCCTCTCCCTCCCTCCCTCCTTCCCTCTTAACCCTCTCTCCCCCCTCACATGCACCCAACCACCCTCCCCTCCCATCCCTGTGTGTGTGTGTGTGTGTGTGTGTGTGTGTGTGTGTGTGTGTGTGTGATTGTAAGTGTGTAGTGTTTCAGGGGTCAGAACCCAGGACTTCATGCATGCTAGTGCTCTACTTCTGAGCTGCTCATCCAGTCTTGATTGCATTTTGATGTTTGACTTCTGTGTGTCAGAGAATACACTGTTCTTTTCTTTTGCATGAAATACTTAGCCGATAGTGTCAGGAAACTAATGAATGGTTCTTTTGGGTCAAAGAAACCAGCAGGTGAGCCTCAGTAACCCAATGAACAGAATGTCACAAATGAATGCATGATTTCTGCTTTCTGACTTAGTCATCTAATAGTTAACTTCATTGTAAGTGAACATACATTTATTTATAAAAATTAGGAAAACAGAGAAGTAGGAGAGAGAAGTCATGCCTATTCTTATTTCCAAACAAAATCCATCACTTTTTGGCTGCCTTAGTCAAGGTTTTCATTGCTATTTATTGCTTAGGTAGGGTTTATATGACCATGGCAACTCTTATAAAGAAAACATTTACTTGGGGTGGCTTGCTTACAGCTTCAGAGGTTCAGACCATTCTCACCATGACTGGGAGCATGC
Organism: Cricetiscus sungorus; assembly: GCA_030556225.1. NCBI lineage: Eukaryota > Metazoa > Chordata > Mammalia > Rodentia > Cricetidae > Cricetiscus > Cricetiscus sungorus. Next base: position 11,774,969 of record JANBXA010000741.1, read on the forward strand.
AGGCAGATGTGGTGATGGAGCTGAGAGTGCTACATCTTATTGCAGGGAACAATGAGTTGACTGACACACTGGGTACTATGCTGAGCATAGGAAACTGCAAAGCCTGTCCCCACAATGATGCACTTCCTCCAGCAAGGCCATGCCCTCTCCAACAACCCTCTCTACACCTCCCAGTATGCCACTCTGTATGGGACTATGGGACCAACATTCAAACCACCATATTGGTTTTAGTATAAAAGTACTTATTTCCTGATGGTACTTCCAGTTTGGACTGACTAAAAATGCAATCTCTCTCTCTCTCTCTCTCTCTCTCTCTCTCTCTCTCTCTCTCTCTCTCTCTCTCTCTCTCACACACACACACACACACACACACACACACACACACACACACACGCTTATTTGAGTGAATGTGGCATATTCCCCCCAGCAGTAGATTTGAATAATGATCTAGTTTAAATTACATTCAGTTTGATAAATTCCTGTTCAAAGTCCACCAAGTACATGGTGCTGAATTAGAGCGTGTGGTGGTAACAAAGATTAATAAGGCACAGTGCTTGACTTGAAAATGTTGTAAATCAGCAATGGGGTCAGACCTGGGTAACTCAAGATTGAACAATGACAGAAATGTCAACCAAAACAGTAGCTGGTGGCAGCTGAAGCATGGGATGGAGTGTGGAAGAGAGTTTAAAGCAGGAGGCATTTGAGCTGGGGCTAAAAGGCTGACTGGCAGATGTCGGTGACGACATCAAAGTCAAGAGCTGACTTAGTTGGGACACCTCCCTCGGCCCAAGTCAGAGCTGTCACTATGACTTTTGTGTTTGCCACCTCCTGACTTAAAAATAGTCTGCTCAATGAATATGCATCCTGCACACCACTTGCTGTTCTGATTGGAGCTGCTGGTTTTGAGGTTAATCGGTGAGGGGCGGGAGGCTTCCTGGGTGCCCTGCTTCATTACATTGACCAGTACGCTCACTCAGGTTTGGCTTTATTCTGGGGGTGGGGGTGGGCAGCGCTTTCGGTTTTCCAGCAGCCTCAACACGATGGTCTGAAACTCAGGACCACCAACCTTTCCCTCCCAACATGAACAATCGGGAAAGAGAGTAGCCCAGGGACAAATGTCCCTAACAGGAATCTGTCTGAGTGTCAGGACCATCATAAAGAAGCTGAGCAGACTGTTTCTGAAGAGACACACAATGGAACGGTGAAAACTAAGCAGGGTGGCAGGCAAGGCTATGGGTTGAGGGTAGCACGCTGCAGGCAGAAGAAAATGTCTGCACAGACACTCGAGGCAAAATTGAGCATGACACAGTGTATGAGCCTGAGCCTGGAGAACAGCTGCAGGGGACGGAGAGAGGCCTTCAAGCCTCACCTGGCTTCATTACTGCAGGTGTACCTTGGGGGCGGGGGAGAGGGAAAGGGGGAGGAGCTTCAGCTGGGGGAGCTCCTGATTAGCATTTTCCTAGCTCCTGTGATTGCTATCTGGAGTGATTGCCAGTGCTGCTCTAATCAGCAACAAATCCTTGCTTTTCTGACCGAACCCTCTGTCTATCAGCTCAACCTGACAGCCAGTGGACTTTGGCTTCTGTAGCCTCAGAATTAAAACCGTCTTTCAAATTGGATCACCGACATCTGCTGCTGTTTCGGCTTGTCCTTATCTCCCTTCTGTCTGCTTGTCAGGCGCTCTCAGGAGCTTATCCCAGTGGGTCCAGTGAGGCCCCAGACCCCAGGGCAGGGCAGCACAATGTAAAGATGGGGAGGAGGGGCAGGCCATACTCCAAATGTGTCCACGGCCTTTGAGCCCACGGACATGTTTGAAAGCATTTATCTCTGTCCTGTCTCCAGTGGGGACGAAGCCTGTGACTTCGTTCTTTGAAGGGAAACAGAGCGCAGTGTTGAGCTTGCATCTCTATGTTTTCTCTGAAGGCTTGGTTGGGATTGGGTTAACAGGATTTGGAGCGGGGTGGGGGTATGAGGTTGGACACTTCATCATAGGGTCCAGCTGTCAGTTGGAGACCTTTGGTCGGGGGAGGGGTCTCACACCGGGCTCAAAATATATGCAGATTTTCACATGCTACACTGTAGCAAGGCCGAACTGTGTTTTAGTGTGTTTTATACATTCTTGAACATTCCTTGGAACTATCCTTTCATAAAGTAAAATTGTCTTCTCACTGCCCCTTTGCTTATCCCAAGCCCCTGGGACCTAACATGGCCCTGGAAAAGAGCAGTCACTTTCTGATGTTGCAAGCAAAGGCTCTGGTGGAGTGTGGGGGGGGGGGCAGCTAGATTCATGTAACCTCAGCTGGACCTCCCCCACCTTATAATTTGTGGGATCTGTACTAAACCTCAGGAGTCTTGGTAACTATGTATAAATGAAAATAGATATAGATAAATAAATGGATAGATAGATAGATAGATAGATAGATAGATAGATAGATAGATAGATAGTGCAGTTTAACAATGCACCAGGGATCTCTGAGAATCAAACAAGTTAATATGTGTAAGGCGGATTACTGCTATTTTCTTGCAGCCCGCTGAGTGCCCCTTCTCCTCCAGGTAAGGTCTGTGGGGCTCCTTATTTGAAGGGCATTGTGGTGACACTCCTGTCCTCCTCCTGCCGTTCTTTATCTGCCAGAAGCAAATTTCTTCTTCCCAAGGGCCCTTACTGGTGGCCACTGTCTCTTAGTCAGCTTTACCCCCGCAGAGACCTAATTGTCTCATCTTTTAAAGATTAGCTCTTCACAATTTGGGGGGGGGGCTACATGGTCCTGTGTTGTCACAGCTAAGGGAGATGATTTTCTCCCGGTGACACGACTTAGGTGGTGTCCAGAAGAAAAGACTAAGTTATGGTGAGTGGCTGGCTCCTGCTTCCACGAGTGCAGCTTAAGCAGCATGGGCCAATTTGTCTTGCCCTTGAAATCACCCTGTCAGTCTCCAGCTGGCTGGTGTTACCTCCTTTCTACAAACCAAGGGAACAAATGCTTTCCCTTGTCCTTTCTCATAACCAAGAGGGGTGCTGCATGCCCCTTCTCAGGAGAGCTCCCATAGCTTCTGTAGTGAAGCGTTTATCAATGATCTAGAAGGAATGGTGTCTGGGGCCAGGGTGCAAATACTGGAGGTTCTTTGGTTGTTGAAGAGTGAGGCAGTGAGTGAGACGGTGCCCTCAGTCACAGGTGCCCTCAGTCACAGGTGCCCTCAGTCACAGGTGCCCTCAGTCACAGGTGCCCTCAGTCACAGGTGCCCTCAGTCACAGGTGCCCTCAGTCACAGCTTCTTTGCTGTCCAGGCCCCTCTGTGTGTCACTCACTTCCTCCTCAGGCCTATTAGTGCCTGAGGTGAGGATGCATTAGAGTTCCCAGAGGGACACTCAGTAGGACAATCAGATCTCTCTCTGCCTCAGTCCTTGTCAAATCTATCTACCCGTCTGTCTATCTTTTGTCATCATCCCTGAGGGCCTTGGCGCTACAGGGTACCAGCCCAGTCACCTCTGGTGTAAAGAGAGAGAAGTACAGAGATCTTTCATCAAGTGTTCATTCTGAGGATCAGGTCAAACTTGTAGAGATGGGATGCTTGCCTCATTTGTGTTTGCCTTGTGTCCTGAAAGAGCCTCAAGCTAACCCGCTGCACATTTCTAAATGAAAGTAAGTCTTGGAACAAATCGTCTAATTCAACTTTCAGAAAAAGCCCCATGGGTCCTTATTTCTACTGTGCTGTGAAAGACGCTTTCCAAACAGGAAGTACCCCTTACCTGACCTCCTGAAGCCTTCCTGCCTTCTTGAACCTTCTCAGTCCTGAAGGAGGAGGGTAGAAAATGGGTCAGGGACTTGAGGGGAGGGGAAAGGGGCAATGAAATGGGGGCATAGAGGCTTGGGGAAGAGAAGAATACACATGGCCTTGAGCAGGGACTTCATTTGCATAGAGGGAAGAGAGAAGACAGGGCAAGTGCCAACAGCTTTGGAAGAGAGGGTGAAGGTGGCCAGAACTAAATGCTGGATGCGAACCCATGACATTTAGGGGAGGTGGGGAAGGCTGACCTTGGAGAGAGAGGTGAAGGTTAGATGGAAGAAACTGTGCATAGTCTCTCTCAAAGCTCGGAGGAAAGGACTTAGAGAAGGTTCCAAGACGTGAAGCAGGCTCATGGGATCCTATTCTCTTCCTGCTGCTTTTGGATTCAGCTGTACTTCTCCAGCACCATGTCTGCATACTATCATGCTTCCTGTCATAATGGTAACAGACTAAACCTCTGAACCTGTAAGCCAGCCCCAATTAAATGTTTCCCTTTGTAAGAGTTGCCATGGCCATGGTGTCTCTTCACAGCAATAGAACATTGTCTAAGACAGACATCCAGGGCACTGATTTATTCTCAGTTCCTTTGCCATGGCCCTAGTTTTGGAGGGCAGGGGTGGGCACATGTGCAGGGCAGTGTTTGACTTATTCTCTGTGTGAAACCATTGTGAAGCTCTCTGTAAAAATCAATTTCCTCCCTTTAGATTTCCTTGGAGCGTCTTCTCCAAAGAGGAATTACTAGGTCAAACACAAACACTTGCACCGCTCTTTGTGGCTTCTAGTATTTTGTTGCACTCTCTTTTCTTCCTTCTTCTTTCTTCATCCAAAGATAGAAATTCTTGTCTATAATGGGGCAGCCTTGTTCCACACTGGTAACTTGCAACTTCATAGTTAGAAAAAAAAAAAAAAAAAAAGGCAGAAACCTAGATTCTAGTCTTCCCTCCCCAATGGCTCTGTGTCACGAGTCAGATGACGAATATCTGTAACCTTAGTTCTAGGGGGGTCTTATGAACCTGCTGGCCTCTGAAGGTACTGCACGCACATGGTGCAGATACAGACAAGCAGGTACACACAATTTCCATAAAGCAAAATAAAAAACAGATGAAAATGTAAAGATATGTAAGAGTATTTAGGACTCTGCAAATGAAAAGCCTATCAGTCTACCTGGGAATATACAATAATTATGATAAGGTAAAGGAAGCTAAAATGCATACTATTTTGTGCATATTAATTTTGTCATGAACTTTACCTCATTTAATCCTGTCTTGTTCAAGCCTTAGTTCACCTTGAGGGGCAGAGTCTTCCTCTAACACTAGACCTAAAGTTCAGAAGCAGAAGTCAGTTTCCAAGGCAGAAAACTAGGGTCTGGCAGGCACTGGTTTGTAACCCAGAGTAGCTGGATTCTCAGTCCAGGTTATATCCATGTCAGGTTCCTGAGATAGCCTGTGTTCTAATCACCAACAATCTGACCTGAAGACTTTATACTTGGCAGACTCAAGGAGCTGTATTTGTTTGTTAGGGACACCATAAGAAAAGTACCACAATGTGGGTGGCTTAGGTGGCAGCCATTGTTTTCTCCATATTGTAGACTTTAGGGACCCGAGTCAAGGTGTCAGCAGAGCTGGCTCCTCCTTGAGATCTTGGCTTGTGGGCGACCTTCATCCCCTTGTGTCCTTACGTGGTTTTCTTTGCGTGTTTGTCCTAGTCTTTTCTTAAGTGGAATCTGATCCCTTTGGATTAGCAGATATTCCCAGGACATCATTTTACATTATTTACCTCTGTAAAGATTCTTATGGTCCCATTCTGAGGTACTGGAGGGTGTGATTTTAATAATAAGTATGAGAAAAACATAGCAGCCCAGAGCCACAGCTAAATAACTCCTTACTCTGGTCAGTCTTGGCCAATAAAACCCTGTAAATTGATGACATAAAATGGAGACTGCATGAAAACCACATGTGGCATCGGCTTTGTGGTGGGTTTGTAGAGCAGAGGCATCTTGCTTTTTAAACCTCATTTAACAATGCGGTGAGACAGAGGGGAGAAATGTCATAGAGCTTAGGGAGAAGTGGGAGCTGAGGACTTTTAATGACTCATTGATGAACAGATTATCTTGGGTGTCATTTTTGCTGTCCTCCCAGTAAGGACTAAAAGCCAGTATTTGCATGTAATGGCAAGAAGTATTGGCTCATTTAGCACAATGCTGGCCTATGATTCTACTCAAAATATAGATACTTTCCTTTGTGGTCTTTGCCTGTATTTTTGCATAGTTCTAATCATCGGCTTGTTTCTTGCATTGTGTGTTTCCACTGCGTTTTTCTTTTCATTTTGATGTAATTATAGATTCACAGTCAATTGTAAATAATACAGAGGAATACTATGTTTTCTATATAAAACTATACTACGATATAACAAACAGGATAGATCATTGATATAGTCAGGGCACAGGTTATGTCTAGTCCTATAAGAGTTTGTCTCTGTCTCTGTTTCTCTCTGTGTGTGTCTCTCGCTTTGGCTTATGTGTATGTGTTAGTGTTTGCATGTATGTATATTTATCATGTGCATGCCTGGAACTCTTAGAGGCCAGAAGGGTTCCGAACTCAGGATTTCACTCTTGCGTGGCCAATCACTTTACCTCACCCAATCATTCTACAAAGAGCTGTGTTTTAACAATGTGTTTTTAGACAGGCTTAGTGGCCCAAGCCTTGAATCCCAGCAGTCAGGAGACAGGGACAGGCAGATCCCTTTGAGTTCCAGGTCAGCCTCATCTACAGAGTGAGGTCCAGGATAGCCAGAACTACATAGAAGGACCCTGTCTCAAGAAGAAGAAGAAGAAGAAGAAGAAGAAGAAGAAGAAGAAGAAGAAGAAGAAGAAGAAGAAGAAGAAGAAGAAGAAGAAGAAGAAGAAGAAGAAGAAGAAGAAGAAGAAGAAGAAGAAGAAGAAGAAGAAGATAAACTAAGAAAATAATTTTATTAACTTTTTGAGAATGTCATGCATCATGTAAAGATTTCTTTAAAAGTCTAGATATAGTCATCTATTTTCATGTGCATCTGTGTGGGCACATGTGTGTCACTGTGCATGAGGAGGTCAGAGGACAACTTGCAGAAGTCTGATATCTCCTCCCACCATGGGGGTACTGAGGATGGCACTAGAGTTTTCAAGCCTTAACACACTGAACCTCCTCAGGAGTCCCACAAATACCCTGGGTGTAGCCCTTTTAGAGCCAACCTGGTCCTCATTGATCTTACCACCTCTTACATACTTTTATCATTTTAAGAACTTTGTATAAGTGGACCATGTAGCACCCAACTCTTGGAGTTTAGCTTTTTCCATAAAAGATAATTCTTTGTCATCGAGGTTCTCATCAGCAATTACTAAAACTTTCTATTTTCATTGCTGAGTAGTACTTACTGGTCTGTATGGATGTGCCACAGCTGTCTGAGATGTCTAAAGTTCTGTTATTACAAATAAGGCAGTTCTAGATATTCCTAGGTAGAGTTTTACAAGAACACACTGATGATGGAAGTTTCTGTCTCGCCAGGTCCTGTAGCCCTTTTGTCCCAAATAAACACACAGTGTTATATTAACTATAAACTGTTTGGCCTATGGCTCCGGCTTCTTATTGGTTAGCTCTCTCTAAAATATTAACCCATTTCTATTAAACTATGTATTTCTACGAGGCTGTGGCTTACCTGTAATGCTCTGGTATGTTACTCCTTTGGTAGCTACATGGCGTTTACTTAATGACTTTTTCTGTATCTTCTCCCCAGAATTCTACTGGTCTGGTAGTGCCACTGTTATGAGCAGTTTTCCTGACAGCCTGGTCCCACAGCTGCGCCAGCCCCAAATAACACACAGAAACTCTGTATTAAATATAAAGCTGTTGGCCTGTTACTAGTGTTTCTTATTGTCTAGCTCTGTCTTAAATATTAACCCATTTCTATTAATCTAAGTGGTTTTACATGGTCTTATCTTACTGGAGAGAGGGTCTGGACCTTCTTCTCTCAAGTCCCTGGTTTGTATTGATGTGCCATAGCTGTCTGAGATATCTAAAGTTTTGTGTTATTACAAATAAAACAGTTCTAGAGATCCCTAGGTAGAGTGTTACAAGAACACACTGATGATGGAAGTTTCTATCTCACCAGATCCTGCAGCCTATAGTGACTCTCCTCACTACATCTCCCAGAATCTTCCTTGTCTCCTAGTCCCACCTATCTTGCTTTCCTATTGGCCAACAGGGCTTTATTCATTAACCAATAAGAGAAACATATTTATGGAATGGCATCTCCCATCATCACCCCCACCTATACTTTCTGCCTGGCTACTGGCCAATCAGTGTTTTATTCATCAACCAGTAAGAGAAACGTATTCATAGAATACAGAAGGACCCCCCCCCCCCCAATCAACACACGTTTTCATTTCCCTTAGATAACTACTCTGGAGTGAAGCTACTGGGCTGTATGGTGACTGAACATTTAGTACTTTCAGAAACTAACACATCATCTTCTAGAGTAGCTTTGTTGGTCTCTACTCCCAACAGCAATGTTCAAGTGATCCGGCTTCTGTGTACTGTTGCTAGCATTTGGTGTGCTGGTCTGTTTTTATGGCTGTGACAAGCACCCGAGAGAAATGGTTTATTTGGGCTCCTGGTTTCAGTGCAAGGTCATCTGGATCCATTGCTGTGGGTCTGAGGCAGAATTATCATGGCAATGGAAATGTGTGGCAGAGGCTGCTCAACTCATGGCAGCCAGGAAGGACAAGGAGAGGGTGGGAAGGGAGGAGTGTGGGAGGGAAGGAAGAGAGACTTATCACCTCCCCATATAGCACCACTAGCTGGGGGACACTCTTTCAACACATGAAATTGTGGGGGACATTTCATGGTCAAATTGTAAAACTTGTTGTAACTATTTTTCAAAAGGTATTTATTTTATGTGTATGGTATTTGCCTGCAGGGGAGTCTGTGCACCACACGCATGCAGTGCCTGCAGAAGCCAGAAGAGGCTGTCAGATCCTCTGTATCTGGAGTTACAAGGGGTTGTGAGCTGTCATGTGGGTACTAGGAACCAAAGTCTGGTGGCCATCTCTCCTACACTACAACAATTTTTAAAAACTTTTAGTCATTTTTAACAAGTGCACAATTATAATCTCAATGTGATTTTATTCAGCATTCCTCTAGTGGTTTATAATTTGGGTTATATTTTCAATTTTTGTATATGACAAATACATGCACTGACATACATGTATATAAATATGTGCACATATGCATATAGGTATGTATTTATATAAATATGTGCATGTATATGATAGAAGCACATAAATACATACATAAACATATAAATGTGCACACATATAAGATGTACATGGTGCATAAATATGTGTACATGTATATGCATGTGTGTAAATATGTTTATGTATCACGTGTATGTGCATAGATATAGATATATGTGTTTATGGAATGTCTTTTGCCCATGAACTGTTGGATCATGTGGGTATTGTGAATTTTTCTATAGCTTGCTGTTTGTGTATTTTAGATTAGTCCTTTGACAGTTTGCTTACAAGCATAGCTCCCCAGTCTATTTCTCCTTTAAATGGGGTCTTTGGCAGAGCAAATGTTTTTAACTTGACTGAAATAGAACTTACAATTTTTCTTTTATGGATTCCAGTGTCTATCCAGGAGATCATTGTCTGGAGTCTGAACATTTTCCCCATGTTTTGGGAGTGTTTTTTGGTTTCTGCCTTACACTGAAGTTTGTGATCCATTGAGGCTGTATTTTGAAAATGCTATGAGGCCAAGGCTCAGTTTTATTTTTTATTTTTTATTTATTTTTCTTATTTTACATATGGATCCCAGCTCTCCCTCCCTTCCCTCTCTCCCTTCCTTCCCTCTCTCTCTCCCTCCCCCCCTGACCATCCTCCTATCCCATCCCCCCATTCCACAGGGAGGGTGATGCTGTCCAGGAGGGATCAACAAACTCTGTCAAGTCATTTGGAGTAGGGTCTAGCCCTCCCTCCTGCCTCTAGGCTAAGGGAGTATCCTTCCATGGGGAATGTGCTTCCAAAGTCTTTTTGTGCACCAGGGATACATCCTGGTTCCACTGTCAGAAGTCCCTAAGACTGCCTAGGCCTTTTAACTGAGACCCATGTTTAGGGGGTCTGAGTTGATCCAATTCCTGATTCCAAGCCATCAGTCTGGGAGTCCATTAGCTCCTCCTTGTTCAGGTAGCTCCAGCCCCATATGCTGAAAATGCTGTCCGTGCCCATCGTATTTCACTCACCGTTTTGTTAAAAATTAATTGTGAATATTGATGTGAGTTTGCTTCTGATGTTTGGTTGGCTGATTGATTTTGAAATTTTGAGGCAGACTCTCACTGCACAGGCTAGGCTGGCCTCAGTCTTACAGCTATCCTCTTGCTTCTACCTCTCTAGTGCTACGATTGCGTTCTGACCCAGCAGCCCTGGCTTGTTTCTAAGCTGTTTGTCCTGTGTGTCTATCCCTTCACTAAGTACTGCACAGCATTGGTCAGTGTAACTACGTAACAGTCTAATTCCTTCCCAACTTACTTTTCTTTTCCAATATGGCTTTGCCCATCGCTGTTCCTTTGCTTTTCCATACAGATTTTCTAACACTGTTGGTGTCTGTGAGATGCCTTGCTGGAATTCTGTGGGGATTACAGCCATACAACAGCTTGTGGAGAACTGATCATTTTAATTGTTTTCAGTGCATGAACATGGTGTACATCTCATGTTATTTACACCTTCATTTCCCTTATCAGCATTCTGAACATTTCAGCACATTATTCCACGTATTATATTGGACTATATTTAATCCTTCATTTTTACAGATTTATTTTATGTCTGTGTATGTGTGTATTTGTTTGAGCTACGTGACTACTGGGAACTAAATTCAAGTCCTCTGAATGAGCAGCAAGCATGCTTGACCATTGAGCCATCACTCCAGCCCCAGGATTTCACTAATGTCAGTGTTCATGTGTGCATTTCTATAGTTTAAAATGCAGTTCATCTTCGTATGTTTATGGTGTGACTTATAACCTGGTCAAACTCACTAATTGCTTATTTATTTGTTTCTTTAAACATACCCATTGGGTTCTGGAGTGTAGACATCCAGGCCGTCTGCAAAGAGATCACATTACCTCTTCTGTTTTGATCTGTTATCCTAATGCATTGGCTAGAGTTTCTAGAACCACTCTGAATACAAGTGGAGAGAGTAGACATTGATCTCTTTTCCCAGATCCTAGGATAACAACTTACTGTTAAGTTTAAAGGTATGATTTTTATCATTAGGATAATGTTGGCTTTAAGCTTTTTTTTTCTGTAGATCTTTATCTAATTGAGGAAAGCATCCCTCATTCCTATTTTTCTGAGCACTTCTAAAATTGTGTGGGTACTGTATTTCATCAAATGTCTTTTCTAAATTGACTTGATCACATAGATTTTCTTCAGCTGTCTGTTAATTGGGATGATTTACATTGATTTAGTTTTGAATTTTGAGCCAGCCTTGTATCAGCCCTGAAATAAACCACAATATCACAGTGTCTAGTTTTCTTTTATATTGATACATTCTCTCTCTTCTTCTCTTTTTTCTTTCCCTTTCTCCTCTTCTTTTTCTTTTCTTCTTCTTCTTCTTCTTCTTCTTCTTCTTCTTCTTCTTCTTCTTCTTCTTCTTCTTCTTCTTCTTCTTCTTCTTCTCCTCCTCCTCCTTTCTCCTTCTCCTTCTCCTTCTCCTTCTCCTCCTTCTCCTTCTCCTTCTCCTTCTCCTTCTTTTTCTTTTTCTTTTTTGGGAGCAGGGTCTAGCTGGGTATCCCAGGCTAGCCTTGACTTTAGGGAAAGGGACAGTCCTTAGGAGGCACACAAGTTTGGACTCTAACCCAGGCTTCAGGTTTTATTATGACTTCAAGTCATGAGACCTCTTAGAAACCCATGTGACACATCAGTAAGTGGGAACAATAACCCTCAGGACTGTTTATAGGGTAAATAACATATGTATGCCCTTCTGCTTGTTCATGTTCTAGCTTTCCCCCACGTAATTTGCCCAACTTGGGAGATTTCTCTAAGGCTTTTAAAATTCATTCTTCATTCATTTCCTTACTCCCGCCTCTACTTATCCCCCAAACACCCAGGAGAGAAGATACTCCTACAAACCCCTGAGAAGAGCCTGTGCATCCACAGATAAGGCTGAGTTTTTCTGCTTGCTCCCAGAGGGGACAGCGGACAACAGGCTCCACGCACAATGCAACTTTCAGAGCATAATGTGTGAAAGAAGCTCCCTCCCTCTGAGGGAGAGGACAATGTCTCCTTGACGTTCTAGGAGTTCCCTTTCTATTCTGACCCCCCTGCCACGATATCAACTGGTGAGAACTAGGTGCAATGTCACAGGATAATAAATAGTTTTCTTTTTATTTTATTATGGAGCGCCAGTAAAATCGATTCTTGGAACCGAAGACTGTCTGGGTTTTAAGTTGTTTGACATTGAGCACAGCTCTGGTTGAAATGGGTTGGAGATGTAACTATCCGTGTGCCCCATTCTCCTGGGTAGTCTCAGTAGTGGATGTGTAATTCACACTCATGGGTGGACCAATACTCCTGTGTGTCAGCCATGGGCAATGTTTATGTGGGAGACATAGTCTCTTTTTATGCTTGGCAGAAGGCCTGCTGGTCCCACTGCATCTGTGGCCAGTTGAGGCAAATGAGGCTATGTACCCTATAAATAATCAATCTTTTTAATTAAAAAATATGTATTTATTTTTGAGTCAGGGGTCTTACTATGCAACCCTGCCTGGTCTAGAACTCAATATTAAGGGCAGGCTCGCCTTCAACTCATCAGCCTCTACCTCCCAGGTGCTGGATTAAAGGTGTGCACCATTACCGCTAAGTAGATAATAATCTTTTCCAGAAGGTAGCAGGAAAATGGGTTAGCATCCTGTGGCTGCTACAATGAAGTATTACAAATTTAAGGTTTTAAAACCACCCAGATTTTTAAAATAGTTCTAGAAGCTACAAGTCTAAAATGTAGTGGGGCTCCCCTTCCTGTTCCAGCCATCTCCTGGCTTGTGGTGGCCATGACACAATCTAGGCTTGGCTGACCCACCCCGACCTCTGTCCTACCTTCTCCTCTTCCTCCTTTCTGTCTCACATCCCCCCTCTGCCTCTCTCTTGCAAGGACACTTATCATTACATTCTCCTTCCCAAGATCTTCAACTCCATCTACAAGAACATTTTCCTAAATAAAGACACAGGGACAATTCCAGAGAGTTGATGTTCATATGCCTGGGTAGGGACACTCTCTGTCCTACCCCAAAGGATGACAGTGACTTTTAGATGACAACATGCAGATATTTCTCTTTAGCTCCATTGTTGGATATTAGGTCGTTCCTGGGGAAGTTCAGAAATGCCTGTAGGCCTGTGTGTGTGCTGTAACTGTGGTCAATCTGGAGTCTCATTGATTCTAAGTATTTTCTAAAGGGGGTGATTTCTAACAAATATGCAAAGAGAAAATCCCAATTGTCACCTTGTACTGTCCTTCTTGAGTTTCATTTACCTAATGGTAAACACCGAGTCCAGTCAGTTTAAAAAAAAAAAAAAAAAAAAAAAAAAGGCTCCTGTTATTTAATGACTCCCCAGTCCTTTGGATTGGAAGTTAGTTGAGGGCTCTCCCTCCCCTTCTCCTTCCCCTTTCCTTCTGCTGGTTCTAATATTCAGCATAGACAGGTATCATACTCAAACCTAGACACACCTGAGGGAGGGAAGAGGAAGTCTCAGTTGAGGAATTGCGTCCATAAGATTGGCCTGTGGGCATGTCCAAGGGACATTTTCTTGATTGTTAACTGATGGAGGAGGTCCCAGTCACTGTGATTGGTACCTTCTCTAGACAGGGGGATATAGAAGGAAAGAAATGGGGTAAACCTGAGGAAGCAAGGTACCACGCAGCACGGTCTGTTTTGGTTCCTGTCTCTGGAGTCCTTCCTTGAGTTTCTGCCTTGGCTTCTCTTGATGTCAGGCTGTAACCTAAGAGCTGAAATAGCCTCTTTTCTCCCCAAGAGGATTTTGGTCAATGTTTATTATAGCAACAGAGGAGAAACCTAGGACAGAAAATGGTACCGGAGAGTGAGATATTGTATGATAGACCTGACTATGTTGCTTTTGGGGAGAATAGTGGAAGAATTTTGGAGCCTTGGACTGGAAAAGCTGTTGAGTGCTCAGAGATCAATGGGATGCTCTGTGGTATCTTGGAAGATAAGAATGCTGAAAACAATGCAGACAATGGAAGCCTGGCTTGAAAGCTTCAGAGGGAAGCAAAGACTCTATTGGAACGGTGTGATTCCTCTATTTAAAAATCTGTGCAATCATTGCCTTCTTGAAGAATCAGTTGTGATTAAGAAGAGACTAGCATCATTGAGGCAAAATCTTCCAAAAACTGTTTTCTTAGGGTCAGCAGACAGAAGGGATCAAGACCACATCTCAAGTTTGCAGCAAAAATTGGTAATGTATAAAAGTCTCCCATATGATACTCGTTTTGAAGGCACGGAAGAGATCAGGGAGAGCAGTGGATGTCAGGGACTGTGTGGGAGTCTTGGAGTTTCTGAAGACAGGCCAGGTGAGGCTGTTGAAGGTGCAGCTTTAAGTACAGTAGAAACCAGGACTGAAGGGGTCATGGACAGAAGTTGAGGCTTGGCATCCTGTAGCAGATTCAGAGTCCCGGAAGAGGCCAGGAGAGGACATGGATAAAGGTGGAGTTGCATTGCGGTTGCAGTGAGGAACCCTGGAGACCTCCACACAGCAGGGGCTTCCTCCTGGACCCCAGACTAGCCACAAACTACACCCAAGCACCTGTTTTCACAGAGATCCTTTACTAAGTGGGGAAGAGAAGTTAAAGTGGCCGCTTTCTGACTCATACAGGAAACAGCAGCAAATGACATTGCAGGTGTCATTTGTGTGAGAATGGGCTGGGATGCAGTGATAAGGACATAGGGGACGAGGGAGAAGGGGAGGGAGACAAAGGCATGGGGTATGGTGATATGGTTATTTGTACCAGAAGGACAAGAGACTGTGTTAGATAGAGAAGAGACAGATAGACAGGCACATAGGTAAATGATGGTTTATAAAGGTGAAGGGGGAAATCCCATGTTAGGATGAGGTGTTTAATTTTAATTGGGTATGTTAATTAGGTGAGCCAAAGGGGACATTTGATAGCTGGACCTTGGTAGTAGCCTCAGGAGGAGGAAGTGTCCAAATAAGGGCATAGACCTTGGTGCTTGCTTTAGGAATGTAATCTAATGGGTTTTAGCAAGGCAGAGGGAATGGGGGAAGGGCAAGGCTGCCAGAGCTGTGTTTCCAGGCGCAGGCTGGCTAAAGTCCCTTCAACCCCATCATATTAGAGTTGCCAGGACAATGGTATGACTGTTAAGGACAGCAGTAGGTGTAGATGGAGCTGGCCTGAGCCTATGCTGTAACTGCCCAAACGCTCGTAAGTGAGTCTCAGGTGCCAAACACCGAGTTATAGAATTTGATTTACACAGCTGGATCTTGGTTTTGCTTTGATCTGATTGTAACTGTACCCTGGCCCTTTCCTTTTGGAATAAGAAAGTATAAACCTGTTTTTTACTTTATAGGAGCCCACAGTTAAGATACTTTGGATTTAAAAAGAGATCTTGGATTGTTGTGTTAAAAACTTACAGGTTGTAGGACTCTTAAAAGCAAGAAATGAAATGGGTATAATTTAAAGTAACATGCTTCTGTGTCAAAGTTGACAAGGGCTAGAATGTCATAGTGGAACTGTCTGGTCCCGGCCGTGGGTGAGTGTTCAGCTTGAGCCTGGAGATCCCTGTTTCTCGTCATGCCTGTCATTCCTACAAACTGTCCAGACACTTGGGGTAGTTGTGGGGGTACTCTGCTGGTTTCCATTTCTCACAGCCTCTCACTGTCTGATTCAGCCCATGCATGTAGTTCAGATTTGTGTGTGTGTTGTTGTGTGTATATATGTACATGCACATGAGGAGGTCAGAAGTCATTCCTCAGGAACTATCCACTTGTTTTTGGGGATAGGGTCTCTTACTGACCTGGAACTCACTGATAGTCTAGGCTTTCTAGCCATCAAATCCCAGGGATCCACTTGTTTCTCCCTTCTCAGTGCTAGGAGCTCTCATACCTAGGTACAGGTCTTCGTATTACTGTCCATGGCAAGCACTTAACTGACTGAATGTCTCCCCAGCCCCCACCCTTTATAGTCTCAGCACAGACGGTAATCTTGGAATCAGAATTTGACTCAGCTTTTCTCACTTTCAAGCAGAACTTTCTTCTTTAGTTTCTCCAGGACCTCCTTCCAATGCCAGCTGGGATTTCCTGAAAAGATAAGGATTATAGGTCTGCAGGGATAACGCTCAAAACTAATATTGCTCCACCCCTGTCTGCCCTGCACGCTGCACACACAATGTCTCTCATCTTGGGCAGGTTTGCTGTCCTCACCAAGTCAGAGACACAGAAGGTCATGCCAGGGTCAGATTCATTCACCTTGGTTTTATTTGGCAGAGGAAGTTGTCCAAATACACTCACAAGTCCTCTGAGAAAGAATTGCTCAAGAACCTTAAAAGCAGCCTATGAGAACCTGGCACTCTACTTTTCTCTCCAGGAACATGTCACTATGCTTGGTTTGGTTCTGCCTGTGTGTCCACGTCTCTGCAGCCAGACACCAATCTCTATAGTTGCTGTAGAAGAAAGATGCTCAGACTGGCTCCCCCATAAATCCTGTGGCTCCTAGTCGACCACATTCTATGCTATAATAGAATAAGATACAAAAATGAGATAAACAGTAGTTATTGTGATTTCTTTTCTTCATTTCTTAGCTGTTCTAATGAAGTGAGATGTTTTGTTGCAAACAATGTCCTGGAACCAGATTCATGAAATTCTCTCTAGTAGTGTGCTTGTGTAGTGATGAATGTGGGTCAAAAGCCCACAGCATAACTGTGGCCAAGTTTCCTGTGCTTGAAGTTGGATCAGGTGAGACAGGCTGGCTAGGTACGTGCCTCAATACCACAGAAGGCTTTGAAGTTGTGCCAGTAGATTTTTCTGATCATCACAGGTCTTAGAGTGATAATTTAAAATTCAACTTTATCAGCTATTTTAAGGCTTTAGAGAAGAATTCCTTTAATGGCAATATTCATTCTCTCTCTCCCTCCCTCCCTTTCTCTCTTTCCTTCCCTCTCTCCCCCATCTCAAGGGTCTCAGACTTGCAATTTTGATGGGAGATGTTATTCTGTAAATATGTTTCTCATACTGGTTAATTAATAAAGCACCATGGCCAATAGGAAACAAGATAGGTGGGGCTAGGAGACCAGGAGGAGGAAAGAGGAAGTAGTAGGGAGGAGTCAAGATGTAGACCAGGGAGGAAGGAAGACGCTGGCCGCGGCTCCCCATAAGACAACCACGTGGAAATACTTAGATAAGTAGAAATGGGTTAATTATTAAGACAGAGCTAGCCCATAAACAATAATGGTAATTGGCCAACAGGATTGTATCAAATACAGAGTCTCTGATTGTTATTTGAGGCTGGTGCGGCTATGGACCCAGACTGGCGGCAGGCGGGATGGCGCCGGCTGGAAGGAAAAACCAGCCCGTAACACAATTTCCTGTATCAGCCCTCACAAAAGCTGGGATAGCAGGTTGGTGTCAGCATGCCCTCTCACCTCCCCTTTCAGACTTCTCTTTGTTCTCCCAGAAGACCTTGCTGTGTTACTTATCATAGCATCACAGCACATACACCACGTTCTTAGCTAGGAATTGTCTTGGGGAGTGTCCCTCACCGGCTCCTGTGTTGGAACAGTTGATTCAAACTTTAATTGAATTACTTTAATTGCTGTGATAAAATACCCCAACAAACTGGGTGGTGGTGGCAGCGCACACCTTTAATCCCAGCACTTGGGAGGCAGAGGCAGGTGGCTCTCTGTGAGTTGGAGGCCAGCCTGGTCTACAAAGCGAGTTCCAGGACCGGCTCCAAAGCTACAGAGAGAAACCCTGTCTTGAAAAAAAAACAAAAAACAAAACAAACAAACAAAAATACTCTAACAAAAGCACTCAAAGGAGAGATTTATCGGGGTTCATGATTCAAGGGAGGTCACAGTGGCAGGAGAAATGAGGAGTCACCTCACAGCACAGAGCTGTGGGTGCTGGAGCTCCTTTTCATTCAGCCTGACACCCCAGATCTGAATTTGATCCTAGGACCCCACATGGTGGAAGGAAAGAAGGAAGCCACATGAATTGGCCTCTGACCTCCACTAACTCAACTGCACATGGCGTTTTAGTGGCCAAAGTTACAATCTGGGGAAGCCTTACAAGTAGCTTCATTGAGTGATTCTGTAATACTGAGCCCAGTGATAGGGATTGCAACCACGTCTAGGTGATTGATGTCTATAGTTAAGTGACCTTGCAGCTAGCTGGATGAGAACCAACCCATTCCATCCCCCACCCAGTTAGCATCTGGCTTCATTCGTAACTTGATGTCCAGGTATTTGCCAGGGTGTGACAATCTCGGGTGTCGGCTTCCCATGCTAACTGCTGCCCCAGGGAGGCGCTAGTTCATAGCTTGGCTTTGGGTAAAACATCCCGTAGACACACCTTGAGTTCTTTTAAACCCAGGCAGCTATCTTCAAATCTGACGTTTAAATACAAGTTCCCTGTGTAGGCTGAGCTGATGACCCCAAGGTGTACTTTAATTGGCTATAACAGCAAAACCTTGACATTTTGTCTTCCACGTTGATGACAAAACCCCTATGGTACTGAAGTCCAGGAAGTAAACAACCATCTAGCTTCTAAATCTAGTGAATAAAATGTATACTAAAGTGTTGCCAATAAATAATACTTTTATATACTAAAGCTGTCGCTAGTTCATAATGCCTTTGTATACTAATGCAGTTGCTATACGGCTGTTTCAAACCACACCAGCACAGACAGTTCGTGCCTTGGAGCCAGAAAGCAGAAAGACATCTGTTAAGGATAAGGTCCTTTGTGAGACTCCTAGGAGATAAAATACTCAATGACTTTATTTTCTCTCTCTAATAACAATTTTAGCACATTGTCAAACAAACAGAACTTCCAATTTAGTGATTGCAGGAGACGTTTCATTGTAATGGGGGCCGGCTGAGGTGGTGGGTACTCACAGCACCATGGATCTGTGTGCTAAGCTCATGTGTGTGTCTCACAGGCAACTCTATTGGATGTTCTCAATACATTTTTACTGTAGTTCGTCCCTGTGGTGGTTTGAGTGAGATTGGCCCCTGTTAGGCTCCTATGTTTGAATGCTTGGCCCCCACTTAGTGGGACTGTTTGGGAAGGATTAGGGGCCATGGCCTTGTTGAATGAGGTATGTCAGTAGAGGTGGGCTTAGAGGTTTTAACAGCCCACACTAGGCTCATTGTGCTCCTCTCTCTCTCTCTCTCTCTCTCTCTCTCTCTCTCTCTCTCTCTCTCTCTCTCTCTCTCTCGCTCTCTCTCTCTCTTGCTCTCTTGCTCTCTCGCTCTCGCTCTCTCTCTGCTTGGAGATCAGGATATAAAGCTCTCAGCTACTTTCTAGCACTATGCCTGCCTGCCTGCCTGTCACCATGCCATGATGATAATGGACTAACCCTTTGCAACTATAAGCGAGCCCCTAATTAAATGTTTTCTTTTATAAAAGCTACCTTGGTCATGGTGTCTCTTCATAGCAATAGACCAATAACTAAGACAATCCCAGAAAGAGATTTTATTTGATGGTACCTTTAAATCATTCTTGGGAATGAAACTGAGCACACTCCCACAGCTCTGCCCCAGATCAGCTCATCTCTTTTAAAAATCAAATCATAGATCCTGGCATTGGTGATGCACACCTTTAATCCCAGCATTTGGCAGAGGCAGAGGCAGAGGCAGAGGCAGAGGCAGAGGCAGAGGCAGAGGCAGAGGCAGAGGCAGAGGCAGAGGCAGAGGCAGAGGCAGAGGCAGAGGCAGGTGGATCTCCATGAGTTTGAGGCCAGCCTGGTCTACAGAGCTAGTTCCAGGACAGGTTCCAAAACAATACAGAGAAATCCTGTCTTGAAAAACCGAAAAAAAAAAAAAAAAAAAAAAAAAGAAGAATCAAATTATAGGATAATTAAGAGCTGGGGTTTTGAGCTGCCCCTGTGGGTGCTGGACACTGAACCTGGGTTCTCTGCTGGGTCCTCTGCAAGAGCAGCCAGTGTTCTTAACTGTTGACCAATCTCTGCAGCTCCTCCCTTTCTTAGTGAGTATAAGCTGTGGGTAGAAGAGAAAGCTGGCAGATACAGGCTCCCCTAAGGCTAGGGTTGGTCTTATCAGGGAGTAATCATGACAATATGACATATGCTCAGGGGAGCATCTTGTTCTATGGCCCTTGTCTTACTTAGGGTTTCTATTGCTGTGAAGAGACACCATGACCACAGCATCTTCTATAAAGGAAAACATTTGATTGGGGTGGTTTGATTACAGTTTCAGAAGTTTAGTCCATTCTTGTCATGGTGGGGAGCATGGTGGTATACAGACAGACATGGTGCTGGAGAAGTAGCTGAGAGTCCTGTATCTTGCAGGAAACAGGAAGTTGACTGAGACACTGAATGGTATTCTAGCATGGGGAACCTCAAAGCCAGTTCCCACAGTGACACACTTCCTCCAACAAGGCCATACCTACTCCAAGAAAATCACACCTCCTAATAGTGCAGCTCCCGATGAGATTATGGGGGCCAATTACATTCAAACTACCACAGTCCTCTTCTGAAAGCCCACCTCAGTCTACTGACCAAAGCACATCAGCTGGGATTGGAGGGATGCTCTCCAATACAGATCCTTTACTGCTCTTCAAAATGCTCAAGGTCATGAAGGTAAGAAGGGGCTGAGTGATTGTCCTCCATAGGAGGAGACCAGAGAGACAAGGTGAGTGATTTTAAAGCCCAGCTCTACACTGGATCTGGAGACTGAAAAGGAATACTAATGGAGATATTAGTACAATCCACAGAATGTCTATAGTTTAATTAACTATTGCATTGGTGTTGATTTCTTGCTTTTGATAAATGTGCCATGCTTATGTTGTATTGGTGTTACCATTGGGGGAGGGTAGGCAAAGCATATACAAGGACTCCACAAACTCTCTTTGAAACCTTTTTGTAAATCCAAAAATCAATGCAGAATAAAATATTTAGTGAAAAATCTAAATAGTTTTCCTAATCAACCCAACGATAACCCCACTGATTTATTTTTCACTGGTGAAGGCGCTGTAATTTCAGGTTCTGAGTACATCAGAAAACCACTTAATTGCTTGATTTTTTTATTTATTGCAGTACCAGAGCCTTGCATGTGTTTGGCAAGAGATCATCTACCCTGATCACCAAATCTTGAAGGTGGGTGGGCTTTCAAAACTATTTATAAAATATTAAACGTTCTGAAATATCTCCATCTCTGGGCAGCAGGCTTAAGAATGCAAAGGGCCGAATGGTGCTAATGTTCTGCCTCATAATGAATGGCCTCAGTGTTCATGTCTCCAGGACCAGAATGTGAACACAGTCCTGTGGCTTGACTCCTGCAGAGAGGGTTCCTGGCAGAACTCTGCGCTGGAGCTGCAGAGACAAGCTATAAGTGACTTGTGTGTGTGTGTGTGTGTGTGTGTGTGTGTGTGTCTGTCTGTCTGTGTCTCTCTCTTTGAGGTAGGTTTCTGAGTGTGTGTCTGTCTGTCTGTGTCTCTCTCTTTGAGGTAGGTTTCTCTCTCTGTGTGTGTGTCTGTCTGTCTGTCTATCTGTGTCTCCCTCTTTGAGGTAGATTTCTTTGTGTGTGTGTGTGTGTGTGTGCGTGTGTGTGTGTGTGTGTGTGTGTGTCTGTCTGTCTGTCTGTCTGTGTCTCTCTCTTTGTGGTAGGTTTCTCTCTCTCTCTTGTGTGTGTGTGTGTGTGTGTGTGTGTGTGTGTGTGTGTGTGTGTGTGTGTGTGTCTGTCTGTCTGTGTCTCTCTCTTTGTGGTAGGTTTCTCTCTCTCTCTCTGTGTGTGTGTGTGTGTGTGTGTGTGTGTGTGTGTGTGTCTGTCTATCTGTCTGTCTGTCTGTCTATCTGTGACTCTCTCTTTGAGGTAGATTTCTTTGTGTGTGTGTGTGTGTGTGTGTGTGTGTGTGTGTGTGTGTGTTCATACAAAGGCCAAAGGAGGATGTCCAGTGTCTTCTATAATTCTCCACCTTACTTCCTGGAGACAGGGTCTCTCACTGAACCTGGACCTCAACATTTTCCTTCTAAGCTTGTGACCAGCAAGCTTCAGCAAGTCTCCAGTCTCCATCCCCACTAGTGCTGGGGTTATAGGCACTCATTACCACACCTGGATTTTCATGTAGGTGCTGGGACCCAGACACAAGTTCTCTTACACGCTGAGCTGTCACCCCAGCCTGTAGAGTCTTGCCATATAAGACACACTGGGCTTGTGTTCCTGGACTCCAGTGATCTTTCTTCTCAAGCCTCCTGAATAGCTGGGACTATAGTGGTGTACTGTCACTCTTGGTTTACTATTATTACAGTTTTATGATTGAAAAGTTAGAATGCATATTCGGCAAACAGGACATGCTGGTACAGGAATAGTGAGATCACTGCACACAGGGCAGGTACACTGTCACTTTAATTTTCACTTTGCTAAGATCACTTGTTTGCCCTATCAAGCAGTGCTCACTGATACTTTTGACAATACAGTGGAGGGGAGATGGCTCCGTGGTTAAGAGCATATACTAGTACCTGGGTTCAACTCCTGGACCTGTGCCAGATGGCTCACAACCACGTGTAATTCTTGTTCTAGGTGATCTGATACCCTCTCCTGCACACATACTCACAACTCACACATGCATAAAAATAACCCTTAAACAAGAATCGTCACAGATACTGCAGTGCATGATTTCTGAATTTTATATTATTTCTTTTCAAATTAAAAATGTTAGTCCAGTGTGGTGGTACATCGCCTTCAATCCTATACTTAGGAGGCAGAGACAGGCAAATCTCTCAGTTGAAGGTCTCCATTTAGAGTTCTGGACCAGCCTGGTCTCCATAGTGAAATCCAGGCCAGCCACAGCTCTCGTACACTCCAATGAATTGTTAGCAGAGCTCTTTAAAAGCAAGGCGGGTTTTTTTGCCGCTTATGCTAATTTTGGAAACCTCCCTTAAAGGGGCCGCTCAAATCTCTGTCTACAGCAAAACAAATCCCACCAAGAAAATGCTGCTACCAATTCTTGGTACATTATTTGTGGGTGTGTGTGTGGGTGTGTGTATGTGTGACTGTGTATATGTAAGTGAGTCTATCTCCATGGAGTCTGTGGGATTCTGCATGCACTCAGTGCACACACATGAAAATAAGAAAGGAAGAAAGATTAAGCCCACGCTATTTTTTCTAGTGGCAACTCAATTCCAATTCCATAGTCATACTAATAAAAATGGCGATAGCCACTACGGCATCCTCAAGGTGGGCATTTTACATTCTTGTGCCATGTCCTTGAAGACCTGTTTTCTTTTTCTTTATTTAGTATACACCTTAACGCAGAGGAAGCACAGCTCCGGTGCTTGCTCACCTGTGAGTTGGATCTCACAGTTGCAATCACAATTTCTCAGCCTGCCTTCTTCATCGCCTTTACCCTCAAGCTTTCTGCTTCCATTTAACGAATTGTCTGGTAAACAGGGTGTTCGAGACTCTCTAGGAGTAATTAGAACAAGCTGGTGATTCGGGTGAACTCTCACCCTTCATCTGGGTGCTTGATCTGTTTCTTTGTGTCTGTGCTCAAGCCCCAGGCTTCTGTCTTGTGTATAATTCTTTGCAACACCTGCCAAAGGCAACAAATAAGAAGTGACATTCTGGCTCATCCAACCATTTTCAGACTGGAGTGGGCACAGTCTACCGCCCAAGTTACCCAACTGTCAGTTTTACCAAATGACTTGCCAGAGGTTGGCTTGGCCTATGATTTCTATTTTCTCACAGCTTGCCCTTCAATTGTCAAATTGGTTTTTAATTTCTGAAGTTTAGCAATTTTGTATTAAGGAAAACGCTGCTTGCTGAAACAGGCGCACCCCACATTCACATGGTGTGAACAGTCAATTAGGCCTTCATTTTTGCTCTGTAACAGTCTAGTTCTTGATGAACTTCTGCTTTATGAATCTGGGATCCCCTCCCCACACACGTGCCCCCAGAGACTTTGGATCTCTCTGTTCCATTCAGTGGACTGAGATGGAGGATGTAGAGAAAATAAAGGCTCATTAAAAGCCTTGATCTGAAGCTTGGGGTGATGGCACCAGCATGAAGATCTAAGCTAGCATCCCCAACACCCATGTGAAAAACCAGGCAGGTGCTGGTGACCCCAGTGACTGAGGTGGAAGGAGGAGACAAGTAGGGTCCCTAAGACTTGCTGGCCACTTAAAAAATAAGTGAATGCTGGATTCAGAGGGAGAGAGAGAGGAGAGAGAGGGGGAGGGAGAGAGGGAGAAAGAGATATCACATCTCTCTCTTTTTATATTTTATCATAAAATATAAAGAAGAGAGCAATAGAGAAAGACATCAACATCAACCCTTGTCTCAGACACACACACACACGCACGCACGCACGCACACGCACGCACGCACGCACGCACGCCCTAAGGGAGCACAGATATCCTCCTGATCAGCCCTGATCCCGGAGTGCCTCTAGTGCTTACATCACATTGGTCAGAGCACAAGTCCCCCAGTCACACAAACATGAGGGAAATCAGAAAGAGAATGAGCACGCTGTGCTGCACACATTCCTACCATGGAGCAAGAGTGGCCATGACTTCCCTTTTCCACGTGCTCCTTCCCTGGGGTTGGATGTTCTGGTTAGCTGAAGCTATCTATGCTAGCGATAGAAGCATAAGATTCGGGCGTGCTTCTCCTTTCTCCCTTTCTTTGAGGCGTTTGGATAAGATAAAACTCATCTACTCCCTAACAGATCAGTGGATTTTTTAGCAATACTTCATTTTCTTTCTAATCAGTTTTGGGACCGGTTTGTTTCAGTGAAGCTTTTAGGCTTCTTACCTTGTCCACACTGTCATTTTGTTGCTGTCACACTGGCCATTGTCCTGTGCTCTTCTTTCTGCTTCTAAAGTTATTTGTTTGCCTTTCTTATTTTAAAGGAAGTTACTCCAGGGTGTGCTCTGGAAGAATGAAAGAGTAAACCAGGAAAGAGAAAAACATGCAAAGGGTGAATTCTAACCCCAGATGGACAGCAGGAGAATTCAGAGGCAGCGGTGTGGCCCTCATGAGGTGGCTTACTGGGTGAAACACTCGCTGTGTGAGACTAAGGACCTGAGTTGGATTACTGAAACCTTCACGTGAAAGGAGACAACTCTTGACTCTTGAAAGTCATCCTGCCATCTCCACATACGGACACCTACACATCACACAAATAATAAGAACAATAAAGAAAATGACAAAACTGGAAATTCCAGTCATGGGGGAGAAGAGGAGGAGGGTGTGTGTGGGGTCTTCTTCAGAACAAAAGAAGGAAGGGGGAAGACGAAACCATGGAACACTGAGTATATAACTAAAGGGTTGAGAAAATAGAAGGATGGATAATTAAGTAAAAAAAGGAAAGGAAATTAGAAAGAAGAACAGGAAAGCTGGCCAGGAAAAGTATAAGTTAACACAAAGTGTGGCATATTTTTAAGGAGCTGCTTGTGTATAGAGCAGAAGACCTGTGTGTCCTTACAGAGATGCCCTTTGTCAAGGGCCTTGGAGTTATGAAACTGGATCCAGGGAGAAATAAATATCATTTGAACACATTAGTGGCCCAGCATGGGACAGGATTTGCATAGATTAATAATGAAAAAAATTTTTATATGATTTTCAACTTATAGAGAGAGCATATGAGTTAGAAAAAGTTAAAGGAGAGGGGGAAAACGTCATAAGCCTTGGAAATATAAGCAAATAGGAATGCAGCAAGTGTCATAGCATGCATCTTTGTCGGTGTGTCCTTTCTTCCTTAGGATAAATCTCCAGTTTAGTGGGTGGCACCCAATCTGGATATGCACACTTAAAATTAATAAAGTGTCATATGGCCCCCTGGGAAATCACATCTGTGTAAACTGCTGGCAGTTGCCCTGCCCCCATCAGCTGCAGTCTCTCCCCCCCCCCAAGTCCTCGCACTTCTCACAGCATCCTTCTCCAGGGTCTGGCTCAGCCTCGGACAGTCCCTCTGTATTAGTGTTTATCACATCTTCTTTCCCCCCATTGGAGGGAGAGAGAGAAAGGCCTTGTCCTCAAGCTATTCCTTTTAGGGACTGGAAGAGATAGCTCAGTGGCTAAGAGCGCATGTAGCTCTTGCGGAAGACCCAAATTTGGTTTCCAGCACCCACACTGGGCGCCTCACAACTGTAACTCCAGATCCAATGGGTGTGACACCATCTTCTGGCCTCTTCAGACACCTGTACACACACACACACACACACACACACACACACACACACACACACACACACACACACACACTTAAAAATGAAAAAAAAAATCTTGAGATCAAAGGTTTCCGGATAGTTTTTTTTTTTCGTTTACTTTTATGTGTATGGGTGCTTTGCCCATGTATGTATGTCTGTATGCCATGTTTATGCCTGGTGCCCAAGGTGGACGACTTTGGACTGGAGTTATGGGTGGTTGTGAGCCTCCACGTGGGTGAGGAAATCAATCCTGGGTTCTCCGCAAGAGACGTCAACAATCTTCACTACTGAGCACCCCTCCAGCCCCTGCTGATGGAGTTTTAGATTGTGGTTTCCCCTTGATTATGAAAGTGCTGCACGCTCCTTACTTACGGAGACAGTCTGAAGCATGGTAAACTGCAGTGTCTGTCAGCTTTTGGCAAGGCTGAAAACACTGGCTACAGCCTTTCTGTGCCTGATCAGCCAGAGCTGAGAAAGAAAAGGCAAGAATGTGTTTTCTCTCCGTGTTTGCTGTTTGAGAGACAGGCACCGGCTTTTCTGTATGATTTTCTCCAAGTGGAGCAGCAAGGTTTTACCAGAGTGTATATGCATGGCTGGCACACTTAGCATCGCATTTTTGGCACCATCTTGCCCACCCTTACTTCTGCGGTTGAACAGCCCGTCAGTCACCCGGGACCCACTGTGTGTCGCTTCCTCATGCAGTGAGATCATTTGGCTGTTTAATTTGGAAGCCTTAATGGCCTAAGGATCCATGGGGAAAGTAGGAGGCACTGCTGGTGGGCCAGCGGTGACACGCCATGGCCCCCAGTGAGCAGGAACAAAGAATGCTGCAAAGCCATTTTGAGCCAGGCTCCTAAACACCAGATGTCATGGGGGTACTCTTATAGCCTCTGCAATTTGGCTGAGCTTAATCCAAACTCCTTTGCACAGCCAGAGTTGCTAAACTTCCTCCCTCTGTCCATCTTGTTTTCCTTCACCTGTGAGGCCACAGCACTCACACAAGTGCAAACACCCATACGCAGAGCCCTGGAAGACAGGGGTTAGTGCCCTCACTACCAGGCTACCAGTGAGTTACTAAGTGTCTGTCGTGTAAACTGTCCTTCACTGCTAAAAGTGAGAACCCCTCTGGCTGTTGTGTGTGGGAAGATGTCAAGGCCACAGCACCCACCCCACTGTTTGGTCAGCCATGAATCTAGGTGCTGCTGGGAGAGACTCTGTAGGGGTCAATGACATCTGTGATCAGCTGACTGTATTTATCCATGGTGCTGGGAATCAAACCTAGGGCAATCTTGCCTGCTAGACAGACGCTCTACCATGGAGCATGACCTCTGCAGTCAGCTGACTTCAAGGTGATTATCCTTGATAAGGGGCAGGCCTCAGCTAACCAACTGAAGGCTTTCAGAGCAAAACTGAGATTTCCCAGAGAAGAAGAAAGTCTGCCTCAAAAGAAGGTGTCCAGGCATGGAGAGATGATTCAGTGGCTAAGAGTAGTGGCTGCTATTTCAGAGGACCAGTCAGTTCCCAGCATCCACATGGTGCATCACAACAGTCTGTAACTCCAGCCCCAGGGAACCCAGTGACCTCTCTTCTGGCCTCTGTGGGCCCTGTATACATGTGGCACACAGATATACATGCAGGCAAACTCTCCTCTCTCTATATATATGTATGTATGTATGTATGTATGTATGTATGTATATATACACACACACACACACACATGAAATAAAAATAAATAAATCTACAAGGAGCCTGGTTATGTCCTGTGTATTTGCTTTAATTATGTCAATAAAGCACATTTATTTTACAAAGTTAAAATTTACAAGTAGGGGGCTGGAAAGATGGCTTAGCAGGTAAGAACACTTTGAATCTTTGGGAATTTCCTTACAGTTTCTAGTTCCTGTATTGCAAAATCACTACTAGGGTCTCCACACACCGATTTCCCTAACACCACATTATAGACATCATGTGTTTTATTGCAGTTTTCACACCTATCATTTTGAAATTCGAAATGAGCCATCAAGTTAACCTAACAGCTGAGAACTGCCCTGCTACTGAACACAGGAGTTGCCTCGGATCTTGCTGTAGAATGGCCCTTTGGTAAGGCACACCTCCTACAAGCGAAAATTGTGGTGGAAAATTCGAGATGGATGTGGTTGATGTTCCCTGACACTCTTGGCTGCTCTTGGATAAAGACGGGGCCAGAAAAAATCCCCTCAGTGGGCCTGTGATGGGAATTCTGAAAACGGTATTTGGAGGCTGGTGGGTATTGGTAGGTCTAAGCTGCACTTTGTTGCAATAGCAGATAATAACCAGAAATAAAGTGATCAGGATAATTCTAGGCCGACAGCACTCCTAAACATCTCCAGGCAGATTGGAAGGAGAGACTCTTAACACACCCACACTTGCCTTCTCAAGGGCTTTCAAAATGATCACTCTTCCTGAACTCTGAGTTTGCCTGATCTTCCAGAGGCTTTCAGACCAAACCTTTCCTGCCCCATTTCCTCAAGTGAATCACCCAGCGAGTGTCAAAATTCAGATTCCCAGGCCACACACAGGGTTTCGGATTCAAATAGAACATAGTGACCGAACTCCAATGGACACATGCTGTGCATAGTGGGCCGTGTGGGTAGACTTAGTATTTCAATTCAGTTCACCGCTGATGTCTTAGCAGTCAGAAACGAATCAACCCGGTCTCTCCCCCACAGAAACAGACTTCAATGAAGCCTATATTTTCCATCAAGATTATGTTTTATATGACACTAAAAATTACTGGCTGCCTCTGTGATAGGTAAAATTTTTAATTTCTTTCCTTCTTCTTCTTCTTTTTTTTTTTTTAATGAAGTTTGCTTATTGAAAGGGGAGGTTTAAGACCTTTTCTTTTACAAAATTAGTGATACTCTCCCTTGCATCAGACTCTATTCATGGAGTGATTATACACTGACTAGATCCATCCCTCCCTGGCACACAGGGTGAATATTCATCTACATTCTGTTTCCATGTGACATTAAGGAGGACAGAGTTTGTCATCAGGGACAGCAGTGCAATGCAACGTGGCAGCACTGGTCCACACTGGATGGGTCCTTGCCACTTAGTTAACAACATTGGGGATGTGAAACTGAACTTTGTGCTGGCTGCTTTTATGCCAACCTGACACAAGCTAAAGTCATCTGAGAGGAGGGAGCCTCAACTGAGAAATGCCTCTATAAGATGGGGCTGTGGGCAAGCCTGCAGGACATTTTCCTAATTAGGGATTGATGCTGGAAGGCCCAGCCCCTATGGATGGGGCTACTTTTGGGCTCTAGTCCTGGGTTCTATAAGAAAGCAGAACAAGCTATGGGGAACAAGTCAGCAAGCAGCATTCTCCCACGGCCTCTGCATCAGCTCCTGCCTCCAGGTTCCTGCACTGTTTGAGTTCCTGTCCTGACTTCCTCCAACAGATGAACAGTGTAAATAAATAAATAAATAAATAAAAGTGTAAATCAATAAAGTATAAATCCCCCACTACATTGTTTGGTCACTGTGTTTGATTGAAGCAATAGGAGCCCTAGGACAAACCTGAATGGCTAAGCCTTACTAACAGGTGTAGACAACTGGGCTGAAAATATTCACTGAAGAGAAAAATGAAGAGCTTATATAGATATTTCCCCCAAAGCAGCCAAAGTAAGAGATGTGCCACATCTTAGACATTAGGGTGACCCAGACTGAAGCTAAAGGGAAATACGATTTTACACAATGAAGATGCCTGCCGTTGTCCTACTGCAGAAGGGAAGGAATCAGTATTGGTGAGGATGTGGAGAAAGTGAATTCATCACTAGGGAAGTGCCACTGTAGGAAACAGCTTGACGAGTCTTCAAGAAGCCAACTACAGAATCACCAGCTAAGCCAGCAAACACAGATTCAAATTTGTATACCCATGCTCATGGCAACATTGTTTATAATAGCCAAATGGTGCCATAAACAAAATGTTTGTAGATGAGCAAAGGGACAAGCAATACAATATATGCATGTAATGGAATATATTATTTAACCCTATGTACTGATGCCTGCTCCACTGTGGGTGAACCCCAGTTACAAAAGACCATGCTCTACATATTCCATAAAAATGAAATGTCCAGACTAGTCAGGCCTAGAGACAGAAAGAAGATCTGTGCCTCCCTAGGACTAGAGGGGATGTGGGAGATGTGTGTCAAAAACTTTCCGTGTTAGTTTTCATTGTTAACTTATACCACCTCTAGTCACAAGGGAAGAGGGGATGAGAAGTTGTTCCAATCGACTTGGTCTGCGACTGTGTCTGTGAGAAATTGTCTTGACTTATGATTGATCTTGGAAGGCCCAGCCCACCATGGGTGGTTCCATCCTTACACAGGTGGGCTTTAAAAGGAAGTCAGGGAGCCAGTAAGCAACATCCTCCATGGTTTTCTTTTCCTGTTTTTCTTTTCCTTACAGGATTTCCATGTCACCTCCTGCAGGTGTCTGCCCTGGCTTCCTCTTAGTGTTAAGATTGTGACCTGAAGATGTAAGGTGAAATCAATCCTTTCCTCCTCCGGTTGCTTTTTGTCCTGGTGTTTATCAAAGCAACAGAAAGCATAGTAGGATAAGAACTAAGTGGTATGGGGTTTCTGAAGTGGATTGTGCTGATGCCACAGCCTTGGACTATAATAGAAACCACTGGACTTTGCAAGTCAAGTGGCTGGGTTGTACGGTAGTTGAGTGATACCTCAATAAATCCTGTTTTACACAAGAAAATAAAAACATTAATATAGACGCAGTTCTAGCTTATATTCCAGAATCGGAGTGACTGACAGGTGCAGGCTAATCATTCACATGGCACTTGGTTTGATTTTACATGTAACAACAGATTCTTCAAGAAAACAAAACAATAAAGACCTCCGCATTGGCGCGCACCCAACCGTCACCCAAGAAACAGCAGCTGACGCTGTGCTTCGTCTCTTTGCTCATTAATATTCATATGCTGAGAACTGTGAGGGGAAATGTAAGATATTTGCATTCTGGCTGAAGGTGCATACCCACGGGGACGTTTTCTGGCCTCCTCTATCTATGTGTGTCTGAAAATGTCTCTACATGTGCTGTTTACATGTACAGCCTGAGTCATGCCAATGAGCACAAGAGCTTGTGACCCTGTGTGTCCTTTAGTCTATTCACATGCATGCATCTGCTGCCAGAGACGTTGTCCCTCCTTCATGGGCGTCCTTGTCCTCCTCCTCACTTTAACTGTGTGAGCAATCTGTCTGACCACAAGGAGACACACAGCGTACCAGATGATTCAAATGCATGCTTAGAATGGGAGTCCACTGTCAGAGGTGTCCAAGAAGACAAGACGTGGCCTTTGGGAATAGAATTCAGTCCTTGCTACCTGTTGCAGAAGCCAATCACAGGGACAGGCATTGAATCTTAAAACTACTTTCGCAGAGACCTGGCAATTTGCAAAGACAGTGGGTTCATATTCCAGAGCTCTGTCTGTCATGTCATCCTTAGCAGCAGACTCTCTAGGAGTGGATACAAAGGCCCTCAATCGTATGGTCTTGCCTCTCTGGTCTGGTGGTTGATCCTGTCTCCTGTCTCTGAGATTCCTGGTGTGGAGCTCTTTTTCTTCCCTTTCTTTTCTTTTTTATAATTATCTCTTTCTGTGTGCATGGGTGCCTGGCATACACCATAGTTATCTGCTCTTGAATACCTCCTGAGTCCCTGTCTGGATCACATCTAGATCAAAGGTTAATTTAGAATAGTCAGACAGTAGCAGTATGTATATGTTGAATTACTTACAATGTGTCCATGCTGGTGATTTTCCACAAAGGGTTGTACCATGTGTTCTCATAATGCAGAACACCATCGACTCCTACCTGCTTCTTGTGCACAGCATGTCGTGGCCTCTGGGTTTCATCGCCTGTTTCCCCACATTATCTTTAGTCTGGCCATTGTACTTGTTAATTAAACAATAACAACAAAGACAAACAAACAAACAAAAACACCTGGTGATAAAGTTTATATCCCGAGACCCAGATGGGGCTCAGGAGCCTGGCAGAACAGGAAGAAATATAAAGAGAGAACCAACATTTCAGAGACAAAGGCGGTGCCCCACATTGAAGGTAAGCTTCGAAAGACTGGGGGAGAGCACAGGCAAACATTCTCATGGGGCCAAGACAGTGACAATGCCCTGCTTGAGTGGAGAGCAGCTGCATTGTCCCTGAGACCTCTTCCTTCCCGCCTCAATGTTGTGGTCACAGGCACATGCAGCTATGGCCAACTTTTTACATGTGTGCTCGGGACTTGAACTCAGACCTTCACACTTGCTTAGTAACATTCTTAACACTGAATCATCCCCCTAATTTCCTGTTGTTGCTTGTGCCTATCAGCAGTATTATTGTCCATGTTTTGGATTTGATAATACCTTCTTGTTGGACAGTTCCTACTCTAGAGATGGACACTTGGTATTTTTTTGTTGGAAGGACAAATAGGGCAGGTGAGATGGCTCAGCTAGTAAAGATGCCTACTGTGAAACTTGATGATCTAATTTAATTTCTAGGGTCCACATGGTGGCATAAGAGAACTAACTCCTTCAAGTTGGTCTCTTCTACACACACACACACACACACACACACACAGAGAGAGAGAGAGAGAGAGAGAGAGAGAGAGAGAGAGAGAGAGACAGAGAGAGAGAGAGAGGCATGTGTGCCCCTCCTCCACATACACAAAGGAAAAAAAAAACAATAATAACAACAAACAACCCTACCTAATTCCCCCATTCATTCTCGAGAACCCTAACCTCTGCCAACTTTTACTGTCTCCTTAGACCTATCTGGCACTGTCAGCGTTGTGTCAAGGAGTTGGACTGCCACCTTATGCAGCCTTCCCAGGCTCCTGTTGGGATTTTTGGACACAGTCTCCTTCTCTGTTCCCACCAGCCACAAATGAGCTCCCTGTTGTTTCCCATCCCCGTTGGCTAGTGTCAGTGTTTTGAATTCTGGTCATGCTCACAGGTATGTGGAGCATCCTTTGCCCTTCTGATTTGCAGTCCCCGGAGGACACAGGAGGACACAGGATGCTAAGCATCCTTTCAGGTGCTTATCTGCCGTACATCCTGTTTGCTGAGCTATCTGCTTAGTACTTGGTCTGTATTTTAATGAGGCTCTTCCCTTTCTTGTTGCTTGTAGATTTTGGACCCGAGTCCTTGATCAGGTAGCTTTTTGAAAAACATTTTCTTACCACCTTGAAATATCATCTGGACATTATCATTTGCAGACCAGAAGCTTTTAATTTTAGCAAAGACCAGCTTATCAAATATTTCCTCCGTGGATTGTGGTTTTGCTGACGTATTTGGGAAGTCAGTGCCACAGTCAAGGCTATCTGTTTTATCTCCTAGGAGTCTTCCTTTTATGTCTTGTATTTAGTTCTGTGGTTTGTTCTAAACTCACTCTTTGTGAAGGGTGGAAGATCTGGATTTGGTTGTTTGCATGTGGATTGTTGGGCATTCTTAACAAGGCATGGCTTCAAGGAGGCTTGAGCTTCCCCCATGTGAGTCTTTGCCAAGTCACCCTTTCCCATGTCACTCTTAACCAGTTTTCAAACACAGAGAAAGGCTGTGGTTTCTTTGCCGAGCATCTCAGATGTAGGACATGAACTTCTCGCGTATCTGTAGAAACAGCATGGGTCTGAGCCCAGCCCAGATCTGTTTTGCTGTTGTAGTTGATGATGATCTAATTTTCTTATCTTTTCATCTTGGTTAGTAGCCAGGAAAGGAATGGTATTTATCAGCGACAGTCCACTTTAGGTAAACAATGAGTTAGGGAGAAGGTTAGTGTTGGTTTCTGTGTAGGTGGCAGTCAGCTGCTGTATGGGGGGCAAAGGGGGGCAGGATCACGGAAACAGATCCTAAATTGCCCCTGGAAGGGAAATACAAAGCAGCAGGCACCAAGCAGCAGGAGCTGGGCTGGGTGATTGAGTGTTTCAGGGTTCCTTTCGTGTGAGTCATCTGCAGAGACAATGTTCTCCTGGAGATGGAGAGGACTCACACAAGAACAGGACCCGGAAGGTCATGATGAGCCTACTTCTTCTGCAAAGTTGGTGATACCCGGAGCATCTGGACCAGGCCGGAGCCCCTCCCTTGGGCTTGGATGGGCCTAGTGAGGAGCACAGGGTTGTCCCGTGGTGGGCTGTCCTCGGCCAGCAAAGCAGCTGGATTTAGTGCATCACCCATGTTTCTCTGTGGGCTCCTTTCTCCACCTCCCCTTCCCTTTGGCCTCTTCCATCTTGGCACGTGCTGACTCATCCCCCCCCATCGAGACAGGGCTTTGCCAGAGTCCTCTTTAGACCAGACAGTTGAGTACTTATGCTGACTCTGGGACCCTAGACTAGCCCTAGGGAGAAGGAGGGAGAAAAGAAGGAAGGAAGGAAGGAAGGAAGGAAGGAAGGAAGGAAGGAAGGAAGGAAGGAAGGAAGGGATTATTATCTCTTCACAAGGGGCTGGGAGGGGTGCACATGGTACATTCATACAGTCACCTTTGACATCAGGATGGTGCTAGGGGTAAGCGGATGGGGGTTTTGAGGCAGCATTTGGATGTAAAGCCCAGGCTGTGTCCTAGCTTGAGATGGTCCAGCCTCAGGCTCCTGGGGACTGGGATGACAGGTCAGCCATCAGGATGATTCTTAGTATGTATGTGCTGACCAGCACTATGCCAGAAAGCACTGGACACACACGTATGTTTTTACACAAACTTAAGGGTTCTGAGGAGACCTGCAGGTGGGGGGGGGCTACAATGTGGGAGCAGGGGTAAAGGGCACACTCCATGATCAAGCTTTTGTATCTTTGGGGTTTTGTACCATGCTTGTTGGTATTAACTCTTTTTTGTTTGTTTTTTGTTTTTCAAGACAGGGTTTCTCTATGTAGCCTTAGCTGTCCTGGAACTCATTCTGTAGACCAGGCTGGCCTTGAACTCAAAGAGATCCACCTGCCTCTGCCTCCCAAGTGCTGGGATTAAAGGCATGGGCTGCCACCTCCTGGACCACTAATTTTTGATTGCTGAGACAAAGTACCCAACCAAAGCACTTAATCAAGGGAAGATGCATTTTAGCTCTTGGTGTGAAGAAAATGTCATTGTGGTGGGGAAGGCATGGCCGCTGGAGTAGGAGGCTGACAGTCACATTGCCCCACAGTCATAAGTCCATATTTAAGGTGAGTTATCCTACTGCAATTACTCTAATCTAGACTATTCCTCACAGACACACTCAGAGATTTGTGTCCAAAGTGACTCTAGATCTTGTCAAGTTGACAATTTAAGTGAAGTCACAATGTCTAAGTAAAGAAATAGTTAAGGAAATGAAAGGGTTAAAGTCTTACCAGCCACTGACCTGCTGTGTCCTGAGCATCAACCACACTCAAAGTCAACAAAGGGACTGTGACAGGTTCTGGTAACTAAGAAGAAAATGAAACACATGTGTTGGATGGTGGTGGCTCATGCCTTTAATCCCAGCACTTGGGAGTCAGAGGCAGGCAGATCTCTGAGCTTGAGGCCAGCCTGGTCTACTGAGCTAGTTCCAGGACAGGCTCCCAAGCTACACAGAAAAACCCTGCCTCGAAAAACAAAACAAAAACAAACAAAGAATGCGCTTATGTTTGGACATGACTGTTGCCCACCACCCAAACAAGTCACAATGCCATGTGAATGGAAGAAGACAGGAAGGTAAGGATTCTACAAGGCCAATAACTAAACTAAGAGATTAAGTTTGTAGAGTAAAATGTAAATCAGACTAAATTATCTTGGGCTACATTTGGTCCCTCTAAGAGATATTCCCTCGCAATACCCGTGTCTGACGTAGCATCCCCATGACATCAATGCCTTACAATGTATTCTTAGCGGACCACTGACTGCCACCACATACTGGCCTATAGTGAGTTTCCCCTACTTTTCTATAACCCACTTACCTGTGGCCTCCACCGATGTATTTGGAAAATACTTTGATATATGACTTTTTCTTGTCCCATAACTAATGCAAATCTCATGTAGTCACTTCTGTAGTGGAACATGGTATTTTGGGGGACCCGAATCTGTATTTTTAGGCCATGGCTACTTAAATTTGCTTTTAGAATAAACTCTCTCTTACTCCCTTTGAGGTGAAAAGTATGTTTCTGTATCAACAACCACAATGACTCCAACAAGTAAGCCACACCATAATGCCCCAAGTACCTCAGAAGCAGAGGTTCCCCTTACACCCTGGGGGCTGGGAAGCACAGAGGGGGTTGTTGTTTTTGTTGCTCACATATATTCAACTGGAGGATGTGCCTCTAGGTTTTGCACTAATGGAACTCATGTCCCCAAGTCTAGTCATCTTGTCAGCTAACAGGAAAGGGGCCTGATGAATGCAGTCAACAGGAATTGAACCCATCATCTGAGATTGATGGCGTTGCATCAAGTTAGTCAAATAGGAGACTCACCAACTCCACAGACTCCTTAGAGATGAAGAGCGTTGCTTTACATCTGCTTCAGTGGGACTCAGTGTTTTGGGCATGCCTGCCAAGAGGGGACAGGAAATGGAAGCATTATGGTTAAACTCAGCAAGATGAGAACCAATAGAGGTGGGAGGCTGTTGTCTGCAGCCCAGGGACTGAGTGAACTACAGAATCAAGCTGAACTTCCCATGTTTGATTGCTGGCAGCCCACTGCCTAGACAGCAGTGAGGTCCTACACTTCCAGCTCCTTCTTTCTGACTTTCCCTTGCAGCTGGACAGTCAGAGGTGGTGGAGGTCAGGGTGAGCTCAGCTAGGCCCCCCAAAGGGCCTGGATTGGGCTGATTGAGCTGTCCTTAGAGGACAGTGTTGTGAGATATTTTTACAGTGTGCGAAGATGTATTGTTGTGGCTGGTTTAATAAAAAGCTGAACAGCCAATAGCTAGGCAGGAGGTATAAGTGGGACTTCCAGGAAGAAAGGAATGCTGGGAGGAAAAAAGGCAGAGTTGCCAGCCAGATGTAGAGGAAGCAGACATGCAGGAGGAGAGGTAACAGCCATGAGCCACATGGTAGGACGTAGATTAATAGAAATGGATTAATTTAAGTTAAAAGAACTAGTTAGGAACAAGCCTGCGTTGTTGGCTGAGATTTCATCGTTAATAAGTCTCAGTGTCATTGTTTGGGAGCTGGCTGGTGGGACAGAGAAAGAGTCGTTACAGGACAGGACAGGAGACTGGGAGACTTGGGGAGGAATAGTGAATGCTGAGTGATATTAGCTGTTGTGCGGCTGCATTCACTACTTTCACCGGAAGATGGGTCTGATAGGTCCAATTAAAGGCAAGAGGAAATGGGCAAGATCAGCTAGGAGCAGCAGAGCTAATGGAATATAAAGCTAAAGAAGCCGGAGGGAAACCAGAGAAAATATGAGCTTAGTAACTGGCCACCCACTCGAGGAGGGCAAGATGGGAGCAGGGCTGAGATGCCTTGGAACTTAGGCACTGGATGGTAGGCGGAAGTTAAAGCCATTAACAGCAATGGGAGTCACGAAGGGCAGTGAGTTTGTGGGGGTGGAGGGAGCAAGAGTTTAATTTTAGATGACTTTGAGGTGACAGTAGAAATGTCAAGTGTGCAATTGGAAATGGGTGACTGGCACTCATGCTGGGGGACAGAGTTGTCACTAATAGATGGACGATTCATCCCGAGGAGGCACCGTCCAGGTAGCGAGGAAGGCAACCTCTTGGTAAGGTGAGATGAGGGAGGAGGAGACAGAAGCAGGAAAAGAAGGGAGAGGAGGGGACAGAGAGGGGAAGGGGATGAGAAAAAAAGCTGAGGGGCAGGAGGTTGAAGAAGTGGGTAGGAGGAAGAGGAAGAATTGGAAAGGGACAAGAGGAGGGAGAAGATAAAGTGCTCACGGGTAATGTCACAGACACCAGAAGGTGGCAGGAGAAACTGGGAGACACTTGAGTTCAGAGGCCCATGAGAGTCAAAAGCCAGGAGACAGGCCCTGGGCTTTTAAGCATCAGGTTGCTGTTGCGTTTTAAAGGACAGAAAACTCTCCTGTTTGGATGTTTAAGGTAAAACATTAAGGGCAAGCTAACATGCAGAGTGAGGCCCCCTGCCTGCACAGAGAAAAACGACGTAAGCTTGGCATGAGTTATAAATCAACCCCATTTTCAATGTAGTTAACACATTTCCTTGAATGTCCCAAAGCACACTAATAGATTCCTCTCAATTCTATGTGCATGATTTTGTTTCCAGCACTTCAGATGCTTGATTGGGCCTTTATGACTTCAACAAGCAAACTTGTTTTGTTTTGTTTTCAAACAGGGTTTCTCTGTGTAGCCTTGGTTGTCCTGGAACTCACTGTAGACCAGGCTGGCCTTGAACTCACAGTGAACTTCCTGTCTCTGCCTCCCGAGTGCTGGGATTAAAGGCATGTGCCACCACCGCCACCACCCAGCTTCAATAAGCCAACTGTTACTCAGTAGTTTTTCTTGAACCTTCTAAAACAATATATCAGCATTCTAACTATGACACAAATCTCACGTTTCCTTAACACTCCAGTATTGTTTACAGATACCCAAATTTCTTAGACTTTTCAACTTAAAAGTCCAATCTGCATACACACTGATGTGCATTGTAGATTGGAATCATGATGGATCTGTTGGATGTTGGGGTTCAGAATTCCACACCCAGAATGTAGTGTTATGGCAGGCAGAGTAGAAAGCCTCTAAAGTGGACCTTCCCTGCCCAGCAGTCTCTCTCTCCCCAGAAGCAAGCTGTAGGCACCTCCAAAGGCAGGTCAGAGGCACCAACCTCCCTTCTTTCTTCCTGTCTCTCTTCACTTGATGACTTTGTTTTGGAGGGACCCTGGCTATAGCCAGTGGGGAGATTCACACACAGAGGCCAAGAAGAATCCTACAGACAGGCTTTCTGGGGCCCAGCAGCCTCCTACCGTAACGTCACACCTCTAGTCTAATTATGTCTAAATGGCTACCCATCTCCCATCAAGTCAAGAGCCTTCCTCAGTCTGTGTGTCTGCACTGTCTATGTGCGGTGACAGGGTGTCTGCCCCCATAAATAAATACAGAAGATGTCAAATGTGATGAACTTTATTTGTAGGTGGTTTGTGTTTGTGAGTGTGCTGTGTGTGTATGTGTGTGCACATATGTGTGGGGTTCACAGAGAAGCCAAAAGACAACCTTTAGTATTGCTCTTCAGGAGCCGTCCACCTTGCTTTTTGAGACAGGGGTTCTCTCTCTCTCTCTCTCTCTCTCTCTCTCTCTCTCTCTCTCTCTCTCTCTCTCTCTCTCTCTCTCTCTCTCTCTCTAACGCTCTGGCTACCCCTGGGGGCCCACCCACCCTCTGCTTTCCAGGCTGGTATTGCTAATGCCCATTACTTCCACTCCTGGCCTTTTATTTATTTATTATGTAGGTTTGGAGGCTTGAACTAGGTCCTCATGCTGGCATGATTGGCACTTCACTGACTAATCTATCTCTCCAGCCTCTGAGGGACACTTTTAACACCTACAGAGGTGATCCCTGTGTATTGTGGGAATTTCTATTGCTGGAATTTCTCTTCATTCATTCTAAACTTTCCTAGGCTGAAAACATCACCTATTGAACAATCCCAGGTGAAAAAGGATGGAAGGTTTTGGCCCTTCTAGTTCCAAGAGAATCCACACCAACTCCTTTCTAACGCAACTGCCAGCTCTAACCCTTGCTGTTATCAGTTCTAGAGCCATCATGACTCACGGTGTGGGTGCCCTTTAACGCCGTAAGTCTGACAATGCCAACTTGTTGCCTCCACACCCAACTCCTCAGTGCCTAGTTTGGGGGTTTTGGGTAACCTACTTCCTGTTTTGAATGACAGGTTCTCATGTGTAAGGGAGAAAATTCCTACTAAGCAGATTCAGCTGCCCAACACACTCCCTTCGGCCCCTCCCCCCCATCTTCTTTCTTCAGGTAGACATGGGTGGGCCAGCAGTTTGCACACCAGGTTGCTCTTCCCAGAGTGGGGATGGAGGTCCCAGTGATGATAGCCTGTGCTCTGCTTGCGGTGCTGCTGGTGCTCTCAAGTCTCTCTGCAGCTCAGTTTCCAATCATGCAGACATGAGAGGGGCCTTGAGACGGGAGGATGAACTTCTCTGCAGGCCTCAGCTGGTGTGGACGATGCTTCCATGCGGCACCTTACATCAGGGTGGGAGAGACAAGGTATGGTCACCTCTGACCTCAATAACAGATCTTCACGCTCCAGCGCCTCCAGCGAACAGGCGGCTTGACATTTTGTATGATGAGATTGTTCACAATCGAATGTGCCGCTATCTCGCAATGAGAAAGGCCAAACTCTAGACAGGTCTCCCCCATAACCTTCACAGGGGTGGCTCATGGGTGGGAAAGCGTACAGCCCCGTGTTTAATGGCCGCTTCTAGGCATTAATGTGAATTCAAAGGATTTCACACGCACAGCCTGGCTTAAGTAGATCATGGCACCTTGTTCCAATTTGTTCCATGTTCTGTAACAGAAGACCTGAGGCTGGGCAATTTATGAGTGGCAAAGATCTAGGTCAGTGCTTCTCAATCTGTGGGCAGCAACCCTGTGTGTGGGGGGGGGTCAAAAGACCCTTCCATAGGTGTCACCTAAGACCATCAGAAAACACAGATACTTAAGTTATAATTCATAACAGTAGCAAATGTAGCAAATGTACAGTTACGAAGTAACAAAGAAAATAATTTTATGGATGGGGTCACCACAACATGAAGAACTGTATTAAAGAGTGGCAGCATTAGGAAGGTTGAAAACCACTGGTCTGTGTGTTCCTTTCTTCTAGGTGGTGTTGGGAATCAAACCCAGGGCGGTACCTATATGTTCCAGCACCGAGTCTTAATTCCATGCCTAGAGGCTTCTTATGGTTCTGTTGGCTGGTATGTCCAAGGCTGGGGAGGCCCTCTTGCAGGAAGAATCTGTGTGAGAAGAGATCCAGCTGGTCTGTTTTGCCAGGAACTTTTTGTGTGATAACTGATCCACTTCCATGACATTAATCTAACAGGACAGCCCCATTTCTCCACTCTGCTATGCTGGGGGTCCTGTTTCCAGCTAGGGCCTCTGCAGAATGACACACGAGCACATGGGCAGTGTGCAGAACCCTACTGTTCATAAAACAAGCAAGGCCTTCATAAAACCGGCAGCAGAATCCGATGGGTCCTGTCAGGGAATTTTCACAAGCTTAGTTCAGGTCTTCCAGACAGACAACTCTCCCCTCCTAATCGAACTGCTGACTGGAAATGCTATAGCCAGGTGACAAGCAGCACCTCCCTGATGGGCATGGTGGAATATGTGGGATGGGAAATTACATGCATAGTAGCCCGCCCTCATCCTCACGGTGGGAATCACAGGCCAGACAGAAACTTCCTGCAACTGAACAAGTACAGTACTTCTTCAAAACGGGGACCCTGCAGCTTACTACCTCACACTGCATGTGGTACCTCTGTTATTGTCTAGCCCTCTGCTCCACGCAGTGTACTCAGTAAAACTCAGTTTTCTATTTTGGTTTACAAAATTCACAACCACCGATCTTTACCCCACAACCAAGGTGGCCAGTCCACATCTATTACATAGAAATATGTATTTTCCAACCACAAAAGGCTGTCAACTTCCTTAAAGGACTCTGTGACACTCCTGCCAGCTCCACAGCAGACACCTGCTCTTCTAGTATGCTGTCCCCTAGGGCATGTGAATGAGAGGGAGGGCGCATCTGGACAACAGAGGTGGTGGCCTGGATGCTGGACACACATGTAGCTAGTATCTTTGTGACACTTGGAGAACTTCGGCAGAGTTCAGTGTCAGGTAAGACTCTTTGTGGGAGGTGTGGGCCTGACAGTGTGCCTTCCTAGACATTAGTAATGCCAGCTGGTTCTCCTTGTGTCTTGTCACCCAGGGGTGGTTCTAAGAGGTTGGCCAACACGGGCTCATCTGAACCTCACAAGCATCATTGGAAGGAGGCCAAGCTATTTCCATGTGGTTTCCAGCCCAAGGCACCCGCGGTGAAACCACTTCATCTGTGTAGTGACTGTCCTCATGATGCCTGGCCTCTGTGACAGACAACCTTGTCCAACTCTTATGCGGTCCTGCAGCAATGGCTGCTTATTTCATGTTACACATGTAAATGGAAACTCAGGAAGGTAAGTGCCTTGCCCTGAGTGCTGTAGCTCTCAGCAGTTTCCAGAACTGTCCAGCTCCTCCCATCAACTCAGACAGGCTCTCTCTGGGACAAAGTTTGTGTTTCTAATTGGGTGATAACCTTAAAAAAATAAATACCGTGAACACCTTTGATGAGAATGGAATTTTTTTTTTTGTTTTGTTTTAGTGCACTTTGTTCTGTATGGGTGGGAAACAAAAAAGGGACTTTTCCCCAAATTTAAAAACATTGAGCTGTACCAGGCTCTGTGACAACAACATTAATGTATTTCTTTTCAGATAAATTTCAGTATGTTTTTCCATACTGAAATTTATCTGAAAAGAATTCAGTATGTTTTTCATATAACTTGATTAAAAAAAAAAATGTGTGTGTGTGCATGCCACGGTACACGTGTGGAGGTCAGAGGACAATTTGGAGGAGTTGTTTCTTACCTCCTAGCTTGTTGAGGTGGGATCTTTCTAGTTATTTTGGCTGTGTGGTGTTCACACCAGGCTGGCTGACTAACCTGAGCTTCTGTGTGATTCCTGCCTCTTGCTTCCCAACTCAGTGGGCATGCTGGGGTTACAGATACAAGCTGCACATCTGACTGCTTACCTACGTTCTGGGGTTCCAATGTCAGCTTTGTACAAGTGTTGTTTTGCCTTCTGTGGTGGTTTGAATGTAATTGGCTCCATAAGCTCACAGGGAGTAGCACTATTAGGACGTGTGGCTCTGTTAGAGTCTGCTTGGCCTTGTTGGAGGAATTGTCACTGTGGAGGCAGGCTTTGAGGTTTCCTATGCTCAGATAGCACCAAGTATGTCAGCGACTTCCCGCTGCCTGCAGGATGTAGGACTCTAAAGCTACTTCTCCAACACTGTCTGTCTGCAATCATGATAATGGACTGAACCTCTGAAACTAAGTCAGGAACAAGTCACCGATTCGGCAGGTCCGAGCAAAGGTGGCAGGAGCAAGGCCACCTCACAGGTGGCCTTGGCTTAAGCAATAGAGGCCTCAGAAAGGCTGGGCCAGTCAGGTGGCAGCTACACCAAGAGCAACATAGGCCAGATGCTGGTGGCCACAGGCACGCTGGTCAGGAGCTGTAATGCCTAGCCGCTCGTGTAGTCTCCAGCCCAGGTGGGCTGAGGGTGAGCTGGGAAGGGCAGCTTGGAATGTGGGGTTGAGTGTCGGACGGAACACTGAGCTCCACAGGAAGGGAAGGGTAGCGTGTCAGAGGACCCTTGGCAGGCTTGTTCTAAATTTTGGCTCTAACCCTTTTAAAAACAAACACTCTATGTGGTGGCTGTCTAGTGGCTTCCTGTGGTTTTGATTCA
Organism: Cricetiscus sungorus; assembly: GCA_030556225.1. Classification (NCBI taxonomy): domain Eukaryota; kingdom Metazoa; phylum Chordata; class Mammalia; order Rodentia; family Cricetidae; genus Cricetiscus; species Cricetiscus sungorus. The sequence continues at coordinate 11,818,661 of JANBXA010000741.1, forward strand.
CTCGGGTGAATGAGAGAGATGTTGAGCAAGGGGAGGCCCAGGAACACACGGGTGTCTAGTCACGCTGCAGGCAGAGAGCCACAGCCCTCTGCCGGCCCAGCAGGCACCTGTAATGTGAGTGTGAAAGCTGGGGGTGTGCGCTTTATTAGCTTAATACTTTTATATTTTATGGGGGAAATAGAGAACTAAGAAATAGCTAAACTCCCCAAAGTGCATTCTCAGAAAGTGGCTGCAGTGCCACAGTGCCCCTGAGGAAGTGCCTGTGACACCTGCTTTTAGCAGCGTAATGAAATGGCAAATGGCACCCGGGGGGAAACACAGTGTCACCAGAGTGAAACCTGTAAATTCCTGACAAATGCCATCACATTTACTGGGTGAGGGAAAAAAGCTCCACACGACTCCTCTTTTATGCTAAAGACTTTATTTTCTAGACCTTTCAGAGAACAGCTTTCATTAAACACTGCTGGAAATGGCAGACACGTAGGTGAGGCAGGTGCTCTCAGAGACTAGACTCCAGTGGACTAGCTGGATGAAGGAGCCTTGGAGAGCTCACCATCCCTCCATGCAGGTCAGTCAGGTCTGCTTCCACACACTAGCCAAACTCCTACTGTTCCCATACAGCACCTTCAACACACAGCTACAGGATTAACATGCAGAGAGACACTTCTGAGGATGCACTCACTAGTCCTGACCAGGGCCCTGAGGCTCCGGCTACACACACTGGACCATGTCTGCCCAGGACAGAGAACCGGCTGGCACAGAGCTAGCCCAGCACACGGGAGGTAGCTCACACCACCCCGTGATGTCAAGGGTGTGGGTGTGAGACAAAGGCCAGGCCCCTGACAGGATGGCTGGTGAATGGCTGGCACCAAGCTTGTCAACACAAGCCACAACCTCAGCTCTTCTTTCCTAAACACTGCACATTTCAGGACATGAGCACAATCAAATGACTCCCAGTGCAAATCTCATTTTCTCCAGTCCAAGATGAACGTGCATGTGGTTAAAGGGCAGAGAGTCACGTCCACAGCTTTTCTATGCTGCAGTCCAGCTTTCATCTTCGAGTACATAAATAATCTTCTCCTGAGGCTGCCCTTCAGATGACAATCACAAGTGATGATGACCAATGGAGATGATTTGCTTTTGTCACAGCATCTGAGTCCAAATGGGTCACCTGCAGCCTTCATGCGGAATTTAGAAACTGGGAAATCATTTAAGCCTCCAATCTAGAAGTGACTCCATGGTTACACAAAGAGGGCAGCTCCAGCAGAGGCTAGAGCTGGGAGCTAGCAGACACAGGGGGGAGGGCAAAATACTTCACGGCATGGGAGGTGGGGGCGGGCGGCATGCAGGTCCATCTATCTACTCTCTCAGCCTCTGCTGGGTATTCAAGAGACCTCACTTTTGGTCTTTTGCCAGGGAGGACGATGCAAGAAGGTAGACTGCTGTGGCCATTATTTTAGCATCTTTACCATGTAGGGGCCTTGTAATCTGTAGCCAATCTTTCGGTAGTAGTTCCTGGTGCCGACCCCTGCAAGAGAGACAGAGTAAACAGAGCTCTAGTCAGCCTAAGTTTAGTAGCCCTCAGGAGCCAGCCATGGGCTCTCAGCCTCATGCCTTGTCCAAACTGAATCTCAGTGCAGCAAGTGTGACCCATTTCTATTATGCGGACATCGAGGTGTATGAACATATAGGCTTTGCTGTGTAGGACCAACACCCTCTCCCAACTGTTAACACAGGACCAAGGTACATGGCGTGCATATTTATGTAGGCCACAACAGATGCACCTAAAGCATGTTTCAGGGTCTGCATGCATGGATCAGTGCCACTTGGCACTGAGGGAGGGAGGGAATGCAGGTGAACAAGGAGAAGAGGGTTCACACAGGGAGGCCTGTATTCATAATGGTTTTCTGGAGGTGAACGAGAAGCTTGCAAAGCTAAACATGGCGCCTGTCCGAGGTGCTGGAGTACACAAGGGGTCACACTTCAGTTGTCGCCAGAAGTGGGATTGATGGAACGGCCCTGGCTCACGGGAACACATGGTTTGTGAAGAGAAAGGTGGGCTTTCTTCTCCAAACAACTCTCTAGTTGTCTGTGGGTGCCAACTTGCCATCCCCAACTTAACTCCGTTCTGATAGCTACTAAGTTACAGCAGATGATTCAGGGTGAGGGCCCAGCCCCCCAAGAATGCCTAAGTCTCAGATACCAACCAGTTTTAAGTACTCCAATCTTAAATCAACAAGAAACAGAACTCCCCACATCGTTTGTTTCCACCCATGTCGGAGTGTTCTGAGTGTTAGTTAGCACAGCTGAAGTCCATACAGTGGAGGTACACAATTGATGGATGGATGGATGGATGGATGGATGGATGGATGGATGGATGGAAGTTCACTTGGACTAACTCTAATCGGGAACCACACTGTCTTGCACACTTCTGCTTGTTGTGCTATTATGATGACTTCTGTCCAACATGGGTTGGTGCAGAGCAAGGGCATGGTAGACATATGAATAATGTACATGGGAAACAGCTCAGACTCTGAGAACAGAAGGTTCAAAGCCCAAAGGGTGGGTTCTAGATTTGTAGGCATACTCCATCCCCTCAATGAAAGGCCCAGGGAGTGACATAACATAATAGGACAACCCAAGAAAAGAGAGAACTCAAATATCTACAGTAGCAGGTGGGTACAGTCACAAGGGAACATAACATAGCAGTGAGAGAGCAACTATGTCATCTGTATCCACATGGAGAAATGACCCCAAACTGTGTGGACGGAATCAGATAATAAAACATTCCACTTACACAACATTCAGACATGGGAAAGTCTCCAAAGTTTAGTCAGATAACAGTCACATTTGAAAGATGACAAGGGTTCAGGCCTCCATGTGCTGAGGATACTGTCACTCATCAAGCAGTGGTTACATGGGAACACACACTTGTTCCTAAAGCTTGACACTTCTATTTACCACAGATATATGACATGCCTCATTACTGAACCTCAATGGTTACAGCCATTCAATACAGATTTGAAAGTGTTTCATGAGTTCAAACTTGTCTGAAGGAGTCCACAAAATAAGGCAGAGTGGGCCAGGAGAGGAAGAAGCTAAGAAGCCAGGACCAGGACAATCTGACACAGTCACCTGTGCCCAGCTCCTTCTAGAACCCTGGTCACTAGAAAGGGAATAACAAACTCTATGCCTGATTAGCTCTCACTATACAAAAGACCTTTTTACAGATAGTACCAACTTGGTAAAAGTCAGAGCAGGCACAACCTATACGGGAGATCAGAGTGCAGGGTTTGAGTCCTTGTGACCCACATGAGTGTATGAGGACAAAAAAATCAGATTCAGAGCCTAGGATCAATAATGGCAGGTCCTAAAGCTCGAATTCCTGTCTGAAATACAAGTTCTTTTACCCTCCAACCCCTTGGCTTTAGTTCCTGCCTAAAAGGACCTTGTGCTATTAAAGGATAGAAGTGGCTGACCCTATTGATCTGCCATGCTCACCCCTATGCAGCCCTCGCCTGCTTGCCCCCCACTCCCAGCTCAGGAGTTGGAGACCCTGGGGGGGTTTCTTTCCTCTAGCCAGAGGCTAGCCCCTATTACAGGATTAACACCTCTCCCTCCTGGCTGGCAGAACAACTTTAACCACAGCGACACTGTTTCAGTATTGCATACTCTATTCCAGTGTGTCTCTGCCTCCCTGGAGTGCCAGCTCTTTAAGCAAAGGCTTTTGAAACTGGGGTTATTATACTGACTAGCACATAATCAGGATGTAGTAAATGTCCGGGGACCTATTACATGCTCATTATTTTCTTGTTGTGTACACACAGAGAAATGTGTTCCTGCAAGATGCACTGCAGAAAATGAGAGCTGGCTTGGCGTTGGGAGCCAGGTGGTGGGAGGACTACACACAGAGGTGGGAGGGGCGACCCTTAGGAACCTTCCAGATCTCTCTACCTTGCTGGCCAAGAGACATCATTTCCCATGGACTTACTGATGCTGTAAGGATCTCAAGCATCCGGAAGTAGAGACACAGGTCTACTGAATCTCTAAGCCACCAGGCAACTCCCAGGATGGCTGATTCACCCCTGGGACTTGGCTCTTCACTTTCTACTTGGGGGAGTCCCAAATTATCCCCTCACATCTCCTTAGTTTAGACCCTACACACATATAATTCAGCTCATTTGTATGCTCCCTGTCAAAGCAAGATGGTGGCCTTGTTTTAAGATCTGGAGCTTGGCAATGTGTTTTTATATATCACAGGCCCATATAAGCCCGTATAACCAGGAAGGTGAGTGATGGAGACCGCCCCAAGTTCTCAGGCGGGTGATTAAGACATGGGCTTTTCCAGAGCTTATTGAAGCATTTCTCAGCAATGACTCCAAGTGAGCCTCCTGCTCCTGGGGTCTTTATTCCTCCTTCACATAGACTGGGTCCTTGTGACCAGGTTGGGAAAGGCAGTGGGCTTTTGTTGAGGCCCTATCTGGCCAGCTTAGGCTTTGTTTTCAGGAACATACAACAGCCCCAGACAGTTCCTGGGACTCTTAGAAGCTTCAAGTGCTTTGGAGAGCCTGGCCTCTGGCTGGTCCAAACTCCAAGTTCTTCCCCCTTCATATCTGATGCACCTTGTTTCCTGCCTATTTCTCAAATCTGCCAGACAAACTGGCACAATACTATGTCTGCCCTTGGCCAGCTAGAAAGAGAATGTGCCATTACCCGGCTGAAGGCCCTACCTAGCTCCTGCCTCCTCTACGCCTTTGTGGGGCTCAGGCAAAGTCCTCAGTCACGGTAACTTTCCTTGTGTTAGTCAGCCAGGAGAAAGCAATTACCCTTTGGAGCTGACGTCAGTGGCCTCCTGGACCGTGCTGACGTGCTTGGCTGTCTTGGTCCCAGATCAGCCTGGCTGCCGCCGCCTCTCCCCTGCATAAGAAACACACAGCTGTGCAAGTAGGAGTTCTCTACTCCATTGCTTGTGAGGGGTGCCGTGCAGGAGTCAAGCGCTCTCGGCTGTGGTCTTTGGGGTGCTCACTGTAGAGCCCCAAGTTATCAGAGGAGCAGCAAAGGTGGGGAGGGGCACAGCTTTGTTTATCTTCAGGGTTATTTGGTCCACAGACAATTTATCCATGTCATAAGGATCTTATTTTTATTATAGACAGAGTAAAAATTTATATGTTCACTATTTTGTCAGCTGTAACAATACCAAAATGAGAAAAAAAAGAATACCACAAAAACTGTCTACAGCTATAGTCTCACATGTGACTCTAGTGACCAGTCTCTGTGTTATCTCCTTGGCTTCATTTCTGCCTTAGGCCTTTTGGGAGAAGGAAATGTACGTGAACAGATTTAAATGTGCACACTACAAGCAGTTACTAAAATGGCCTCTGCTATCGTCTCTCAAGGGAATTAAAGGAAGAGGGTGTGACTCGCTCCATACAATGAGGGGACACCCAGCATGCAGCGGGGAAACCTCTGTCCTAAAAGTAGATGATCTCCAAGTCTGGCTGCCAAGAGCCACAGGGAAACAGCAGTGAGTGAATCTCGGGTCCTTCTCTGTGCTGAATGCTTAGACTGCAGCCTCGGGTGTGGAAAGAAGCCCCTGCTTTCTGATCCCTCTCCCTGGCTTCGTGTGATGTTGCTTAGCTCAAAACACAGCCCTGCCTGCTCTAAGGGGGAAGAGAGTCTACTCAAGACTTCTCACTAACTGCCTCAGCCACTGGCTATGGGAGAAGGGTGATTATGGTTGCATAAGGAAGTCTAGTACTGTGTGTGTGTGTGTGTGTGTGTGTGTGTGTGTGTGTGTGTGTTTAAGAGAGAGGGAGGGAGGGAGAGAGGGAGGGAGGGAGGGAGGGAGGGAGAGAGAGAGAGAGAGAGAGAGAGAGAGAGAGAGAGAGAGAGAAGAAGAAGAAGAAGAAGAAGAAGAAGAAGAAGAAGAAGAAGAAGAAGAAGAAGAAGAAGAAGAAGAAGAAGAAGAAGAAGAAGAAGAAGAAGAAGAAAACAGTTAACCAGGACACAAATGGAAAAACCCAGTTGTTTAGTAAAGTTCTACACTACTGAAGACTGGGAAGATGGTTCGGTGGATAAGGCACAAGCAGGGGACTCTAGTGCAGATCCTCAGCACCCACGTTAAAAGCTGGGTGTGGCTGTGCATGTGTGTGTGCTGGGGATGAAGGACTAGGCTGGCAGCCTCTCTCTAGGTTCAGTGACAGACCCCAACTCAAAGGGATGTTTTCCTGTGGCTGCTGCTGTCATGCACACGGACACCCATTGCCCACACCCACTCAAAGTAACTCTCTTTGTTTCTCAGAGGATCGATCACACACCCGAGAACACAGAGGTATCTACACTTTCCTTTAAGAAGAAATGATAAATGAAGAGCTGGAAACTTACTTCCAACGAGAGTAAAGAACAGTGTGACAGCTGAGGACAAAGAGGAGGAGGAAGAGGAGCGAAGACTTCTCAGCACCTGTGTGCCAATGATGGAACCAGCACAGAGCTCTGCATATACCAGCTTTCCTAGACCCTGCGGGGCTGGGGCTGCGGTTCTGAGGGCTTTTCTGAGCGGGTCATAGTTCAGCTCACTGGAAGAACTGCCCTTCGACTCAGGCACCCCAAACACTTGTGGGTACTCCCCTGCTGCTCCCAGTCTGCTCCACGAGGAGCATACTTTCCAATGACAGCACAGGGAGGACTTAGCTTGTTGTGACCTCCTGACCTTGTGCATTTGTGTCCAGGTCTCAATGGCTTTTGTGTGACAAACCACTGGAGAAACTGAGACACAACCACCTTCCATTTCAATAGAAGGCTCGGAAAGAGACTAAATCACAGGGAAGGCCAGGTGATGCTGGCAAGCAATGAGCTGCTGTCAACAGACTGTACCCAACATGGGGTGGACTACTGGAGAGGGGGAGACCTGTGGCAAAAACTCGACAAACTGTGGCCGCCACCATACAAAAGATGATGGGACGACAACTCTGAGTCCGGTGGGAGGAGTGACCGAGAGGTGAAAGGAATGGAAGCCAGACTCAGGAAGAGCAGAAGGCAGAGTGAGTCCTCATGCCTGCGCAGAGAAGAGAACTGGGTTTGATTACCACAGATGCGGGATCAGGATTAAGTGTTAGCAAAATTTAAAATGCTTCAAACTTGAAGCTGTGGGAGTCACAGCTTCTAATGATGAGGTGGAAATCAGGGTGGCTGTTCTGACTCAGGCAGCTGCTAGTGCAGGAAGGGCAGGGAGATCCACACAGCTTGGTCCACACTTCCCATCCAGACAGGGCTGCATGGGAGTCACCGAAGAAGGAGGGAGTTGCTTCATAGACTCAAGAGGTCAAGGGACAGGGACTGGAATTGGGAGCCCAGCCAAGATGGAGACCTAGAACCAAAGTGCACTCACTCCAGCTTGGGAGTGAGTGCAGCAGGCTCACCCACAGGGCCTAGCCCAACCAGCATTTGGGCAAAGGCAAGCAGAAGTCTTTCTTGGAGGTGGCTAACAGCATGCTTAAAGCATTACTGAGAGCAAATTCTTGTGTAAACTGCTGGGTGATTACAAAAGCAGGCAAAATACACTAAGACAACACGAGAGAGACAATAGCTGTAGGCACTCCAGTGGACATCACCTGGCCAAGGCTCTAAAGGAATGTGTTCACCACATGTGAGGAGAAAGAAGCTGAACCTAAGTATGTCTACAATCAACTGGAACTCAGGAATCATGATAGGACAGAGTTGAAAAGAACTGGAATTCAAACAGTTAAAAAAAAAAAAAAATGAATAGGAGGAAGGCCAGGTATGCCAGGGCACTGGGGAGGCAGAGGAAGACAGATTTGTGTGAGCTCCAGGCCAGCCCTGGCTACATGTCCATAATGAGACACTGCCCCTAGCCGCCCCTCAGGAAAAAAAAAGGAAAAGAAAAGAGTAGGATGAGGGCATTATCAGACAGTAGATTAGAACCAGCAGAACTAGCAGAGTGGAAGTTTGGTCAGAGCAGTCAACAGACCACAGAGAAGCCATGTGTTGGGGAGAGGGTATGATACTCAGTGGACACATATATAACTGGAGATTTAGAAGGAGGAGAGTACTGTAAGCTCACATTAGAGGATGAAAGCCATTCAGAACTGACTAGAAAAAAACAAAACAAAACATTGCACTAACTAAAGAAGCCAGACAAAGGTGGAGCAGGAAAGCCTTACCCAGGAAACACAGTAAACCAGACAGAAATAAAGACAGTCTGAAGAAAAACAAACAAACAAACAAAAGTATGATATACAACCAACAAGAGCGTAAGACCAGAATGGAGGCACCCTTGTACTGAAAACTTGAAAAGGAGACTTGCTACAGAGAGGAAACAGCCCCACCCCACAGGGAGCTTCTTTAACACCCAAACACCCAGCAGACTGAGACAAGCCGCGGGACACCTGCATAAAGGACCCTCTATTATCAGCAGAAATGTACAAATCATAGCATATGTTCGCCCAGTCTCACCACAAAGCTGAGCAAACACAACTAGAGTGAAAAAACATGCAACATAATTCCACCTATTTAAAATTAACACCAAGAACACTAAACTATATAGCTAAGGGATGCATATTAGGTAGTAAAATGAAAAGAAAATATCAAATTTTCAAAAAGAAAACATCTTCATCTGCATGGGGTCACATGTAGCGCTCTCTCTCCTCTCTCTGTCTCCTCTCTCTCTCTCTCTCTCTCTCTCTCTCTCTCTCTCTCTCTCTCTCTCTCTCTCTCTCTCTCTCTCTCTCTCTCTCTCTCTCTCTCTCTCTCTCTCTCTCTCTCTCTCTCTCTCTCTCTCTCTCTCTCTCTCTCTCTCTCTCTCTCAAATGCTCATGCCAAGGTTTCATTCCCAGAACAACAGCATTAAGAGGTGAGGTGAGGCCTCTAGGAGGTGAGGATCTGTGAATATAATTTGGGCACTTACAGAGGATTTGAGGGATCCTCTTTGTCTTCATGCCCCTCAGCCACGTGAAGAAACAGTGTCCTCTCAGAAAAAAGACCCTGCACACAACACCAAATATGCAGTTGCCTTGCACCCTACATTATCATCAGACCTGCAGTAAGCACATCTCTCCTGCTGCTACAAGTCTCAGGGATCCCCTGCAGCAGCCTGACAGAGTAAGACACGTGGGTGTGGTCAAACAATTCAGTCCAACATGAACAGGCTTCCCTTGCTACCTGTTACAGTTTACAGCCAAGCTGATAGAATGAAATTAAAAAGGGGGCAGTTACAACTATACAAATGCATACTAAAACTGGAAAATGAAGCAAGCCTTCACATGGATGGAAACATAAGAGAACTCAGGCTGAGATTCCAGAACAAAGGAAGAATAATACCGGAGCTCGAATGGGCATGCGCTCATGTCATATCCTGGTATTCCGAAAGGAGAGAAAACTTTGGTAAATGACTTAGACATTTTAATGCTAACAAGGAAAATATTGAAAATCTGGAGGGGTATTCTTGTTCGATGACACTTCTCTTCTTGGGGTACGAGGCTGTCCTTTATCATCAGCAATGTTAATTACATTTAATGAAGACTGAATCCCATACTCCCACAGACAAACTTGAAACCAGAAAGAAAATGCTAACTATCCCGTGAAGCTGAAATCTGAATTTTAAAAATCAGATATAAAAGACTGAGATGATGATTTATGTCATTTAATTAAAAAAAATAGTGAAACAGACAAATGTAAAGAAACTGTTTCAATTACTTTTGGTTTAATTAATCAGCTATTTATCAAGGGTTATATATGTGCTGCAGTGTTAATATGGGGAAATATATTCATTAGTTTTATTCATTTACTATTGAAATGAGACTTTACTGTATCCCATTGATCTGAAAGAATGGCAATATTTCACTCAAAAACACATTGGCATGGAAGCAGGGAAAAGCTTTTATTCTCAACATCTGAAAAAGAACCAATTAACTCAATGACCTGAAATCTTTCAGACAATCTCTCTCCTGTTCTGTTAAAAAGAAAAAAAATTGCAAAATTGATAAAGGTTAGCCACATAAAACTGAGCTCCTTCAAGGTAGCTAGTTATGGCAAGTCATTAATACTCTATTCTTGATGGGAAAGGGGGTACCTGCAGGGACTCTGCTACCCAGCAGCCTAAATGTCCTCTGCACATTTGCAAGGGCTCTTTGAAGATTACACAGTAAAAGGAACAAAGACCCAAAGCAAGTAACTTAGAAAGCAGAACTTGGATTTCCACATTCCATCATTTTCCATGGTGGTGTCCAAGCCGGTGATGCTGCCTGGCATCCTACAGGCTTTTCTTGAGAGTCTGACTCGGGAGGGTGCATGTCATCTTTTTGAAAGTGGAGTGGCTACAGCCACCAGAGCAGATGTATGTGACAGCACTCTCACTACCTTCTCTTGTCTCAAATCATGAGTATATTGCTAAGAAGCCAGTGACTGGGAAAATCTACTGCCTGGAGCAGGACAGCTCTCTCTACTGACGGCTTCTTTGACACAGACTTTAAGTGGTAGAGTAGGAGGTTCCAGAAGGCAGCCTCCAAACCACAAGACACAAACTGGAACTGACTATCTTGTGACACCAGGTCTTGCTAAATGCAACAGGGAGGGGAACACTTGGTGAAGGCAGGAGCCATGACCTCTGGCCAGAAGCCGACTGAGAGGATCAAGGATCCAGAAAGCAGCTGGAGGAATGATTGCCACATGTAAGGAGTCTTCATTGTGACTGACAGTTGACAGCAGAAACCAAAGAAGTCTCAACTGTGGGATCACTTACTAAACTGCCGAAAGAAAATGACCAGCCAACCGAGAATTCTACATTTGACAAGAACAAAGGAGGAAGGCATTCCTAAATAAAAGCTAAGACGTTTTGTTACTTGACTTGCCTCACAAGAAAGGCTGAAGGAACCTGGAGCAAACAGAACTAAAGGGCACTGGTAAAGGAAGTCACATACAGGACACACAAAAGCCAGTAGTTTTAATTTATAATTTCTCTTTACTTCCTATGGAATTTATAATTATAATTTATAATTATAAGTCTATGTTGGTGAACACACAAATCTGAAGATATAATCTGTGTCAAGAACAGCACAGTGGGAGGGGCAGATGGTCTAGGGCCCAGTACTTTCGTGACATCATGCCACTGCCAACAGGAGCACATGGTGTGTTCTGTGGGGAAATCATGAAAAACACTGAAACCGGACAAAATACCTTTTCCTACCAGAGTGGAATGAAACCAGAAATCAGTAACAGGTAGAAGGGAGATGCTGGAGTACACAAGCAGGGCCTCGGGGTGCAGCACTCATGAAGGCAGATATCTACAGAAGGGTGGGACTCTGGTGATGTAGGGTGATGTAGCTGCTCTGGGATCACTTGCTCCTCATATCCACCACAGAAAACAGTGACACCCATGTACTTGTGAGGTGTGCTGTTGAGCTGGAGGCCTCTTAAGACACCGTCTTCTCTGCAGATGCAGGGCAGGCTCCTACACTTTGGGCCAGCTGGTGCTTTTCACAGTGTAAAAAGTTCCAGGACAATATACCATGGAGGCTAGGGTAGGGTCTCTACCCATCTCTAAGTGTGGAGGCTTTCTCTCTGCCTTGACTAGGACTTGGTACCAATGTTCAGACCTGGACAATTACTTGTGAGGCTGAAGACATTTTATTAGACACACACACACACACACACACACACACACACACACACACACACACACACACACACACACGATGAAAACTGCAGAACTCATAATAAATATGTGGAAATTTAGTAATATAATCTTAAATGACGAATGGGCTAAAGAAATAACCCCAGGGAGGTGGGAATCACCATGAACAGCAAAGGAGAAAGCAAAGCAGGCTGGCGGCTTACTTCCATAGCCTAGGACTCAGGAGGCTAGGGGAGGAGGACTGCCACATGCTTGAGCTACCCTGGAGTACACAGTGAGTTCCAGACCCATGGGCCTCAGAGGAAGACCCCAACCTTCCATTTCCAAATTCACCAAGTCCAGCAAAGGCAGTGTTCAGAGGGAAATTTATAGCTGCAAATGGTTATACTGAAAAGAAATATTGAGAAATGAGCAAGAAAAAAAAAATGAGCAGATTAAACTCAAAGCTAGCACAAGAAAGGCAATGACAGAAATATTGAACAGAAAATAAACAAAGCAAAAGTTCATTCTTAAAGCTGCCCAACCTTACTTCAGAGAAAATGTCTCTAAAATAGAAACAAGTGGGGGCATGGCTTACACTCACACACAAAAATATAAACGAGTAAACAAACAAATGTAAAACAACAACACAAAGGGGCTGGTGAGACTGCTTAACAGGTAATGGCGCTGGCCAGCAGGCCTGATGACATGGGTTCAACCCCTGGGGCCCACACAGGTGCAAGATGAGAAACAACTCTCAAAAGATGTCCTCTGACCTCCACACATGCACTGTGACACACACACTTGACTCCCCCACTAGATAAATGTATCAAAACATTTCAATAAGAGAGGCAGTACTACTGTGTTCCTTCTAGAAGGAAATACATTTATGAGCGCACACTATGGAAAAACTGAACAAGCACACTGGACAAGCCACAGGAAGTGGACAAATTCTTCAGAAACACAGACGCAGACAAAGAGCAGAGTCCAAACTACAGCAAGGAGAGTCAGGCCCACGATCACATGATGTTCCTCCCATTTTAAAAGTAAATACAAGCCTGGGGAGGCCAGGGTCAAATAGCTGGAGGTAAATTCTATCACACAGATTTAAAAAGAATAAGTATTAATTCTCCCCAAGGACTTCCAGCCAATGGAGAAGGACTCTTCTCTTTGGGGTCAGAACCAAGGTGCTTGTGTTGCCAGCCCTGTTCAGGCTACCCAGGCTCTGAAGCAACTCCAGTTACAGCTTACCACAGCACAGACCAGAGAAAAACCATCTGCATGTACTGCTTAAGTACTCACACAGCTGTCATTAAGCAAATATGTAATCTCTGCTTTAAATCTCCAGAGTTGAAGCTGGGTGATCATTGTGTTAGTCAAATAATCTGAACAACTGGTAACTTATACGTGATTCACAGGAAGAAGGGATAGCATCACAGATCTTGGGACCCTGGACTGGTTGGTATACCAAACATTCCTAAGGTGGTGAGTACACTAGATAGCAACCATCTGCTCAGGGAGGCAGAATAAGAGAACTTCTGGCAGAGTCCAGAGCTCAGGCCAGGATGCCAGAAGAGTGAAAATATGCCGTGTGATGTGTTGGAAGCAGAAATCTCCAAACTGAAAGGCTCTAAGAACCCTGGCTTAGAGGGCTGCCACAACATTTTCAGTATTATTTGGCAATATCTATTCACCTTAAGGGAAAGAATCCTGCCTCTGATAGCTATAAACAATAAAACATTATTAAATTAAATGAGTTAAGGCAATGTCAAATGTTTACAGAAAAAAAAAAAAACCAAAAACCAAAACAAAAACCCAATACTGTTCCCAGGAGAGTGGATGAGGAGTTAAGGGTGCAATAAAGCATTAAGACAAAATACAGCAACATGTTAGAGTGTTAGAGAAGGCTTGCTTCCTCAGCAAGACACTTGAGTGGTGCCCACCTTTACAATAAAGGCAGGCAGTCAATAGCCTTAAAGCTCCCAGAATTTTATTAGCACAGACCACATAGTACAACCCGTTCCAAGTGAAAGCATACAACCATTACTGGCAACATCCACAAACCAGGAGGATCAGGACTGGGGAGAAACCTAGAGTACAGCAATGGAAGCAAGGCTAGACTTTGGATGGCAGACATTTCTGAAACACAAGAAGGCTAAAAGGGAAATGCCAACATGTAGTTTTTCCACTACTGACAGGCCATCACATCAGTGTTCCCTGCCTCTGTTAAGGAAATGTCCCCAAGACTCAGAAACCTACAAGATCTAAATGGTAGGTTACCAAGGAATATTCTAAGTGTGAGCACCAAGGAGGTCATATGATGTTTACTGTGGGATGGGTTCATGCAAAATGCTATCAACAAAGTGGTACCTCATTCATCTACAAGGGACAGATGTCAAGCCAGGGATGAGCCAGGCAACAATGCCTCCATGGCTGAACTACAAGAAACACCAATTAGCAAACATGCAGTCATCTTGTTATCTAGCTGAATAGCATTCTATGCCATCAATGCCAGTCTGATTAATAATGATGCTGAAGTCAATAGAGGACTTTTAACAAACAGTGCAATACCTTATGCTGTATCTATTGTCTTTAAAAAGATGACAGCAATGATAAAAACAAGCCCATTGGAACACATACTAAAAAAGCAACACACATGATCACTGTTAGAATACCAAAGTAGCAGAAGATGCATGGTGACCAGAAAACGTGCATTTAATTAGAAGATGCTGCAGGGTAATTTACTTAAAAGAAAATTATCTGAAGAGTGAAGGAGACAGTACAAAAGAGAAAACACTCTTCCTTTTTGCTAAGTCCTGTATTAACACACTCGCACATGTGGTACAAACCAGTTTGCATTTGGCAGGCTTCCTGGCCCATTAGCAAATAGTCTGCCATAATAACGACGCTCTTCTGGGGACTCTGGTAGGATTATGAGTCCATTATCAGGCAGAACCAGCTACAAATGGACCCTGCTTTTCAATTAGATTATAATGCAAAGAATAAAATAACCTTGACCCAAAATGGAGAGCTGTGTAGGAGCCTGGAATACAGGTGAGGTTTCTCAGGTCCAGGAAACAAATCTCAGCTGGTCATAGCCTAAGGAAACAACTGCTATTTTCTGCCCACACAGAACATTATTAATCAGAGGCTCTAGGGCACCAGACCATTAATTTCTGTCCTAGGAAGCCATATTGGATTATATAAGGCACAAACACATTGATTTTTGACTACTGGGGACTGTAGTCACAGCCTTAGGTCACATGGCTTTGAGTAACATGATTAAGAATGACCTCATATCCATAGTGACTATTTCACTCACCCTGTCTTTAAGTCTCCCCTCCCCTCATCAATGGCATCGTAATAGATTTAAACAAAATGGCTATCAGGCTCTGACTTGAGAGATTTCTGACATCAACCATTCAGACCTTTTCTTGTTTCTCACCATCACGGTGTGATCTATCAAGCTTGTACAGCTCTTGGCCAATGGCCATATTAATTTTCTACTTGAAAGAACACAAATAGAATACTGCTTATGACGAAGGTAGTCAGGAAGCTTGGGGAATAAGTGTCCATCTTACCGCATAGTAATTAGCTTGGCAAACTGAAACAGTAACATGATTAAATCTGATACCTAGCCAAAATTGCTGAAAGAAAACAAAAAAACAAAAACCAAAACCCTCATTCTGTTGAAGGTGTTAAATGGCTTTTTAAACAGTAGCTATTGATGAAATGGTAGAAATGGTATGGGCATTGTGACATCAGAATTCTGGTTTCCATGGTGATTATTAGTGATGGCATTTGAAAAATTGTAGTTTCCACAGAAGCAGTCTTTGCATCTTCCCCATCCATGAAGGCTGAGATAAACTGCTTCTTGATGTTACAAGGACAGGGTGCTCATCACCAGATAGGCAAACACCACGTTTTTGCTCCCTCACCCCCCAAGACAGGGTTTCTCTGTATTGCTTTGGAGCCTGTCCTGGCACTTGCTCTGTAGACCAGGCTGTCCTGGAACTCACAGAGATCCACCTGCCTCTGCCTCCCAAGTGCTGTGATTAAAGATGTGCACCACCACCTAACTAAAATTTGGCCTAAGGAGGAGTGGGTGGGGGCTCAATCGAGTTATTAATAATGATTAAACTCATGGCAACCCTTCTGTCTTGTCCTAAGTACTAACTGGAGGAAGCATTTTTAAGTTGACAGTTAACTTTAAAACTGTTTACTAAGACAATTATGTACTTTAAAAAAGTGAGTGAACTTGAATGCCTCTTAGAAAATACTTCAACTAATTGCTTAAGGCAGATTTAATTTTTCTCATGCAGCTATGTTCACCAAGCACATAGTGTAGAGCTTTCAATAAATGCATGGAGGTAACAGATAAGAACAATGCTTATAAACAGGGAAAATGAGAATACATAGAACCTTTCTGACTAGTGGTTCAAGTCAGTTCTACAGCGAAGTTACCAGTACTGTCTAGAGATAGAGTACCAGATTATAAATCTAAGTAACAGAGAAAACCAGCTGCCAAAATGAAGGGAAGTTGCAATGAATCGGAGTTCTATATAAACATAATACTCCTACAGTCAGGCCAATGAAATGACAAATGATCCCCTCTCCTCACAAATCATGTCAAGACAGAACAGCTGTGCCACCACCATGTGTGACTTAGAAGAAAGCCATGAACACAGAGAGCAGAGTTATGAGCTGAGGACAATGTCAGAAAAAACAGAGTAGCTAAGTATCCACAACCCATGGTTGGGACCAATTGCCCGTGGGTACTTCAGCATTATCAAATACCTATCTGAGGATGAGAATGGAGCCACTATGAAGAAACTGAAGGGTCATCAACGGTATCAGACAAGGGGCTGGTCAAGCACAATCAGTACAAACTAAGCGGTGCTGTTGAGGACTGAGAAGCCAGATGTGGTGGTTTGATAGGAATGGCATCCATAGACTTGTATTTAAATGCTTAGCCCACAGACGGTGGCACTATTAGGAGGTGTGGCCTTGCTGGAGGAAGTGTGTCACTGTGAGGGCGGGCTTTGAAGTCTCATATGTCCAAGCCCAGCCCAGTGTAGCACAAAGTTGTTCTGCTGCCTATGCATCAAGATGTAGACCTCTCAGCTCCCTCTCCAGCACCATGTCTTCCTGTACACTGCCAAACTTTCTGCCATGATGATAACGATTAAGCCTCTGAACTGCAAGCCAGCCCCAATTAAATGTTTCCCTTTATAAGAATTGCCATGGTCATGGTATCTTTTCACAGCAATAGAACCCTAACCAAGACACAGACTAGAATGGTCAGAGAGACCTGATGGACCTGGCTTTAATACAGATAGATGAATAATGACCATGAAGTCTGTTAGATCACAAGAGAGTGGTTGGCAAGGCAGGAATGGGGCCTGGCTCCCTGCACACTCTTCACCAGCCATGTCTATTCTGTGCCACATCTAATAGCGCCATTCATGAAACATACCCCACAAACAGCAGTACTGCCTGTAATTAGGGTTTTTTTTTTATTTTTCTTTTTGTTTTTCTTTTTAAGAATCAATGTACAGAGAGCAACTGCTTGACTTCTTACAAATGTCAGTTAAAACACATATGTGGGGTTGGAGAGATGGTTCAGCAGTTAAGAGCATTTGCTGCTTTTCCAGAGGACTCAGGTTCAATTCCTAGCACCCACATGACAGCTCACAACTGTCTATAACTCTAATTCCAGGGGATCTGACAAAGAGAAACATACATGCAAAAAATACAAATGCACATGAAATAAGAATTAAAAAATACATGTGTGCATGTGTACACATATACACAGACACACACAAATCACCACCATACTTAGAAAAAAATGAAAGGAACATCAATACATGGCACAATAATAAACACTTGCTATCTACTTTCCCCGAGCTCTGGACAATAACTCTCTCAGACTCAGGATTCAATGCTAAGTAAGAGAAATAAAATGTACCTGCCACATAAGCAAATGTGTTCAGTGTTTCCTTGAGGAGGCCGATCAGAGTCAAACAGGAAGTCAAGAAGGCCGTATGTGGTTTTCCTTACTACAGTGGTGGGGCTCCCAGGCCAGAGGCCAGGAAACAACACTCACCAACCTTTTCCCCCAAGACCCACTTTAGTTCCAAGAAGTCCTTCCTGGGCTGTTCATTCCTATAGAAACCTGTTCTGGCTGGAGAACCCTCTGCAGGGTGCCAGGGAAGAGGCCCAGCATTGCAGCAGAGGGAAAGGTTCTCTTTACACTTCTCCAAGCAACTCACTTCTTGTTATTTTAGAAATTCAGCATGCAGATGACATGAAATTGAGCTGTTGAGGACAGATGCTGACTCCTACTTAGAAAGACACCCTGCTCAGAAAAAAACAGACAGAAGCTCTTGTGTGCAATTGGATTTGACCTCAGGCAAGTCAGAGGCCCTGGGTGGACACTTTTGAGGAAAAAGTGGTGTCAGAAAAGGCACTGATGGAAAATGGAAAACTGATTAGGGTCCCAAAGACACTAGAAAATTCACGAATCTCAGTGCCATCTGAGAGTGTAGGGCTGCAGGTCAGACAGCTAAGGTCACTTTAATGGCTGGGAAGAGAGCACAGCGTTCAGAGAACACCAAAGTCTAGCATCTCAGATGTGGTCTGAAGATAGTCAGAGGCCGCACACTGGCTGGTTAGCAATTGTGGGCTCTCAGCCCCCGGCTAGACCAGAATGTACTAAAATGATTTTAGCCTGCTCTGTGGGTGATCTCTAAGCACATGAAAGCCTGAGTCTGAGGAGCTGTCAGCCCACCCAGATGCACAGACAGAAGGCATTCTGAGGCAGGCTGTCCATTCCTGGTACCCCTGGCCAAGTACAGGGTAAGCTGGGAGAAGGAAACATTTTCTATAACTCATCAATCAGTGCTGGCCAGCCAGTCTCAGCCAGGCACTTCTTTGTGGGATTAAAGTAATGGAGAAAACCAGAAAAAGCTAGACATGTTAAGAAACACATTACGTATCTGGGTAACATCAAAACCCAAGCCAGACTGAATGATTAAGCGAGCCTGTGTGAGTATATTTCTATAATTGTAATTGTACTCATAAACACCTGAGCCAGTATTGATTTATTGACTGACAAGTTGTAATTGACTTTTTTCTTTTAAAAACCTCATTTTAGCCTCAATTCTCAGAAAAGAGTATTTCTCAGGTTACAGGTAAGCTCTTGGAATGTGGTAGTCAAACAGGAAAACTAAATATATTCTAGGGGCATACATTTTGATTCTTCCTTTTGTCATCTTAAGATTCCTTACTAGTAATTGGTAATTTTTTCTTATAGAGATACCGCGAGTAAGGGTTTGTCCCTCATTTCTTGCCTAACCCCTAATCTCCTTTCATGTTTCCTCCCTGTAAGATGTACTTGGTCAGCTGGTGGGAGGAGAGCTCTTACAGGATTCAGAATACACCAATCCACGTAGACGTCTTGGCAACAGCTGGAGGAATTGAGAACACAGCAGGTTCGGGAAGGGCTTGGACCTTCCCCTGCCCTACCTTCCTGAAGACCCCTCCAGCCCATGATGGAGTGAAGAGCATCATTACCTCTAAGGAAGGAGAGGTACCAAGAGGAACCAATAGGCTTTGATAGGTGTCGCCCTGTTATTACTCTTGGCCCACACCCTTCCCTCTATCTTCTTTTGTGACTTTCCAGGCTTCATCAAACTCAGTTTTAAAACACCAGTTTCACATGCCTCTCAGTCTTCATCTCCTCAAGAAGGCTCCTGCATTTCACTCATTTGTATATCTTCCTCCTGTTAATTTGTCTTTGCCTATTTAATTTTCAGATCTGGCCTGGGACCCTAAAAGGGCGGAGGAAATTTCTTCCTTCCTTAACTTCCAAATGAAAAAGCTGTCACTCAGGAGTAAAGGCAACAGCAGCATCATGGAAGATACCTTCAATCATCCTGAACCAACAACTCAGTTTCTACACTGTTCACATTTCCTTAGGCCCATAGTATCAAACTCCATTTCCACAGACAGCAGATGGCACAAAGCACAAGAAAGAAGATGACCTCAGTGACCAGAGATCAGACAAGCAAAGGACATGCACAGGTTATTGGCCTGGAGCTCTGAGGAGCAGAGTGCTTCTAGAAGCTCACGCTGACCCAATCGATCTCAGAAATTTCCTGAAGGTTTGAGCATAAGTCCCCCACCTGTCAGCCTGGACCAGTTTTGAACAGAGTAATCATACAGAGGCAAGAAAGTAATCTCGTGGTATCAAGTGTGCAATGTGAAAGGATGAACCATGGACTCCTCTCTCCAGTCACCTGATATAACTGCGATTTTCCCCGATCCATGCTCTTCCAGAGCTATTCTTTCTGCTTCTTCCATCAACAGCATGCCGAACCCCTGGAGGAGCATAAAGGGATTTGCGGATTAACAAGAAAGGAAGCCCACTAACCACAAAACACAGTAGCTGCTAAATGTCTTAAAAAGAGTGAAAAAAATCTACTGATGAGTAAGGAAAAGGAAACCACCGGACCCTGCCCAGAGCACATTCAGTGATTTAGTGGGAGAAGGCAGCATTTTGACAGGAGCCAGCTGTGGCTTCTGGGTGATGGGGTTGGGTCTTTCTCTTTAGGGAAGGTCTAGGCAACTCCAGCTGACAGGAGTTTGGAGTAACAGTTGTTACTCATTCAATTCACCTTCCACTTTTTAAAGGGTTTGAAATGTGGCAAAATTCTTTTGCCATCCAATTTGGGGTTTAGCCTAACCTACTACTACTGTTTTTAATATATTTTCCTGGAACTTAAAGACATAGATTTCTAATTTTAGGTTGCTGGGGGTTAGAACAGGGTTTCATACATATTACACAACTCACAGCTGTGAAGCACATTCCTGCCATTACCTCATTTAATTCTGCAGGAAGTGAAAGCATTTTGTTTAATCAGACACACTAGGTGTATCTGTTGTCCCTGGTACCCACAGAACCCCAAGGGAGCAACATGGAGATGAAATACCCCTAAACAATTGAAATAAACTCTGGTTCTTACGCTCTTTCCATACCATCTCTTCCTTCCCTCCCCACTCTGCTTTTCTTTTCCTATTTCAGGCAATTTCTTAACTATAAACCAACTAGAAGCAGGATGCAGGGTACCTGATGCTGAAATTTAGAGGGATCCCGGCTGCTCACAGGGACTACACTTCCATACACATGTAGCTCTCGGACTATGGAAACGCCTCCACCCAATTCAAATCGGAAAGTCTCCTCAGAGCACTTCCGTAGCCTCAGAAGGCCAATCAGAATATCCTGATCAGGATCTTCGTAGGACAGGAAGGTTTCCCAGCCGCCATTGGCAACATAATCTCTCCGTACCAACTCAACCTGTCAGAGGAAAAGCCATGAAAAAACCAAATTCAGAATTAGAGACCCAAGCTCATTTTTATAATTGCATGGATGTGTTTAGGCTAATGTTCAGCTAGGAACAAAGAATGAATCATCACTAATTATGGTTTTTATTTGCCTCCTCTCAAGTAGCACAAGATTAAACAAGAGTTCATGCCTTGTTCATGGACTATTATAAACGGAGAACATTTTTACAAATATTTGAACTTAATTAACCTTGAGATCCTTATCCAGCTCAGTGACTACTTCTATGTAAATTTATGATGTCCTATGAATTGTCTCTAAGATAAAATTACAGATTAAATCACGTGTGGCTTTTAGAATGTCTTTCATTTCCTGTTTTGCTTTCAAATTGTCAGCTATTCAATGGTTTCCTTGTCTAGTCCTTACTTCTTCCACTAAGACCTACTTTGTACTCTGTGTGTGTGTGTGTGTGTGTGAGAGAGAGAGATCCTTGTTTTTTGTTTTTCAATGGGATTTAAGAAAAGTGTAATACTGCACAGGGCTTGTGAAATATGCCTAGTGAAGGAATGAGAATATTAATTGTTAGAGTACAGGTTCTCAAAGAGGGTTGGATGATAGCTGGATGGGGGACTTCAGTGATAGAAATCTACATTGACTCTGACTCTTCAACCCACTGTATAGATGATTCTATGAACACTATGGGACAACAGCTGAACTTCAGAATTCTAAGGATATAACAGACACACCCTATAAATGGGTAGAACATACACAAAGCAAAAACAAATAACACTCAGATTAATGCTTGGTATATAATTAGATTAAGAATTTGCCAAAAAGATTAGCTATGTCGGGTGTTCTTTTTCCCTCAAAAGGCCCTTTAATGTCAACCACAATTAATGCTAAGAACAGAAACATTGATGCAGAGATCATCTATTCCAGCCTTCCTCACAATTCTTGGGGTTACCACGAATTGCATTCCATAGAAAATGTTGCACCAAGTTAGACATTATAGATGTATGAAAGTAAAGTTACCCGGAAAGCCTCAGGGCGCTGCGCTGATGGTCTGGGAAGCCAGTTAGCTATTGCTATCTACTCACTGATTCATAGCCAAAGGACAAGAACTTGACGGTTACATAGAGGCTATCAGCAAGGCTCTCCACAGAAGGTAGCCCCTAGTTATAGGCAGCTACTTACACTTGAATGCATTCAGATCAAATGGCTGGAACCCTGAGTCCCTTATTTTGCCCTTCAGAGTCACTGCCGACAGAATAGTGGCAGTGTGGAGCAGCTTCACTATAGAACAGAACATTTCCCACACTGTAGTGCCGATGAAAAACAAGGCATAGCCTTGGATCCCCTAACCTGGCTCTTCCATAACTCAGTGACTCTCGAGCCTGGCTTTCCTGACTTGCTACTCTGTTCTACTGACTTATTTACTCATTTCTAGGGTTTGCTCTGTGAGCAGGTGGGGTTCAAGCTTGGGATGGATTTAAAGAAGACTGACCTGGTATGGCCGGACTCTGTGATGAATTTCTTGGATTCCAACCTCCCTGGTTCTCACATCTCGGCACTGCCAAAAAATCAAAATAGTGACTCATTCACTCAATGTTCATTTAAAATAAAGCCTGGGCTCAAAATCTGAACATGACTTACACTGAAACAAAAGAATGAAAACTTAGAAAAGCCATCTTTGCTAAATTTGAGGATAGAACTTTGTAAAGTGGTACAGTTTTCCTTTTAAAATGAATTCAGAATTCAAAGAGAATTAATATTGGGGAATAAAGAATAGTAAGTTAGAAAGTTAGAAAACCGTTCTGCCTGAGAGATTTTACTGTTTGAAAAACACAACTCAAAAATATGAATGAAAATACAGTCCCAAAATATGATCACAGAAGAGCAAAAACAAATACTTAAAATTTTAAAACCTTCATTGTGTATGAAATTAATGTTTAACATCACATCATTTTAGGTATGTAAAAAGATGCATATTAAAGGTATGCTTCTCTTTCAAAGAAAGGCATTGTGAGAGAAAGAACTGAAGCAAAGAAGGAAGGGAAGATAGAGAAGGAACCTAAAATCATCTATGACACAAGCTGAACCTCAACTACCGATGGCTCTTGAATATCCCGTTGTGCACAGCTTCTAGGAGGCAATGTCAATGCAATGCCTAGTCTGCATGGCCAGGATCTGTAAAAACCCTCATTCCTACTCTTCAACCTAGTGTGCATCTTATACAGCCTAACACATCATTACAAAATCCTTGCATTCATTATTCATTATGTCCTATGGCATATTATCCCCCTACAGAATAAAATATAAACATATTTTCAGGATTCTAATACTTCCTACCAGTGAGACAGGATCATGCTTGAAAATCTGACAATATTATGCAAGCAATTGTACTAACAATGAATCTAATAGGGCTCAGTATTCAGTTTTGCAAAAACAAAGGTATTTCGATGCTTTGGGAAACCTGCCCAGAAGGATACTCTGCTGATATGGCCACCAGATCCTGCAGCTTATCTACTAAGAGCAGATTCTCTCTTCCAGGACAGCTCTTTACAAGAGACTGTGTGTGGCTGAGTTACCTGCCAGTCAACAGGTACCTACTGCTTCTACTTCTTATTCTTTCCTGGGGCATGGTTTCGTTTGTTTTTTATAAGGCAGAGATGATATGTACTTTCTGGTAAGAACACTGCCTATGGGACGTGGGTTTTTGGATTCAATCCTGAACCACTTACCAGAGGCTAGCAAGGATTAGGTGGGGCAGGGTTAAAGAAGACCAACAGATACGGAGACTGCCAGTAGGTGGGCCTGCTGGTTCCCTAGAGCAGGTTCTTAGGGTGACCAGAGATGGAGACTAAGGACAGCTAGAGACTGGGGAGCAGAACAAATACATAGTCCTGTATGGGGCTGTAAATCTTCCTACATGCACGTGCTCATTTCTAAAACTGAAAAGTTTTCTATTACATTTAATTAACTGCCATATTATTTTTTTGTTGAATAAACCGATGACATTAAAAAATGCTCTTTTGGATCATGTTTTAGATCTTTTTCTTCCATGGTAAGTTGAGTAAGTGTAAAATAAGTCATGTGCAAGTCCACAAATATGTACTGTGCTGGCCTTGGAACCATCTCTCTGAAAGCACGGTCCATGCTTGAACACACAGAGTCAACAGATTCCCCTCAACCTCTCCCAACCAACGGCAATGCATTCCAAAGGTAAAGCCTAACCCCTGGAACCCTGGCCAGGTATGACTTAGGCTTATCTCTTCAAAGTCCTGAGAAGTTTTTAGGATGCTTCATTTTGAACTCACTACTACCTCTAGAGAGTGTCAAATTATTCTGTTAGGTTCAAGCGAGAGAGAAGTTGTTTAGTAAACATAAATCCAACAGGTCACCAAAGTCAGAAGAGGATACAGGGACAGCAGTGGTCTTTGTCACCACCCACTTCAGCGTCTACATGCTACACAGAACACCTCTAACATACCAGTTGGGCCTTCTGACCCAACTGGTGCCAGCAGTGCCCAAGAGTGACAGCCCTGAAGACATGTGATCAGGTATCTTTTTTCTTTACAGTATACCTGGGCAGCCACATTTACTCATACCTGTATTCCAAGGTCTTTCATCCTTGCAAATGCCAGCTCACGCAGGTTGCCATGCTCTACTCCTGAGCTGACAAGGGGCATTGGAATGTCTCTGTAGAAGAAAAATCAGTTGTAGAAAATGTCAACCATTCTCCACAGCAGTATAGCAGGGAGATGAGAGAGAGAGAGAGAGAGAGAGAGAGAGAGAGAGAGAGAGAGAGAGAGAGAGAGAGAGAGAGAGAGAGAGAGAGAGAGAGAGAGAGAGACAGAAAAAATAATGAAAAAAGCCACAATGCCATGGAACAGAAAGCAGAAGCTGCTTATCCAAAGGAGTGGGAGCAAGGTTAAGAGCATCCCTATACCCCTGCTTCCCCTTCTTCAAAGCTGATCCCATCTACCTCTCATCTCAGGGAGTTTGTGAAACACATCTAATGGAAATCACATTAGAGAACAAAGCATATCTGCCAAACACCCGGGAGCCAGTAGGACGGATTTGGGGTTCATGAGACAACTGTGCTAAATGAAACAAGAATGAAAAGAAATAAAACTCAACTGAATGAAGAGAAGTAACAATTTTGATTCATATATCACTTTGCAAACACTTTCCCTCCCACACAGTAGCAGAAAGCCACCAAGAAGGTCAAACACCTAGTTTTGCTATAACTGTTCTCACAGACCCTATCCCATCTCTCCCGAATCTAAACCAGAAAGGGAATAACATCTTGCCTAAGGATGGGGAAATGAGATTTATCTTCTGTACTAGTACAGCACAGTGGCAGACATCAAGGAGATGCCAATCAGAAGCTGGATTTAGGGGTTGTTTTGTCCTTGGTCCTGAAAATGGGTCAAAGAGCACAAAGAACAATTTCACAGCTCTATCAGGCTCTAGAACCCAGAGGGCTGCATGAAGATACTATAAAGAGAAACATACCAGGAGGCCCAAAGTAAGAGTGACCTAAGAAATTTGTTTTTGACTAACTAGCTAGCATATATCATTTATGTAGTTTTTAGTAAAATTATTCTTAATTTTAGAATATTAATTTCTTAAATTCAATATATGCTTTAGAGTTCATAATCAGATAAAATCACACAAAGGTTATGAAAGTAAAAATTACTTAGCAAGGAATACATACATTGTTTAAAGTCTTTCTGCTTATATTACATAAGCCAAAATAAAATCAGAGTGCCCCTTTTCACATAGAGATATTTTATAGTAATTTGTAAGTGTGTGGAATATATAACTATCATCATATGAACATACCAAATGTTTTAAAACTCAAGACACTTCCAAACACTTGTTTACATGGTCTGAAATTAACCCGAGATCATCATCAGAGGCCATGCTAATACTGACAAATACATTTTGTGTCGTATTACTCATGGTAGTTATGTTCTGTATGGTTGCTATGAACAATGAACTAAACAAAACTAGAGTAACCGCTCCTAGGAAATGCAGGGCTAGGGCTAATTCAAATGATTTTAGCATGACCTTGCTTAGTGTGTGTGTTTGTGTTAAAATAACTATGATACATTTATCAGGAGGCTGCTGTATAATTTATGGGGCCCAGTACAAAGTGAGAACATGTAGCTTCTTGTTATAAAACTATTAACAATTTCAAGATGGTGATGGGGTAGCTAGCAAGCCAGGTGCTAGGCCCATGAGACCACACAGGCTACGTGTTCTTGTAGGTGCTGATTACCAGAGAGGCCCTGGCAACACAGGGCCTTACAAGAAAGCCACCAGTTCATAAAGCCCTGAATTTATGTCTGTCACTATAAAAATGAAACACAGCTAACACAGACTTAATGGTCTTTGGTAGCGACATGCCTGGAGCAGAGCAGATGGAAGCTCTCAG
Source organism: Cricetiscus sungorus (assembly GCA_030556225.1). Lineage (NCBI taxonomy): Eukaryota > Metazoa > Chordata > Mammalia > Rodentia > Cricetidae > Cricetiscus > Cricetiscus sungorus. Next base: position 11,845,073 of record JANBXA010000741.1, read on the forward strand.
TCATTAAGGAACCAGAAGTGTGGTGACTACAACAACACTTAGTGATAGTATCTTCACTGGAACAGAGGGACTCATTTCTGCAGTAGGCAAGCATCTTCAACATGCAAAGCAGTGCATGATGGGTCTCAACTCCACACTCAGACTGGGTTACCACTCTCTGGTCAAGCAGAACCTGGGCCAGGCTGCTAAGTGGCTGACCTTATTGCCTCATCGAGGCAGGAGTTAAAATTTCTTTTAGGTTTCTCTAAGTAATTCAATCTAGTCTCTATCCTGGCATGAAGAGAGATTACCCAAGCGAATATTGGCTCAATGGGTAATATTTCAAGTTTAGAGGTGCTAATACTTACAATTTTCTCATCAAAAACCTTTCCAAGCTGTGTTTAGAGCTGTTTCTGTCTGAAGTTTCTCATGCATCAGAAGCATGCTTTGGTTGCAAATTGGTATTCCTAGTCTGACGCCTCACAGTGATTTAATATCATATCAAGGCAGACAGCTGTCAAATAGCCCGGGGGCAGTAGCGCTCTAATGCAGAGCCCATCATGTGCCTGGACAGAATTTTACACTTAATCACTGACTACACTCCTTGGGGCTAGAATACAGAACCTTCCAGCAGGATGTGCTTCATAAAAACACCCAGGAAGATGCTCCTGACTCAACTACCAGAAAGCTAAAAAGTATGAGATAGCCAATAGGCAGGCAGGGGCGGGGTATATGAAGTAACAACGGGAACATGAAGTAATCAATTAGTAAGAAAGACAAGCAGAAGGAAACCTAATATATGGTGCTTTCATTTGCATTACCTCCTCTCTAGAGACTTGCTGAAAACACAATCTCTTTCCACCATGGGAAGCCTGTAAAAGTTCATCTTTGCAAGCCAACTGTGGTGGGCAGAAGAGGTTATGAGGCGGAATGACAGAAACAGGTTGAGTCCCTAAAGGACCAGGACAAAGAAGACACCCATGACTTCCACTGATTACACTACCAAACAAAACAAGGGAGGTACAGGGCTCCTCAGGAGGAGGCTTTTCTTGGTCACCAGGGGTTTCTTTCTACAAGCCTGACTGCCAGCCTCCACATTAGAGTGAGGAGCTGAAGACATCAGCAGCAGTTTTCTGACCTGCAGAACTAGCCTAAAACTTTGAGACTGAAGCTAGAAGAAACTGGCTGAGTGAAATACCACTCGGCTCACCGCTGAACACCTAGCCTTCCCCTGTACCTTTATACTTGATTATGTGTATGTATGTTTTTCTGTGTGTTGCTGTGTGCACACAAGTGAAGGGGCCCATGGAGGGGTCAGATTCCCTGGGACTAGAGTTACAGGCTAATGTGAGATGCCTAGTGTAGATGCTGGCATCCTCTGGTCCTCTGCAATAGCAGTATTTGTGCTTAACGGCTGAGCCCATCTCTCCAGGCCCTCTTCTGCATCTCTGCAATAAGGTTTACGCTGCTCATTTACATTTTCATTTAATGTTTTATCATCCAGCTGTTGACACAAGTTTCTTGAGGTTCAGACATAACAAATTCTACCTCAGTCTGAGTATAAATTTTAATACTTCTTGAAATGAAACTTCAGGGTTTTAAACACACTCAATGCTATTTCACACCAGGAATGTTGCTGTCAGATGTTCTGATACTCAAGTGTCCCATTCTGGCACGAACTGTCAGTTCCCTAGTTTTCTATTTGTCCAGGTAAGAGGACTCAAAGTGAGTTAATATTTACGAATTCCTTTTGGGGGTTATCTACATAAAAGCACCACTCTTTTGTTTTGGTAATCTGGATCCCATGACTTATAAATTAGACACAAGCAAGTCATGTAAGAAAGAACACAAGCGATAATCACATACAAGGCAAGAGCTAATCCCACTAAATGAAAATACACATCATACAGAGGATGAGATAAAATAGGAATGATTTACATGAACTGGCATAATCTCTTTAGAAACACTTATTAATTGTATCCATATACTTAGCAAACCCCAACCTGTTTATAATTTTTTTCAAAAAAGTACTTAAAAGTATTAAAATAATGATTAAAAAATACATAGATTCCTTACCATATGTAATTCTTTCCACGGATTATACCTCTATAATAAAAGTGAAAATTTCGATACACATTGATTTTAGCTATAATGGAGACTAGGATAATAATGAAAGGGGGGGACTAGGCATGATGGACATACCTTTAATCACAGCCCTTGAGAAGCACATAAAGAGACCCTGTCTCAAGGGAGGGGGGAGCTGGGGATGAAAAGAGACTTGAGTGATGGTTAATGTCAACTGGCAATTTGATGAGCTCTAGAACCTCTTGGGACAGGCCTCTGAGAATGCCTGTGGGTGTGATTAGGTAAACTGGGGTTGAAATATCTGCCTACTGTAGGTGGTACCATTCCCTAGGGTGAGATCCTTACTGCATTAAAAAGGAGAAAGTGAGATGAGCACAAACAACCACCACTTTCTGCAGCTGCCCCAAACTCCTACTGCTATGGCTTCCTTGACACGTCAGACTGTAGCTTGGAACTGTGAGTTACAAACACTCCTTTTTCCTTTAAGTGTTTTTTTTTTCTTTAAATCGGCACACCTTAAAAAAAAAAAAAAAAAAAACAACAAACAAAAAACTGGAAAAGTAACCAAGACAATCTGCTGAAAACAACTTAAATGTCTTCTTAACAGCCGGACCAATTACTGCGTAAGACAAACGGACATATAAGACTATTACACTGCCATTAAAGTATAGCCCTGAAAATGATCTTAATCTTTTTTTTGTACTCGAAAGCTTTAAATTAACTATATATAAGCTTTTTTGTTTCATTTTTTAAAAAATATGGAACACTTCATGAATTTGCGTGTCATCCTTGCAGAGGCCATACCAATCTTCTCCAGCACTTAGGAGCAATAAAGAGCACTTGAGCACTGTGTTTGGAGGTCATTTTAAAGAGTCAATTCCTAACTAGCTCACAAGAATCTGAGAAATGTAGCATTAAGCAGAGTGCAAGAAGAACACCTTGTTTAAAGTGTGAGAGCTGGGAAGAGGCAGAGAGACACTGTTCTACCCTCAGCTAAAAGTGTGTACATGAACAACCCAAATTTTCACTGTTCCGAGAATGGTTTATGGAAAATGTGTTACAAGGATAGAGTCTGAGTCACACAATTTTCTAGTAGGTAAATTTGCAAATACTGAATCTACATGTAATGAAGACTGCTGATATTGTACTTCTGAGGCATACAAATTACTGAAGATTTGTATGAAGATTAGCAGTTGGACCAAAAGACTCCTGCTTCATCCATTTGGTTATAATTTATTAACACACACACACACACACACACACACACACACACACACACACACACACACACACACACACGGTCTACATGTCAATAACGTGTGTGATGCTTGTGTATGCATGTGTGCACGCACAAGGAGGCCAGAGACCAACCTCTGGTGTGGTTCCTCAGGTGAATTCACCAAGTAAGCTAGGCTGGCTGGCCTGAGCCCCTGGGCCTGCCTGTCTCTCTCCCCAGTTGCTGGGGTCACAAGCATGTGTGACCACACTGGGCTCTCTTTACCTGGGCTCTGGGGATCACAGTCAGGTCCTTGTGCTTGCATAGCTAGTACTTTACTGACTGACCCATTTCCCCAGCCCCTCAAAATATTCATTTTGATGTTCAAATTGTCCTAGGTTTTGCCCACGGGACCCCTTCAAGTTGTTCTTACTTTCCTGGCTCATAGATAAATGGATAATGAATATACGATATTGGCAATGAGGCCTGGGCACCCTGTCCTTAGTTTCTATTTCATACACACAGCATTCCTGATATTCTAATTCTAATTTTAAAAAGAATTGGATATTCTTGATATCAAAGCAGACCGTTCCTTTAGAGAACATCTGTTCTGTGGGACTGAAAGGCAACACACACCTCTGCACTCGGTACACACGAGTCCACGGGGGCACGAGGGCTAGGATCCGAGCCACCAGCTCAACCAGGTCACTGGGAGAATAGCTCCTGTATCTTCCTGATTTCCACAGCTCATACAGCCCAGTTCCACGGATCACCAGGGTAGGGTACAGCTTCAAACCATCAGGACGAAAAGCAGGGTTCTCAAAAAATTCCTATGGACAGAGAACCAGAAATTACCCCTCCATTAGTTCTGTCCCCACAGGGAGGGCTCACACTCATGCCAGCTTCCCTCCACCTGCTCCAGGCCTGGAGCTGACTGTCCTTTCTGTCAAGAAGCGAACATGGGGATGACAAGATGTCACTGTTCACTAACCCCAGCCTATGCTGCCCTATGCAGTCTATGGCTGCTACCAGTCTCACAATAAGTGTCACTCTTTGGAAAGGCTACCCTACTTCCTTCCAGACTACAGTATCTTTAATAATAGATATGACTGTTTCAACTTTTGAAAAATTATGGGAAAAAACATTTAAGTCTTATCAAAATCTACAATGTAAACAAAGGGAGAACAAACAAATTTCTATGATGTTTACAATACAGCCCTTTACAGAGAAAGTCGGCTGATCCTTGGATGTCACACTTTTGTCCTCAGGCCAACCGGCACCATGTCTGACCTGGGCTTCACAGTTGACTTGTTATGTGGACACTGAACAATTCACCTGGCTCCTCTACTTCTATCTTACAGTCCCACCAGCTGCTCCTTTATCTGGGAGACAGCAGGGAGACACCAGGCTTTGTCCTATCCGGGACTCGGAATGGCACTGACTCTAATCTTGACTGTATATCACTGTACTGTACAGAGGTGGGTTCATAGTGCCCCCCTTCCCACCCCTGCACCCCCTATCAGGCTCTATCCAGCCAGCAGTCCTCTAGCTCTGGAAATTCTAAATCGTGCTTTAAACTCTCTGGCTTAGCTTGCTTTTCAAGCAAATGTAACTATAGGTTTTAGACTTCACTGACTGTCACCTTCTGGAATGCTATATTCTTATTGTCCCATGTGGTGTTCTTGGAGACAGTCTTTCCTAACTGTGCAATTTCCTTTGTAACAATTATACTTTACAAATTCATCACGTCTTTAATAAATTCTCTACCTAACGTGAATCTACAATGAGCACAATGTCAGAAAAGTTCTTGTTCCAGTAGACACATGGGCTGCTATGCTCCTTTTGTAAGGACAAAGCTAGACTGAACTGATCCTGGACCCATAATTAAACATGGAGAGTTAAAACATGGGTTTCTCTCTTTCTCCTCTAAAGTCATAGGGAAGGATGAAATATTTCCAAAAAAGTATGAACTTAGAAGAACAAAGGTCAAGAAAGGAGATGAGAGGTGAGCACAGAATGGCACCATGATTTGAAAACAGGAAACAGATGAAGCCTGGCACACAACTGTGAAAGGGAAGAAAACTCCAAGGTAAGAGAGTGATGGAGGCCAGCTCATCACACCACAGTCCCATAAAGCTCACATATCAAAAGGCCTAGGAGGCAGGCAGAGTGGAACATGGTTAGGGTTAGGATCCCCAGAGACACACAGAGGGACTGGTCTCTACTCCCTGTGCTGTCTGAGAAGGTTTTCTTTTTGTCCTCTGGGGACATGAGACTATAGGATTCTGGACACAAAAAATGAGGACAGGAAAGCCAGCATCATGACTAATGGGTCTTGTGCCTCATCTATGCCACCTGCCACCACCTGGAAATGTCACCTCTTATGACATAAATATACTACATTAAGAAAAAAGCTACTTTATCTATATGTAAATGTGAGGGTCCCTGTGTCACATGTGCATAAACAACCTCAGTCCCCAGAGCCTAAAACAACTATTTTTTTTTTTTTTTAAATGTGTAAAAGTATCACATGTGTGCCTAGTGCCCAGGGAGGCCAGAAGAAGGTGTTGGATCCCTAGAACTGGAGTTACAGATGGATATGAGCCACCATGTGGGTTCGGGGACTAGAATCCAGGCCTTCTGGAAAGGTTAACCATTGAGCCATGTCTCCAGCCCCAAAACTAGGGTTTTTTTTTTTTTTTTTTAATAAAGCCTAGGCATTTTAAAGCCTGGAAAGCATATACTAAAATACAATTTGTCTGATGATAGGGAGGTGGGTGACCATTCTTTCTTGTGTTTCTAATATTTGGAAAAGGTGTTATAGCTTTAAGATTTGGGAAACACAAAAGCAAACAAGCAAGAGCAGAGAGGTGCGGGGAGAGGCAATCTGGGTCCTTGGTCTCAAGGCCATACTTACTATAAACTGCTCAATGTCTCTTTCTAGTCCCACGTTTGGCAGGTCAGGCATCATATGAGCCACCACTTTGAAACCACAATCTTTGGCCAGCTGGAATGATTCACATGTTGCCTTTACAGTGTGGCCTCTGGAAAGAAAATGAACAATTAAGTTAATGGAGGTAGGGGTGAGGTGGGGGGGGTGGAGGAGGAGGGGGAAAACAAGCCGTGAGACCAAGTCACTGGGCTGGGAACAGAACCCCAGAAGTCACTTTTACACAGCTCTAGGGAGGCCTGGAAGAAAACCACTGTTTCTAAGACATTGCTCAGAAATTTTTTGTGCTCCGTGTACCCAGACGACATAGCTCAGCACAATCTGTGCAATCAGCTTATTACTTCCACACAAAAGCCAGGCATGGCTGACACCAACTCAGAGTCCTAGCACTTGGGAGGTGGAGGCAGGAGGATTCAAGATTGTCCTTGGCTCCATTCCCGGTTTGGGGACACACGCTTTGACTTGTAGCATTTCATTCAGGGTGACGAAGGGTCCATCTGAGAAGGGTCTGCTGTCACAAGGTCAGACCAATCCTCTGGCATTCTCTCTCCTGCCACATCTAAGCAGGAAGTAGACCTTGATGACAGCTGGGATCACTAACAATTGAAGCCTTGGGACCATCCCTTCTATCACCAGGATGCTCCCACTTAGCAGAGAAAGATCTCAGAAGCCATGGGCTCTATCATACTCCCTTCAGATACCTCACTTACTCCCACAGCTCCACTCTCATTTCTAATTAGTTTTCACTAGTGAGGTCCAAAGTTGTGGGATGAGGCTTGAACTTTCTTCTGAATTCTGTAGTCAATTATTCTGCTTCAAAGTTACTATACATTATGGTCATGGCTATGTGTATGTGACTTTAAAAATCAAATTACAAGGAAATATTCATTTCCTCAGCGGTACCATGTCACATGGGACAGTGCACTTATGGAAAGTATTGATCCAATGGAACATTCTATTGGTTGTCCCTGTTCTACTGCACACCTTTAGTCTCCCCTCCAAGACTCCTGGACTTCCTTTCCTCCCAGCAGACACCAAACAACACTCATTGCTTTCTAGTACTCCAACAGCTGAGGGCCCAGTCTGTCTCCCTTCAGCCCTTTTAAACTATCATCCATAGTGGAACAAAAGGGCTCTTACTTAAATGCATGCATGTTCCTACCTTAACTCCCAGTCTGCCTCCTGATTAAAGCTCAGGCTCTGGGGGGCTGACTTCCTGGACCCTCATAATCCAGCCTGCCATGTTCTCCCAACCTCACATAGCTTTTTCTCTGGTGGATGCAAGCAGCTCTGGGTCTCCTCTGAGACTCACACAGATGTCTCCATAGGGACTGCCTAGCACAACTTGCAATACTACACTTTCCCAGCAGCCTTCCTGTGTGAGACTTGCCCTACTCAGGTTTGCTTTACTCAGCTTCCCCTTTTGTAGGTACATTAGATTTTTCCCTGTGCTTAAAAATATTAACAGATCTGTTACTTAAGGGACAAAGTACTAGGCCTGCCACTCTTCTAGGCTTCTAAGTATGGCCCAGTGTTTCCTTAGCTCCCCTTTACAACCCTGGTCAGTGGTGGTTTCTGCCGGTGAAACCCTGATTTCTCAGCTCTTCCAACATGGGGAAGTTATTCGCATGGTTTCTGATACACTTCGAGATGGAAGAGAGTGCCAGATGCCTACACTGAACATGAAGGCACCAGGAGATGGTCTGAAGAGCATGGATGGAAGAAGAGATTAAAAAGCTGACATCTCACACTTTTCTCTGAGACTGAGTTCAAGGAAGAAACCCTGAGTACAGAGATAGAAAAGAGCCAATGGGTCAGAGGAGGCTCACTGGCCACTTGCCACCATCTCACCTGTTGGTGTCTCTGGCCACATCTTCATAGACACTCTGCACCCCAATCTCCAGCCTTGTGCATCCGTAAGTCAACATGTCGCTTAGGTGCCGCTTCATGCAATAATCAGGTCTGGTCTCAATCGTAATTCCAACACACTTTGTGAGGCTTCTCTCAGAATACCTGCAGAACAGAACTAAATTACTACACCTGCCAGTCTGGGTCTTTTCTTCCCAGCCCAGTAGCTAAGTGCGTGGGCTCTGGAGCCAGACACTGTAAGTTCAAATTCCAGCTCTGCTACTTCCTCACCAGGCAAGCAATAATCCCATTAATCTTCTCTGGCCTCGGCATCTTCATCTACAAAATAATGGTAACAATGGTATCCACACTTCACAGAGCTGACACAACTGCACCGGCACATCCTCATGTCATTACCGTTATCGTTATTATCCACACACAGTTAGCTGCAGCCATAATCATCTTGAAAACAGTGATTTCAACTGTGAAAAGCTATTTCTCAATTCCTAGCAACCGATTTCACATAAGCAAAAACCATCTGCATTACTTATTTCTCACTGCATCATAGAGCCATTTTAAATACAAGAAACAAAAGGGGGAAGGGAGCAGCACGGGCTGCAGGGATCGGTCAGGTGAAACGTCTTCTGTATACCCAGAAGCCTAGTTTCCAGGAACGTGTGTATGCATATGCATACCCACACACACACACACACACACACACACACACACACACACACACACACAATATTTTTATCTCACCAAGTCTACATACAAGCTAGTGAGGACCACCTGGGATTTAAGTTACAGGAGACAATGGCCTTACTGCCAGTCCAAGGTTCTATCATCTGTCAGGAACTGGTGAGGTGGAGTGGCAGGAACTCAGTGATAAAGGTCACTGTGGTCAACACTGGCCCCCTGACTATCAACTGAGAAGTGTCCCATCATTCCCTTTACCACACGAAGACACTGAAACTCAAAGGGAATAGACATCTTATTTAAGATAGAGTGAACAAAATCCAAGTTAGTAGTTGAAGGTGGGTCTGTCTGTCTGAGCCTGGGATGGTAGCCTCTGTCTGTCTCGGTATCTCTAAACGAACTGTAACCACTCTCCTTCGATCCTTTCCACACTGTTCTCACCGGGTGGGTGACCAGTTATTAATTTCTCTTCTTTCTAAAGGAGTTTTGAAAAGCAGACATCATAATGATTTGCAACTTAGTTTCATTTCTTCATTTTTATGTGTCAATTAAAATGATAAGAATTACTCAGGGCATGAAGCATCACTGAGCTGCAGGACTGACTGCACAGTATCGTCCAACACATGGAGGAAGGAGAAAATCTAAGAAATGAATGATAAGAAAAGAGGGTTCGTAGTTTATCAAATGATATTTAAGACAGGGCAGTAACTCCTCCATCCTCTCTCAAACTTCTCACAAAGTCCAGTGCCTGCCAAATAGTGGGCATCAAGGTATGGAGGACACAATGGCACACCATAAACACAACTCATCTGCTCCCAACGGCAATTATGGGCTTCAGGAAATTATCTAAAATTAAAAGAATAAAAAAGGAAAGAAAGGAACCACTGTGAAGAAAGCAGACTATATGGATGGATGAAGGACAGAAGGTAGAAAAGTAACTGAGGACACCCTAAAATCCAGATTCTAACATGTACCACAAACCTTCCTATTGATTGGTATTTCTCAAAAGTAATGGCCTCCAGGGAGAGGGCCTGGGCATGGTGACAGCTCCATCACTGGGAAACTAGAGAGTTAGCGCAGCAGGGACCTGCCCAGAGGGAGGGGAAACCAATGAACTCATCTGTCTGTTACTGAGCATCCACGGCCCATGGAGGACACAGAGGAGGCTGTCACAAGCATATTGCCACCTCAGGAATTAAAACACAGTATAGGACACAAAAGCAAATCTTACTCTCAAAAACGTAACTTCAAAGCCAGGCAATGGCGGCACACCTTTAATCCCAGCACCTGGGAGGCAGAGGCAGACGGATCTCTGTGAGTTCGAGACCAGCCTGGTCTATAAGAGCTAGGTCCAGGACAGCCTCTAAAGCCACACAGGGAAACCCTGTCTCGAAAAATCAAAAACAACAACAAAACAAAACAAACTTAACTCCATCTCGAAAATGTCTCTCCTCTGGAGAAACAGAAAATAACTCACACTTTAAAAAGCCAGTGGTGGCACACACCTTTAATTTCAGCAGAGGCAGAGGTAGATGGATCTTTGAATTTGAGGCCAGCCCGGTATATAGAGTGAGTTCCAGGTCAGCCTGAGGCTACAAGAGAAACCCTGTCTTGAAAAATCAAACAAAGGGGCCAGTATTTTAGTTTTCCTTTCAGAGTTGTATTTCCATCTGAAAAGCAATGAAGTGGAAATTCTAATCAGATGTGAACAATAAAAAAACAACAGTGTTGTATCTTTTGTGAGCTGCAGTGACTTTATTGTTGCGTGTGTAATCTGCTACCTCAGTAAACCTGCTACCTCATTTAAGAGATGTAAGGATGTCTATGGAACTATTCTTTCTCATATTCTAGTATGTGTAGACAAGATGTTACTTAGTCTGAGCATTTTAGGGTCTGCTGAATAATCTCCCTACCATTTAGCCAGCCACTTAGTAAATGAGCCTCTTCGATACTGCAGTCAACACCTTACCTTCTTGGAATTTCAGACTTACTAGTTCTGGGGCAGAGAGGAGCTGTTTTAGCTTCTAAGAAAGAGACAGAGCCAGGATTTGGACCAGTTTTCCTGCCATGTCTACTGCTTCTTAATACAGCCAGAAGTCGTCTTAGGAAGGCTGCAGGGCTGCACTGAACACTAAGAGTTTCCTGCAGGTTACAGCTATATAAGAAGCTCACACCCTCTAAGAAACACAAGTCAATAATATACAGTGCCAGAACTGTTCACAGTGGACAGGCAGCAAGGCAGAGGGCAAGGAAATCCTCACATCAGGAAATAAAAGCAAACAAAACCCATGCCACCCAGTCCTCAACTTGGCCTGAAGATATTTCTCCTCCTGTGACATCTCAGAACCCTTGGTAAAAGCTCTGTGTTCATCCATACTACAAAGTTAGCCTGTTATTTAGGGGCATGTCTGCTTCTCCTTTTAGACAGGGAGCTCCCAGTAGGAGCAGATCCTGTTATTTAGTGACCAGTAGCTTAGGAGTTCTGCACTAACTCCTCTAATCAAAGCAAAGAAATGAACATGAAGAATGAGTGTGACAGGAATGAGGAAGTGAAACCTGGTGTAGTTGGAACAACTACAACTCCCTTCCCCAGTCTCTAGATGACCTTGCTGGCTATCTTCCCTCTTGTAATAAGCTCAGAGATTCCGTACAAACTAAAAATCCACTAGTTTTTTTTTTTTTTTTTTTTAAATCCCAGAGCTGCTTCACAATCAAGCTAAACTGAGAAGTAGATGAGGGCACAGAGATGAAACACAAGCTTCCAGTAGTCACAATCTATAAACTCTCTCCATCATCTGTAGGCCCCAAATGAGCTGTTCTTTGGACTGATGAAGACTTGCTCGGACTGCTGACACCGAATGCCTCTGAACCACAATCACAGAACAAAGGTCCTTTTATAAACTATTACCATACCTGGAAACTCCCTCAATAAAATCTGATATATCTCACAATTATTGAAGTTCTAAGAGTAAGCCAGTGGACTTAGAGGATTCATCCATTCCTGAGATCATACTTCAATTTCTTTTTAGAGACTGGTTATGTTAATAGAATCTAAAAGCCAACAGTCTCTGCCCAATATAATTGAAAAAGTCAAAGAGAACTCTGATTTTTAAATAAGTACTACCAGGAAAAGCTGAGCTGGTGACACTGAAGAGTAGAGAAAATCAGGTTCCCTATCACACTAGTCAACGAGGCTAATGACACACTAGAGCATCCCTTGACATTCTTGCTTTGGACTCTTTACACAGCTTAATGTTTCATAGTCAGATCAGATGTCCGAGGGACCTATAGAAAAAACTCACAGGAAAGGCATGCTTGTAATATCGTAGGGGTTGAATGCACATGAGTATCTCCAAAGAGCTGCTGCGCCCACCAGAAGGTGATGGCTAAGTGAAAAACAAAGTGATACCAACACCACTCCAATGAGTCTTCAGATCACAAGGGTCAGAGATGACCAGGTGGAGGACATGTTAGTCCCACTGTTTCATTTTTATGACACTAGGGAAACTAAAGTAAAGAACAAATATGTGCTTAAAGCAGATGACAATGCAAAGTGAGGAGAGAAGTCTACCAGACACCAAGGAAGGTGCTCCTTACTTGCAGCTACCGGGACAGCTGAGGCAGGAGCTGGCCAGGAATCTAAGATCAGCCTAGTATGGAAAGTTAAGGAAGAATTTCCACTTTGCCCACTTCACACTCACCAAGTACCTCTCCCCTTTGGATACATGGGTCCTTACTATTTCCTCTTAAGATGTTCTCCATCAAGAGATGCAGAGAAGACCAACTATACAGAATTATAGAAGAATGGAATTCAATGAAATCATCATTCTCTGTTAGTGAAAACGAAAGTGTGGGCGTGACTAAATAAGTAGACATAAATCCAACCAATATAAACTAATTACACCAAATGTTAATACCACCAAACACTGCAATTAAGTGGCACACATTATCAAAATGAGCAACTCTGCCCACTCCTTTCCCTCACAAGACTCAAGTACTCTAGGATTCTGTCTGGAGGAAACCCAGTTGCTCTTTAGTAAGCCAATGGAAAGATATAACAGAACAAACATGGAATAAGAGTCTAGTGGAGGTTGTCTCGTCACTGAGGGCTGCCCTTGAAGGGCTGTGTGAATTAGCTTTCCCCACCAGGAGGTGGCAGGTTTGCTCTGCCACATTCCTCCTATCACATGCTAAAACTATACCTGGAACCTCTAAAGCCAAGGGTAAGGACAACAGACCTTCCCTCTCTAAGCTGATATGTTGGGTGTTGCAGCATTGCATAGCTCACTAATATACCATCAGAGAAATGCATAGCTCACTAATACACCGTTAGAGCAATGCTAACATACTGGCCTGATGTGTAAAAACACCTCAGGATTTACTTCCTTCCTAACACGCATGCCATGATTCACCAAGAGGGAGCATACACCCTGGTCCATAAAACAAGTCTCCACATATTGAAAAAAGACAATAAAAAACAAATCTGAAATTGAACTGAATAGGCATTTAGAACAAAATGAAATAAAATCAGAAATCAGTAAGATATCAAATAAAACCTCACTGTTCTATCTAATATATAAAAATTGAACAATATCCATAATCCCTGAAATTGAGAAAACAGAAAAGTTATTATGTAAAAATTTACACAGAATTAAAATATAATACAATAATAATTTAAAATATAAAATAGGAAAACATGGTATTTGCATAAAGAAATGCCTAGCAGCTGGGCAGGTGGATCTCTGGTCTACATAGTGAGATTCTGTCTCAAAAAAAAAAAAGAAAGAAAGAAAGAAAGAAAGAAAGAAAGAAAAGGAGAAACCCTTTTTTCATATCTATATTAGAAAAAAAATAAGGGACAACCTTCTACATTTTACTTAAGTCACTAGAAGAAAAACCTCAGGGCTGGAAATATGGCTCAGTAGTTAAAAAGCACATACTGCTCTTGCAGAGGGCCTGGGTTCAGTTCCCAGCACCTCTTACTCCAGTTCCAGGAGAGCTGACATACTCTTCTGACTTCTGTGGGCAGCTGCATACACACACGCACACACACACGCACACAGATGACATACACATAAATTTAAAAAACCATAAAAACGTAAAAGCAATAAATGTCTTTACTAAAGATTGCTAATGAAAAGTAAAGGGAACCTAAATAAATAAGGAGACTGGCCATTTCATGACTGACTACACTGTCAACTCTCTCCCTTGAACCTGAATCTTATCATTTGAAAATACCCCAATTCTATCACACTTTGTAAGAAAACTGGCTAGCGCCAGCTGATTCTAAATTTTACAAAGACATACAAAGGGCTCAAACTATCTACAGAAGTCTTGCAAACCAATCACTAAGTTGGAAGGTGTATATTATTTGTCTTCAAGACACAGTATAAAGCTACAGTGATCAAAACAGTGTGGTCCTGGCCTACAAACCAAAATCAGCCAGTAGCATTGCACTGTGTGGTCCATGTGTATACGCCTTTGAATTTTAACAAAGGGTTAATACCTTGGGATACCTAAATGGGAAAGGGGAGTTAAAAAAAAAAAATCATCTTGAAACAATTCACTCTCCATACTGGGGGAAAGAAAAAAAAAAAACCTTGACTCCCTCCTTATAGTACACATAAAAATTAATTCAAGGGGGAATTGGAGAGCTATATAAGAAAACTGAAATTTTAATTCTGCCCTAAAAAAATCATAAATAGAATAGTCAAGTTATAGATGGGGTTCTTAAATCAAGGACACGTAACAAGCCCCCCCAAAAGATTAAATACTTCACAAAGGAAATATAATCAGACAGCACAAGGGTACACTCAAGTGCTCAATGACATGAGTCATCAGGAAAATGCAAATTAAAACCACAATAGATGCCATTACACACCCACCAGAATGGCTAAAATTAAAAGGACTGACAATAACATGTACTGGTGCGGATGCAGAACCACCAAGTGCTTGCCCATTAGTGGTGGGAGTATAAACAGCACAACCATTTCTGGCTGGCAGTTTCTCATAAAACACTAACAAGAAACCTAGCAATTCCTGTTACTACCCAAGAGCAATACATACATTTAACCATAAAATGATGTGAACAAAAATGGTCATAGAGTTCTATTCATAAAGCTACAAACTACCAGCAGTCCCATGCTCACTGATAGAAGGATCAACATACTGTGGTTCATGTACCCGACAGAAAGAATACTGCTTGGCAATGAAAGTGAGCGACTAAAGACACACCTAACAACCCTGGGGAACCTCAAGCAATGTGCACAGGAGACTATGTGACGGACAGTTCCATTTATATGAAGTCCTATGGTGGGCACATTTCATCTATGGCAAGTGAAGAGAAATAAAAACTGCCAACTCTGGGTGGCGAAGATGAGCATTTTCTGGTGAGTATAAATTAACTCTAGTGACACAGTACTCTGCATTATTTATCCGTCTTCACAGGGTCTTGTTAAGTAGCTCAGGTTCGCCTGAAATTTGAGATCCCCCTGCTTCTGCCTCTTGGTTGCTGGGATTCAACCAGAGTTGGCAATGTTCTGAATCTTAACAGTGTTTTTTGTTACACAGGTCTGTCAAAACAAATCAAGGGTATGCATATAAACTCACTTCAAGGGAAAAAACACAAAACTGAATGCTAATCAATACAATGCATGGTAGAGCACCTGCAGAGGATTGCAGAGGTAGACAGCTGCTACCAGGCCTCTGGAGGCTGCTTTTGTTTCCTTCACAGCCCAGGCAAGAACATGGAATTATCTTTGGGATACCCAGCATTACCTAGCATTCTAGTTTCCCAAGATACGCAAGGACACAGTTGGAGGATTTAAAGCCATTGATGAGGGGGAAAGAGGAAGGAAATGGAAATGAATTTAAAATTCCACAAGGAGAAGGTATGACTCATTGGTTTCTTGATGGGTAACCACCCTTTTAAATTGCATCTTGTGAAAACAGCCAAGGAGCACTGAATGTAAAGCTGCTTCTGGGCAGAGCTGATTAAAAAGGAATAAAACTCCTTTAAAAGGTTGCTCTGATGTATCTGGCAGCATTTGCACTCTGGTGAATGGGTGACTCAGATGCACTATGATCTTTTCTCCCAAGTAAAGATTTTTATGGGATGACAGTCATCAGTAATTGTTAGTCTCTGGAGACCTGAAGAGGCTCAGTCGATGGGAGGAATGATTACCAGCACCAGCTTTATTCCACAACCTTTCCAGGGGCCAGGCCTATGCTGTCCTCAGCAGACCTGCGTTCCTCTACTTTCTGCAAAGGTTTCACAACTTCTGGCTACCAGCTGGCCACAAATAATAACCAGGTTCACTCTGTGGGGCTTTTTTTTTTTTTCCCCTAAAGTCTAATCCTAATCTTTTCAGTAGAAAAAAAGTAAACCTTTAACTACCCAGGTTTGACACAGAAAGACCAAAAAGGGACACTTGAGCTTTTTAGCGTGGCCCTAAGGATACTTAACTTTTGCCCGCCAGCTTATGGAACTGCTAGCCTAGTTTAAAATGAACCCTTGAAAACATCCTATCCCACTGAGCAAACAAACATCAGTGCAACAGCTATGCCATGAGTAAATGTCTACTATGGCTGAGGCAGGAGTGACACAGCTCCATGAAGGCAGGTGGGCTAATCTGGGAAACAACTACTTTCCAAACATCCTCTTGAGAGAACAGACAAGTTCTGAAAAGAATACATCGGACCAAAACCAGTTTTCCTAGGCCGCTCTTTCATTCACAAGGATGCTAACATTTGAAAATAATTTTGTTTCTAGTTCAGTTTAGAAACTACTGCCTCAAATGATACAAAATTTCTTTATTATAGGGAGTTGTATGGAAGAATTTACCTCAACAAAACAAACAAGAGCTCACAAATAGGGACTTTTCATATTGCCTCACAAAGTACAGAGACCAGGGAGAGAGAGAGAGAGAGCAAGACAGCAGCCCCTTGGGCTGCAGAATGGAGCTCCACAATGAGGTGGCTTCACGGCTCGCACTTTTATTACTTCCTAGGAGCCATTCATGAGATGTGTTGCAATGAAGGCTCAAGTCAGAAGCACATCTTTGAAAGATAAAAGCAGAGTGCCCTCTTGAGGTAAAGAACAGAAAAAGCCTTTGCAGGCCCTGGCCAGGCAGCACCAGAAGAGGCTTTGTTCCCTTGAGGGCTTTTTGGACAAATACATGGTGATCTGAATGGAGTGAGTTCTAACATAAAAACCCCCATTTTTATCACAAAAAACAGATGACTCATGGCCAAAGAGTATGAGGCAGCAGAACATTTAGCATCAAAACTGTAGCAAGATCGTCAATGTTTCAATTGATGAAAATGCCAAAGCAGCTGCACCCCAGAAACTCCACATTTGCTCAGTCAGCCTGCTCCTTAAATGCCCAGGGCTCAACCCCACATGGGAAAGCTCAGAGCGAATTCACAGGAGAGGTATGCCTTAACACAGCTAGAGCTGAACACTGAATCACACACAAACAAACACACCCTTCAACATAGGAAGCCTATGTTGAGCCAGGCAGTGGTGGTTCAGGCTTTTAATCCCAGCACTCAAGAGGCAGAGGCAGACACAGGCAGAATTTTTGGAGCAAGGCCAGCCTGGTCTACAGAGTGAGTTCCAGGACAGCTAGGGCAGTTACACCAAGAAATCCTGTCTAAAACAAAACAAAACAAAACAAAACAAAACACCCAGAAAGAAACCTGTGTTGTATAAACTTGTTGTATATATGCTTATAAACCTTATGTATATAAGCTTGGGAAGATTTACTTACTTACATTAAAATTATTTCTCTTACTTCTTTTTAAAATGTATTATTGTATGTGTACATGGTGGGTTCTTAGTTGAGTATGGACAGGTATATGCCATGGCGCTTATGTAGAGGTCAAAGGACAACTTTCAGTCCTCTGTTTTCACTGCGCCGAGGCAATGGCTCTCTAGGCCCTTATGAAGCTGCACATTCCAGGCCAGCCAGTCCCCAAGCTTCCAGGTGGCCCTTGTCTTCCTCTCATCTCCCAGCAGTAAAGCTGGGATTACAGATACACGATACAGATAAACCATCCTGCCAATCACATTTACAGTGTTTGTGTGCATGCGCCTGTAAGTGCAGGTGACTGTGCACATGTGAGGAGGCCAGAGACAACCTCAGGCTTATTCTCAGGTGAGAAGGAAGACACAATGGTACTGAAAAAAGCACTGCTGAGTTTTAGAGGTGAATGAGTTCAGCTGGGAACCCAGAGTCGCTGCTGCCACTACCACATCTCAGAGCCTTGGACTAATGGAGGCTACTCCCCCAATCACATTTTATCTAAATGCATCACATCTGACTCCTCAGTGTGAAGAGGAATGAGTTGAGTTACATCATTACTCCTCTAAAGTCTGTAACTGCAGGGCTTCACTAAGTATGACTCATACTCATGAATGCTCAACATTCTGAATAAATAGTAAAAATAGACGCCATCTCATCTAGCTACCGAGGTCCCTGTGGGACAAGTCACATACCCAAAAGTCTGGATTCAGGGATACAGAATTTACCTATATTTATCAAACAGAAATCTTTGCTTATCACACATCCTTTCATGGGATAAATCCTTTATGCAGCCCTCACAGTATCCCTAATTTTTATTAGTCTATGAAAAACCTTCTTTATTTAAATTTTCACAAACCCAAAGGAAAGTAACAGGGGAAGGGACATATGAAGGCATAAGCTCAGTTCCAGGGGGCAACCCTATCACCGCTGTTGATCTCTGATGGCAGAGTGACCACTCAAAGTCCACTCTCGAGTGTACTCAGGCTGTAGCTACAGGTCACAAAGCTCTTCTCAGGTCCATTCCCGACCCGATCCTATTATCACCACACAAAAGTCTTGCACCCACCTTGGAATTAGCCATATGACATTCTCCTTCCCTTTCACAGAAGAGAAGCCAAAGTCTGATGGTGACAGGGGTGTCAGAAAGAGAAACCACACTCCTGTCAATATTCCGATGATTCACACATGCGGATGCAAGCACACAGTTTTACACCTAGCAATTTCTAGCATTACAGCAAATTTCAGGCTCGGAAGGTAGCCTGGAGTTTCTATTCCCACTCTGTCATCAGCTGCCTGTGTTAAGTCTGGGAAAGCTGCCTTACCTCTCTGGGCTTTGGACTCATCCAATGTACAGCAAAGGAAATCTGAATACTACACTAAAGGTTTACTGTATGAAGTGAATGACAATGACACAATATACATTGTACACATAGCAAATGTAAGCTTCCTTTACTCAGATGCACACTGTACACACAGCAAACGTCTTTACTCAAACGCACACTGCACACACAACAAATGTAAGCCTCCTTTATTCCCAGCTCTTTTTCCTCAGTGATCATCTTGGCCTGTGATGACCACACAGTTAGGCTTGGATAGATATACACTTGATGGAACCCCATAGTACAAACTGTTCTGAACATTACTTTTTGTCTTAGCACACCTTGGAGATGCAAAACTCTCCCACTAGGTGACATCATCCCTCCATGAGGCTGTGGATATCATCCATGATCGAAAATCTCCACTGTGTACCTGCAGTCAAGACTTCCTTTTTTGGACCCTACCTGGCATCTCTAAATGCATCATGAGCATTTCAAACATAACAAACCAAAATTAAACTTCTTAATTTCCTCCCTCAAACCTGAGCTTCCCTATGGCTTTTCCATCTTAGCATGTGGCATTCCCATCCAACAAAGGCTTGGCCTTCATTATCCCCAATCAGCCTCTTTTCCATCACCACTGTCTCCACCCTTAGTGAACCAAGGTAATAAGGAAGCTTACAGGCTTCTATGTTCCCACGGTAACCCTCTAACCTGTCAGTCAGAAGACAGTCTAATGACCTTGCCTGTTAACAAGGATGAGCCCCCACCCCTTTGGCTTGAAACAATCTACTTCTGCATTTCATAGGAACATAATCTGGCCCATGTTTGGCCTTTCAGTGTCAGCTGAGGACATTCTCTTGCTCACTGGAGTATAACCCAGTGGCCTGTGGAAAGCCACAAGCTGTTAACCTTCTCAGTGCCCTCATTCTGCCCTTCCTAAGGAAGGTCACAGACTGCTCTTCCTACAGCAGCTCTCTGTCCCAGCAGTCCCTTACCATCATAGCCTTTACTCTATAAGACACTGATATAAAAGGACCGTATCACAAGGACACACAGCTCTAGCTTGGTCTTTTTCACCATGTTATGCCCAGTGCCTATAACCACATGGACGGTGAGGTGGTCTGAATAAGAATAACCCCAAAGGGCTCATATTTTTGAATGCTTGGTCACCAGGAAGCATTCAACAATGCTTTAAAAGGATTAGAACAATTAGGAGGTGTGGCTCCATGAAAATAATTGTTTTCCACACATACACACAAAGAAAAGTACAAGAAATTCAGAATATATACACAGAACAGATCAAATCCCCACAGGCAGCTGCTAGAAGGATGAACAATCATTCAGAGAGTGAAAACTAGGGCTTCTTACTTGATTGCCTCGTAAATATTGTTTGAAGTGTGGCCTGATAAAGCATCATGCAAATTTCGGATAAAATAATCTCTGTATTCTTCTGGAAGGGCCATGAATGTTCCACCCATTACGATGAACTCCACCTTATCCACACTGTGACCAAGCTGCTTTAGCTGGAAGAAACACATATGCATCAGAGCATTGCACTAGAGATGCTGCACAATTTCCAAGTTCATTTTGTAGTCACACTAGCACAGTTTACAATAAAATACATTTTGCTAATTCTGTGCACTTAAAAAAAAAAAAAGAAATGTCTGAAACAAAAACAATTCCTGCTCAAAAAAGATGGGAGAGTAAAAATTAAAACTAATGAAGAACCAGACTTCAACACTGACAGTTAAATAGGAACTTAACAGGAAGAGTTTGAGACATATACAGCAATGAACACAGAATAAATAAAAAAAAAAAAACCCCAATATGATATAGAATCAGATACTGCAAAAATTTACCAATCATATGTTTTATAACTAACTTCATGGTAAAAACACAATGTGTAGTTGTGAGTGACATGTAACCTGGACTTAACATACAGGGAAAAGGATGAATACTAGATTATAGAGTGAGACTTCAAGATGCAATTTAAAGCTGATTGTGTAGGCACAGGCCCTCAAGCTGCTCTTGGAAAACCAAAGTACATAAGTGACTGCCTCAAAATGAAAATATTCCATCTCCTTCCACAAGCCAGGATTCAAAGCTTTAAAAACAAATTTTTAAATTTCTTGCTATATGTTAGGTATAAGGAAGTCAGGATCAAATACCAAATTATAAACTAGAATATACCATGTAATGAATAGCTCTATGGAACCCTTTAAAAATGGTTGTTTCTGCAAGTAGTACACAATAACTGCTGTTACTATGTCTATGTATCTGAGTGAGCATGTGTATGCCTTCCCATCAACACTATAGGACTCCTCTGTCCATGACTGCATTCAAGGGGTAACATAACCTACAAAAACTCCTGCTAGGACTCCAAGTCAAACTCTACCTTCATCTTTAGAAGTGTGACCCCACTGTCACTATGCCACTAAATTTCCCAGATGACTCTACTGTACTTACAGTTAGAAAAGAATTGTCATTTTATGTGACAATCCTAATGTTTAAACTTAAGATCTTCACACATTTTTATTAAATATAAACATTTCATATTATATTAAACTGTTTTTCATCTTATGATGGCTATTCTTGATTGTCAACTTGACTACATCTAGACTTAACCAAAACCAAAATGACTGGGCACACTTGAGAGGGATTGTTTTCTTAATTAAATCATCTGAAATAGATGATTTATCTAATCCACACCTTTGAGGTGGGAAGACCTGTGCCATACCATCTGCTGGAATCCTATATAAAGGACATGGGAGAAAGTAGCTCTCTTAGCGCCTGCTTGCTCTTGTACTTGCCACCAGGTTCATCCCTTCATTAGCTTCAGAGTCCATTTTGGGAGGGTTCTGCCATTTACTGATGACCAGCTGAGACACCCAGCCTTATGGACTCAACTACTGGATTCTTGGATTTTCCATGCATAAGCAGCTATTGTTGGATTGGCTGGACCATAGCCTGTAAGTCATTCTAATAAATCCCCTTTCCATGTATAGGAGGATTCATTCTATAAGATCAGTTCCTCTAGAGAACCTGTCTAAAAACAAAAATGATGTCAAAGTCAGTTCAGAACAAGTTTTCCCAAGCTATGTGTGTTCCCCGGGTGGGATCCTCTTTTATTGTTAACACTCCTGCCCTACACATGCTTGGGTGGCAGCAAAGTGAATATTAAAACTGGGTGGGGTTCAATAATAGACACACAAATCCAGCAGCCAGTTATATGCTACACAGCCCTTTCTATTTTAGATCTTCTATTTATCTTATCATATTAATTACTGTAACAACTACAGATGGTGCTTACATTTTAACACTTGCAAAGGATGCTTAGATTCCTTGAAAAACTAGTTCAAGATCACCTACATAGTACTAGTTTTTAACCAGTTGTGTTAATGTATAAATTATCTGCAATAAAATCCACCCTCTTTAAAGCACAATTGGGGAGTGGTGACAGAGTTATGCACTACCACAGTCATGACATGGAACAAATCCTCAGGACCCAAACTGCTACTCATACCACTTTGCTGTAAATTGCCTATTCTCACTGAGCAAGCCTGTCACAACACTTCTTCACCTGGCTCTGAAGTTGAAGTTCAACCCCTTGTTTTTGACTGTTAAAGAACTTTTACACACTTTCATAGGTGACTTCCTTCAAACGGAAAGGAGTACAAAGAATCTAAAACCCTTAAAGGAGATAATAATCTCTAAGGAGTATAAGTCTGACCACACGTGGCTGAAGTCTCTCCTTTAGGTGAGCATAAAACCATGCTCAGATTGTCTTCACAATGACACCAAATCAAGCAATAGCATGGCAATCTTTGAAGCATAAAAACCAATTTAAAAAGCATCTTTACCTGCTCTATCCGGTGTCTTGTCTGCAGATAAGGGTCGTATCTAGCACGGATAGCTCGCATGGAAGTTGGCTAAATAAATAAGGAAAAGAATTGTGTTCTATGTCATATCAAATAAAAAACAATACAAAGGAGTGAAGGGTTGCATTAAAATTAAATTACTCTAGGTTTTGATCACTAAAACCACGCCTCATATCCTACCTTCTTTTCTTAGTTTTAGCAAGGTTCAGACCATCACTATCCCCAACCACACTGTCGAGGGTACCTCAACAGCAGGGTATCTTATTGGGTCACATTCACCTTCGGTGGAAATGTGATGGCATCCCAAGTGTAGGTGCTCTCACACAGATGGGCACACATACTCAAGAAAGTCGTGTAGCAGAATGATCTTTACACATGGTCCTTATAATTACACATGATTTCTAATAGCTCAGCAAATGGTTTTGACGCCACTGTCACACTGGAACACCCTACCATGATGAAGCAGTTTCCTAGCATAAAGAATGATGAGCTTCTTTTCTGCAGCAGGTAGAAATTATCACAGAGATCCACAACTGGTCAGAATACAGAAGTAAGTGACAGCAGAGTGCCCAACTCCAGCTGATACATCCCAGCACAACCTCTACACCTAAGACTCAGGGAGAGATGGGCAGAATACCAGACTGTGTCTTCTAGACATGACAGGAATACAATCACGAGATCCCAACAAATGACTGTCTGAACAAGACCTGCACAATGACATCACTAGCTGACATGCCAACGCGGATGAGGTGGATTTCCCAAAGACCCTACCCACTAGATAATGAGCTACAGGCAATCAATGATGCTAAGAAAGGGAGAATTAGTTTTCTTCAGGGGTGAGCTCTCTGATAGATTATCCAATTCCCAATGGTCAACCCTAAACATATAAGTCCTTGTGGTTAGGAGGTTGAGACAGGAATACTATTAAAAGGTTGAAGCCAATCTGAGTTACAATGAGTCATGTCTAAAAAGACAAACATATACATTATGTATATAACAATAAATGTAGGTCAAGATGCAAAACAGTGCTTTTTGACATATTACTTAATATGTCAAAAAAGAATAAAAAAATTGGATCACGGAAAGCATAGGTCAGAGTGGCTCCCTGCCAGCTCTTAAACCTCTAATGCCTCAAATTCCTTATCATAACACTGACATAATCATAGCATCTATCTTCTAAACATTGCTGCAAGGCTTAGAGTGGCAAAGCACTTGGGATAGTGGTTGGAAATAGTGGTAAGAAATGCACATGTTGGCAGCATTTCTCTGGTGGCTTGGCACAAAAACACACAGCCCAAGTATTTGGCAAAAAGCTTTCTAGTCAGGAAAAAAGCCCAAGCTTATAAGAATGTCAGTACTTGTCACGCCACACTCTGGATTGTAGCACTTTGTTAGGACCAAGTCAAAGGCTTTACCTCATAGCCCGTGTAAGACTGGGATGAGTACTCAAAATCTGAGTCAGGTCCTCCAGGGCAGTATCTGGACACAACGACAGAACAGGAAGGGCAGATGAAAAGCTCAGTTCAGCAGAAAATCCTGCTATCAAAGCAGCTTCACCATCAATTCAAACAGCAGTCCTCCCTCACAGCATTGTGTAGCAACAAACAAGACAGTAAGTGAAGCAACATGACAACATTCAGACCCAGGACACTGCAGGCACAGATCTTTACAGACTTAATGCAGGAGCCCAGCTGTCCAGTTTAGATGATTCTAGCTTTCCTGGGACCCATTTTTAGGAAAATTCTCCTCCCATTTAATCTTTCTACCTGAGTAATGCATTTGCATACATGAATTCTTCCCAGTACCTCAATTAAAGAAATCTAACAGCTATTTGTAAGAATAACTGAAAACTTTGATACTCTTCTGGTCCAGATTCATTTTGAATCTGATGCTGGAACCCAAGGAGCTTGCATTTCCATGTTTAATTTTCCTAGGTAACAGCTGTTCGTAACCTATGAGTATTTCAACACTACAGCACTGCCTGTCCCACTTTCAAAGTGCTTAATTACCTTACCAAAGCTACGAGTCTGTTCAGTCAACATTTTAGTTATCATCAGCTTGTACTGGCCAGGGCGTTAGGGAATTTACTTACTAGTTTAACTGAAACATACACACATCAACTTATCAAAATCATACTTACACACATATATTCCCTGTAAAACTGATGTGGGGACATCTGTGGGGTTTGCACATCACAGCCACAACAGCAATCTATAAAAGAAAGATTAATCAAAAAGCTATCATTGAAAATTAACAAAACTCTATAGAGTGGTTACCTTAATCAAGAGCAAAGGAGAGGAATGCAATCAGAACAGCACACAATGGTCTCCAAGATATGAAAAGGGGAAAGATAGATGCAATTGGAAAAGAAACCTGGGTGTTTCCCTTGAGATATGGATGCTGCAATACCCTAAAGCCATGTTCTTTTATGCTGATAATATTTAGAATGTTTATATAAATTGCATATATGAGCTTTGTATTTGGTTTTACAGTAAGTACAGAATAAGGAACTACTATTATGGATTTGTGGTACTTGAGACTGCATCTGGGGTCTTGAGCATTCTACCACTGAGCTATAACCCCAGACTTGGGAATTAATTTTTAAGGTCATGGTGACTCTTATTCTCTATTTTGCTAAAATAGCTGACATCAGTAACTTTAAATAACATTGTAAATAAACCTAATTATTATTCGAATTCCACAGGTACTGTAGATTTCAATGTATAGCAGGAAGTTAGGGACCAGATCAACAGAGTCTATGTGCAAAATCTCAGAGTACCAGACAGAATCCAGGCTGGGTGGGAAAAGTACCTGCTTGAGAAAAGGGCTGGAAGCAGACATATTAAGGCTCTTAAGATATTAACATAGTAGGTAGGTGACCAGATAGAGCTACAGTAAGGCTAATAGGAGCTGGACTTCTTATAAACAGAGAGGAAGTTGTACATGCAGACAGAGAATCAGAATGAAGCCCAGGGTTGAAGAAACTGGAGTACTGTTTTCCAAATATAATTGTTGACAGATCAAGACATCCCAAAACATATAGATGTGTGTTTATGTTAGTACACACATGTGTGCATTTTACCAAAGAGGCAGGACCTGGCTCTAGTTATACAGAAACATTAGTTAAACCAAATTAAAAAGCATGCTAAGAATAGACCAGCCGACAACCTTCGGTGTGAAGATAATGAAATCAAGGCCAGACAGGACAGGCATATTCTGAGGAGCCATGGCAACGAGGTACAGCAGGGACTTTGCCCTGAGATGGCACTGAAACAGCAGGTGGTGAGTAGGACACAGCAAGGGACACAAGTTAAATTTTAGGGTTTTGATTCTTGTTTTTTACGTTTTTGTGTTCAAGTATTTATTAGTATTGTATGTGCACCAGACTTTATAGCACACTGTATGTAAAAATTGTGGGGTTCAAACATCCACAAATATCAGAATACAGAAGACTGGGCCCCAAAAGTAGCCAACACAAACACTAGAAATATGACGTTCTGATCCAGACAACAGACCCCACATGTGGGATTACATCAGGAACATGGACTTGAACTCTGGAACCCCTTTCCAGTGGACCCTGACCCTGCCCGTCTCCTGGCCTCTCACACTCAGCCTTTGGACCCTGGAGCCTAATCCCGGTTCAGCCCCTTAGCGCTTCACAGAGGTTATAGCAAGGGCGTCCATTATGACCTTACGCTTCTGAACTACGGTGCATGCCGTATCTAGACTAACTTTCTGAAAACTTGCCCTGCTCACATCACCATCCTACAGACACCCGAAATGGTTTCTCGTAATTTGGTTTCTTTGCCAGTTGTACATGACTATTTACAAGCTAATTCTGAACAAGGGCTCCAGTTCTCTCAAATGAACTCAGTGAGAATTAAGGCCAGTGTGGCCTATATAGTGAGACTGTCTCTAAAAGAAAATCCTCAGTCAGAGGAACTGAGTTTCCCCAGTCTGTTGCACTCCCTGTCTGCACATGCCAGGCTCTTCAAGCCCCTCCTACCTCTGTGCTCCTTTCCTGTTCTTATCTTGCCCCCAGCACCCTGAGCCTGAAACTCCCCCATCATACAACCATACTCACAAGTTAGGAAAATATTGTGCTTTCTGCCTTTTTCTGGGGGTTGGGGAAGGGGGCTGTCTCTGGACACCCACAGTACTTCCTGTTAGGAGAGTTACTCCACAATCATCACATAGAAAACTACCCTGCTGAGGCTGGAGAGATGGCTCAGTGGTTTAGAGCACTGGCTGTCCTTTCTGAGGACCTGGGTTCAATTCCCAGCACCCACATGACAGCTATGGCTGTCTGTAACCCCGGCTCCAAGGGATCTGACACCATCACACATACATGTACAAGGTATATAAAATACAAATAAATATTTAAAAAACAAAACCAAAAACTACCCTACCCCGCACCATTATATGCCTTTTAGAAGCAGCACCTGGAAGCTATCAGCATAAGAGGGTCAACAACATCTGTCATACTGTTAAGTGGCCAAGCCACAATCTTTAAAGACACTACAAAAACACATGCTCCTTTAAGCACACCAGCTGGCGTCCTCCTGGTCCTTTCAGCATCGTGTGCACACCTCCTTCACTCGAGCACGTGGCACGCCAGACTCAGGGGTGTAACTCCCCACCGCTGTCTGGATACTTCATCACTAGGTCACCAGCTCGGTCACTCACCCCACTGGCAGTCCTGATGGGCTTTGCCTTTAACTTGGGAACCAAGGCCTTTCGATAGTGAGGCGGGACTGCAGCGATGATATCCACCAGGCGGGGCTGGGACGAAAGGCCATACTTGGAAGCTGTCTTGGTTTTCAGCCTGAAAGCAGAGCATTCAGTTTTATCAGGATCACAGCGTTTCAGCACGAGCTACTAAAAGGATGATATGTGCGCACTAATATTCACATCTGCCACTCCTCCACCCTTCACCAAGGATAAGAGCGGTTTAACAATCTGTGAACATCAAAGAAATAAAGGACAAAATCTGTTAGTAACCAACTTGCTTTCCTTAACCCTAAACACCAGGAAGTAAATCAGGACTGGGTACCCCAGGAGGACAGCACAGTGAAGTTCTCCTTCCAAACTGCACCCCAGCCTCCACCCTAAAAAATTACCCTGACCCTATCAGCCTCACTCCTGACAGCTGGGACTGTGTGTGGTAGGCTGTCTAGACATTGCCACAAGTCCCCTGGGAAGAATTCACCCGATCAAGGACTACTTTCTTGGATAAAATATACAAAAACAACAAATCAAAACCAGAATAAAAATTCTAGAATCTACCTTAATCAAAACAAACTCTATCCCTTCTTGCCTATGACCCTATCTGTAACCACAAAACCATCCTTCGCTCAAATCATTATTTTAATTCCTAAACCCCTCTCCCCTTTGTCTTGCTATACCCAGGTTAGCTTTGAACTCAAAATTCTCCCTCTACCTCTGAATGCTGAGATTACAGGTATGTGCCACCATGTCCAGCTTATTCCTAAATTTTCTCTACAATTTGACCAGCTTTCCCTTTCTTTGTGCCCACTAGCCAAATCCTATTGGTCACACTATCTTCTAATTGACCCATCTAGAAATATCTGTGGGTTGCTCATATTGTTTTCAATAAATGCTAACGAACAGCTAGCATGCACAGGCGACTATCCATGTATGTGGTATGTCAGATGTGAGGCACAGTTCTTTCATGTGATGTGTTGTGGCTAAGCCCACACACATACCCTCCACATCCAAGGGTTGCTTCCAGAAGCAGGAAGAACTTTAACATGTGCTGGAGAAGTTAGGGAAGAGAGACCCAGAAGAGCGCTCAGGTCTCAGACAGTAGGCACAGGGATGTCACTGTAAGATACTGTAGGAAAAGCTATAGAATAGAAAACTTTCATAGTCAAAAGCGGACAATCACTGACTCACTTACCCTTTAGCAAATGCTTCCTAAAAGTGTTCAAAGAAATAGGTTGGGTATAGGCATCTTAAGGAACGGATATGGTGATTACAGGACATAGAGGGGAGAACCCTTTCCCTGTGAATACATATAAAGAACAAATGCAGTAAAGAAAATAAGCAGAGATGAAGAGCCATTCATTTGAGGGTGTAACAAAGATCAAGGTGAACATGAATGTGTGGGAGAGGTTCTACTGTTCTATGACAGAGAAGGCTGGGAGTAGATTCAGGGCCCCAGAATGCTCCTGGCAGAGGTGCTTCCAAAGAGACAGGAGCAAAGTGGGATGTGAAATCATGGCTCAAAGAAAGAACTGGGCTTTGGAAATTCCAAATCCGCACTCTACCAATGACCACTTACCCCTGGATGACTTTCTTAACCTCTCTGCTTCTCAGATAACCCATCTGTTAGGTGAGGGTATACCAGTACCTACCCCATACTGTTTTATATGATTTTGTTCTAAATATGTGTGCACGTGTTGGTGTACACTTGTCACTGGACAGTGTAGAGGTCAGAGGACAGCTTTTGGGAGTTGGTTTCCTTCACCCACTATACTTTTACTTACTAGACCATCTTGCTGGCCCCTTGTTCAGGCTAATTTTATTTAAATTTGACATAGGCTAGAGTAATCAGACAGGAGGGAACTGCAGTTGAGAAAATGCCTCCATAAGACTGGGCTATAGGCAATCCTGTAGAGTATTTTCTTAATTAGTGAGTCTTAAGATGGCTGTCACCACCCCTTACTTGAACACCATGCTTAGAAATGGTTTACTAAAGGGTAAGTGAGTCAGTCATTGTCCTCTTTTGTCTATGAAAGTATTCTGTTCTATAGCTTTTAGCTTTTCTTCCAGCTCACTGTGGAAGAACCCTAGGCTAATGATCCTGGGTTCAGTAAGAAAGCAGGCTGAGCAAACCATGGGGAGCAAGCCAGTGAGTAGCATCCCTCCATGGCCTCTGCATCAGCTCCTGCCTCTAGGTTACTGTTTTGAGTTCCTGCCCTGACTTCCTCAGGATGGAGAGTGACCTGAGAGTTGAAATATGAAATAAACCCATCCTCCTTAAGTTGTTTTTGGTTATGGTGTTTCATCAAAGCAACAGTAACCCAAACTAAGAGACTGGTACCAGGAAAGTGGAGCATTGCCGTGACAGACCTGACCATATTGTTTTGGAGAATATTGTGGAAGGACTTGGGAACCTTGACCTAGAAAAAGCCACTGAGTGTTGAGAGCTCAGTGGACTGTTCTGTATGACCTTGGAAGATAAGAATGTTGAGAGCAGTGGTGAGGAAGGAGGACCAGCTTGTGACACTGCAGAGGGAAGCAAAGACTCTACCTGGTCATTTGTGTGACAACTATGTGATGTCTGGTCTCTGGAGCTGAAAAATCAGCTACAATTAACAAGAGACCAGAATCACTAAAGTTAAACCTTTGTTTTGTTGGGACAATGGATTCTGGTCAGCTGGGGCTGAAGAATCAGCTGTGATTAAGTAGAGACCAGCATCGCTGAGGTGAAGTCTGTGGGAAGGGTTTCCTCAGATTTAGCACGTGCAAGCTGTTTAAGGTAGCCAAGGTTGTACCTTGTGCTGGTAGCCAAACCTGGTTATGTATCTCCCAAGTAGTACAGGTTTTGAAGCCATGAAGGAATCATGGAAAGCAACTGAGGCTTGGCACTGTGAAAGGCCATTGGTAAAGGTGTCCTCAGAACAGCAGTGGGAACTCCAGGATTGAAGAAGCCATGGAAAAGCTGAGGCTTGAAATCATGAAGAGAGCCTAGGAGAGGCTATTGCTGAAAGTGCAGCCCAGTTGCAGCAGAAGACCCCAGCATTTTGGAGATGCTGGTAGCATGGGATTATCACCAAGAACAGCATTAGCTATGGAGTGGAGCCAGCTAGAGCCTAGAAGACAAGACGAGCTGTGTGTGCTGCAGAGAGCAGGGCTGGAGAAGAGGGCCAAGTCCCTTAGAGGAGCCAAGAAGTTTGTGAGTGAATCCCAGACACTGGACACTGAATTACTTACATTGTAGGAGTTTGTTTTGTTTTGCTTAGATTCTGACTGTGCCTTAGTTCTTTCTTCTTGAAATAAAAAAGTATTTAACTTAATTTTGATTTCTACAGGAGCCCAGAGTTGAGAGACTCTGAACTTTTGAATTTTTAAAGAGACCAGACTTTTAATCTGTTTGAACTGTAAAGACTGGGACTTTAAAGTTATTTACATTTTATACTGTGGTGTTAATATTAATGTGCCACCTTGGAGATAAACAAGAAAGGAAAGGTTCTAACTGAAAAGTGTTGTGTTTATGTGACAAGCTGACAAAGGGTCAGTTGTGCTGGCTAGTTTTATGTCAACTTGACAAAGCTAGTTATGGAGAAGAGGGGACCTCAATAGAGAAAATACCTCCACAAGATCAAGCTGTAGGCAACCCTATTGGGCATTTCCTTCATTAGTGACTGATGGGAGAGGGCCCAGCCTATTGTGGGTGGTACCCCCTCTGGGCTGAGCAGCCATGGGGAGCAAGCCAATAACCAGCACTCCTCCATAGCCTCCACAGCAGTTCCTGCCTCCAGGTTCCTGTCTTGTTTGAGTTCCTGCCCTAACTTCCCACAGGAATAGATGATTACCTGGAAGTGTAAGCTAAATAAACCTTTTCCTCCCCAAGTTTCTTTGGTCTTGGTGTTTCATCACAGCAACAGTAACCCAAACTAAAATACCCCTCATCCAGTTTCTGAGAGGATTAACTCAGCTATCACTTACAGTGCCCTCATAACAGTGCCTGGAATACTGGGAGTGCCCAATAAAGGCTCAAGGCAATTAGATCAGAGACTCACTAAATCATCATGAAGTAGGTGACGGACAAGGCAGAAAGCTACAACTCTTTTTCTTTTCCTTTTTTTCTGTTTTGGTTTTTTGAGCCAGTGTTTTCTCTATGTAGCTTTGGAGGCTGTCCTGGAGCTCGATCTGTAGACCAGGCTGGTCTCAAACTCACAGAGATCTGCCTGCCTCTGCCTCTGCCTCCCCAGTGCTGGGATTAAAGGCGTGTGCAACCACCTCCCAAAAGCTTCATTTCTTAACCGCTACACAGAAAACAGGTATCATTAGATCAGTTCACAAAACAACTCTCCTGCCAGGCACAGCAGGGCATGCTGATAATTCCAGTACTTGGAAGACTTAAGCAAGAGGAATGGCTTAAATCTGAGGACAGTTTGGGCTACAAAGTGACACCACGTGAGACAGACAGCCTGTTACTTAAGAACAAGCCTGCAAGAGTTCCCTCTTAAAGACACACTTACTTATTTAAGTCGACGTCTTTCCCCTGTTCGTGGGCCTCAATCAGCTGCTTGATAACATCTCCTATAGTCAGCATCATCAGCTCAGCAGGGCTGAAATCTCCTGCAAAGATTTTCAACATTAGCAAAATCTCATCAGTACTTTTTTACATTTGTTTATTTATATTTGTGTGTGCAAATGTAGCACATGCATGCACACGCACGCGCGCGCACACACACACACACACACACACACACACACACACACACACACACACACACATTTTAAGTGTAGAGGTCAGGAGTTGGTTCTTTCCTTCTACTACATGGGTTCGCGATTAGTGGAAAGTGCCCTTACCACGGAGCCCTTGTGCCAGCCTCAGGAAAGATTTAACAATTTTACTTAGTAATTTTCCTTCCAAAATTATCTCATACTAGATGCTCAGGGCAGGGCATCTAGCTTCTAAAATAATTTCAAACATGTCAAACACATAGCTCAAGAAGAGGAGACACTAAATTTGTGTTGTTCACAATCCAAACATATCTTCCATACTTTCAATTAATGCACCCCTCAAAATAACAACAACAAATCCAACTTTATCTGCATGTGGGAAAAACCTCCCTATAGAAGCAAAGGACTAAGATGATATTGCAGATGGATATAGGAAAAGAAAGAGGAAAGACCACTATAAAACAATCATGAACAAAAAGAACCTAGTGGCCCAGGACAGGATGGAAGAAACTAAATGCCTAGCCCTTTGCTGCAGAGTGGAAATGATGAACACCGGCAAATGCACAGAGATCACTTAGATGCACGAGTTCAATCTCAGAACAGGGGGATGGAACAGGAACTTGCCTGGCCCATAATGTACTAACTTAACCTCAGAACAGACTGAGGAGATGGGACTGGATCTTACGTTTTTCTGCCTTAGCCGCTTCAGTGCTGAGATTATATAGTCTGTACTACCTTGCCTGGCCTATCTAAGGATCTAGCTGCATTTCTAAGATACCATTTGTAGACCTGTATGACCCTGTCTTGGCAGCCCTCCTTTCATCCACAGAAACAGGAGATGCTGACATGTTTGTCATATCATCTTATTGTTCATCACAAATGGCTCATCCAAGCATGGGCACCAATCCAAGCCAGGGAAATCTCAGCTCTTTCTTTTAAGGGTCAGGGGAACCCATCTTTTAATAGCTGACAACAGTGGTGTAGTGTCTTAGCTTAGGTAATGGCAACAAACACGACTTTTGCTTGCTGGTGTGAAAAAAATAAAGAAGCAATCACATCATAGAAGTGTGGATAAGAAAGCCAGCCATGGAAGTTACTTTCATTTAGTCCCATGTGAAACTTCTGCATAACAGTTCGATAAGAGGGCAGGAGGCAGGGCTGGTAAAAGCATAGATGTGAAAAAATATCCTGGGAATATGCAGGATGGAAAAGTGCCAAGCATAAGAATGACCTATTTTTATGAAAGGAGATCTGTCTAACTTGAACACAGGCTACCTGAATAGCAGACAGAATACTGGCCACTAGGCAAAGGCATTAAAGGCAACCGTAGAGAATTCTCAGTTCTGTGACTTTTAAAAAATGAAAGTAGTTTTTAAAGAAAGTGAGGCTATCAATATAAACAATAAACCAAAGGGGGGGGGATACCCTCAATTTGGATGCTGAACAAAAGGCTTTTGAACATAACATTAAAAATCCACATATGTGAAAATCTAAGTTTGAATCCTAGCACCCATGTTAAAGCTAGGCATAGCCACATTAATGCCTTTAACTCTAGAATGTGTGAAAGAGGGGGCCATGGAAAACATGACATGGGACTATAGCAGGAAGATTGCTGGGCTTGCTGGTTGCCAGCCTAACTCCAAGTTTAGTGACAGATCTTGACTCAAGGGAATAAGGAAGAGTGTGACAGAATAGGACATGAGAACTCCTCCTCTTCTGGCCTGCGCACCCACCCACACATATGCAAATGCCACACACCTGTACACATACAAGAAAAAAAATCTGTAAGACTCAAAGAAAACTATAACCTGAAAGACGCCAGCCCCTACAGGCAAATCTCAGAAGACAGATGTTATGAGTCAACAAAAATGAATGTACATGGAAAGCAAAAATGGTAGTGGGAATTAGTATAAGTAAACGAATTTAAGAGGTTATTTCAAAATAAGAACTAAGGTGCTGGTGACAGTTAAAACCAAAAGAGTCAAGCTGTGTGGCCTGATTAGCTAAAAGGGAACAAGTTACAGTAAGGTAAAAACAAACGAATCTAATGCATGCTGTGTTTGATGTGACAAGAATATAGGACATATTGCTTGGAAGGAAAATTCCAGTTAATGCCAGGAAGCAGTGACCAACAACACACTTGGTTTTAATTTGATGCTCCGGGGGTCACAGGCACACCATGACCAGTCAGCACCACACACTACCTATAAATTTAGGGTGACACAACTTCAAAATGACTGGTAAGGACTCAATACCCAGCTATTATTCTGACAACCAACAAGCATTATGAGGCCAACGGCTCAAGGGCAGCACAGAGATTAAGCGTGGACTCTTATTACAATACTAAAAAATCGTTTTTAAAAATGGCTTCATTCTGGCGGAGAATTGGTGGCACACGCCTTTAATCTCATCACTCGGGAGGCAGAGGCAGGAGGATCTCTGTGAGTTCGAGACCAGCCTGGTCTACAAGAGCTAGTTCGGCCTCCAAAGCCACAAAGAAACCCAGTCTCGAAAAGAAGGGAAAAAAAAAAATTTACTTATTTATGTTGAAAATCCTGCACAGAATAGCTCCAGGCTACTCCGGAGGTAAAATAAATAAATGGGAGTAAGTTCACGTCAAGCTGTTGCACAAACTGCATGAATAATTCCTACTTTAAGGGAGTACCGACGCCTTTCCTACGTTAAGATTCAAAACAACTCAAACAAAAACGCCCAGTAAGTCTCCACAAATTAAACTGCAACGCGTTAAATCACCACCTTAACTCCTCTGAGACCTATCTCGGAATATAACGGTACCATTAAGTCATCTACACAAAAAGACAGACACCAAGTAGTCATTTTCCAAAGAGAAAGACAGAAGAAGCAGTTTTACACGGCCCACAGATAAAGGGAGGCCAGCCGACTCCAGGTCGCGGGGGTCCGCGCAGGAAGCAGGCTCCTGTGGAAAAAAGGGGTTAAGCACGTAGTTGCGAGGCATCTAACGCCTCTCTCTTCACCTCGTCCCAATCTCTGCTTTACACCTTTCTTCTTCTGCCTCATCTCTGCGCGATGTAGGAGGATGTTACCACGTTATTGTAGTTCAGACCTCAAAGTTAGCAGCCGTAAAGCAACGCGGCACTGTCGTGAAAGCACTGCGGCTGTGCCAGAAAGCTCTTCCCAGAAGGCGGCGCGCGGAGCTCCGCCCAGTCTAGGCGGCGGCTCCCCGCTCACTCGGACTGGGAGGGGCTGTGCATCCCGATTCTGTGGGAGGATGGAGAACTCGGGGACCAGTAAGCGGACCTGGATAGTACCGACTGGATAGCTTATTCAAAGAATCTGGGGCGAGAGTGAAATGTAACCTGAGCTCTTAGGCAGAGGCCTGGGCTCGGACGATTTCCACAAGCAAGGCTGGGCCACGTGTCACTAGTGTAGCCAACCGTGTTGGAGAGAGAAAGGAGACCAACCATGTTGGGAAGAAGACGGAGACCAAAGATTCCCCCCTCGACCCGCCCCCTCCCCCGCCCCCAAGCACACTCAAGCCTGTCTTTGGGATGTTGACATAAGCGTTAATTTTTTAAAGGTTATGGAAGAATTGAGGGCAGGAGACAAGAGGTATATTTATTTAAGCAGCCCTCTGGTTGATCATTGTCTCAGTTCTGGTTTGCAAGGCGGTAAAAGTCTTATTGCTGACATACCCCTAAGAGAGCCATCTGGCTCCTGAAAGATGATCATTTAATGCTCCCCGGTGCAGCCCTGACATCACTGCTAATGGTTCTTATATGGTCAGGAGTCTGTCCTTTGAGGCTTTGCTTTCTCTGGAGCCAACATGACTGTAGGTTTAAGACATTGATTTATCTTTGTACCTTCAGCCAAAATAAAGGAGACAAATAGACACAGAATGAAGGCAGATAATGGGCCTTTATCCAGCATTTTGTTACTTGTGGGCTCAAGTGGGGGACTCAATGCTTTTTCTTCTTTTTTCTTTTCTTCCCCTAAAGCATCAAAGTGCCTGTTTCAAGAGTGTGGATGTGAGCCGTCCTTGCATGGGGGACTTAGGAGCCCAGGCACATCACACAAAGTGGCGAGACTGGGTAGAAATCCCACACACCATGAATATTAAACCTTCAGTGTGATGAAAGCTAAGGTCTGACTTTCCTGAAAGACACCATGCAAGAAGCAAATATTAGCTTGATCTTGGAGGCTTTGCAGCCTGTAGGTTCCCCAAGTCTCAGGTGAATGACACATCTTTCTTGATAACTGTCACGAAAACACTGGGTGAGACACCATGGTCAATATTTTGCAACATTTGGAGACAGGACTTGGATTAACTTTTTCTTGAAACCCTTCCATGATCTCCTTTGTTCAAGGACAAGATATTAAGAAGTCTTCACATTAATAAAGGCTGGAAGATGTGATGTCTCTAATCCCTTACTTCCCACTAGAGTTGAGGTAGCTTTGTGTTTGGTGCCTGCACTGAAACTGTTCTGGTCAAGACTGAGATTGTTTTCAGCATACTAAATTATCTTAATAGCATTCTCCTGTCAACAAAAAAAATAAATTAGCTTCCCTGAAAATATTTTATGATAAGGGTTCCCTCTCTAGAATTTTCTATAATTTTTTTCAGACTCTTGTTGATAACTCTATCTCATGTCAAGATACTGACTGGTCTTCTGCAGGAGTTACTTGATACTGTCTTTCTAGTGACTCCCAGAGTTCCATGGTTTTAAAATCACCTCTCTACTCTCAGATTTATAGTCCAACCCCAACTTTGTCCCTACTTGACATCTTGTTAGATTTGGATGTCAATACGTATCTCAAAATTAGCATGCATAAAACAGAATTCCACTATGACTCTGTTGTTGGCTAGTCTTATGTCGACTTGACATACAAACTAGAGTTATCTGAAAGGAGGGAACATCAATCGAGAAAATGCCTCTATAAGATCCAGCTGTAAAGTATTTTCTTAATGATTGATGGGGAGGGCGTAGCCCATTGTAGGTAGTGGCATCCCTGGGATGGTGGTCTTGGATTCTATAAGAAAGCAGGCTGAACAAGCGATGGGAAGCTCTCCAAGTAAACCCACTGCCATTTTGCATCAGCCCTTGACCTTGGATTCCTTGTCAGCTACTACCCCATTTGTCATATGGAAGGACAGATAAATGGGGTAGTAGCTGACAAGGAATCCAAGGTCAAGGGCTGATGCAAAATGGCAGTGGGTTTACTTGGAGAGCTAGTGTTGGGGGAGGGATTTGATGGATTAAGAGGCAGACGTGTTCTGATTAATCCTTAGGTTGAGGGCTGGGTGGGATCTGACGCAAAAGAGTGCAGAGCAGTGATGGAGATGGGATGGGATAATGGTGCTATGTGTAAATTCTCTTTCGTTGGCTTTGATACTTTCATTGAGTAAAATGGGAATTCAGTGTGGCATAGTGACAAAACTTCTAACTAGCCTGACATTCAAGTGTCCACATCAGGTGCTAAGGACTGCCATTAAGAACTCTGGTGTCTTTAACAACTCCCCAACCCACTTTAAAATGATTTAATAGCACGTCTGAATATAGTTTGTTATTGAGTCAAGAAAACCGCCAGTAGGGGGCAAGCTAAGCTTGTGTTGTATGATTTTAAGTGGCAATTTTGTGATATTCATGTTGATTTTCTCTGTTTTGAAATTTATATTGGCAAAAATATAAAAAGAAAATGCAAATAACCCAAGGGGGAAAAGTCTCTGAAATTTATATTGATATTTCAGTAGCTTGCTCATGCAGGGAGGACCCATCCTGTCAAAAGTTCAAAGCAGTTTCTGAGATAATGGTTTTGTTTTTAATCCTGCCCACTTTATAATTTTGTTACTTTCCGACCCCCATTTTGAACTAAACACACACCTAGAGTTCCTGAGCATTGTCCTGGTAATGATCAGACTGGTATCCAGGAGCAACAGCCCACAGCTTGAGGTTGAGTGAATGTGCTTCCCCATGTCCTCAGTCTGATCCACGGGGTAGCCAACCTTCACAAAGGGACAGCTTTCATTTCCTTCCCTTCTCTATTGGGCATTAATCTAAAAACATTTGTTTTTAAATATAAGGTTCTTGTAAGTTCAAGACCAGTCTAGGCTACATAGTGAGACCCTGTCTTAAAAGAAAAACAAAACACAAATTTTTTAATAATAAAAAAAGATCTAAAGTTTAATTTCTCAAATGAATTACTTGAGTCTGGATTTCCACTTTTTTTTTTTCAATAAAGCCCATAGTATTTTATTTTTGATGCAATGCATTTGGGGGTAACGTTGAGCTTGTGTCACAATTGGTTTTGATTGACAATGTCCTGTCCTCCAACACCCTCAGTCATGCACATTTGGGTTCCTGGGAACCAGCCCTCTGTTTTTCTTGTCCTGGATCCATCTGGATAACAGTTAAGAAAGTGTGTTGTGGCAGGATGCTGAGGTCTGTTTGGGAAGGGAAAATGGTCAAGTCCTGACTGACTGTGGGAAGACAGCAGGGAGGGCGCGATCCCCAGTTCACATGCAATTGAAGTTTGAATGAAAATAGGACACAGCATATCTCCATATTGAGGGAGGAAGTCGGGGTAAATAGCCTAATGTGGTTAGTTTCACTTCTGCTATTGATAAATGTGGCTTTGTGACTGTGACCACCAAGGGCCCTATCTAGTGGGTCGCTGGTGTCTGCACCATCTGTATCAACGTGTCTCTGTCAGCTACTGCTTCACTCGAGGACTCCTGAAACTGAAGCAAAACTGTTTGGGACTTTTTGTTGTTGTTGTTTAATCTTTTTGCTTTTTATTTTCTGTTCAGCAACATCTGGTAAGTTGTTTTTCTTATATGTAGTCTGTGCTATGATTTGTGGAATTTTTACTAATAATTGAGGTTTAAAAATGAATAGTTTCTGATGTTCAAAAAAGTTAAGGAATAGTTTGTGTAACCTGCCCTCAGTGACCCGGATTACCCTGGAGTGGCACATTAGTTATGAATGATTCCGTAGCACATGAGAGCTAAGGAATGTCTGTGTCTTAGTGAACGAAGGTTCTGAGTTTATACCCGGGGTCCATATCCTACAGGACCCCATCCGGGACACCTTGTCACACTTGGCCATTCTGTCACTATAGGTTCTTCTTGGCTGTCACCTGAGACTTTTCTTGTTTTTGATTGATCTGGTACTCTGTATATCCTCTGCTATGGGCATTTTTTGATGTTTTCCTCATAGTTGGATTAGAATTAGGGGTTGGGGGAAGACGACCACAGAGTTGAAGTCATTCTCACCCCATCTCGAGGACAGTAAACAGCATCTCTTTGAGCTGTAACTGTTGGTGCTGAGCTGAACCACCTGGCTGGGGTGGTATTGGGCAAATTCCTCCCCTCTCTCCTATTTCCATACTGTACTCCTCAAAGGAAGTCAGTACACAAATTGTCCCAAGGAGCAGGGGATTGTGTTTCGGCCCATGAGGTTAGGGTAGCCACACGAATGCTGGAATGCCTCTGTGTGAGACACTTGACTCTTCTGTGGCCCGAGTTTCTACTTGAGTTTATAGTTTCCACCTTGCTAAGGAAGGGTCTCTTGCCTCTCTCTTCCACTGTTCTCCTCAGGGCACTCCAGGCTAGGCAGTCTGGAAGCTTCCAGCTGAGTCTCCCTTCTCTGCCGCCCACCTCCCTGTAAGAGTGCCGGAACTGGAGACACATCTGCTTGTTACATCTTTGTTACATTCCAAGGCTGGGACTAGCTGCAACCTTGTGCGCAGCAAGTGGGTAACTGCTGAACCATCTCCTTGGCCCAAGGTGAGTTATCTAAGAGAAAACGAATTTTGCCTTTCTGTTTGTGTGAGTGAATTTTAAGGCCTTATAAATACCAATATACTAGAAATTGTAAGAGTAAAATTTTAGTTTGACTTTTTAAAAAGAAAACATAATTTTAGGCAAGCCAGACCATTCTTCACAAAATAAAACATATAATACAGGCATTGTTGGGGTCATATGGATCCATGACAAGGAGAAATATTGCATCTCGTTACTGTGACAAGCTTGGGAGAGGAAAACAAAAAGTTAAACTTTGTTTCATCAGAATTGGGTGACATCCACTTAACTCCTCACTTGTTCATTTAGGGGGCAACATGGGCAGAAAAACATGTCACCCCATGCCCTTTCTGCCTCCGGCAGGTATAAAACATTGGACTCACTGGCAGTTAAGTGACAACCACCTCTTTTCCTCCAGGAATTTAAAGATTTGGCTTGAGAGCTCGTATGTTTAATTGCTCTTGACCTTGCTGTCTGGTGACCATTACCTTACTGTGTGACTGTGGATAAATTCCTTCCCCTCTCTGTGCTTCTGAGTGCATGTCTGTGAACTAAAAGTCCTGATGGATAGTGTTCCTTCAACCTCCCTCTCCACAGCTGTTCTCTGGTTGGGATGATGAGTTTGTATCACTTCCCTCACTGTCCGTTTATAAAGAGGCCATTAGCAAAGACAAACAAAAGAAAG
Source organism: Cricetiscus sungorus (assembly GCA_030556225.1). NCBI lineage: Eukaryota > Metazoa > Chordata > Mammalia > Rodentia > Cricetidae > Cricetiscus > Cricetiscus sungorus. Next base: position 11,885,754 of record JANBXA010000741.1, read on the forward strand.
GAGGGTGAGAGAGACAAGAATAACTAACAAAAGTCAGCTACTTAACAGGAAACCAGTACTGGGCACTCATCCCGTGCCTCGCATAACCTGCAGAGCATCATTTAAAAGACACTATTCTTGGGCTCAGGGCATGTGAATGTAAATAAGCCCTAATATCAAAACACGAGGGCTGGCCTTGTAGCTGAAATGCAAATGAAATGAGCTGTGCTTGCAGGAGTCTGTAAGCTTGGACTGTTTTGGATTGGTTCTTCACAGAAACCAATCGGATTTCCCTACCATACCCCACCATTATTACCTCCCTCTGCAGGGGAGTGGATTCTGGCCTTGGCCGAGGATCTCAATCATGCTGCTCCACTCGGTCCCGCGGGAGCCCTGATTACTGTTATGCTGTTGATGGCATTTTAAAACGAGGACTGCCCTTCTTTCAGTATCTTTCTTTCACACCTTCTGCTTACGATGGAAAACCCAAGGCCTGAGTGGCCCGGTGACTAGTGGGAAGTCACACAGCTCCACGGCTCTTTTGGTGGGTAGCAGAATGAGAAGCAGAGTGGCCTTTGCCAGTACAGCATTCAGTTCCGTAATCCAGTTCCACATTGACCGGCTAGCCTCTTAGAGGTTTTCCTTTTGCTCTCTCTCTCTCTCTCTCTCTCTCTCTCTCTCTCTCTCTCTCTCTCTCTCTCTCTCTCCTGTCCATTTCCTAGTGTCTTAGTTTGTCAATCAAATGGCCCGTTCCTCACAGCCTTTGAACTCAGCAGAAGGGGTCTGAAACTCAAATTCCTATAAATCCATTTCAAGCAATGCCCATTGTCCATCGTCCGTCCCCACATGTCGGTTAGAGGTCACAAATTCCTTGTGTACTGGTACTATGGCTGTGTTTTGGTGAGAGCCCTTTTTTGTGTGTGTGTGAGTGGCTCATGGTTTGGTGGTTTGGTATCTGCACTGATGCAGCTAAACTTTGTCTAACCCTGAACATATATGTGCCAACAGAAGTTTCTGGACATTATGTGCTGTTGATGTAGTAAATGAAGTCAGTCGAACTTTCCCCTGACCCTGAAAGAAGCCCAAACCGCTGCTGGTGTTCCAGAAGCCAGTGAGCATGCCTGCTTCTTCCCTCAACTCTGTGTACTTTTATAAATGTGCTTTGATCCACATCCCTCTGGAATGGAAGGGCCTCAGTTTCCACATAAATCTTAAGGCATCTTCAAATCTAGGATCCTGAGAAATGTTCATGTACCCCGAGGACAGTATGGCAATGATCCTCTTGCCATAGTCCATCTATTCTTTTGGGTTTTGTTTGGACTCACTAGTACCCCTGCCCCTGGAATATGAACTCTTGAACACGGATTGTCTTGGCAAACCACAGAATTTTGTTCAACAGTGGGGCCATAGGTTTTCTTTGGTCTGCAGTGTTCACAGTGGAAGCTTAATGGCTAACGTTCTGTGTGATGATGGCTCGCCAACAACCCACCATTCTTTAGAAACAGCAGGGCTCTCTGTTACTTCCTCATTTTGGACCGGAAGTTAGACAGATCTTACTGTAGAGTGGCCGTGTTGTAGTCCATTGCCTTTTCTGTACTCACTCATTTTGTTGCTGATGTGGTTTAGTGTTTTCAGTGTTTGTAACAATGCTTTTTTAAACTATTTTTATGTATATGGGTGTTTTGCCTGTGTACATGCCTAGGCACTATGTGTGTGCCCAAAACACACAAAGACCAGAAAGGGGTGTGGATTCCCCTGGGACCAGCATTATGGATCGTTGCTTGGAGTCAACCTTGCTGCTAGGAGTCAACCTTGGTCCTCTGCAAGAACAGCCAGTGCTCTTAACTGCTGAGCCACCTCTCCAGTTCCAAGTATTTCAAGTCAGAAGTCACTGTCTCCCTCACAAAATGTGACTTTGAGCATTTCCCCTTCCAGTATTTCTGCTGTGCACTTCATATCAGAATCTCTGCATTTGAAGGCGAGCCCATTACCAGATGGTGGTACACATAGGTGCCGATTTCAGACTTCTCCAGTATCAGAAAACCTTGAAGAAATCATAGTTCAATAAGAAGGAGGAAACATAAGTCATGGTTACTGAGCTGAGCATAGTGCTACATACCTGCAATTCCAGCACTCCGGAGTTTGAGGGAAGGGAGTCATGAGTTGGAGACTAATCTGGGCCTAAGCTGCATAGAAAGATGCTGTGGAAAGAGGTAGGGAAGGAGAGAGAGAGAGAGAGAGAGAGAGAGAGAGAGAGAGAGAGAGAGAGAGAGAGAGAGAGAGAGAGAGGAAGAGAGAGAGGAGAGAGAGAGCGAGAGAGAGGGAGGAAGAGAGAAAAGAAAGAAAACCCATCACAATTGGGCAATTTACAGAACTGCAGGGACCTGAAAAGGGAATGGTTAGGAATTCAGGGGCCTAAAGTGTGTCTGATGTTGCATATGCGCAGCATCCTACTATATTCAACCAGTGTATACCAAGCCTGGAAGTCAGTTAGTCAGGTCAGATGTGCAAGCTAAACTAAGAATAGATCACTTCAACTGATGAGCTCTGATTTTAATGTGCAAATAAGACTCAGTCTGCCTTATTTAGTGAGTCTGTCCCACTAGGGCCCACGAGATTAGTGGAGGTTGACATATCAGGAAATTTTTGCATATCTCAGAAGGGCTGTGGCTCTGTTGTTGAAGGGCACACTGAGTGCTCCCCAACAGAAGCAGTGGCTATGGAGAGTAAGGACACTGGGTACTCTCTGTAGTGCTCCCTGGATTCTCATCTACGTGGGCAGAGAAAGGGGATCCAGGTCAGTGTATGTCCATCAGCTCTGCATAGTGTTCTCCATTCTGAGCCTCCATAGGGCCCTGAATCTTCTTCATGTTCATGCCCAAACTTGTCTGCCATGCCCTAGACGCAGATCAGCTCTGACACTTCCTTTGGATGCTCTCACACTATTACTGTTCCCCCTTGTGGGTGCCCCATGCATCAGTGCTACATATAATCAATGCCCAGTCAGGTGTCTTCCTGTTGAAGCGGGGTTAGAAAGGTCCATAAGACTGAATCACTGGACCTCTCCTTCCCTGTTCAGTATCCAGCCATGAAACTCCAGTCCTGAGAAATGGCATGTAGACAGACATCCCAGCTTCAAGCTGACTCTTGCTGGAAATAAATGTCACTGGCACGAGTTCAAGTTTACCTGACTGGGGCCCTGACCTTGCCCAAAGCAGCCAGTGTGTAGAACTTGACATCCACAGCTCTGGTCACCAGAGGTTTATTTTCATTTCAGAATGAGTTGTCCTAAAGATCTCAGGAAATATGTGTGATGGAGAACTAATGATCATACCTTGATCTTTGTTACATCTAATGTCAATGAATGATGCATCAGGCATTGTGAGGGTTTCTGAGAGATGTGAGAATGCTCCCTGCTCTTTAGAATACTGAAAGCTAGTGGATGATACAAACACAATCATATTTATGTATCCTCACTTTAGGAGGTATTTTTATTTTTAAATGAGACACAGGGCCTTGTTGTTTAGCCCAGGCTGGCCACGAACTTATGGTTCTCTTGTTTCAGTCTTTCAAGTAGTAGGATTGCTACTCTACCCAGCTGCTTTTTGTACTTTTAACATGTGCAATCTCTCCTCATTGTTCTTTGTCCTTTCAGGCTGGTTTTCCTAAGCAGGCACACGGAGCAACGGACGTAGCAGGAAATGGCAGAAACGGAGGCTTGGGCCGGTGTGATGCCATGCTCAGGTAACACCCCTGAAATGACCTTAAGTAGGACCAGGTCACTATTGTCTGGTCAAAGGCTGAGACTGTAACCCCAGCTGTTTTCTAATGACAAGTTAATAAGAAACGGATGTCAACTTTTTAAAAACAGTAACCAAAGTACCTGTTCATAGCAAAGCAAGCTGTTTGATGGTCAGTTGTATGTGTGAGGCTCCCTACCTTAAAATAACTTCTAGAACATGAGCTTGGACTCTGTGAAATCCAAAGAAGTAGGGTGAGGCTTTTGGAATGGTAGCAGGTAGCTTTTCTCAGAAGGGGAGAGAGGGACCTAAGACGTGTCTTGTTGAAGGACGAGTCCATTGGAGTCAGTGTGGGCAAACCTCCTCCCTCAGTGGGGGGGGGTTGGGGGAGGTTTCTTGGGTCACAGTGAGGGCCTCTTTGAGGAAGCTAAGAGGAGGTAATTCCCAGGTACCAAAACAAGGGCATATCAAATCATCTTTGTTTTCAGAACCGAGGAGGGAAATCCTCATCATCATTACAGAAACAACTCCCTTAGGGGAAAGGGAGCCAATATTTCCAGGTTTGTGTGGATAGGGATAGCGGCCATCACATGAAGCTTGGTTGGACACACACAAAACCCCTGCAACTCCTGGGTCCCTTGGGCTGAGTTCAGAGCTAAGGTGGGGACCCTTTGCTTTAGCAATGGTCCAAAATTGACCATAGAGCTGCATCTGTTGAGGATGGGTCTTCAAAAGTGACACCTCCTGCTTCCATCAACCCGTCCCCCCTTGCTCTTTACTAGAATAATTCAGTATGCTGGAAAACGACAAGTGGATGGCCAAGCAATTAGGGGATAATAAGAACTATGGTCCATGTTCAGGCTAGTTCATTCCAGCTAGAGTTTAATAGACCCATTCATGGTATAAATTCAAGATGGAACATTTTACCCTTTCCAGGTGGTTTTTCATTTTTGGAAATGAGAAAAGAGTTGTAAGCCTGCTATTTTATCTGAATAGCCTGCTATCTTACCCGTAGCTCCCACTTGTATCAGATTAACTGCCGGGTCTTACAACATTGAAAGGAGGGCTCTGGATAGATGGGTTTCTTCCTTGTTTGATGCATATGGCTAAGAGACTCTGCAAACGTTATGCACACAGAGCACCTGAGTTACAAAGTAGACATCCTTTTACATTATTCCACAGACAATTGTGTGTGCGTCCTGGCATTTTGAGCTGCCTTCCGGGCTTCGGCGTTTGGCCAACAACTGGCCCAAGTCTTCAGATAGCACGTTCTTGTTCTTTTCTTTTCTGATTCTTCCTCTCTGGCTGAAGCCACAGGGCCAGCAACCACTCGGTATTCAGTTCTAACGCAGTCCTGACTTTGAGCCAGAATGGATGCTTGCAGTTGAGAGAAGTCACTTCCTGGGATAGAAGGATATAGTGAGCAAGCTTGCCATCTGTCACAGTGGAAGCATGTGGTGTCAGCCGCCCAGGCTTTGGCACATGTGTGACTAGAACCTTCCATGGGGTGTGAGCTGGTTCCAGTAAGCAGCAGAAGATGCTGGGAGATGCAAGACTGAAGAGGTGGTGGTGTAGGACTTCACACAGTTTGTGTGAGAGCTACATCTGGAGCCCAGTGATGCAATTTGGGCCTTCTGCTTAGGCTGCCACCCTGGGTCCCCTCTGAAGTGCCTCATCAGTCTGTCATGGAATTTGGCCTTCTTAGGCCACACTCAACTCTTTACATGGGTTCAGAGTGGCATCTCTTGGGACCAGTTGTTCCAGGTCACTTCATGGCTGTTTCCCTGGTAATCAGCAAGCCCTGGGAGCACTGGGGGATCATTTCCAGTAACTTTTGCTCCAGAGACCAAGCTGTTACCCCTTTCTATCCAAGCAACACTAATGAGGTGTGCCTTCTAAATCTAAAACACAGCTTTCCTTAGGTTTATGGTCCTACCAGCCTTTTACCTCATAATCAAGTCATCATGTAAGTGAACAAATGATTCCTGCAGACTTCAAAGATCTTCTCCTGATTTTTATTTTTATTTTTCCTGCTCAATGAAGCAGCTGCTAATTCCTGTAGGTGAAGAAGCATGGGACAGGGGTGCTTTCCTCAATTTAATGTCTAAAATGCATCCTTTTACTTTAGTTCATCTGTTTACGGTTTTGGGATTGAACCCAGGACCTCATGCACACAAGTTTAGTAATCTACCACTGAGCTATATCCCACCCATTTTCACATTTTGCACATGTGTATGTAGGAATGGTGAACGCATTTGCATGTGTTCGTGAGGGTGTGTGTTTGTATGTGAACATTCCTGTATGTGGGTGGGTGTGCGCATGTTTGACTATACATATGGAAGCCAGAGGTAAATGTAGGCTGTTCTCCTCAATAGATATCTACCTGATTTTTATCTTTAAGTTTTATAAAATCTTTATTGACAAATAATTCACATAGTATACAATTTGCCTGTTTGCACAATTTGGCAGACTTTAGTCCAGCATCTTTGTAGGCCTGGGACACCATCATCACTACCTGTTTTAGAGCACTGTTGTCCTCAATTTCATACACACATCACACATATAATGTATTGTGATTGCATTCCACCATTTTTTTTTTTTTTTTTGAGAAAGAGTCTCTCACTGAACCTGGAGCTTACCGGTTAAGCTAGGCTGGTCAGGGGGCTCCAGAGATCTGTCTACCTCTGCCTCCGCCAAGCTGGGATTGAAGCTGGGCCCACCATAGTTTTTCTGCAGGTGCTGGTGATTGGATTCTAGTCTTCATGCTGTGCCACAAGCACTTTACTTGCTGAGTCATCTCCCAGTCTTGACTTTAACCTCTCGTTTTGACATAAGCTCTTACTAGATGTCTGGTCTAGATGCCGCCACCTCCCTGCCTCAGCCTCCCAAGTAGCAGGGAGTATAGCCATGCACCGCCAGGCCCAGCTGGAAAGCACCCAGTGTAGAAGAAACCCCCTCACACTGTTTCAATGCTTCTACTATACCAGACTCTTGGTTTACAGATGAGGGAGGACTCTGAGGCCCAGCAGGGGACACGTGACCTGGTTACATGATTGCTTTCCCTCTGTTCTGTTTCTGATGGGGCTCTGAAAGGCCTGTCACTTCCCTGTCCTGAACTCTTCTTGGAGCTTTCCTCTCCTCAGTCAGTGCATTTCTTAAAACTTGCATTTGACAAACAGTATCCAGCTACTTTGGCTTCTGAGGACATGCAAACAGAAGTTTGCATCTGGAGAGTAATGTTGGAATGGGATGTGTGATGGTTAATGTAGATAGTCAGCTTGATAGGACCCAGAACCCCCTGGACACTGGCTGAGGAGCAGGTCTGTGAGGGAGTTCCTAGACTGGGCTAACTGAGGTGGGCCCCACCTGAATGTGGGTGGCACCAGTCCCTATGCCAGGGTCCTGGATCCAATACAATGACAAAAATGAGCTGTGCCCTGATATATATTACCCCTTGCTCCCTGACTGCTGATACTGTGTGACCGACCAGCTGCCTTGCTTTCTAGTCACACAAGCTTATTATCAGGGTATTTTGTCACAGATAGCACACAAGTAACTGATAAAAGGTACAACAAATGCAGTGACCTTGAGAATTAGGTCCTAAATTGAGACGACCCCCCAGAGCTGGTGGAAGTGGCCGGGGTGCTCTCAGGCCTCTGTGTGCATTGGCAGGGGTGAGGCCAGGATCCTCTGCCCACCCTCAACCTGTATATCCTCTGTTTATCCCTAGTTGACTGTGATAAGTTTAAAGAACCTGTGAAGAAAAGACGTAGGTCGCATCGAGACCAGCAGTTCCAAGCATTTCCCTCTGCAGAGCAAAGTGCTCTTAAGGAATGTGAGTGTTGGGAAACGCTGGTGTGGCTCCTGGCAATGCCATCTTTCACAAACCGGCGCAGATGCTCTGAGGAAAGATGTCAAATTCTGGAGACCAGGGAATATCTCTACACACACTTGCTCCTTTAGAGTCTCCACGGAGATACATAACTTGTCGATTTATGTCCAGGCTGCTCTGAAGAGAAGTTGTTACCAAAATAGCATTTTCCGGATGAAAAGACAGTCTGGAGGTTAGCTAGGTGCTTTGCTGGGTGTTTATGCAGAATCTGCAGGAGAGATGGCTCTAGAAGGGCTAAATTCCATGGCAACACACAGATAGGTTCTGGGGTACGGGGAGTGCAGAGTGCACTGGTCTCTGGGGGTGATCACAGCAGGTACTGCATGTTGGTAAACACCCATCTCCAGTGGCAGACAATTTGCTCACTTGGTTTAATTGGCTTCTCATTTGGCTGAGTTTCTTCCTTTCCTGCAGTATTCAGTAGGTTCCTTTGGAGATCTGGCACTCTTTCTCTGCCAGGTACACCCCCAGGCAACACATTTCTGTTGATTCCAGATGAGAAATTGGAGTCTCGGACCAGGAGGGTTTTGAGTAACACTTATCAGAAGATGATTCAGTCTGTTTTCCTGGAAGATAGCATTCCCAGTGGACTCAAGTATCTCATGTGAGTCTGGAATCTGCATTCTCCAATCCAATGCTACACCCCACCAGGAAAAACAAAAAGTGCTTACAAATACAAACATGAAAGGATAGGGGGAAAAAATCCCTATGGCTGGAGGCATTCTTTCCAGCAATGTTTTGTTTTGTTTTGATAGTAGCCATTTGTTGTGTGGTCACTGTTGTCAGCTTCTCTATTGTTGTTGTCCAATTTTTACTGAACTGGATACTCACAGAGACCAAGATATGGAGCACAGTCACACTGTGGGTAAGTGGAAATGCTCCAAACCCAGCCAGCCATGTGCCACTGAGTTTATCAGCTATTTGTATAGAACTGGCTTGAAGGTCCCCAGGAAAGTCAATGACAAAGTTGACCTTGCTCATGGGATTCTGGGTTACTCCTTGGACTTTTCTGCATGGGTTTTATTAGAGACAAGAACATGGAACACAAACAGGAATGTCTTACATCTATGTAGACAGTATAACGTTTGTGGAGAATTATGTTTACCGAGCATTTTTTACCTAGTCCTGTTTGTTCCCCAGCCCAAGACTATGTGGTCAATAGGGAGCAGTAATACCCCTTCATCAAAGAAAGGAAGGAGACAGTGAGTTGTCCAGGATCAGACCATAGTTTCTTTGCATTCTGTTCTGATATGCTTTGCTTAATGTGTACTCTGAAATGGATGCAGAAACCGGCTCCTGGCCTTGATTGAAAAGCCGCCCCTGGAGCCGATCTACGTTGGGTTTTTGGGAAGCACAGGTGCTGGCAAGAGCTCTCTGATCAACGCCCTTATCCAACAAGCCATGTTTCTACCAGTTTCTGGAGAAAGCATTTGCACGTCCTGCATTGTACAAGTGAGCTCAGGCTGCTGTGAGCAGTATGAGGCCAAAATTCACCTTCTGTCTGATCAGGTATGCCAGCCTGCCCTTCTGCCCTCCCTCTTTTTTTTTTTTTTTTTTTTAAATCTCTTCCCTTCTCCCCTTTTTTCTTTTTCTTCTTCTTTTCCTTTCTCCCCTGAATTTTTTCTCTCTGCACCTTCAGAGATATCATTCTAAATGCAGCACAGGGGGTAGGGAGATGGCTTGCTCGGCAAACATGTTTGGAACACCAGCATCCATGGAAGGTAAAAAGCTAGGTGTGTCTGTAATCCCAACACTGGGGAGACAGAGACACTGACTGGCACTTGCTAGCAGCTGAATTGATGAGCTGCAGGTTCAGTGAGGGATGCTGTCTCAAAACAAATAATTAAATAAGGTGGAGAAGTGATTGAAGAAGACCTCTGATGTCAACTTTGCCTTCACACATGTGTTCTGTAGTTGATGCTTCTTGTCTCAGATGACCCCAGGCTGTATCAAGTTGACAGGCCAACCATTTACAGGACACTCATCTATAGGAGAAGGGGTTTAGAGTAGCTGCTTGCAACCCCTGATCCTTCTCAGGGCCCTGTGTCCCGCCCCGCCCATCTCCTTGTTCCCATTCCCCCGTCTGTCTTGAGCAGTGTGGCTTGCTCTGCCTTGGCAGGAGTGGAAGGCAGAGCTGAAGGACTTGACTACACTCCTGCACAGGGCAGCAGGGCCCAGGGGAGAAGAAGTGGATCCGTGGACCACGGATGATGCAGCAGAAGAGGCGGCCCAGAAGCTACAGATGCTGTATGGCCGTGGGGCAGAAAGGAGGTCCTATGAGGATTTGCTAAGGACCAAACTCAGGGGGAGGATCCCCACTTCCAGAACCATCACTCTTAAGGCAGAGGAGGTAATGTTAAGACTTATTTCTCTTTATAGTTAGTCTTAAATATAACAGTTGAATATATCTAGAGGAATTGTTCAAGGTGCAGTGGTTTTTTATTGGGGGGGAAAAACCTGATACCCAAATCAGAATTAGCCACCATCCAAGTTATCTTTCATTATTTATGCCTATAGATGGTAACCTTTGATTTCTAAATGGAGTTTTATGCTACAGTGAGTTGAGGATTAATTTGGGATAGCTTTGAGTGAAAATGTAAATATATATGTATATATATTATATTATTCATTTACACACACACATATATATGTATATATATATTATGTGTGTATATATGTATATATATGTATGTATATGTAGTATAGTATTATATACATATCAAGGCTTAAGTAAATGAAGTTCATACATTTGGAGGCAATAGGGTCATAGATTGGTTTAGTGACTCAACTGTGTCAAATTCAACATCTCTGTGGTTTCCTTGGCCTTCCATGGTACTTGTTGCCTCTTAGTCATAAGGTTGCTGCTAAAATGCCAGACATTGCAGCTAATCTCATGGAAAGAAGTAGATAAATGTTGGCAACAAACACATGCCCCATTTCAGGAAGTGGAAACATTCCCAGAAACACCCTTGATAACTTTGTGTGGATTTCATTGTTCAGATCTGGGACGGATGGTTCTTCTTAGCTGTTAGAAGGCAGCAACCTAGCTTGCCCTGAATAAGGTCAACCTTACTCCCTTGGCTCCCCAAACAGATGGACATCCAGGTTGGCATGGATGAAGACAGGGCTGCTCGTCCACTTTCAGACTTGGCATACATTCTATTATGCTGAAATTCAGAATCTATATTAAGACAAAATATCTGTGACACCAACACCCAACTTATAAATATTGTACATTAAAAACAAACAAACAAACCTAGGTTTCCCAAGGTGGGCAAGTGAGATGGCTCAGCAGGTGAAGGCTCTTGCCATCAAGCCTGACAACCTGATTTGATCTCTGAGAACCACAAAGTGGAAGGAGAGAACTGATTCCTGCAAGTTGTCCTCTGACTTCCACATGTGCCCTGTGGCATGCATATGTGTGACTTACATGTGTGATCATTCTTCCTTGCTTTCTTTCTGGACCTTTCTGTAGACATGGATCAACAATGACCATCATAGACCCTAGCTTTTCTGCTCTCTGAAGTGTCCCAGTTGAGAATTACTGCCCTATCATTGTTCCCAGATGTATCTAAGAAGAAACAGTAGACTGGGATCTCTCCCTGCCCCCAGTCCACTCACTGTTGTTAAAATGTTCTGGAAAAACATACATATCAAATATCAAACACACACACACACACACACACACACACATACACACACACACACACGGGATGGGGGGACCCTTGGGGGAAGTGTGTGTATATATATATATGTATATACATACATATATATATATATATTAATTACTTGGAAGGTTATTTTGTTTGTTTGTTCATTTGTTTGGAGACAGAGTTTCTCTGTGTAGCTTTTGAGCCTCTCCTGGCACTCACTCTGTAGATCGGGCTGGCCTTAAACTCATAGAAATCTACCTGTCTCTGTCTCCCAAATTCTGGGATTAAAGGTGTGTGTCACCGCTACCTGGCTCTACTTGGAAGTTTTTAAACAACTTTTTAAAAGATCAATTTTCTGATCAATTTTTAATTTGGAAACTATTATATCATGATTGATTTTCTATAATTATATATGAGGTTTCCAGTAACTAAATTCTTCACAGTTGCCTTTTGCCATGTGGAGAAAATATGCTCTAAGCAAAATTTAGAAAACTGCATCAATTTTAGAAGCAAATAGAATCTGGGAGATAAATTTAGCATCCTGTAACTCTTCTGGAGTCCTCTTCCAACAGACTTGGGCTACATCATCTGAAAGTTAGGGAGCTCTCTTATATTCTGAACTGCCTTGAACTCGCTGTGTAACTCTTGTTCCTTCCATCTCTATCTCCTGAGTGCTAGGATTACAAGCATGCACTGCTATGTTCAGTTTATGCAGTACTGTGGCCAAAACCAGGGCTTTATGCTTGCTGGGTAAGCACTCTAACAGTTGAGCCTCATCCACAGGCCCACTGAGTTCTAAACATTTATTATTTTATTTGTGTGTGTGTGTGGAAGAGAGAGACAGAGACAGAGAGAGACACACACACAGGGATTCCTTGGAGCTGGAGTTATAGGTAGCTCTGAGCTGCCCAATGTGAATGCTTGGATCTGACCTCTGGGCCTCATAATTGAGCAGCAAGTATTCTTACTCACTGAGCCGCCTCTCCAGTTCCAACTATGTTAAAGAGCTTGTGCTGGTCTCTGGAGTCTTCACAGGCTTACAGGTCCATGAAGAGAGCATGCCATGCTTCCTGATGATGTCTGTTGTCTGAAGACGTCTCACCATCCCTCATTGGATAAGGAGCCATTGGTGTGTGCAATCTGTTCTTCCTCTTCAGGCAGGAGGGCTATCTGTCAAGCTGGACCCTTACATTCGGACTCAGAGAAGAGACTGGGATGGAGAATCAGATGAAACACAAATCTGGCCCTTGATCAAATACGTGGAAGTGATTCTTCCCAAATCTGCACTGATTCCAGAAGGGATTGTCCTGGTGGACATTCCAGGCACAGGAGACTTCAACAGCAAGAGGGATGAGATGTGGAAAAAGGTGATTCTTTTTCATGGGCTTATCCTTCCTCTGTCTACTCCTCCTCCCCTTCAAGAAACAAATTGGGATTTTGTGAGCTTGTTGACATTAAATTCTTTCATTTCTCTGTGTTCTTGAGTTGAGCAGAGCAGTGGATGGCCACTGGGGAGAAGGGATTGCAGGGGGTGTGTGTAGCTGGGACAAGAATGTATGATGTAGAGAAGAGCTTAGGGAAGCAGAGGAAAGGGATTAGGCTGTGTTAGTTACTTTTCTGTTGCTGTGATGGAGTGTCTTGATGAAAAACAACTTAGGGGATAAAGGACCTGTTTTGTTGGCTGTGGTTCCAGAGGGGGTAGATTCCACCATGATGGAAAAAGCAAGGAGGCCTGGGGCCTGGGGCCTGGGGCCTGTGTGACAGTCAGGAAGTGTTACAAGCAGGTTTTTCCTTGCCACTGGTCTGTTCTGGTCCCACTCTTTGTTCCTCCCCGCCGGCCACCCGGTCCTGCCGCCATGTGAGCCCCAGTAACACGCAGAGACTCTATATTTGATACAATGCTGTTGGCCAGTTGCTATTATTGTTTATCGGCTACCTCTGTCTTAATTATTAACCCATTTCTACTTATCTAAGTATTTCCACGTGGTCATCTTATCTGAGCATGGCAGGCCGCATCTTGCTTTCTCCATGCTCTACATGATGACTCCTCCTCATTACTTCCTCTTTCCTCCTTGTCTCCTAGCTCCACCTATCTTGCTTTCCCATTGGCCAAACAGTGCTTTATTCATTAACCAGTATGAGAAACATATTTACAGAATAACATCTCCCATCAAGGAAGCAGACTGATCATATTTCATCCTCACACAAGAAAAAAGAGACAGAGATAGATAGATATATGGACATGCGAGAGAGCGAGTGAGAGCAAGAGAAAAAGGAGAGAGGGGCAAAGGGAAGAGAGAGAGAGAGAGAGAGAGAGAGAGAGAGAGAGAGAGAGAGAGAGAGAGAGAGATTCCGGGAGCCAATTGTTCAAACACATGATCCTGTGGGAGGATTTAACAGAGGCCAAGGGTGCAAGGCCCAAGAAATCAGCCATTCAAGAACCAAGAGTCTGCATCTGTATTGGCAAGGTGGGGAAGGGTGATGCTCCTTGGGGACAGAGGGAGGGTTATGGGGGGTATGGAGGAGGGAAAAGGCAGAAAGAAAACCTGGAGCGGTCTGCCTTCATTCTGTTGCTTCTGAGTTTGGCTTTCTGAGGAACTGGGAAGAAAAGAAAAACCAGGGCGTTCCCTAAAGAAAGAGATGGTTCAGGGGGAATGCAGGACCATAGGTAGACAGAATCAGGGATGGATGAATGCAGGATCCCAGCTAGATGGGGACAGTGATGGATGACCAGTGCCAGCATCAACTGTTAGTAGCAGAGCAGCTGTAACGAGAAACTCTTAGAGCTCTGCCAGTGAACACTAAGTTAATGTAGAGCCTGACTGTACAGCTGAACCAAGTAGCTTGACCAATGCTAGCCAACTACTGAGATTCAGTGATAATCAGGCTTCTTAACTCACCCATGGGACTCCATCCTCCCCAGTTCTGTCCTTTTTTCCTCTCCTTTAGCACTAGGTAGTCTGTGTCCTTCGCTCTGATCAGTGGCTCAGGTCTGGCCATGTGAACTTCAGTCTCTTCCAAGTCTTAGCCCTAAGACCTTGGCTAGTTTCAGGTCAAGCGAGTGACAGATGAAGAGGGGCTGCCTCTCCCCTTGGGTGGAACATGTAGCCAGCTTGGATATACCAAGTGGTCCATCAAAGCCAGTAGATGTGGCCTGGCTGGAGCTCTGAGGAGGCTGGCAGGTTCCCAGAGTGCTCTGCCTGGCCTTGCTCCCCTGCATTCCTGAGGTTTTTTTGTTTTTTTTTTTTTTTTTTTGATAGCCTCTCACACGAAGCAACTGAAGTCACCCTCTTCCCGCTGACTGTAAGAACAAGGCTCATTGCCACCAACTCTGCTGTCCCTAAAAAGATGACAACAAATTTAGATGTCCTGTTGCTCTTCCACCTAGATGTCACTGTGGGACATTGGGCGTTGTCACATAACCCTTGATTGCTCATTTTCATCTTTGGGAGGGACAAGGGTGGGATTGGCAGTATACTACCTTATCCCTCCTCTGAGATCTGGTTGGGTTGTGTTAAGTGTGTGTGTGTGTGTGTGTGTGTGTGTGTGTGTGTGTGTGTGTGTTCCACAGCTAGAACTATACCAGATCCTGGTAGTTAGGAGCTTAGTGTGGGGGCTGACATTTAAGTGCACCAACTTTATAAGACTGCCCTCATTTCCCCTCTTAGTGCATGTGTGTTGAGTGCCTGTAGCTTGCTTAGACACGGAGGAGACAAGTTCCAAAGAGGCCCTGTCCTCAAGAGACTCCTGGCCTGATGACCTACAGTCTTACATACCAAAGAACACACAATATTCATAGTGGTCACTGAAGGATCCCAAGCATCTCTAAGTTGACTCTAATTTGGGAACCAGGAGGAGGAGGCAGCAAGCATTTTTATATTGGTGTCTGAATGTGGGTCCATTCCAAATAGATGAGGGTCAGGGTCCAGATGTGTGTGGCTGCTTTACTTCTCAGGACCTGTTTCTTCTCTTTAATGAACTTTGCCTAACTCACAGCACATATTCTTCAAACCATGATGTATGGGATAAAAGACTTGGGGTCAGAGAGTGGTGGGGAGCATGAGCAAATGATGTCACCGTATCTTACATGCAATCAGAGCAGTACCATGTTTAAAATCAGTCTCCCTAAACTCTTCAAAAGCATTTGCCATGAGCTAGAGTCTGAGTAAGGGGAAGATGCTGGGGCTGCCTTTTCACCAAAGGGATGCCTTAACAGTGGGGACAGTGCACAGGGGCCAGCAGGCACCTTAGAAAATTGACCTAACCACAAATCCTGCCACTCATTGTTTGTGTGGCCTTAGGGAAAACTAATTTGAAACTCACTGTCATTAACTCAAGGTCTCTCAACCTTGTAACATTTGGGGCCAGATAATTATTTGTTATAGGAAGGTCTTTTGGGCATTGTAAGTTATTTAGCCTTTAGCTGTCAGCATCCAAAGTTGTAACAATTAAGAATATCTTCAGAGTGGCTGGAGAGATGGCTCAGTGGCTAAGAGCACTTGCTGCTGTTTTTGTAGAGGATTTGAATTCAGTGGTCAGCATCCATGTCATTGGGCTCACAACTGCTTATAAGTCCAGCTCCAGAGCACTGGATACTCTCTTCTTGCCTTTGTAGGCACATGTGTATGCACGCGCACACACACGCACAAGTAAGAACATTCTTTAAAAATATCTTCAGATGTTTCCAGGTACCCTCTGGGGTATAGGATCTCTACTAGTTAACACAATTTGTATGAAGGAGAACAATGAGAATAATAATTTTCAAGTCACAAATCAGTCATACCTTTCTTTATATGCAACTTACTGTGTTGAAAAACCAAGAATCAACTTGGTTTCTGATCAGCATTTCACATTTACAGAGATGAGACAGATAATACAGTGAGAAACATGTCACAGGGCCATGCATAATTGTCACACAAAGATGAACATTTAAGAAAGCAGTGTTGATGCTGCTAATGTTATGTTCATTGGCTTTTGAAACATGAATTATAGGGCATCTAGCTTTCTTGCTAGATGAACAAAGGTAGTTTTGAAAAGCCCTCCTCTAGAGGGTAAGTGGGGTGCCTCATGTGACTGATGGGTCTGGGCCCAGAGGGCTGAATTTTAGAACTCAGGAAGCTGGGAGTTCTGGTGGGTCATGTGCTTGAGGTTCTGTGGATTCTAAGATGCAAAGAGATCCCCTTACCTGTAGGTGACAGAGAGCTCCCCTGACAGTCTGAGAGGCAGAATATGGTAGAGAGTTGAGGTGTATAACATGTCCAACAGAGGTGGTCTGTTCATCTATGGCAATCAAGTTCAGAGCCTTGAAAGATAAATGGAGGCCCACCTAAGTGTGTAGCTAGTGCACACATGAGGGTCTACCAGCTGCTTCCTTGGCTGGTGCAGAGAGTAGAGTAGGAGCCCTGAGTGAGGGGCAAGAGTGGAGATGACAGTGTGAAAGATCCATCACAGAACCACAGTCTTTCTAATGAGATGCCATCCACTTTCTGACCCTTGCCATGGGCATGTTCTGCAGACCATTGATAAGTGTTCTGTGATCTGGGTGATCAGCGATGTAGAGCGAGTTTCTGGAGGAAAGGCCCACGAGGATCTTCTGAATGAGAGCATCAAAGCCTGCCAGCGTGGCTTCTGCAAGGACATTGCCCTGGTGGTCACTAAGACTGACAAACTCCATTTGTGGGAATATCTCAGGTATTGTGCTGAGTTTGCAAGGCTGTGGGTCATCCTTCCTTGAACTTTCTTTCCTAGGTCCTGACAACATAACATCATCTCAGGCCGACTGTCTGAAAGAGAAGTCTATGTGACTTGTTGAGATGTCAAGATGCCTGGGTGGGTTGGCTCAAGAGTCAGAGCCATGTGACACTCCTAGGGCAGGGGTTCTGTGATCAGTCACTGTTCTTTATGAAAATCTGAAGTACCACTCATATGCACAATATGGAAAGAGTGTTTCCTGTCCCTAGAGACATGGAAATGTAGGTTTCCCGCCACTAGCAGGCACACACTTGGGCTGGCTTGAGAGGCCTCGTATAGTCCTAGCTGCCCCATTAGCTAGCTCCCAGTTCCAGGGACAAGTTTTGGTGAGTCCCAGAAGTGAATGCATTGAGACAGTCTGGTGTAGCTTTCAAGTGTCAGGCTTTACTTCAGTTCTGTTAACCTTAAAAAATTGTTTTAACTCAAAAGTTGAGAATTTTGACCCAAAGGTTTTAGAGTTCCAATCTAATGACTAAGAATGAAAGGTATGTACCAGAGATCTTGAGTTGGGGAGCTTAGTGGAAATTAGTAGGTGTCTTTGTTTCCATATAGCTCTATCCCCCAATAACTAGGGCAAGGTGGGACTTGCCTTCCATACCAAGACACTGTTGAGAGTGAAAAATGAACCAGCAGAACACACACAAACAGGCTGTGCTGAGCACACAGCAAGAAGTCACGAGATACAATGGCCATGTCACTGGGCCATTGGTAACTCTCTGCAGACTCCCAGCTTCTCCACTTGTCCCCTCTTCACGCCTTCCAGGCTCACCAAACTCAAGCCTGATGGTTTTCTCTAGAGCTTCTTTTTCTCTAATGGTCTAGGTCAGAATTCTAGCTTCATCTTTCACCCCCTACAATTTGTCCTGCCATTCTCCCTACCACAAAATATCAGAGGCTCACCTTTTCTGGTGCCAACTCTGAAAGTGGGCATCATTAAATCCACTGGACACTGAGAATTGTCTCATTTCTGAGACTGCTGTCTAAATAAGGGTTAAAAGTTGAGAGTGACAAGCCCAGTGTCACGGGAACTCAGATTGGGAGGGCCACCCTCTGCCTGGGACAGGGAGTGAATTTACAAGACATTGCTTACCATTGAGAAATTAATGCCCTCTTTCCAAGATATTGGAAGAGGATCAGGAGTGGGGGTAGAGTCAAAAAGAGATCATACAAAGGACAGGGGCATGTCTGTCTATCTGTGCTGCTTTCTGGCAAAGTTGGAAATGTGTGAGGACACAAAGTTAACGTTTAGTAATTATAGCATTTTTCTTATTTCCTTTCAGGGAAAAAAAGATGGGAAATGTAAGTATGGATTAGTCATTTAAAAGCAGATTTATTTTTATTACCAATTATATATACATGTATGTGTGTCTCTGTGTGTGAATGTGTGGTATGAGTATGTGGGGTGAATGTGTCTGTGTGTGTGTGTGTGAGTGTGTGTGTATACATGTACTATATAAGTGCAGATGCCTATGGAGGCTGGAAGAGAGCATCAGATCCCTGGAGCTGGAATTACAGGCAGTTGTGGTCCACAGAAGTAGATGCTGGGAAACCACATGCAGGTCATCTGAAAGAGAAACAGGTGCCCTCTACCACTGAGCCATCTCTTCAGCATCTGGCCAGTAATTTTTTTTTTCGACACAGGGTTTCTCTGGGTAGCTCTGCTGTCCTGGAACTTACTCTGTAGACCAGGCTGGCCCTGAACTCACAGAGCTCTACGTGCCAATGCCTCCTGAGTGCTGGCCTTAAAGGCATGAGCCACCACCACTCTGGTCTGGACCAGTAGTTTTTAAATAATGCCTTTTGTGATTGGTAGTACATTATCCTAATATGTGAATACTTGCATTTCTGGGCCAAGTGAAGGCAGCTAAAATAACATGTACTAATCACCTCACCATTGCTGATAACCCTAGCCTCTGGCTGCTGTATTTTCTTTCTTAATCTAGCAAGCTATCCAAAGTCAGAGAGAGGGTGTTTTGCAAAGAAATGAAATGATCAAACTACAGAGGAATAAAACTCTCAAGGAGAAATTGAAGGTGAGTGTGGTTTTGCTGTGTGTTCCTCTGCTTCTCAATCCCCAGATAATGAGGAACAGATGTGCGTGTGGGCCTCTGTGGTAGCAAGGGTAAAAGCTTTGGAGCAGACAAGTTAGACTTATGTAAGTCCTGCTGCTTGATGACCTCTGTGACCTTAGGCATGTTACAGTACCTCTACTTTCTTATCTATAAAATGGGGAGCTAGTGCTGTGTCCCTTGTGATCACTGGAATGACTAAATGAGGATATTGTCTCCTGGAAGAGGCAGGGTTGATTAAGTATAGTGTGTGGGTGTTTTCCAGGGAACCAGCTCTGTGGGGACAAGTGTCCAAGCCCAATAGGCAGCAGGAGGAGGTGATGATACTAGGGAAAGGTTCAGGGGAAATTCTTAGCTTCTTGGCAATAACTGAAAAAAACAAAAAACAAACCAGTAGTCTTAGGCTAGGAAGATGGCTTAGTCTTAAAACTCAGCTCTGCAAGCATGAGGAAGGAACTGAGTCTGGATCCCTGACATCCTTATAAAAGCTGATGTGGATGCAGGGAGCTATAGCCTGCAACCCCAGCTATGTGGGCCAAGACAGATAGATCCCAGGAATTTGCTAGCTGAGACAGTAATCTCCAGGTTCAGTGAGAGACCCTGCCTTTAAAAAATGGGTGGAGAGAAATAGAGAAAAAGTCCATGTTGACCTCCAGCCTCAATATATGTATAAGCTGGTAGCACATCTCCTATATACATGTGTATACTACACATACATACACACACACACACACACACACACACACACACACACACACACACACACGCACGCACGCATGCACGCACGCACAAAAGGGGGAGGGAGAGAGAGATGAACCAATAGTCTTTAGGACAGGGGTACATGGAGCAGAGCCAAGACTACAATGGTAACAGCTGGCCATGTTTGACAAACTACACAGTAAGGTAGGAGCTACGGTAATTATCCTGTGGGAGCCTTAGTGCTTTCTTAAGTTATTCTTCCTACTTTATCAATAAAATAGTACAAACATAAACATCCTAATAGTCTCATATGGCTGTAAAACAGAAGTCTAACCACCATAGCATGAATAGTGTGTCTTCCACAAATGGATATATACTGCCATCAGAGTTATGGGTTTGCCCAAATGAAATGTTCAGTTCAATGGCAACATCTGGCTTCTGTCTAGTGCGGTCAACAGCTTTATGTGTCTTGGCTTCCACAACATGGAAGCAGAAAATGCATGTTGTGCCATGTAGAATCAGAGCTGCCAAAGCTTATGTTGCCAGCTCTGGGTGACCAGGCTTCCTGCGTGAGCTGAAGTCTTCCACTGAACAATCGGATGTCAGTTTCCATGAGGCGATAACTCAGCAAAGCTGTTCCCAATTTTTTGCATTGTTCCTGCTGGCATGAAAGGAACATGCATTTTATGAGGTCCTAATCAGATTATCTTGGGAAGTGGGAAGGCATAATACTTCAATGCTCAATTCACAACTATGTTTATTGCTAATAAATGTGGCAAATTGATTTGCATGAGTCGGGGTCTGAGCAGCAGTGCGCCAGTGTACAGGGTTGCTGAGGTTCTTGGAGTTGGAATGCAAGGTCTTTTGAGTCTTCCAAGACCTTGGCTAATTGATGGGCCAATTCTCCGCCCACTCTGAACCTTCATTTGTGCAACTGTCATTTGTGCTATACGCCTTTGGGGCAGATTTCATTTTCCTCCTTGAAAAAATGAGGCTGAAGTTGAATAAGGTAGTCATTTTTATAGCTAGAGGTCACTTGATTTTAGGTTATAGAAGTCAGAAAAAAGTTAGGCAAAAGTCTCCCAAGAAGATGGGATGAAGGACTCAGGAATGAGTGTGTCAGGAGAGGGTAAGAGAAGTGAGAAGGGGCTGGGGAGAGGAGAGTTGGGGAAAAAAGAACATACAACACTTTCAACACTGCAGAGAAGGTTTGAAGAAAAAAAAAAGGCTGGGGAAGGGGAAAGACTGTAAGAAACAGGACTGTGGTACATTCCACAGCTCTCCACGCTCTCTTTCTCTCCCTCTCCCTCTCTCCCCCTCTGTCTCTCTCAGACACACTATTGTGCACATACCTCCCTCCTAGTACTTTGCTGGGGTACTAGTGAGAAAGAGGAGAATGGGTACTTTGAAAGATACTCAGTTCCTTATTTCTTCCCTCTAACTCTTCTGAGACTTACAACAGGCCTTAGGCTGACCGGTATGCTGTGGTGAAAATATCATTAGAAATAACAGACATGTATATCTCACAGGTCTGGAGTCTAGAAAAGCCGAGTTCAAATGGCATGTGTGGTGGTGTGGTGGCCAGGGAACATTCACTTCCTGTCTCAGAGTGTGATGGCCTCTTTCTCCCTGTGTCCTAATGTGATGGGAAGGGTGTGGGCTGTCTGAAATATTTTTATAAGGGTATCAATCCTATTCATAAGGGCTCCACCCTCATAGCTTAACCATTTCATAATCATTCTACCTCCTAAAACCATCACTTTGGGGAGTCCAATTTCAGCTTATGAATTCCTGTTTTCACTAATACTAAATTTATACTTCAGTTTTCTCTCTCCAGGCTTCTTTGTAAACAAACCTTTCTAGTGCTAAATGTGAACACAATCTTTTAAAAGACATTTAAAGGACTTTTTGTTGGTATGTTTTGTTTTTGTTTTTACATTCCAACCAAAGTTTCCCATCCCTCCTCTCCTCCAAGATCCTCCCCCTCAGCTCTCTCACCCTATCCACTCCTCCCCCTCTGTTTCTCTTTAGATAAGGGCAGACCTCCCATAGATGTCAGCCAGCCATGGTATATCGAGGAGCAGTGAGACTAGGCACCTCCTGTTCTCTTAAGGCTGGATGAGGCAATCCAGTAGGAGGAACAGGTCCCCAAGGCAGGCAACAGAGTCAGAGACACTCCCTGCTCCCACTGTTAGGAGTCTCATAGGAAGACCAAGTTGCACATATGTGCAGAGGGGCTAGGTCAATCCAATGCACACTACCTGGTCGTTGCTTCAGTCTCTGTGAGTCCCCATGAGCCCAGGTTAGTTGATTCTATGAGTTTTCTTGTGGTGCCCTTGACCCCTCTGACTCTTACGATTTTTCCTCCCTCTCTTCAACAGGATTCCATGAGCTCTGCCTAATGTATGGTTGTTGTTCTCTGTATCTGTTTCCATCAGTTGCTGGCTAAGCATGAGTACAGCAGGATATCATTAGGAATCATTTCCAATGACTTTTTCCCCAGTGTGTGGTTCTGTCCTGGATCTCTGGGCTAGCCAGCCTCTGGGCCCTGGCCCTCCAGGCAGTGTCAGGGATGGAGTCCCTCTCTGGACCAGTCATTAACTGGTCACTTCCATAAGTTCTGTGCCATCTTTACTCTAGCACATCTTATAAGCAGGACAAATTATATTATAAGTCAAAAGGTTTGTGGCTGGGTTGGTGTCCCAGTTCCTCCACTGGAAGTATTGCCTGCTTAGAGGTTCATGTTCTGTGTGCCCTATTGCTAGGAGTGTTAGCTAGAGTCACCCGCATAGATTGCTGGAAGTTTCCATTGTTCTAGGTTTCTAGCTCATCCCAGAGATGACCACAGATTCCAGTCGTCTCTCCTAGCATTCCTTCCCTCCATCCTCCCCTACCTGATCTCTCCTCATTCCTTCTTACAGACCCTCCCCCAACCCACTGGCAGTGTCAACTCTCCACAGTGTGATTCATGCATCCTCCCCATGATCAGTCCTCCTTGTTATTTATCTTCTTCGGGTCTACGGACTGTAGCCTGATTATCCTTTACTTTACTGCTAATATCTACTTATTAACAAATACATACCATGTTTGTCTTTCTGGGTCTGGGTTACCTCACTCAGTGTGATCTTTTCCAGTTCCATCCATTTGCCAGCATATTTCATGATGTCATCATTTTCAACAGCTGAGTAATACTCCATTGTATAAATGAACTACATTTTCTTTGTTCATTCTTCAGTTGAGGAACATCTAGGTTATTTTTTTTTATATGCAGGATTGTTTTAGTTATCCTGTTTGTTTATTTTTTTGTAGTTTTTCCATGTGATGTTGACTATTGTTATTTCAAGGTCTGTAAAGAATTGTGATGAAATTTTGATGGGGATTGTATTGAATCTGTAGATTACAAATGGTAAGATGGCCATTTTTACTATGTTAATCCTAATGGTCCATGAGCACGGGATATCTTTCCATGTTGTGATATCTTCTCCATTTTCTTTCTTCAACTACTTGAAGTTTTTGTCATACAGGTCTTTCCCTTGCTTGGTTAGAATTACACCAAGATATTTTATATTATTTGTGGCTATAGGTAAGGGTGTTGTTTCCCTGATTTCTTTCTCAGACTATTTATCATTTATATAGAGGATGGCTACTGATTTTTTTTTAGTTAATTTTGTATCTAGCCACTCCAATGAAGGTGTTTTTGGAGTATAATATCATATCGTCGCAAATGTCAATACTTTGACTTGTTCCTTTCCAATTTGTATCCCCTTGATCTCTTTTAGCTGTCTTATTGATCTAGCTAAAACTTCAAGTATTATACTGAATAGAGATGGGGAGAGTGGACAGCCTTGTCTTGTTCCTGGTTTTAGT
The DNA here is from genome assembly GCA_030556225.1 of Cricetiscus sungorus. Classification (NCBI taxonomy): domain Eukaryota; kingdom Metazoa; phylum Chordata; class Mammalia; order Rodentia; family Cricetidae; genus Cricetiscus; species Cricetiscus sungorus. Next base: position 11,909,404 of record JANBXA010000741.1, read on the forward strand.
GAAATTGTTTTAAGTTTTTTTCCATTTAATTTGATGTTGGTGATGGGCTTGCTGCATATTGCCCTTATTAAGTTTAGGTATGTTCCTTTTATCCCTGATCTCTCCATGACCTTTATCATAAAGGGAAGACCTTTATCATGAAGGGGTGCTAGATTTTGTCAAAGGCCTTTTCAGCATCTAGTGAGATGACTGTGTATATGTACGTGTGTGTGTGTGTGTGTGTGTGTGTGTGTGTGTGTGTGTGTGTGTGTTCTTTCAGTTTGCTTAAATGGTGGACTAAATTGACAGATTTTTGTATGTTAAATCATCCCAGCATCTCTGGGATGAAGCCCGTTTTATTGTGGTTAATGATCTTTTTGATGTGTTCTTAGAATCGGTTTTCGAGTATTTTACTGAGTGTTTTTGCCAATATATTCATAAAGGCAATAAATCTGTAACTCTTTCTTGGTTGAGTCTTTGTGTAGTTTGGGTATCAGAGTAACTGTGACTTCTTAAAATGAATTTGGCAATGTCTTTCCTGTTTCTATTTTGTGGAACAATTTGAGGAGAACTGGTATTAGCTCATTTTTGAAGATTGGTAGAATTTTGCTCTAAAACCATCTGGCCCTGGTCTTTTTATAGTTGGAAGGCTTAAAGCCTGCTTCTGTTTCCTTTCTTTTAGATATTACAATTTTGTGAAGTACAGGTTTTTGATGTATGACCCGATGATTCTCTGGATTTCCTCTGTCTGTTGTTATGTCTGCCTTTTTTGTTTCTGGTTTTGTTAATTTGGATATTCTCTCTCTTCCTTTTTAGTTAGTTTGGATAACAGTTTATCTTGTTTATTTTCTCAAAGAAACAACTTTTTATTTCATTGATTCTTTGTAGTGCTCTTTGTTTTTATCTTATTGATTTCAGCCCCAAATTTATTTCCTGCCACCTACTCCTCTTGGGTGTATCTGCTTCTTTTTGTTCTTGAACTTGCCGGTGTGCTGTTAAGTCATTAGTATGAGAATTCTCTAATTTCTTTAGGCAGGCACTTAGTGTTATGAACTTTCCTCTTAGCACTGCTTTTGTTGTGTCAAAGAAGTTTTAAACTGAGTAGCACCAATGAAATACTTATAGACTTCAATAAACACACACACACACACACACACACACACACACACACACACACACACACACACGAAGACCAAGTCACTTCATCCTAGAGACACAGGCATGGTTTTACATATGTAGATCAATACTGTAATTCACCACCTAAGAGACTAGAGAACAGAAACCACATGATCATCCCACTAGATTGTAGAAAAGGTCTTTAATAAATTCCAACATCTCTTCATGATAAAATCCCAGAGAGTCTAGGGATATAGGTATATATCTCAACATTAAGAATAATTTACTCCATATTGTGATGAGTATGATTATTCAGTAAGATACTTTTATAAACCTGGGAGAAGTTAGGAGTTGTGGGTAAATATGATCAAAACACATTGTATGGCCAGGCATGGACAGTGTCGAGTGCCTTTAATCCCGGCACTCGCAAGTCAGAGGCAGGTGGATGCAGATCTCTTTGAGTTTGAGGCCAGCCTGGTATACAAAGGTAGTTTCAGGAGAAACCCTGTCTTGAAAAACAAACAAGCAAACAAAAAACCCAACACATTGTATGAAACTCTCAAAGAATTTATATATATATAAAATTTTTTTTTTTTTTAAAGTAAAGTTTAACTTTTAGAGGACACAAAGAAAGTTTTGTTTTTACAGGACATTTCTTTGTCTGGTCTTATGCTGGGAAATATTTTTAAAACCAGCTGCTTAAAACAAAATGAAACCAAACAGTAGTGCCTCACCCTTCTGATTGGCACTGTGTGCCAACTCCTGTGCTGTAAACAGCCCCAGCACTGCCAGTCTATTTACCAGGGCCACTCAGGCAGAGGTGGGAAGCCAGGAGACAACCAACGCTCAGAAGTGGGAATACATTGGTTTCAGCTTACCTCTACAACAGTGCATGTGTTTGTGCTTTCAGTGTTTGGTTCAGGGACGTAGTCCATGGCCTCACACATGCTAAGCACACACTCCACTGCTGAGCCTCATCCCCAGTCCCATGTTACTTAGGAACACTTATTTTGCTAAACAGGGTCCTTCTCTACACACTTACACTTGAGTCATTTTCCCATGCATTTCCTGCTATAACTGAAATTTTAATTACATAGTTAAGAGGGTATTGTCCATACATCAGTTTTCTTGTGACCATGCTAAGAGTAGACAGCTGGCAAAACTTAACATAGGAATAATGTTGGCTGGGGAGGTGACACACTTGGTGAAGTCCTTACTATTCAAGCAAAGAGGGTCTGGCTTTGGATCACCAGTGCTTGAAATCCTGGTGCTGGAAGGCAGAGATATGAGAGCCCTGAGGTGAGCTGGCAGCCATTATATCTGAATCTGTGAGCTTCAGTTTCAGTGAGAGATTGAGACTCAAGTAATAGTAATAGTAATAGTAATAGTAATAGTAATAGTAATAGTAATAGTAATAGTAATAGTAATAGTAATAGTAATAGTAATAGTATTATTTCTACTAACTAATAATAGCAATTGTAATAGTAATAACAGTGTGGAAAGCAATTAAGGGAAATTCTTAACATCGATTCCTGATCTCAACATACAGATGCACACACTTACACACACACACACACACACACACACACACACACACACACACACACACACATGTTCCCCAAGCTTCTCTTGTAGAATTGAAACTGAATAAGCTGAGATTGCCAAGAGTTCCTCTGGGGCCTCTGTGGTGCCTCTTTCCCCGCACTTGACCCATTCTGCTCTCTACTTGTCTCTCTTGCTGCAGAGAAAACTGCCAGCTGACTCCAAGCTTCTGGAAGCCTCAGATCTGGTGTACACAGTCAGTGCTCATGAATACTGGCAGCAGGCCTTCCTCACTGAGGAAGAAAGTGGTAATTTCTATTTTTTTTTTAACCTCAACCATTAACATTCGAAAGAATAAGCTTAGCACTCTAAGCATACTGCTCTAGAATTTTCCATGCCACAGGAAAGTTTTACTCCCACTTACCACAGTTTTTATACCTGCTAGCACATATTATATGCGTGTGTGTGTGTGTGTGTGTATGTGTGCATGCGCGCACGTGCACATGTGTATGTATGCACATACTATCAATTTGTTACCTCATTGCATTGTTGTGTGTCTGAGACCAAAATTATTCTCTCTTCCAAATTATATCAGAGTTAGTAAGAGTAAAGACATTGGGTTGTCATTTCCTTAGTGTGTATGGCTTGTGATTCTTTAATTGCCCAGTTACAGGTATCAGGCATAGTTAATAAATGTGTATTGCCTGTTTGTCTGTGAGGCAGGGAAAATAGAAGGCATGGCTCCTTTCTTTTCACAAGTTTGACTCTAAATAAGGAGCCAACAGTCATCCATGTGCAAAGATGATACGGGAAAGCCAGACGTAGCTGGTGATGGCCACGAGCACAGAGGAAGGCTAGAGAATCCTGAGGTCCATGGGTACCTGAGGGCCCTTGGTAGTCAGACAAGGGTTCAAGTTGGGTCTTATTCTGAGTCTAATGGGGTTATGTCTACACATAATAGATCGTATAAATGAGTTCATAGGTGAATGAATGGTGGTTAAGGAGCAGAAGTGTCACATGTTCCCCAAGCCAGGGAAACTGTTTCATGAACTCCTTTATGAATTCTATTGCTAGAAATGCCTGTTTTTTTCAATATTATCTATGTTGCTTGTGAATTCCAGAAATCCCCAAATTAAGAGAATATATTAGAAAAAGGATCTTGGACAAGAAGAGGAAGCTGGTGACCAAGTATGTCACTGAAGCTTTTGGCCTACTACTCCTCACAGACACTTTCAACTCGGAGGAAAGCCTGCTGGTAAGACCCCTGAGTTGTCTTATACTATGCCTGAGCAGATATGTTAGGTCACCTCTGCTGACCTAGGGACCACCTAGCTGCCTTCATCTGATGTGAGTCAAGAGTTCTTATCTGCCTTTGTATCCTCACAGTCTCTCCAACCTCCAGAAGCCCTCCTCCTTTCCTGGCATGGGGACATGGACCTCAAAGCATACCAGGGCACAAAGGGACTCCAGGGACAGATGAGCAGTCTTTTAGACTGCAAGTCTTCTCTCTAAGGTGACAAAGGACAGATTGTCTATAAGCCAAGTCACCCAGTCATCTTTTAAATACATCCCATCTTGTTTAAGTCTCAGAAGAAATGCCCCATGTCTGAAGGGTTTCACAGGCTCCCCAGACAGCACCACCAGGTGTGGATGGGACAAGTCTCAGTGGATTGTAACAGGAAGTGTAGTGATACTGTGAAACAAGGGGGACTGGAGAGGAAGGTTCCAGCAAAAGTTTAGACATTTATCTTTACAGTCTAGAATGCAAAAATTATGCTTTGTCAGAGAAATGGACAGGGTTTCTCTTTGATAGATGACACCCACCCCCCTGTGCGCGCGCGCGCACGCATACACACACACACACACACACACACACACACACACACACACACACACACAGAAACAACAGAAGGGAGCTAACTGTCAAAGTAGAGTCTTGGAGACTTAGGGAGAAAAATTTGCCCTTTCACTCAATCACTAACTGTGTTGTTTTTTTTTTCTAAGAGAGAATACCTATTCAGACATCAACCAGACTGTATGTGAAAACAGAACCCAGATTCACACCCTATTATAAGGTGTCCAGCAAACCAGCCCCTACCTCTGTACTCAGTCAAAAAAAAAGCCAGCCTTCTGTCTCCAAGTCTGAAGACTTGCCAGAGATCAGATGGCTCTCTCTAGTAACAAACCAGGAAGTTGGACAACTTCCGGAACCAACAGCTCCGACTGGCCAGGCCTTAATGATGAGTTTCCCTAACCTCTAACCAGGCACAGAAAGCCAATTATGAATCCCTAACTAACCGCATGGGGGCTTCTCCCCCTTACTGAAGTGAAGGTAGTTCTGAGTGAACCGCGTTTGCTTTTCTCCCTCAGTTGCCCGTTGTCTGTTTCCACACTTGGTTTTGCCCATCACATCTAAGTGATCAGCTAGTCCAGGAAAGAGAGGGGCTACGTGGGCTCTTGGAAGAGGTCCTGGGGCTGGGGCTGGCCCAGAGAAAGGAAGGCAGCCTGACAGGTGGTGAGAATAGGCAGAGACAAGGGACCTGACCTCAGTGTGAAAATAAGCAGAGCAGTGGTTGGCCCGCTGAATGATCTGGCTGACTGATCTGAAAGACCCTGTAGAAGTGGGAATGGAACCCAGCTGTTTGTTTGTTTGTTTGTCACATTTCTCAGGCTTTGTTTCGGCTTAGCTGCATGAGACCAAACAAAGCAAAATTCCGGGCATCTGAGATTTTTTTTTTTTTTTTTGATTTGACTATTGTCCTCTGAAATAGCTGGGGAAAGGTTTGACCTTCCAATTCCCTGAAAAAGTTCTGTGGGGTGAAATCTGCCTTTTTGCCCAACACAAGATTGCTTTTGGAAGTGCTGATGGAAAATAAATCAAACGTGATGCCATGTGTGGGCGGCTTGTTATACAAACACAAGGACAGGGTATTTTGGGACCAAACCCGGAAGTGTTTGTCGCTGTTTACTGTTCTTTGCCTATTCAGAGGTGCAGCCCATGGGGACTCATTCCTGCCTCCAAACCTAAGCCATACAAGACACAGGGGGCAGAGGCTGATGTGAACATCACTGAGGGAGGTCTAGGGGAGCTACAGCAGCTTTCCTCAAAATTCCTTGGCCTCTGGTATTGGTCTTAATTCTTTCTTTGATGGGAAGTTGGAAGACGAGAGTTCCGTTCCGTCAGTGCCTTTGAATTCCTGAAAAACAAAGAAAGAAATCAACCCTAAAATGTGTGTGCTTCATCATTTTTATATTTTTCAAGATTGAGTTTCTAACTGAAAGTTTAGAGCTGGTGGTGCCAAAAGATCTTAAGTGAAGTAATTATTTTAGGATCAATAGCAATTTGGTCATGACGTTTCAATACCAAATGAGCCCTGGATTTATTCATACTGAGTTCCGGCTTCCCCTCTCACTGCTCTTCATATCTAGCACTCTACAGCAGGAATTTGTTCTGAGAAATGTGTCCTTATCAATCTTATCAGTGCATAAACCTCACAGAACACAGATGGATAGTTTTCCACACACCTAGGCCCTGTCAGTATCACCCAGTTAGGAGGTCACTACCACCTATGTAGTCCATTGTTGTATAAAACATCGTCATACAATGCATGCCCAAGTGTTGTTTTTCCTCAGCAGCAGCTTTCTTCATGAAAAAGAAGCATGGCTTTATTTCTGTGACCTTACAGCTTTGCTCTTTAAGGTTTGGCTTAAGGTCTGGATCTGTTCTGTAGCTGGTTGCTCTCTCTCTCTCTCTCTCTCTCTCTCTCTCTCTCTCTCTCTCTCTCTCTCTCTCTCTCTCTCTCTTCCTCTGCTTTTTGGGAGCCCACCCAGCTCCCAAATAACATACAGTCTTATTATTCTTTATAAATGCCCAGTCTTAGCTTGGCTTGTTTCTTGCCAGATTTTCTTAAATTACCCTGTCTTCCTTTTGCCTCTGGGCTTTTATCTTTTTCTATTTCTGTATACCTTTCTTTATTTCTTATTCTGTGGCTGGGTGGCTGGCCCACGGAGTACTCTCTCTTCTTTTCTCGTACTTAGATCTCCTTCTTCCTCTTATTTATTCTCTCTGCCTGCCAGCCCTGCCTTTCCTTTCTCCTGCCTTGCTATTGGCCATTCAGCTCTTTTTTTAGACCAATCAGATGTTTTAGACAGGCAAAGTAACATAGCTTCACAGAGTTAAACAAATGCAACATTAAAAGAATGCAGCACATCTTTGCATCATTAAAACAAATGTTCCACAACATAAACAAATCTAACACATCTTAAAATAATATTCCACAACATAGTTCACTTAGAGGATGACAAGGAACATAGAATCTTAGGCCTTCAGATTTATAATTGAAGGCACATTGAAGTCCGAGGAACACTACCCACACAAACTACTTTGTGTAAAGCCAATGACCATTAAGACCATTACATGCTTGTCAGATGGCGTTGAAAAAATGTTTTCTTTTAAAATATTTTTATATTTTATATTAGTATTTATCAATTATACATGCTAATGAGTTTCATTATGACATTTCATACATGCTTATAATGTATTTTGAGCATATTCACCCCAATGCCCTGTCTTGTCTTGATTCTACTCCTGCTGGTGCCCAAATTTTGTTTTCATAATAATTGAACTTGGTAAAAGATGAAAGATTTCTTCAATATGAAGAGAAACCAGAGTATAGGCAGTTAGACCGTTACTTCCCCAAGTAGCTTGCTGGATTCTACACCCCAAACCAGTTGCAACAGGCATTTTTGTTCTGTTTTCCATAAAAGACCCAAGAATGTCTGTGCACTGAGGATGCCTTCAGAGATCAATAAGGATAAAGCTACTCTGGGTGAACTGCAAGTTAAAGCTGGTGACACTCCTTGTGTCTTTGTCCCTAGACTGAACACTTGAACATGGGTGGCCTGCGGCGATTTGTGGAGGAGAAGATGGAGCTGCTGGAGAAGAATATTGAGCAGTGCTTTGCTCTAATGGAGCAGCCCCTGCAGGCAGGGGTCCAGGTGGCCAGGGCTTCCTACCGCCGTATCCTCAGCACATGCCTAGTGGTGAGTGGCCTTTTCCAGGGAATGCCTGTGCTCTTCAGTAAGGTCGGCTTGACCTCCAAATGCCTCTTACACTATCATCTTGCTTTCTAGAAAGAGCTAGAAGAAAGCAAGACATGGTTTGCTCACATTCTGGGGGATTGCTTTGAGTTTCAGGTTAGCCTGAGGTGTGTAGTAAGTTCCCAAGTAGTCTGGAGAGCTACAGAGTAAACCCCTATATCAAAAACTCCAAATGAAAAGCAAGCAAGCAAGTAAGCAAAGCAAAGCAAGCAAGCAAGCAAACAGCAGCAGGGGAAAGAGTAAAAATTCTATGTAGAGAATCCTCTACATGGAGAATTGTTCCCCTGTGGCTTGTGTGGAATGTTAAGTCTGCAGTTCAGCAGGAGAGCTGGGCTTCAGGCTTTGAGTTTCTTAGTTTGAGAGGCAGTTCCACTAAACATCTGGGCAAGGCACAAACCATTCAGCATGTTAAGCCCATTTAGAGGTTTCTTGATCATCTCTTCCATAAGATGGGGATGCTAGGTGTCTGTCTGCCCTAAGTAGCTCCTGGCATTGATGCTATTTTCCTTTACGTTAGACACAAGGAGCACCTTGCAAGCCTTTTTCTAGGCTTACATAGTTTAATGCTCAGTTGTGTGGAGTTTCTCAAAGATAGGGCTGTGAATGCAGGGTAGAATTCTGTAAGACTAGGGAGTGAAAGAGTTCTGTCACATTACTCAGGTAGCCATGACAGGATAGCACAGGCTGAAGGTCAGAGGTTGGCGATGTTTGCTAAGACATATTTCTCTGACTTGGAGACAGTGGCTGGCTCATGGTGTCCTTATGTCCTTACACTCTCTCTCTCTCTCTCTCTCTCTCTCTCTCTCTCTCTCTCTCTGTGGGTGGGTGTGTGTGTTCATGCAAAACTAGTGTTTCTCTCATAAGGATGCCCATCCTATTGAATGTGGGCTCTACCTTTGAGACCTCACTAACCCTTAATCCCTTAATAACCCCTTTAATGGTCCCACTTCCAAATACAATGATCTTGGGTGTTAGAAACCCAATGCCTAGGCTTTGGAAGGGGCGCAATTCAGTCTACAATGCCATTATGGAGTGGTAGTGACCTTGCCATATCATATGGCAGGATGAGATGGAAGACTCTAGTTCTGGGAGTAAGACTCCAGTAATATGTTGAAGCTGTTTTAAAAATGACTTAGAAAGTTGAAACATTAGTAGTGAAAATGTGTGGCAGGGCTGTGAACCTCCTTGTGGAGAAGAGTGACATCTCCTACTGGTGGAGAAAAGCCATCATTCTGTGCCAGCTAGGACCCTCAAAAACATACCTTTCCGTCTCATTCAGATGTCTGTAACACCAATCATACCTGACTAGCCAGCCTCAGGCCGGGGCCAAATCATCCCCAAATCCTCCCTTTCAGAATCTGTGACAGCTGGTAGGTGTTAACTCTCATTTTAAGTCCTGTCTCACTACATCCAGGTACTCTGTTTCTTAGCAGTATTTCTACTTTGTGGTAGAGTAAGGCAGGTCATAGAAAGTGAGTGATGACAGAGGCTGAAGTCATGCAGGAAAGGCCCCTCTTTGAGAGAGCTTGCCTGAGAAAGGAAGGGTGGCCAGCCATCCTTAGACCTCACTGACATTCTATCCCAACCATCAAAAATAAGAGAGCAGTAAGGTGAATTATTCTGAGTATGTATGTCTGACTTCACACATTATTTCTCCTGTGGCTGGGAAGTGACTTAATGGAGGAGGGCCTTGTTCTGGCTTACAGTTTAGAGGGTACAGTCCACCATGGCAAGGAGCTAGGGTATCTCTTTTGATGATGGCGGTAGGAACTCGAAGCATAGCCCTTTCACATCTTGATGGATCAGGAGCCAGAAGCAAATATCACTCTTGAGAACTGGTTCCAGTGACCCACTTCTGTTAGCTAAGCCACAGGTCTGTACAACTGCCTTAGACAACACCACCAGCAGGAGGGGAGGGGCAAGTGTCTGGAATGTACTTAGGAAGGGAGGAGACAGGGAAGGAAAGATAGTATGATGTACACTACCATATATTATAAACGCCGTGTAGCTGTTCTCAAGATAAATCACTGTCTAAAACTCATGATGTCCTCTACTGAACTTTTAGCAAACACATTTTTATTGTCCTTACGTGATCCCTAACTAGATAAAATTGATTAGTATTTCTTATAGCTCTAACTATATAATAATTATGTCTCCTTCTTATTTCTGGACTTATTAGCCTGGGGGAAATGCCAAAGATAAATAAATCCAATTGTCTTTCATTAAATATTCAACAAAATTTGTGCTGCTCCTCAGGAATTCTAAGACATATACTCATCGTTAGTCTGTAGTGCATTTTTTTTCATTTATCCCTTAATTGTTCATTTAACAAATAGTCAACCACTATTTGAGTCATCGTCATATGTGAACATAAAGATGGGTGAGGTGCTGGGCCTGGATTCAACAATCTGACTCTCTGGCATTAGAGACTGACAGACAAATCAGAAACTGTCTGGAAAGGTGAAATAGTGTGTTAGCCTAAAAGCAGAGACAGATGAATGCTGGTGCCTGCCTTGCTTTCTCCTTTGTGTTCATTCTGGGACCATAGTTGATAGAATAGTGCCATCCACTTTTAGTGTTGGTTTTCTTACCTCAGTTAGTTTAACCTATAGTTAGATTAAGCATACCCAGAGATTTGTATCCTAAATTCTACAGTCTATCAAGCATGCCCAGAGATTTGTATCCTAAGTGATTCTACAGTCTATCAAGTGGACAGGATTAGTCATCACAGAGGCTTACTATTGACATGAACCAGAGACTTTTAGAAGCCCAAGCAGGGGCTCCCAGTCAACCTAGAGCTGATGATTAATGATTGATTAATGCCTTAAGGACACATTTAAAGACCATGCTGTCTCATTTCCATACCACAATTCTCAATAACGACCTTTGACCAATGACAATGAGAATCTTATGCCTTTCCAGTCAATTCCCACTGACTTGCTAATTCATTGTTTGTCTAGAGGAGTAGAGGAAACCAAGGCTTTCACCAGACCCTGAAAGCTGTTTGCCTGAAAAATGGCGTCTATGCCTCCAGGACTCTGGCCAGAATCGACCTGAATGGAGCTCTGTCTCAGCCTATCTATGACCAGATCGACCCTGTCTTTGGAGGCATTTTTAGGTAAAGAATCTTTCATCTTTCTCTCTTATAAATACACATCTGTAGGACATCAAGCCAGAGTCTCGGGTTTAAGAATTTATTTTCTTGGCTCTGAAAGTGTAAAAAGTAGCTGGTCATTTGAGAAGGGAAATTAGCTTCTGGCACAACACAAAAGCCATCTTAGTTTGGTCCCATGGTGACCCAGGGTACAGATGGAGATGTTGCTTTCAGACTAATATTATGATTGCCATTATTTTTCAAATATCTCCTACATGCAGCAGGGGATTCGTTTTCTTAGGGATTGGAGCCCTTGGACAGGGTATTTTGATTGGAGAGTGTGGAATAAAGCAAGCGCAAAGCCTTCAGAACTTTCCCAGTTTGCAGAGAAAAAGTGGCCCAGGGAGGATGCTGTCTGTTCCTGGTGCATGCATGCCCGTGAACATGAGTTGTGGTCAGGGTCCCCTCCCCAGGTCTGTTCCCTGACCGCTAATTCCCCCTCCACCAACAGAAAGAGTGTCTTCAGATCCCTGGTGCAGCAGCCTGTCCCCACGTAGCCTTTCTCTGTCCCCACCATTCTTTAAATACATTTGGGTCATGCCATACCATGCCCTGCTCCACCCTGTCAGATAGACTTATAACATCATTCAGTAAGCCTACCTCTGCTGTGTTCATCAACATTTGTTTGTGTCATCAAATGCTTCCTGTAACTCTACAGAGTGGCTTTGGTCCTTTACACGTGAGCAAGCAGACCACGAAGAACTGTGTGACCTTCCCAGTGTCACCAGATCATGAAGAACTCCCAGCGTTCAGTGCTCAGGCTCTCTTCTTGGTAGCCTGCTGCTCCTTCCTTCCCAGATGTGCTGAAGGGGAGAACGTCCCCTTCTTTTCACTTCCTTACAGCTCACCCATTTCTGAAGGTTCAAGCCCCACCCTCTCTAATGCTAGCACTGGCAATCCACAGACAGGGAGTTTTGAGTTGAGCCCAGCCTCTGCCTCTTACTAATTGTAGGATCTTGGGCATGTCAACCATCCCCGCTGAACCCCAATTTCTCATCTGTAAAATAGGCACCATCATAGGGACTACATAGGCCTTGAGGCCAAAGGCGTAGAAGAGCCCAGGGTCTGGCACACTATGGGTGATCTGACAATCATTATTTTTTTCCTGCAGCTTGTTTCATGTTTGTCTTGTCCCCATAGTCACCACTGTTGTATCTTAACCTGTTACCTTGCTTTCTTCTATAGGGATGGGAAGCCAACTGGCTCAACTCTGATGCTGCACATAGATGCTTTCAAGCATTCCCTAGAGGAGAGAATGACAGAAGTTGGGATAAGAAATGGCTGGAAATATGATGGATACAAGAGAGGCTTCCTGATCCAGGAAGTATGTTCCTCAACGAGTGTGGAAAAGATGATCCCCGGCTTTCTACTCTCTGGGTTGTCTAGGAACTAGATGCATCTCTTCAGGGCACTGTGAGATATAAGAAATGGCAGAATGGGGATGAGAGGAGAGGTCCTAAGACCACCATGGAGGCTCAGGACATTCAGGAGAGCTTTGTTCCATGGAGAAGCAATTAATCGGGGCATCTGAAGTGGTGAAGTTAACACAGATGCCAGGATATTCACAGAGCACTTAAACATATAAGAATGTGCATCCCATCATAAGATTGGCACTAAATGCTCCATCATTTCTGCCAATTTTATGAAGGAGCCAAAGAATCAAAGCTTAGATGAGTCAGCCATTATCACCATCATCATTATTGTTGTTATTATTACTATCATCATCATCATCATCATCATCATCATTATTTTAAGTCATTTGCTAGTGTTGACAATGCCAGGCTCTTGTCTGTGACTCACTTTCCTCTAAGCCTAACTAGAATCACATGGTAATGCTAGGAATTATGCTGGTGCCCCGGGCCTCTTAAGACCTTCTCTGGGTCTGTGTTCTACTTAGTACACACTTTGTAGAGTCTAGGGAGTGCAAGGTATTATTAGGAAATAGTGATGCTCTGGATAGAGGCCTTGCCCATGGGGAGCTGGCAGCTAAGCTGTAGAGGTGGTATGTGGATACCATCTCTGTAATAGTTGCTTTTCCCAATAAAATCCTGACAGAAGCAAATTAAGGAAGAAAGGTTTATCTTGGCCTACAGTTTGAGGGCACAGTCCATCACCAAGGGGAAATTATGGCAGCAGCTGCTCACATTGCACCCACATTCAGGAAGCAGTGAGTGATGAGGATGGGTGCTAACCTTGCTTTCTCCTTTTGGTGCATGACCCACTGGATGGAGTGGTGCTACCCACATTCAATATATGATTTCTATAGATCAGTTAACCTGACATCTCAAATATGATTTCTACAGGTCATTTAACCCGACCTATGTAATCCTCACAGACATCTGCAGAGGCTTGTGTCCTTGGTTAGTCTAGATAATGTCAAAGCCACACTATTTGTCAACACAACAGACAATCCTAACATAAGGCAGGGGTGGGGTGGCACACACATAGGCACACCTGGGTGACTCTGTCAGAGGAACCATCCCAAATGTCCCTGTGTTAACATGCTTTCTCAGATAAGTGCCATCCTGGGAGGCCTAGAGGGCCACATCCTCCGAAGGAAGAGGAAGATCTACGAGTCTGTCACCATCTCCATCCAAAACGACCTGAAGCCCTGCTATGAAGGTGGTCCCCAGGGAGGCACTTTCTCTTCCTGGATTTCTGGGATCCTATTTCCTATCAGCTTCCTGCTCTGCTGGCATCTTTATAGGAACCCCTCCCTCCAGCCTAAGTTCTTTTAATACTCCCAACCTACACTCCAAAATAGCTGGAGGATGCAGGGAAGGGAACCGAGGGCCATCTCTATCTACAAGTTGTCTGAGGCCCTGGGCTGTAGCTTAGGACACAGTTCTCATCTTCTTTAGTTGCTTGTGGGTCAACTCTCAGGCCCCTTCTTGAATTTGTTTTAGTAAATGATTTTGTAACCTGCTTAATTCAGCAATTATGTTTTCTGAATATTAGTTAATATAAATCCTGGGTTGTTTTTTTTTTTTAAACATGGTATGTGTGTGTGTGCATGCACACACACACACACACACACACACACACGCACATGCACGCACACACGCGTACATTTTCCTGCTTGCCTGTATGCCTGGCTTTTCTTCTGATGCCACAGATTTCTAAGCAAGTCCCTGCTGTCATGTGACTGTTGCTATCTTTTTTTTTTTTTTTTTCTTTTTCTTTTTTTGTCAGAGGCAGCTCAGATCACTGGCAAAAAAGCATGTGAGAGAATGAAGGATATCATCAGAAGAGGGGTGGAGCGGCAGGTGGCCGAGGGCATGTTTGAGAGGGCTCAAGAGAGAATGTGGCACCAATTTCGACAGCTGAAGGTACTCTACGTTTGCAGGGGGAAGTCCGGTCCTAGGGCAGTGAAATGGGGAACTGGTGGAGGAGAAATAGTAGACACCATATCTCCAACAGTAACATAATCTGAAGCTATATTGTTTTTTGATAAGGAAAATGGCTCAACTGCATACAATTTTGGTAAGGAGAGATGTCAGAACACAACTGTAGTGAGTGAGTGACAGACCTGGCACAGATTCAAGTTTGAGCCCATCTGCTTCTAAAATGGTCCCTAAGAGTCCTCTTGGGGGAGGTGTGATAATATGAACAAAGACCACAATGGGAAACCCCACAGAAACAGCTGACCTGAGCAAGTGGGAGCTCACTGATTCCTGGCTGACAGCTGGGGAACATGCATAGGACTGAATTAGGCCTTCTGAATGTGGGTATCAGTTGTGTGACTTGGGCAGATTATGGGGCTACTGGCAGTGGGACCAATATTTATCCCTAGTGCATGAATTGGCTTTTTTGGAGCCCATTCCCTGTGGAGGGATACCTTGTTTAGCCTAGATACTGGGGGGGGGGGCGCGCTGATCTTGCCTCAACATGATGTGACTGTGACAGGCTTTGTTGACTCCCCATGGGAGGCCTCACCCTCTCTGAGGAGTGGATGGGGGATGGGGTGGGAATGGAGTGGGGGGGGAGTGGAAGGAGGTGAGAGAGGGGGTACTGGAATTGGTATGTAAAATTTTTAAAAAAGGGTTGCTTTAAAACCTTTTGTAAAAAGTTAAAAAAAAAAAAAAAAAAAAAAAGGTTCCCTTGGACCTAAGTATCAGGTCAGTAGTATTTGTCAGCTGTGTGTGTGTGTGTGTGTGTGTGTGTGTGTGTGTGTGTGTGTGTGTGTGGTGTGTGTGTTGGTTCCAGGTCTCTTAGCTTGCTACCTTCTCTTTCCCAAGTGATAGAAAACCTCCCTCTTAGTCTCATTAGCCCCTCTCTGGCAATATGGATGCTATGGATGCCAAAGTCTTCTGTCACCGTTTCACCATTCAGGCTTAGCTGACCTCCATCCCATTGCCCATAGGAAGCTAGCTAGTGACAGTATCTGGACAAGTCTTCACTAACCTCCCGGAGCCGGCCTATCCTACTCCTTCCCAACTTCCCCCACTTCAGTTTCAGAGAACCCAGCTTCCCTTGGATTAGGTGGCCGCTATCTTGTTTATTAGCAGCTGTTGGTGTCCCCTCAGTTAACACAGTATCATGGTCCAGAAGTACATGTGGGAAACTGACCAAGCTCTATAGAGTCGATCATCATCGAGTATAGAAACCAGACCATTAAAGTGCTCAACGAAACAGTGCCACTGAGACGGGACCAATACACTGACCAATACATATGGAGCTTAAATCACAGAAATGTGGACAGATAAGAATGGGTAACATCATCTTGTGCTCCGTCCCATGGCCCTTTTCAAAATCAAGGATCTTAGTCAATTTATAACTCTTTAAATATCTTTGTTTTACCAAATGGATGGAATTTTGTTTTATACATATTCAATGTGAAAAAAGTTCCTGTTTTTAGAAACTGACCTCTGGCCTGATTAGCTGACTTGGCAAGTAAAGGCATTTACTGTCGAACCTGGTACCACCTCCCTCTACAAACTACCTACCTACCTGACTGACTGACTGACTGACTAAGATAAAAATAAGTGGGTCCCTTTATAATGTTCTTAGGAGCTGAAGAGCAGAAGACTGTCCTACTGAATGTGTTGCTCAGTCTCTGGCAGACTGATCAGCTGTGCAGTGTCTCGGTTGGTTTTCTCTTGCTGTGAAGAGACACCATGGCCACGCCAACTCTTATAAAGGACACATTTAATTAGGGCTGACTTACACTTCAGAGGTTTAGTCCATTGTTGTCATGGCAGAAAGCATGGTGACACACAGGCAGATGTGGAGAGGTAGCTGAGAGTTCTACATCCTGAGCTTCAGGCAACAGGGAGAGACCCTGGACCTCAAAAACCCACCCCCCAGAGACACACTTCCTCCAGCAAGGCCACACCTACTCCAAGGCCACATCTACTCTAACGAGGCCACACCTCCTGATAGTGCCACTCACTATGAGCCTATGGAGGTCATTTTCATTTAAATCGCCACCTGTGGATCGCTGATTTGTCTTCATTCTGTAGTGAGGTAACCACATCTGGTTTAAGGAACTATAGCTCTCCCAGTGCCTGTTCTCATAGACAGTGATGCTTTGTCTGAGGGACCCTAATTTGCTAGCTCAAGGCAGGGAGGGGCCCTTGTTCCAGCATTGAAGAAGTATACGGCTAGGAAGTGAGAAGATCTAGGTTCAAAACCAGAGTCCACCAGGCTGGAGAAAAGAGTCTTGGTGTTTGCCGCAGGAGACAAGAAACACAAGAAACAGAAGAGGGCAGTCAATGGTTTTAGGTGCTCAGAGGGTTGGAAACAGCAAGAAGACATTTTTCAGGCCTTTGGGAGAAGAGTCAGTCCTGTCAAACAAGGGGTGCTACCAGGAGCAATGCCAATAGATACCCACCCAGGACCCATGCAGGAGAGGGTTGTGAGTAGGGAAGCCTCATCTCTTCTTTAGTTCAGATGCAGTAGGCTACCTTCAGAAGATAGCCTGCCATGCATCCCCACAGGCAGGGAAAGAGATGCAGAGGCAGGTGGGAGCCAATGGGGATGTTTCTGGCTAACAACCCCTCTGGAGTCATCCCCAGCTTGGGCGTTCAGTGAGGTTCATTTTTTAGGACTCACTTTCCCTTAGGCTGCTTTATCCTAACCCATTGATGTTCTTGTCGTGTAGCATGGAATCATCGAGAAGGTTAAGGGAAGCATCACTACCATGCTGACCCTTGCTTCCCCTCAGGGAGATGGTCTCTACAAGGAGCTTGCAGGTGAGTAGAGAAACTTTTGAATGGAGGGCATTTGTGTAGTTGCCCCTGGTTGATTTCAAAGATATCAAAGTGGGACCGGAGAGATAGCTCCGTGGTTAAGAGCACTGACTGCTTTTCCAGATGTCTTGGGTTCAACTCCCAGCACCCACATGGTGACTCACAACAATTTGTATCTCTAGCCCCAGGAGATCCAATGCCGTCTTTTGACCTCTGTGGGTACTGCACACACATGGTACACACACACAAGTATGTGGGCAAAACACATACATATTAAAATAAGTAATAAAATATCACAGATATCAAGGTGAAAATTTCTAGAACAAGTCATACAGATGACTGGTTTGTCAGAATGGAACCTTCAAGACTGGAGAGTGCACATTTTTTCCCACTTAATAATAGATTGAAGTCACCTTCAAGGGTCTCCCAGGAGAGAGAGAGAATAGCAAACCAGCACGTCGAATGTATGGGGAAGGTGCCCAAGGAAGGTCTCCCCCCGGAATGACACTTGTGACCTGAGGGAGAAGATCCACTCTAGTATCAGATGGTTACTGTAGCAGCTGCGAAGCAGAGATGGTTCAGGCTGGACACTGGGGAAGGTATGCTAGCCGAGTCCTAGAGGGTAGCTTTGAATGGTGGCTATCCATGCAGGATTGAAGTGCAGTGGGGGAGAAGACCTTCCAGACCTTCATCAAGGCAGAGCCTTGGGTTCTTACTCACCTCCCAGTCATGGATCCCAGAGCGGGCCAGGCTCGGGCTGGTTCATTCATGCATATAGTAAGCTAATGATGGCTAGAGTCAGACCCAAGGTTAACCTGAAGTTTCTGCTCCGAAGACTGTGCTGGTCAGAGTTCTCTGGAAAAACAGAACACAGGGAATGTGCGTGGATGTGGAGAGGGCTACATTTGAAGAATTGGGCCACACACATTGGTGCATCACACATTTGGTGGAGAGCATAGCAGGCTGGTGACTCTGGAAAGAGCTTTGGTTAGAGTTCAAAGGTGGTCTCTGCAGAACCACAGACCAACAGCACAGGTGAAGGCCAGGGTGATCAGAGACGCTCTTCTTACTGAGAGGGAGGGCAGCCTTCAGTTGGTGGCACGCCACGTTAAAGGGGAGTGGTGGCTTTACTCAAGGTTCACCAGTTTAAAAAATAGCTCACGGACAGTCAGACCATCCATTGTGGCCTGGACAAATTACCCATCATAGCTGAGCCTGATGGCACATGCCAGCAATCCCTACACTTGGGAGGCTGAGGCTGGAGGATTGCCTGGACTTAAAATAGTGATACCCTGTTTCAAAACAGAAACGTTAAAACACATAAATAACTAACCAAACAAATCAAAACCAAAGCAAACCAAAACTAAACAAAAGAAACGTATAAAACAAATACCAAACTAACCACAGTGAAGACGTAACCAGAATGCAGATTGAAAAATGAAAATCTTCGATGCCAAAAGGGAGCAAAGCAAGTTCACTGGGAATAGAGGTTAGGCAAGGAAGGAAGGCTAAGGGACAGAGATCTGCCTGGCCGTGATGCAGGCAGATCCCACTGTGTCCTCTGCCTTGTGTCTCCTTTCACCAGGCTCTCAGGAGGCCTAAGACCCAGAAGGTTTCTGGGGATTTTCTCTGAAGATGTGTGTGTGTGTGTGTGTGTGTGTGTGTGTGTGTGTGTGTGTGTGTACACATGTATAAATGCAGGTGTCCTTGGTGACCAGAGGCATGGGATTACCCTGGAGGTTGAGTACTGTCCCGTGTGAATTCTGGAACCTGAACTGGGATCCTCTGCAAGAGCAATGAGTCCCTTTAGCCACTGAGCCAGCTCCCCAGCCTCCCTAGGCTTTTTAAGGGGCCCTTTTAAATGTGACCTCCCACCTATGCTGAGATAAGACTTTAACAGAGACTAACTAACCCTGGCTTGACTGGGTTAGTTATAAAACAAGCAGGCAGGGTTATCTGATTATTCCAGATCTTATATCCTTATAAGTGACAGGGTAGCCCAGGGCTTCATCTGTAGGGGCCGAGCTCCGTTCTTGAGACGATGTTGACTGCGCATGCGTGTCTGCTTCTCTGTAGACGTCAGGAGTGAACAAAAGGAGATGGAAAAGCTCCACAGAAGCCTGAGAGAGGTTGCCGAGAATGCGCAGCTGCGGAGGGGCATGCACGATTTCCTCCTGCGAATGTCCCCCAGCAAAGCTGGCCCGCATGGACCAAAACTTTAGTTTGGGGGATTTAAATCTGAAGCGATGAAAATAAGCCTGGAGCCAAATAACCAGAATTATTGCTGCTTTTGTTTCTGTTTTGTTTTGTTTGAAACAGAATAAAAATAATTTCATCTTCTGGGCTTTCTATATAACAAAAAGCCAGCACATCATTATTTCTGGTATAATTTTCTTTTACAGCCAAAAACCTGCCATCCTGAGTCTTGAGCGGACTCTTGAACTCTAAGGACAAGGACCTTATATGCCACCGAAGACAAATATTTACACCTTTGAAAGCTTAAACATCAAGCTTTAGAAATTTATGAAATTCAGTTGCAGGTACCAGGCTGTTTCCCACTTTAACAGTGATAAGACTTTTGGGGAAGAGGCAATTCTGTGTCATGGAAATAAACCCGAGGCCAGGGTGTTAGTTATTTTTCTGTGGTTGTGGTAACATACCCTGGCAAAAGCAACTTAAAGGAAGAAGGTTATGTTGGCTCATGGTCTAGGGTCTAATCCATCATGGCAGGGAACACGTGGCTAGAGGAGTGAGACCCTGCTCACAGCCTCTGTAGACAGAAAACAGCAATGAACGCTGGTGCTCAGTTCCTGTGCTAAACAAAAGTTAGTGGGGCCCCCATTATGCTGTACTGTATTTGGTTGGTATTTTAAAGAAAATTCCACTTCACACTGACAAATACATAGCTGGAATATGGGGGGATTTTTTTTTTAAATGTCTATTTTAATTTATCAGTGGGTTAGTTCTTCAGTTCTAAAGTCTTGAAGAATAGGGGTTTATTTTTTTAAATGTATTTTATTTTTTAATGTATATGGATGATTTACCCCCCACATATGTGGGTGTACCACGTGTGTCTGATGCTCATGGAGGTGAGGAAGGGGCACTGGATTGCTTAGAATTGGAGTCCCAGATGGGTGCTAGAAATCAAACTTGGATCCTCTTCAAGAGCAGCCAGTGCTCTTAACCAATGAGCCATCTCCCCAGCATCCGAGAATGGTACTGCTTTCTTAAAGGCTGGTTACAGGGTAGGAGCTGAAACTGAATCAGTGAACCTTGCTTTCAAATTGTTACACTAAAATCCATTGTGTGGTCTTACACACACACACACACACACACACACACACACACACACACACACACACGGGGGTGGGGGTGGCAGGGGAATGACTTTCTCTTTTATAAATTCTCCTGCATCAGCTCCTAAGAGTTCTGGGATCACATGTGTTCAGAACCTCATCTGTATCATCTTATATACTGTGAATGCATTTTTAAAAACCAGTGCATGATTTTATAGTACAAGGTGTTTTGAAAATACTTGTCCACTAGGTTAAGCAGATATTCTAAGTGTTGAGACCTTTCACCACACAAGATCACGGAGTCATATTTCTTCATACCTTCACCAGTGTCACTAGAAAAGGCCTGAAGTAGTGGGCAGCTGTGACACTCGCAGTAGTGGGCACAAATTGAATACAGCTTTGGTTCCGCCCTCAAGGGTCATCTCCTCATTGGCCACAGATACTGACAGTTGTTTGAAGCGAAAGGTTTGTTTTCAAGCCAGATTTTACTGTATAATCACATATGACCAATCAGTTTGTTTATGGTGTCAAGTAAAAATGATCTTCAAGAGAACAGTGCCACATTCAGACCCACAGGCACTCGAAGTGCTTCAAGTATGTTCCCTATTTTGCTATACAGAGTAATAAAAAAAGACGCCCGTGTAAGGGTCAATGATTAATAGAATTAACAAGTTAGTCTATTACATTAGGAAATGTTTTATTTGAAACTGTTTTTGTTTGTTTGTTTTATATTAAAAATTTGTGGTAGTACAAATATAGCTTGGGCTCACTGTCTCAAGCGTAGCTTGGGGCAACTGCCCTAGTTTCTAGTAAGGCACAGGTGGCTCTATATCCTCTTTTTCTTGTACACCTTTGGTGAAAGTATTGACCCTTTGTTTTCACTTCTGAACATTACAAGTATAGTCACACAATATTATATACAGTAACATAATACTACAGTTATGTAATACTATTTGAAGGCTGAGTATGATGTTAAAGACATACAGTATATAAACCCCAGAGCAACCAGAGGAAAAAAAAAAGAGCATTATATCTAATAAGCGACTAAAGGAATAAAACATTAAGTTATAAGATGTTCAAATAACACGGCAAAGGTGGGGAGATAGAGAAAAAGAAGAAATGTCACAGATTTTTAAAAAATACCCAAATGGTATGTAATTAAAACCTGATTGTGTAGATATTCACATTAAATGTAAACGGTCTAGGACATCCATTTAATGGCAGAGATTATTAGATATGTTTAAAAATTGTTTTTAATATACTTTAATGTAAAGATGTAACTAAGTTAAAAATAAAAGTAACAAGAGACTTTTATCTAGATTTTAAGTTTGTGGTAGTGAAAGACACAACAATATGAGTTTAGCTTGGGGTCCCTGTCTTGGATGTAGCTTGGGGCCATTGCCCTCATTAGTGTTGAGGTTGCTACTAACATCAGATAAATGAATTTCAGAGCAAGAAATATTATTAGGAATTAGGTTTATTACATACTAATGAAGAGAATACCTCCCCTCTCTCCTTAAATCATCATAAATTCTTTTTACACTGTGGGAAATGAGTTGATTTAGACACAAAAGAGCACAGGGGTTCTTTATCAATTGCTCTTGGGTACAGTGGGGTTATCGACTGTTACAGTTTAGATGTAAAATGTCCCCCCAAAGCACATGTGATTGGATGCCATGTACTAGGTAGTGGTTTGGGGACACTATGGAGCCTTTGAGAAGTGGGGCCTGTCTGGGGGAAATAGGGTATTGGGGGTTGGCTTGCAGATGATAGGCTGACCCTGCTTCTGGTTGACCTCTCAGCCTCTTGTTCTGGTGAGATGTGAGTAAGCAGCTGTCACCAGTTCTGGTCACCACAAAGGCATCTGCCACCACGCACTCCCAATATGGTGAACTGTATCCTCTCAGACCATGAGCCAAAATAAACCCCTTCTGCTTCTTGTCAGTTACTTGGTCACAGAGAAGAGAAAAATAACAAATGCATCAACCTTTAGCCACTGATATACATTGTCAGGAGGTCTTCTGACTCAGCAGATCTGGGCAGGACAGGGAAACACAGCATCCCTAAGGATTCCTAACTCTGCAGGCCTGAGGTCGCCACTCCGCATCTTTCAGTAGTGTGATGGTTAGTAATGTCAATTTGACAGCATTTGGAGTTGTGCAGGAGAAAGCCTGTGTCCTTGCAGGGGTTTCTAGAGTGGGTTAACTGAAGAAAGGAGAGCCATCATCAGTGGGGTGGCAGAGTTCCATGGGCTGGGGTTCTGGGTTGAGCAAAGAGGAGAAAGGGAGTTGAGCATCAGCGTTGTCAATCTGCTTCCCAACTGCGGACACAATGTGACAAGTTGCCTCCTTTCTGGCCACTGCGACTCCCCACATTTGTAAACTGTACCCTTGAAACTGGAGTCCAAAGAAACCCTTTGTTAGGTATTTGATCATAACAGTGACAATGAAGACGGCGACTATGATGATGACAACACAGGCAGCAAAGAGAGAGAGTCAGGAGTCCCAGATCCAGTGCCTACCTCTGCCTGGTCACCTGGAAAAAAAGTGACCTCTTCGAACTATAGCCTCACTTCTAAGACACCAAGCTGCAATGTGCTGCAGGCTAGGAACTTCCTTTTGGAGTGAGAGTGGGATTGGGTGAAAAGACAGGGAGACAAGAACAGACAGAAGTGCTGCATCACTCTAGAGCCAGCAATTTCCAGAAGATGCTAAAGCTGTACCACTTTGGACGCACACATCTGAGCAGCCCCAGAGCTGCCTGGGAGACCCTTCCAGATCTGCCAACTCTTCCACTCGTGAGTTCCCACTGGGAGTAAACTGCTGTGACCCTGATCTCCAGCATCCAGCTAAGGACAGACAGCCCCACCCCAGTCCTTGGGCAGTGCTGCTGTGGCCTCTTCATCATAAAGGAGGGTTGAGGTCTGGGAAGGGAGCTTGTGAGCAACTCTGTGGTCTCTGAGCAAATGCCAGGCTTTTACAGTAATATGAGACTGTGTGATTGCCTGTGTTGATCTGAGACTTGGAATATTAGCAGGAAGAGGCCCTGGAAGCCTGCAGGGCTCAGAGTGGCCATCCGTGTGGGCTTGGAATGTCAGCCCTAAATGCGTCTGTCTCAGCCCTCTGCAACGTGCCCAGAGCCTGCTGTGATGCCATCATCAGCTTGGAGACCAGCCATGCAGTGGATTGGTTCTGTGCCCAACTTTAGGAGATGTAGCTAGGGGAGGATTCCTCAGAGAAGGAGCCATGCAAAGAACCCCTGTAGGCAACATGCCCTCTCTCTCCAGACCTAAGAAGAATAAACTGTCTTCTCAAGGACTTGTGTCTCTGATAGGTTTTGTATTTCTAGTTATTTATTTTCATGTGTATGACTGCTTTGTGGTGGTTTGAGTTAGAATGCCCCCCATAGGTTCATATATTTGAATTCTTGATCCCCAGATGTTGGAACTGTTTGGAAAGGGTTATGAGGAGTGTCAGTGGTGACAGGCTTTGAGGTGAAAGACTGCTACCATTCCCACTGTCTCTTTCTGCCCTCTGCTTGCAGATTGAGACATGAACTTTCGGTTGTTCCTGCCACCATGCTTTTGTTCCAACCTCATGGACTCTAACCCTCTGAAACTGTAAGCCCAATCAAACACATTCTTTTGTTAAGTCGCCTTGTTCCTGCCGTTTTATCACATCAATAGAAGAGTAACTAATGCAGCCAGCCTGTGTGTATGTGCACCGTTTGTGTGCCTGGCACCTGCAGAGCCAGAAAAGGGTGTTGGATCACGTGGGGCATGGGGTTGTAGACAGTTGTGAGTCACCATGTGGGTTCTGGCTGTGAGCAAAGCCCTTTGCAAGAGCTCTTAACTGCCAAGCTATCTCCCCAGCCTCCCTACTGGAATATTTGAAAACAATTTCTGTGAATGTAGAGAAGAAAAAAGTCCACATACCCAATGTGAGTTATATTTATTTCTTTTTCTTTTTTGAAATATAGGAGATAAATACAAAAAGTAAGAGTTAAAAGGTTGGAATGAATGCCTATGGGAAACAGGTTTTGACATGATAGTCAAGAGTTAGGGAGCTCTTGCTTATGTAAGCCTTAACTATCTGATTGTTAAAAAAAAAAAAAAAAAAAAAACAGTAGAATGCTTGCATGCCTTCCTTTGATAAATACACACTCTAAATAAAAAGTATTTCCATTTTGTACCAGCTGTAATCTATGCTTGAGAAAAAAAGAATTCGCCATTCTTTCTTTCCCTTTCTGCCTTAAAATTTTTTGTTTGTTTTTCACAAAAGGTTTCTCTGGCCCTGGCTGTCCTGGAACTCGCTCTGTAGATCAGGCTGGCCTTGAACTCAGATTTCCGGCCTCTGCCTCACAAGTGCTGGGATTAAAGGTGTGTGCCACAAATCTTAACTTCTTTTGAAAATTTTTACCTATGCAACTTCCTTTCTTTTCTTTCATTCTTTCTCCATCTTTGTTTTTCTCCTTTCTTCTCTTTCTGGAATGACCCGCGCTGAAATGTCTTTACTATTAGGCTCCTGGTGTCTATGTGACACCACATTTCCAGTTCTCAGTTGCTACTAAAAGCATGCCTGGAATGTTCTTTCTCTCCCTGACCACAGCAAACTAAGCAGCAAAATCAGATGTGAGTTACTGCTCAGTACGATGGAGGGGCTTTATTACATGTTCCTTTCAGAAGTGTGGGAAGCATCAGAGTTCACTGGGTCTGAAAAGCCACATTCTGTAGGAGACCCCTGGAGTGGTAATCCTGCTGGGAAGGGAGTCTCATGCTGTGATCACACAATGACTACAGTGGGACCTTTTGATTCTGACAGCTGGTTCTAGATGGCTGGTTGGGTGCTGATGCAGGATGCTGTGGTTTGAATGAGAAATGCCCCCTGTAGGCTGATGTCTTTCAGTACTTGGCTCCCTGATTAGATGGTGCTGTTTGGGGGAGCTTTAGGACACAGAGCCTTGACAAAGGAAGGTTAGCACTTGGGCTGTGTGGTTTTATAGCATTTTTCCCTGTTCCCTGTGCTTTCTGTGTGGGGATGATATGGGAACAGTCCTTTCTACTGTTACGGACTCTCCCTCTGGAACCCTAAGCTCAAATAAACTCTTCCACAAGTTGCTTTTAGTCATGGTGTTTTATCACAATAGCAGAAAACAACTAATACATAGGCCTTTAGTCTGTGGAGAGAATTCTGCATCTCCTTGGATAATCCAGAGAAACCCAGCACTTCCCGTCCCCCCCCCGCCCCGTGACAGCCCTGCACATATCTGCCACTCCAAACCCCTTTCTTGCCCACTTCTAGACCCTTCAGCGTCCTTGTCACAGTTTCAACCAGGTGTATCTGGAGCCAAACATGGCATCATGTATGAATTTGTCAGTGCAGAATTCAGGGACTCTGTGACCTCCATGCCCATCTTAAACTCGTAATGATTTGCATTAACGCAGAGTCCTGTAAAGTAAGATTTTTTTTTTTTTTCAAATGTGCACTGGGAATCCTGGTAGCCCACATCCTGTCCATGGAAAGCAACATCATTCCAACAGTGGTGTCTGTTTTACATTTATCCCATTACTTTCTTCTTAAGGGTTTTGGCCCAAAGTCTTACTCTGTTTTGATTGGTTTCTTCTGATTGAATGTTTGCCTACCAACTACAAATTGCTCACATTACAATCATTTCATTATCTAATTCTCCAGGAAAGTTTGTTTCATCTAGGTTCTGAGATACACCCCTTAGAAAGAACGATGGCTTCCTGAATTTGACAAGACAAGGAGTTTCAGATAGGTTCCTTGAGGTAGGCCAGGGAAGATGCTTATCTACCTTACAGCCTGAGGCTCCGAGCCAGTGTGGGGAAAGCTGGGCTGTCTCCTGTAATTTGTCATCCACACACCTTCTGGAGAATGAGCTAAAATGAGCCCAGGAGACAAAGCAGGTGGTTGTGTAGGTTTCCTGATGGGCAAAGGGCAGGGAGCTCCGGAAGGCAGAGGCCCCTGCTTCATGACTTGGAGTCAGTGCTAGCTGTCAGCAGCTGGGCACTGTGGAGACCCACATGACAATTAGTATCCCATTTGTCAAGAGCTGTCCGTTCTGGAAAGTAATAGCAATGGCCGACCTTCGGGACACCCAGCCATGTTTTTAAAGAGTCTCTCTCTCATAAATATCCTCAAGACGGAGGTCAAAACCAGGAACCTGGTTTTACAGACAAGAAAACCTGCATTTCAAGAGTTTCCATGACTTTACCCACAACCAGCCAGCAGCTGCCTGGCTGGAGGCCCTGTCTTCTCTTCACAGGGCCCTTCTGAGGGATGCCACTCATGAAGTCCACAGCCAGTGCTGACTTTCTACTTCCTCTGGGCCCATTTCTGAGCTCTATGCTGGAGTAGGACACACACAAGACAGATGTCATCCAAAGAAGCAGGAAGTACTAGAGTGGGTGTGTTACGGTCTGACAGGGCTCGTCTCCAGGAACGAAGGACTGATGGGGTTGCCTCGGAGAGTTCTCAAATACGCAAAATTCTTGTCTCTTCATATTAAACACCCAGAATCTACTTCCTTTAGTTTCACTGATGTAACTATGGGCAAAGCCTAGTTAACCCTCCATCATGTTTCCTGTTACCTTGTGTGTGTGTGTGTGTGTGTATGCACATGCATGTGCATGTGTGTGTGCACGTGTGCATGTGCATGTGTGTGTGCACGTGTGCGTGTGCATGTGCGTGTGTGTGTGTGTGTGTGTGCTGTGTGTGCGCGCATTTGACCAGCTGATATAAGCTCATGGTTTAAAAGGAAACAAATTGGTTTTGGACTTTTAAAAATTATTTTATTTTAATGTCAATCCATTTTTATTTACTTGTTTGCTGTTTTATTTTGCATGTGTGTGCACTTGTGTGTGCATCACAGTTCACATGTGAAAGTAAAATGACAACTTGCCAGAGTAAATTCTCTTCCTCCACCGTGTGGGTCCGGGGATCAAACTCTCAGATTAGGCAGCAAGCACCCGCTGAGCCATCTCACAAGCTGGTTTGATCTTAGGTGACAAGAAGGTTTGATTTGAGCTGCCTGAAGGACTTCCTGCCCACTAAAAAGAAAGCCTGCCTTGCTAGCCACTGACCTCCTCCATTACCAGGAGGCCCCTTAACTGCCTGAGCTGTTGTTCACAATAAAGATAGCAAGACATGAAATGCCCACAAAGGGAGGGCAAATAGGAGTTGGGAAGATGGCTTGGCTGTTAATAACACTGGCTGCTGTTGTAAACCATGCTGGTTCAGTCCCCAGCACCCACATGGTGGCTCAAAACCATCTGTAACTTCAGTTCCAGGGGATCTGATGACTTCTCCCAGCCTCTGTGGATTCTTGCATGCATGGTGGTGTGCATATACATGCACTCTGGCATACATCCATATGCAAGAAAAATTAAACAAATAAAGAAGTTAACAAATTGAGGTCCATGCACATAATGTTATACTATTCAGCAAAAAGAAAGGAAAAAAGCAAAGAGTTAACTAGTGTTAAGTCTTTAATACAGATAAACCTTATTCTGTAAGAAGTCAAGTGAGCCAGAAACAAAGGAGGGGAAGAAGAAAAGACTCCTGGCCCATAGCCACTGGGTTTAAAACAATACAGATTCCTCCAGCAGTCTTATAGTTTGACAGCCCCATGCCTATATGGGGGCCCCCGTGCAGGAAACTAGACCCTGTCTAAATGAGTATTGTTAATTACAGATGGTGGGTGTCTTGTCTTGTCACTGCTCTGCTGCTATGATAAACACCATGACCAGTGGAAGGCAACCAGTGGAAGGAAGGGTTTACTGTGGCTTACGGTTCCAGAGGGTTAGTGTTTTAATCATGGCTGATCACGGCAGCGGGCTGCAGACATGGGGACTAGAGAAGAAGCTGAGGGCTCCTATCTTGAATTCAAAGCAGGAGGAGAGACAGAGACACACAGAGAGAAAGAGAGAGGGGGGGGGAAGACTAGAAGTAGGCTAGGCTGTATGTTTAAAACTTACCCCCAGTGTCATACTTCCTTCAGCGAGGCCACACCCAAACCAACCCAAACAGCGCCACCCAGCGGGGATCAAGTATCCAAATGCCAGAGACTATGAGGGACAGTTCTCCTTCCGTCCACCACACTTGGACAGCGCTTAGATTTCCTCTCCTTCATCTTTGTCCACATCTGTTATCTTCCCCTGCTACTGAATGTCAGTCGGTATAGGCTCATGGGGGAAAGAATGGTGTCCATTTTAGATGCAGTTGGTGTTATGGTTTGAATCTGAAAGTCCCACCACAGACCTCATGTTTTGAACGCTTGCACCCAGTCACTGGTGCTATTTTGGGGTGCTATGTGGGCTTTAGAAGGGGGGCTGACTGATGGAAGGAGCTACTGGGAAGGACTTTGGAAGTCATGTCCACTTCCCAGTTGGC
Organism: Cricetiscus sungorus; assembly: GCA_030556225.1. Lineage (NCBI taxonomy): Eukaryota > Metazoa > Chordata > Mammalia > Rodentia > Cricetidae > Cricetiscus > Cricetiscus sungorus. Next base: position 11,938,193 of record JANBXA010000741.1, read on the forward strand.
CATCTGTGAGCAGCCTCCTCCACACCCTCTTGCATCCAACACACCTTCTCTACCAGGGTGGTCTGAAGTCGTGAGCCAAGGTAAGTCTCTCCTCCCTAGTTTGGGTCGGCTATTGTGGTGGCAGCAGCATCAGAGGCGAGGCATACCGTAGGATGACGCCAGCTCTTAGTGACTATCTCAGGACATCTGTGTTCTGAGGCAGAGTGCCTGTGAATAGAGTCTATAACAAATGGAAATGTGTTTTTTCACCACTTGAGACCTGAAAGTTGGAGAAGGTGCCAGCCCCTGGTGTGTTCTTACAGTTGCTCACATGGCAGGGGACAAGAGGAAATGAAGGTTGAGTCTTGTCATGTCAAGAGATAGACAAGAAGAAGACAGTTTTGTAAGGCCTTCTTTCAGTGGCATTGGATCCTAACATTCTCACTAGGCCCCGCCTCCCTGCACGGCGCATGGCTGTCATGGGGATTCAGTTTCTGGGAAATGAACTTCTAGCCATAGAACTGACACACGCAATTTCTTGCTCATGTATACGTGTCTGCAATGAAGATCTGCGAGTGTCACATTCTGAGCACACATCTGGCTAGTTGGAAGATTCCACCCCTTGGGGATGTTGGTGAGTTGGTGGGTGACAGGGCATTCCTTGGTAAGGGGTAATATTTGCAGGGGGTGGTAATTATAGGCTCAGGCTGCACATCCCAACCGCCTAGGGCTGAATTACAGCTCTGCCATTTACAGACTGTGATCCAAGACAAGTCACTTGATCTCTCTCTGTAAATGGTTACCGGAGCGGCACCTGCCTCACAAGGCTGTGAAGTCAGTGTCCCGAATTACACCAACAGCAGCGCCCACGCGTGCAGATTCAAGCTGACTACAGATCAAAACTACTTAAAAAAAAAAAATCAGTGTCTGTACTGAACATGAAGATTTACTCTTATCCTAATTCTCAAACCAATGTGGTGTGATAGCTGTTTATGTGGCAGGCATATTGTGTTGGGTAGTGTGCATAGCCTGGAGACAATTTAGACACTGTGGGCTTCGTGCAAACACCAGGCTAAACAGCGGGCACCTAAACGCTGGAGGTTTTGACATTCGTGGAAGAGCCCTGGAGCCAACCTGAGGAGGACATTAAGAAGCAACTGTATAGGCCCGGGACATCGATACATGAAGAGTCGTTTCTCCTCTTCCTCCTCCTCTTCCTCCCTCCTTACACAATTACTGCTTTTTTTCCTTCCTGTGAAACAATGTCCTCCTGCAGGAGCTGCCGCTGGGACAGTCAGTTGGTGGTCACTGAAAATGAGTAAGACTTTTCTGAGTCAGGGAGGGTTGGCAGTTACAGCGTTCAGTTTGACAATCTCATGTTTAACCAACAAACAGAAACTTACGATGGACGCTACCTTCTGAGCACGGTGGCCCAGCTTCATCATGTGATCTCACTGTGCGTGACTCACACTGGGGTTTGTGTGTGTGTGTGTGTGTGTGTGTGTGTGTGTGTGTGTGTGTGTGTGTGTGTGGTCCTCTGCTATTATCTCACCCTTCCCAGTGCTCTCATCTGATTGCTTCTTTAACATCTGGTTGGATCTCCTTTTCATCTTTCTTATTTGCAGTGTGTACATACATGTGCCTATGAGCATACGTGTGTACAAAAGTATGTGGGTGACTGAAGTCAAACTTGGATGTCATTTCTAAGAACCATCCTCCATCTTGGGAGTTTTTATACAGAGTCCCTTATTTGCCTGGAACTCACCAAGTAGGCTGGGATAGCTCGCCACTGAGCCCAGTCATCCTCCTGCCTCCATCTTCCCAGCACTGAGGAGCGTGGCACAGACGAGTGTTGCCACTCACCACACCACCTTTTTTTAATGTGTGAATTGGGGATCCAGCTCCAGTCTTTCTGCTTGAGAGGTCAGGGCTGGGCAGATACAGCTATCTCTCAGCCTGGAGTAGCTCCGTTTTTACAAGGCAAGTTCGTGCCGCGGTGCCCACTCTTTGTCTTGTCTCTTGGTCTTGTGAAGTTCCTGTGCTCCACGGACACTGGCATTGTTACTGAATCGTCTTTAACTTGACTTTGGGAAGTTCTTTCAGAGCCCCCGGACGTTATTCTAAATAGCTCCAGTGTGAATATGCAAGTCCTTTGAGAGTAGATGTGACTTCGGGAAATGACAAATTTGCTGAATGAATGAATTGAGAAACGCCAGTTCTGCCCTACAGTACACTTAAAAGACTGGTTTCGTTGGGTGGATCATAAGCCAGGCCTAGCTGCCATTTCCCCAGAAGCTGTCCAAAAGTATTTTGAGGAGCGCATTTAGAACAGGCGCTGGGTCCCATAGCCAAGGCTAATTTGCTCCTATGGCTGGGGCTCCAAGCTCGCTGAAATTCCTAGAGTTGTCACAAGAGGGCGAGCGTAGTCTAGACTCCCTCTAGCTGTTGCTCTAAGAACTTTTTTTTTTTTTTTTTTTTTTTTAAATAAAGACTGGAGGTTGGAGCAGCTCCCACCCAGTCAGTACCTAGCAGAGCTGCAGGAGCTTCCACAGAACATCTCCGGATCACTTTCTGAGGCTGACCGCTGAACCAAGACAGGGAGTCCCAGCTACAAACCCCTCCTCACTCAACCACCAGGTTGAACTGGTTCTCCTGCAGAAGGGACCCTGTGGCCTTGACCTGAGATAAGTCACTAGGTGACTCCCTCAGTCTCTTTCTATGACTCCATCTGGATTTGGCTGGCTGTGGGAACAAGCTTCAAGGGACTGCCTGGGTCTCCGTAGGACAGCAGTCAGCTTTTTGGCTGCCATGGCAGTTGCGGGGAACTGAAGGCAACAGGCTCCAGCCTCAGGACAGGCGCACAGGTGAGTCTCCACACTTTGACCTGGAAGCTACTGGGTGATAATGTCCCAAAGGCAGATGCAGGAAACTATGTGCTGATGAAACAGAGTGCTAGAGGTCTTGCAGACACAGAACCTGGAGCTGCCTGCTGCAGGTGGGAGGGTCCCAGTAATCTGAGCCTGTAGTTACCTGGGCCCCAGGACCCAGCTATTAGGGATGTAAATATGAGCCAGAATCATAATGCCAGAGGGATGCTGTTGTTTCAAAGGCATCTCTGGCTGTCTCATCATGTCATAGCTCCAAGCCTATTCAGAGAGTAAATGTGTCAAGGAACAGCCACTGTGTGTGTGTGTGTGTGTGTGTATGTGTGTGTGCATGTATGTGTATGTGTGTGGTGGGGTTATGTGTGTTATGAATGTATGTATGCATGTGTGTTTTTACATGTGAGCATGTGTAGTTATGTATGATGTGTATATATGATGTGTATATATGTATGATATATATATATATGTATATATATATCAGTATAGGATTATGATGCAGGAGGTTATTAATGGAGCATCTGCACCTCTTCAGCTATGAATTAGGTCCAGAGAACTGAGCATAGTTAGAAGAAGGAAGGGTTTAAGATATACCTAGCAACTTTTTCTCAGAGGCCACATTTGCAGTGACTTTTTTTTTTTTATTTAAATAAGTGTTAGAATCTTAGCAATCGAAAAAAAAAAAAAAAAAAAAAAAGCTGTAAGCCGGGCTGAGTTAGAAGCCACAGCTCACAGAAACTGATTCAGAGTTGCAAGTGAGGCTGATCCAACTTAACCCTTTTGGTGCTCCAGAGAAACTTCTAGAACCAAGGTCCTAATCTCAGTTTTATGCCATTTTTGCAAAGGAATTCCACACAACTTCATTTCTAGGACTTTTTGGGCAATGGGGAGTCTTCAGGACTCTGAACCCCCCCTAACCATGGGGATGTGGATTCTCTCAATTCCCCTAACCCTGGGGATGCGGAGTCTCTCTTGACCCTGTTCCTCAGCTACTCTGTATGGCTTTGTAAAGCCATCCCTCCTGCATCAGCTCCCATGATGCTCATTGCTCCCCACCCCCCCCGGGGGGAACATCAGGAGAATGAACTTCATATCACAGGAGTGAAGCACAGAAGGCTAGATGAGGTCAACAGATTGGACCACCTTCCCAAATTGATAGAAAACGAAGCCCTTGTTCTGTGAGCTGCCCCACACCTGTGCAGAGCATGTGAGGATGTCCCACACCTGTGCAGAGCATGTGAGGATGTCCCACACCTGTGCAGAGCATGTGAGGATGTCCCACACCTGTGCAGAGCATGTGAGGATGTCCCACACCTGTGCAGAGCATGTGAGGATGTCCCACACCTGTGCAGAGCATGTGAGGATATCCCACACCTGTGCAGAGCATGAGAGGATTTCTCAGAGTGTTGTTAGCGGTCAGATACAGGCTCTTTAATGTTGCTTAAGTCATCTTTAACATGGGAATGTTAAAGTCATGGACTATCTTCCCAGCCTGCTCCTAGTGCTCCCAGGAGGAACTTTCAGGAGGTCCCTGGGGGCGATCTGTCTGAGGCCTAAGGGACATTTACAGTGCACCAGTAGTTTGCACTATCACCACTAGTCTAGATGGTCAGTTGTGAAATGCTTGAAAATGCAATGGAGTCTTAGTGTCCAGCACCTGCTCCCTGCTCCGCGAGGAGAAAACCTTGCCAGCCCCACATAAAACCAGGGCAGGCAGAACATGCTTCCATTTTGTTTCTAAGTAATGAAGAGTTGAGAATTTCCACACTCGTCCCTCTCACATGTGGCCCCTCTCAGCCCCAGTCTCTTTCCCTTGGCTCCCCTAGGCTGTGTCTCAGTCCAGCCAAGAGGTGGGGAGGATGGCTAGGAGAGGTTGCCTGGTGGACACATTCCAGATCATAGCAGTCTGGAGTCAATCAAGAGAGAAGGAAGGTGGCATGAAAGTAGGGTTCCCCACCCTGTAGGTTCTGGCGCCCTCTGGCTACAGACATTGGTGCCTTTGGCAGAGTGAGGGCTGTAGAAACAGTGGCTTTCTGCTTTGTAGCTCCCCAAGATCGAGGCCAGAGAGGAACGGACCACACACATCCTGAGACCAGGGAGGATCCGCTAAAGCTGAGCAGGGTTGGAGCCACCCAGTGCCCCACCCAGAGGCTCTTGTTGGATGGAGGGCTCGGATGGAGACTAGCAGATTGGACACTATGGGGAGAGACTCGGAGAGGCTGGGTGGGAGCTGTCTATGAGAGATCCTGGAAGACCCAAGCACTATCTTCATCTCCCATCTCTTCTATAGACTGGAAGAAAGACCAAGAGACTGGGTTCATGTGTGTATATGTATGTGCCCAAGAGTGTTTGTGGAACATGGCATCTCATTACTTGGTGTGATAGAGCAGAAGAGACCCCACTGCTCCTGGGTCACTGGAGGGGCAGTTGAGCAGCCACTGGTCAGTGGCTCTTTTTCTTGGCCACAAAGTCCTAGTCTCTGGAGACCAAGTTCAAGAGAGCACACGTTTTTGCTCCAGGCTTGCCTCCCCTTCATTAACTCTGCTGATGCTTCCTTCATGCCCTGAATTTAAAGAGGGATGGGTTGACTCCAAGACCTATTGCCCCAGGCCGTGGGGATTTGCTTGTTTCTTAGGATCTCAGTGGGTCTCCTCCGTGCTGGGATTTTACCCATCTTCCAAGAGACTTTGTTTTTCCAAAATTCACTTTAAAGAAAAATAAACGCCACCCCATCTGACTTATTTTCTCTTCTTCTTTTACCTCTTTTTCCTCCCCTTTCCTTCCCCCTTCTTTATTTTGGTTAAAAAGCTATACAGCTAAAGAGTATCAGCAAAACAAGTTGACATAAACTTATGGCCAGTTAGAACTGTGCTGAAAGCAATGTGTAAAACTACACGGCATATATGTGAGGAAAAAGCCAAAGGATTTTGTGTAAACAAACACTTTGTAATTTGGTTTTACAAAAAGGATTTTTCTCATTACACAAAGAATGCAAAGGCATCTTAGAAAAACTCAGAAAATCCCTTCCAGCCTGGTCTCATAATGCCTTCCTGCCCCCAAGCCACCCAAGCAGGCTTGGCCTTCCACTCACACAGTTCTGCATGACACAATGCCATGGTGTAGGCCTCACTGTTGTGCAAACACCATGGCTGGGTCACTTCAAATGAGAGGATACCCCAAGGCAAGAGCTCAAGACCTTGCTTCAGCCCTGGAGGAATCATACAGGCAGAAGTCCCCTGGCCAACAGTTGCTCATTAAGACTCATTGAGACTGCTCAGCCTCTAGGCTCCCTGGGAAATGAATTCTTGCCTTCGTGCACTGTGGGGTTAGGGGATCATCTCACCCCATCAGCTGATCCTAAAACTCTCAATATATCTATGCTTCTAGTTTCCCTTATCCAATTACCTGACCCTCCCAAGCTGCTGATGGCTTATTCAGTAGCTCTCAACCTTCCTAATACTATGAACCTTTAATACAGTTCCTCATGTTGTGGTGACCTCCTAACTCTAATTGCAATGTAAACATCTGTGTCTTCTGATAGTCGTGACCCACAGGTTGAGAGCCTCTGGCAGAAGCTGCTGTCTACATGCCATTTGGGTGGTAGCATTTCCTTCAAGTGCTGTCTAGCATGGCCATGGTATCTCCAGCCTAAGGCTCCAGCCCCACAGGGAGCTTTTGAGAGAGAAGAGCTGATTCCCATGCTGAAAGCTGTCCAGGGCTTGGCCTTCTAGCAGGGACCAGGGAGAGGCTGGAGATACAGGGGTCCCGAGGACCTGGGTGGTGTGCCTAGCACCTGTAGATGTAGAAAGGACCCCACTCCAGGCTGGGATCATATGGGTAGGACCTGCTTATACCATTTGTTTGTTTTCCACATAGTTGACTCAGTGTCCCCGCTGTCCCCCGTACTACCCGTGCCTCTACTGCACCAGGACATGATGGACAACAAAGCCATGTACATGCACACTGTGAATGACCGGGACAACAGCTCCATCTTTGAGGAGCCCTTTGATGGCCGGAGCCTGTCGAAGCTGAACCTGTGCGAGGACGGTGAGTGCTTCTAAGTCGCAAGGACCCTTGCTCTCCACCCAGCCTTGGTTAGCTACCCCAGCGCCTGGCGCCCTCCTCCCTGTCCAGCTCTGTGTGTCTTCACTGGGCTCGCATGGGAGAAGACAACACTGTCCCACTTCTGAGAGGGTTGTTTTGAAAGGGCTTCAGGCTGACTGCCCAGCGACGGCCCCTGTCCATGCTGTAGTCTCCAGAGCTGTACTTTGTTTTGCAACACCCTGTCAATGGCATCTCTCTGGTCGTTTTCCTCACAGGAGCAGATGTAGGGAAGGTAGAAGTGTCTGGGAGTGGGGGGGGAAGGGGCAGCCCCAGCATGGACAGACAAGGAGGCCTGAGCTTCTGAGTAAGGGTTCCTCCACCCACCCTTGGGGATGCTTAGCAGTTAGCTCCTCCCCTAGGTTCTAGTCTGTGTTCTGGGTGTCAGGGACTAGCACCAGCCCTCAGACAGCTCACGGTTGCTGGTTGGAGGAAAAGCAGGCCTGAGAGTGGTCACCTCAGTGTGGATGTTGAGGTCGAACAGGGAAATGGCTTCTGGAAGAGTTGAAGAATGACTACCATTGTTTCCTCTGCTGTAACAACGGAAGTACCTTAAGGAAGGAAGGGCTTATTTTAGCTCACAGATTGAGGGTGTTATGGCAGAGACAGTGTGGTGGCTATATTTCTTCCTCAGTCAGGAAACAGAGAGATGAATGGGGGTGCTCAGATCTCCTTCTTCATCTTATTTACTTGGGACCCCTGCCCATGGAATAGCACTGTTGGGTCTCCTCCTTCATTTAAACATGTCTGAACATCCTCACAAACACTCAGAGATGTGTCTCCAAGGTGACTCTAAGCCCCATCAAGTTGTCAATCAAGACAAACCATCACAAAAAGATTTTGAAAGAGAAGAGGTGAGGAAAAGTTCTGTCAGATTGTTCCCCAGACTAGGCCATTGTCCTGACTACTTAGGGGGAGAGAATAAAGGTGCACACACATACATGTATGCCTGTGTGTGTGCATGTGCGTGTGCATGTGTGTGTGTGTGTGTGCGTGTGCGTGTGCGTGTGCGTGTGCGTGTGCGTGTGTGTGGTGTGTGTGTGTGTGTGTGTGTGTGTGTGTGTGTTGCCTTGCTCAATATATCAGCAAGGGTGATGCAGAACCATGTTCTTGATTTGGTTCTGTTCTTATTGTCACATTAGTAAAGAGCCAGGTAAAGGACTGGGGTTGGAGGTAATTGGAAGGAGTCACCCAGGGTCACCCTGGGACACCAGGCTTGGAGTGGGGGTGAAGCCTGCAATGTGGGGTGCTACTAGGTCCACCACCTTTTCTTTCTCCCCTCTCCCTCTTCTATTTTCTGGATCTCAGATCAAAAACAACCATTTGGACCAGAGAAACAAAATCACGCAATGGGCCTGGCCCTGTGTTTTCTGGCACCTAGCTGACGGATCTGTCAGAGAGCATCAGTGGTACAAAGATTTATGAGGGTCTCAGCTGTGTTAGTTTCCCGAGTAGTGGTCCCCTGGGCCCCAGTTTCTGGTGCAGTGAAGCTAGGAGCTGTGGGTTCTAGACTGACTCTAGGCCTGTGTCTTCGTCTGCCAGAAGGGAACACAGTGACTATCTCTGAGGTTGTTGCATTTGGGGTGTAGTTCTTTAAGTTAAGGCTCAAGGATGATATCCTATTTAAAGTCAAAGTCTGGACTCTGATTGTGGCCGAGGAACCCAAGCTTTCCTCTTGTGCTCCCCTTCAGGATGGAGCCCTCTGCCCCTGAGGAAGATGCTCTCTTCAAAGCGCATAGAGACGCTATCCTCACTGCCCCTTGGATCAGACCTCCAGAACTTGCCTCCTGTCCCCCTCCCACCTCTGCTTCCCAACACTCACTTTCCTTTCTCAAGCTTTTCTCTCCCAGCACACTTTGCAATTTGCACAGTTATTTCATTGTTTCTTCTCTGCTCACATGGTAAGAAGCGTGTAGGCTGGAGGAGAGCTGGCATCTCCTCCAAAGGAGGAGGGCGGCTTTGTTCACTGATGCCTCCCAGACCCAGAGCAGGGCGACCATGCTCTAAATGTTCACTGGGGGATGGGGGGTGGGAGGGGGGAGCTAACTAAAGAGTGAACAAGAGCACAATGACCTTGGAGTCTAAAAGCAGCAAAGCAAATGTCTGTGTACCCTGCTCCCGAGTTCTCTGCATTCCTTTAGTCTTTGTTCCGGGTTGGTAGGTTCTGGCAGGGGACACAGAAGTGGGGAGACTCGAGCCAGATTGGATCTGTTTTGGAAGGATCCTGATGCTTTTCTGATCTTCCTCTCTGGAGAGTAAAACAGAGGAACAAGAGGAGTGAGGCCAAGAGAGGAAAGAAGAAACTGGAAGGAGATGGCAAAGGGAGGGAAGCCTGAGCCAGCTCCATCCCAGAGGCCTTCAGTAGATTAAAACTGAGAAGTGTTGGATGAGCTCCAAGCCCCTTTGAGGGCTGCCTCCTGAAAACGTAGGGTGGGAGGGAAGAGAGAGGAGGCTGTGCTTCCTCTTGCTGGATGCTGGCCCTTGGGTCTTGGCATGGAACAAGATCCTGAAAGCCCAGCCCAGCTGTTCAGGTGTGATTCAGATTTTAATGCAGGTGGGACTTTAAGAACTGTGGGTGGGGGTTGGAGAGATGGCTCAGCAGTTGAGAGCACTGGCTGCTCTTCCAGAGGACCCAGGTTCAATTCCCAGCATCCATACAACAGCTCATAGTTATCTGTAATTCCAGATGCAGGGGATTGGATGCCCTCATACAGACATGCATGCAAGCAAAACACCAATGCCCATAAAATTAAAATAAATTATTTATAAAAATAACATTTAGGAAGGAGACAGAGGCAGGTGAATCTCTGAGTTCTCTGGTCTACAGAGTGAGTTCCACAATAGCCAGGACTACTCAGAGAAGCCCTGTCTAGAAAGTAATAGTAATAGTAATAGTAATAGTAATAAAATAAATGAGAACCATGAGTGTAAATGCTCCCTTTAGACAGCGGTCTGGCCCTGGCTTCATCCCTTCCAAGTTCTGCCTTGGGCTCGTTGCCTGATCACTCCCAATGTGAGTCCGAGATTGCTCTTACTCACCCCCTGAAGCCTCCCCACTCCACACTCTTCACCTACTTGGGTCTCATCCATCATCTCAAGTCCCACGGTTCACTTCCCCATGCACAACCCTGCTTGGGTCTCAGAACTTGTGGTGCTGGTTTCCAGCCACTGTTACAAAACCCCTGACAGAAACAGGGGTTTCTTTGGTACAGGAGAAGGGTTTATTTGGGCTCAGGGTTTGACAGGTTTTAACCCATGGTTGGCTGGGTCCATTGCTTTGGGCCTGAGGTAAGGCAGAGCACCATGATGGTGGGAGCTTGGGTAGTGGAGGCCGCCTTTTTACATGGTGGCCAGGAAGCAGAGAATAAGTCCAGGACAAATTACAGCCCCTGAGAGCAAGCCTCCAATGACCTACTTCCTCCAAGCAGACCCTAGTTCCGGGAGTTTCCATCACCTACAGATGATGTCATCAAATACGAGCCAGTCATTGTGTCAATTCACCAGTTAAGGCAGGGCCCCCAAGAGCCTCTCAATTCTCAAGGCTCAGATCCACCATCTGGGGACCAAGGCTTCCACACCTGAGTCTTTTTGGGGGACACAAACCATAGCCGATCACTGCATAAAGTACAATATATTCCAGCATGCTGGGCTCTTCTCTGGGTGGTGTGTGTGTGTGTGTGTGTGTGTGTGTGTGTGTGTGTGTGAGTGAGTGAGTGAGTGAGTGAGTGAGTGAGTGATTTCTTGTCCTTACTGCACCTCCAAATGTCTTGACACCAGAGCACCTGACATGCTCTTCTCTGGATTCTCCAGGCACTTTTTAGGTGGTAGGCACCCGAGAATCTCAGGGAGAGTTAGTGCATGACTAGACCAAGGCCACTCAAGTGGTTAGTGACAGACCGAAGCCTGTCTTGGGACCTCCCTGACTGTAATTCAGGGTTCCTTCCTGGGAAAGAAATTGGAAAGCAGACTAATGGTCCTAATCTCTGGATTCTGAACTGATAGAGAAATTGACTGGGAGGTGGATGAGAATTAAAACAAAGAATCTGCTTTTTATCTGGCAAGGCTACCTTCAGGGGTGTGGCCCCGGCTTGAGCTGGGCTCACTCAATAGAGTCCTAGGCAGGAGTTTGTGGGAAGACAAAGTTCACCCAGCCAACAAGCACGTGTGACTGCATTGGTACTGACCCTCGCTTGATTGCCACCCCCTACCTTACTCACCGGAGCATTAGGGACACAGGACTTAAGCCACAGGCAGCCATCTCCTCAAATGAACCAGTGGTTCTTGTGCAAGCTGCAGGCCCAAGAGCATAGAGGCAGCATCAGGTCTGAGGGTCCAAGCCTCGTGCTGCATGCTGGATTGGGGGTTCATTGCCCAGGGAGTGTCCTTGGTGCAAAGGAAGGGACTCCCCTCCCCCAACAGCCCCCGCAGTGGTCACGTTGCTGCTTTTACTGATTATGACCGCTGCCCCCTCCGTTTTACTTCACAGGTGATAAGGGAAGTGGAGGGACTGTGGCTCATCATTGGTCCCCTCCATGGAAGGCCCTTTCTAACACTGGCACCATCCCATCCTCACATCTGTCAAGCCGCCGTCCTCCACAGTGGCCTTGGAAGTTCAGGTCCTCTGTACTTCTGAGGCCCCATCTTCCTTTCTATGTCTTATCACTCAGCAGCCTCCCTGGAGCCCACTGTGGACCAGAAGGCTGAGGGCAGGGACTAGAACGTGTTAGGCAATCACATGGGGGATCTAATACCAGAAATGATTAGAAGATGTCCTAGAAAAGCCCAAAAGGCCCCTTCTGCCATGTGGTCTCACTCAGTCATCCCACCAAACAGAAACTCAAAGGGGGCCAGCAGGGCCTGCTTCCTAATCCTTTCTTCCCTCTCATCCCTTGCTGCAACCTTCCCCCTCAGCCTTTGTTTTCCCTGCCTGCTCAGCCAGCTGGGGACCTCTCTAGGCGGACTTGGGCTCTAGGACTCAGAGGAGGCCTGGGAATAGAAGGCGCCTGGCTGGGCCAGCCTCCTCTAAAGCAGTTTGTGAGGCCCAGGGAGAGGTGTTAGTGTCAGAAAAACATAGTCCTGCTCTCTCTCCATGGCCTTAGCCCGCCCCTCTGCACGTGTGCCGTTATCCATGGCTGCCCACGGGAAGCCAGGGGAGGTAATGAGTTACATGTGCTTCTGGTGGTGGTGGTGGTGGCAGGGTGCCTGCAGCCTGTACTCTGGTCCTACGTTCCTTCCCCATAAAATTAAATTATTCTCCCAGGAGACCTGCTACATCTACCTTCCATCCAGCAAACATCCCTGCTTCATTTGGTGTAGCTGAGGGCTGCTGGGTGGCTACACAGGGGTCTGGCTATGACCTCATGGAGGGTCACCTCACTGTGTAGGTTGGAGCAGAATAGAGGTGTTAACTCATTCAGTACTGTGACACCAGGGGATATGTCCTGTTGAGTAAGAGCAGGGAACCAAGTACTGGTAGATAAGGTTGTGAGCACTGGGGACATTGGTGGCCTGGTGACCCAGCAGGTTATCTCCCCAACACAAAGAGGGTTAGCCAGGGGAAAAGAGGCCAGAATTGCAGCTTTTCCGATCATAGGCCACACACAACCATTGTGAGCTTGGGCACAGTCCTCAGGCTGGGTGCAGAAGCCTCTGTACCTCCCTGGCACCACTTGCTGCTCTGTTCTGTCCTCGGCCTCATGTCTCCTCGGCCTTGGGTTCAGGTACTGGGGGACCCTGACGGGAGATGGGAGGATGGAACATATAGGGGTTTGGGTATGCACTTCTCCTCAGGGCCTGCTCTGCAGGGCTGCCTCAGGCTGGGTTCCTCTTTGGGGGAGCTTTTCTTTCTGAGTTCCAGCTTCTCTGTCTCATCCCTGAGACGTCCTCAGACCCAAGGGTGGTGGCAGCTCCAGGACTCTGTTCTGTCCCTGGTGAGCATCTCATAGCCTTGCCACCCATTTGCATGGACTACCTTTTTAAAACCTAGAAGTCTGTGTGGAAGAGAGGCCATCTTTTGTCCTGGTGAAGGGGTGGCTTTGATCAGAGTCATCATCCTTAAATGAGAGTAATGCCATTGTTCTTCCAGGACCAGAGTGGGGTGACTGAACCATATACAGCAGTAGACACTCAGTCCCATGTCTCCCTTTATCTGTTTGAGAGACCTTGGAACCCTTGGGGAGGTGGGGAAAGGAAAAGACAGAGAGGACCTGAGGAGGAGGAGAAGGAGGGGGAGGAGGAGGAGGGGGAGGAGGAGGAGGAGGAGGAGGAGGAGGAGGAGGAGGAGGAGGAGGAGAGAGGTCCTAAACACAACACCACAGACAAGCCCAGCATTAACTATGTGTTTATCCTTTGCTCAGATATGCTGCACTTCCTTCTGTGACACGCCCTGCTCTGTTTTTGGGTAGGCGTGGTCCAGCTGCAGCCTCCAGGGAGGGACACATCAAACTCAGTCCCATTCACATGGCCCAATCCTCCTGTCTTCAAAAGCAGACATCCTTGTGACCCTTCCAATGGGTGCTTGCAGCTGCTTTCAGGACTGAGGCAGAGAAGGCAGGGATGTTAAACTTGATTTTCTCTGCCCAAAGAAGAAGACAGTTTACCCATCACAGCAGGGTAGGGGGAGGACCAATTACAGCTCTGGAAAGAATGGTGGTGTAGATGTAGACCTGGCTGAGCCCCCACTTCCGCTTTGCAAACACCTTCAGCTCAGGCATCTGAAGGAGACAGGAGAGGAACTTGGAATGTTTACTGTCATTTGGGCTACTCTACAAGCTGGTGGCCTTCTGGAATTTTTGTTTGTTGTGGGGTGTGAATGTGCACACATGTGTGCATATTATTGTACATGCGTGTGTATGTGTATGCATGTGTGTATGTGCATGAATGTGGATTTATGTGTGTATATGTGTGTGAATAAATGTGTGTGTATATATACACATGTGTTTATATGTGTGTGCATGTGTTCATATGTGTTTATGCATGTGTATGTATGTGTGCACACGTGTGTATTAAGTACAAATATATGTGCATATGTGTATGCATGTGTGTATATGTGTGTGCATGTGTGTGTATGTTGTGTTTAACCTTTGGTGGCATTTCTCAGGCATCATGCACCTTGTTTTTCTCTTTGCCCTGAAACACATCAGGTATGCTAGGACAGCTGGGCGGTAAGCCCAATCTATTTTATTTCTTCCCCTGGTCCCGGGATTACAAGCATGTACTACTATTCCAGCATTTTTCATAAGTTCTAGGGTGAATTCAGGTACTTGTGTTTGCAAAGAAAGCTCTTTACTGACTGAGTCATCTTCCCAGCCCAAGAAGAGGATCTTTTGGCCTGAATTTAGGCAGAATCCCTAGGCCTGGTACTTTTTGAGACCCCGTATGTTTAGACGGCATATCCCCCTGTGTTTGCAGTATCCTTTTTAGACAAGGCATTGCCTTTCATTTACTTTTTAAGTTAAATTTTATTTTTTTAGACTTTCATACATGAGCGCTGTGTTTATGTCCTCCCACTTCTCTCTCTTCCCTCCAACTCCTCCTGTTTGTTTAGGGCTGACTAAGCAGCAGATAACCCAACAAGGCATGAGCTCTGGCAGAAGCCCATCCTTTTCTCTCAGCGGCCATTAATCGCCTGTAACTCTTCATCTAGTGGCAGGGCCTGGTGAGATTTACCCCATCCACATTGTCATTATGCCAGTCTTGTTTAGATGACCAAATTTCTGAGATTTTATGGGTGTAGCTTCCCTGTCTGACTCTGAAAATCTTTCTGTCCCCTCTTCTGTGATGTTCTCTGAGCCGTATGTGTAGAAGTTGTATTGTCGATGCATCAGCTGGGCCGGGCACCCCACAGGCAGCTGTTCTCTGCATTTTGATGAGTCATGGCTTTCTGTAATGGTCTCCATCTGCTGCAAAGGAATCTTCTTTGATGAGGGGCGAGAGCTCATTTTACTGTGAGCATAAGGACGAGTATTTAGACTGTGGTAGGAATTATGCTGGTTTGGGAAGTGGCAGTAGTTGGCTCTCCTTTAGAATCTATGGCTTCGCCAGCCAGGGGTAGTTGGTAGTTGACTAGGTTTAATGTAGCAGATATTAATTCTCTCCTGTTAAATTTGCCTCAAGTCCAATTTATACAGCTGTTGGTTGCCCTCAAGACATAGATAGGTGTTACTACTACACCCTTGGGGATATCTCGCCATGCTGGTCATTAGTGTGGTCTGTAAGCTTTACCACTGTTGACTGGTTTTCTTTTTTGGCAATTTGCATAGACTCTTTAGATGCTCCTTAGGGAGTTGGTTTCCAGGTCAGTTCCAGCTCATTTCCTCCGAGTCTTGGGTCAAACATGCATGGTGCCTTTAGCAATAGGGTCTAACCTTCAAGTTTGGGGAGACAAACAAGAGTGAAAGCCTGGATCATTTAGGAGTCTCTTTTACTCCACAAACCAACAACTTGAAGGGAGGTTTCCCATGCCAGACACTGGGAATTGTGTTAGCTAGTGTATGGCTTTTGGGTAGAGCATTATCACTACAAGTGGCACTACTTCATTCAATATATATATATATATATATATATATGTATATATGTATATATATGCATATATATGTGTATATATATGCATATATGAATATGCATATATAAACATATATCACGTACATATGTTCAAGTAAAGCTGAGATAATATGACTCCATTTGGAACAAAATTAGTGGTACCTTCCACCAGGCCCCATAAGTCGTTCATTCTTAGTATAGGACTCCATGGCCCTCTCCATCCCACTTGGATCTTGGTAGCTAGCTGACTCACTTTCCCTGTTCTGCTCCACCCCTGGCTGGACACTCTTTCCATCTCTGAGTCTTAGCTCTAAAAGCAGATGTGCAGCAGCCAGCAGGCTGTTCTTGCATTGGTGGAAAACAAGCACAAGCCATCAATTGTTTCCAAAGAATCTTTATCCAGAGTAACCTTGGGAACAGATAGGGCTTGGGACACAGAAACTTTATGGGGAACTGGCAAAATTATAAAACAATCTGGAAGTGTTAGGAGGAACTGTTCTAGAGCCCCGTGAAGTCTTAGTGGCCCCTCCATTTTAACTATCTTCTTTTAAAAAAAAAAAAAAAATGAATGTGAAAGGTTCAGACTGGTTTGATGATGGATGTGATCACTTCTACATCCACCTCTCCCCTTGCCTGTCCTCTTTTCTGGCCCCTCTTCTCCAAGGACTAAACAAGGCCACGGGCAAGCAGGGTCACTGTCTTTCCTGCTCACTATAGGAAAACCAAACCAAGTGGTGGTGTTGGATTTTCTTTTCCTACCCTCCCACTCAACAATCCACATAGAATACTCTGACTCAGCTCATCAAAAAGTGGGGGTGGGGATCAAATATGTGGGGGTGGGTAGGGGTGAGGTGTCCTCTCCACCAATAACCAGCTCTGAAGTAACTGGGGACCAGCTAGCTGTCTTCCAATTCACTTCAGTTCTGACAGTATCTTCTTGAACTGACATTCATATGCCCCAGGTCATGGTATATCCTTCCAGCCCTGGCTATAAATCAGAGTCCCTATGAGCCCCTCCTCTAGTCTAATTTGTTGCAGTGGCTCGGAGCTCAGAAAAACACTTTAACTACATGTTCCCACTTATTACAATGGGTGAACAAGGATACTGCTCTACAGCTGCATGGAAGCATTACATAGGATGGGGTATGGGAGAGGGGTGCAGAACCCCCATAACCTCCTGTAACACACCATTTCTAGCATCATCCACAAATTCAGCTAGCTATTAGTGATCAGCTTTCATTCTTTTCCCCTTTAGTGATTGAGGGATGGGTTGCGTGTTGATCTTTCTCTGTGTACCTTGGTCTTTTTGATGGCCAGGCTTATTTTAAAGCTCCATATGTACAAAAGATCTTTTGTTCACTCTTGAGGTTTCAAGGGTTTGGGGAGATTTCTCTAGCATTTACAATGAAAACAACTGCATGCATCACTGTATCAAAGATGCTTAGGTCCTTCCCGAGTCCTGGTGAGACTTACTGCAAATGTCACTTCAGGCCAGGGGCTTTCCTTGACTTTGTCCCTGCCACATATGTGTCCCCTTCCCTTTTATGAGCAAAACTTAATGGAGGTCCACATTAAAGGCACAAAGTTTCAGCAGCATCAGACACAGGTCATCTGGGGCTGCCTCTCATCACACATATTGTACAATGAAAACCACGTGAGCCATGAGTAACTAGAGTGAGAATGAAGCTTATCCTAATGAAGTCAGACTTGGGCAGGTTTATTGGAGGTCCTTGGATGAGCCAGCACTGGGGTTCCTCCCAGCAATAAAACGCTGGCCCCACCTGCTGTTTATGGGCCGGGGACCAATACCAATGAGAACCAAAGAAAATGGCTGTCATGATTGTTAAAACTCAAGTTGGTGAATTCAGAAGCATCCCATCCCATGTGCTGTTGCTTCCACCCAGTTACTTTGCCGATAAATACCTGATTTATCAGATGTAACTTGCAAATGTGCTTGCAGATTGAAAGAAAAATAAACCCAAGCAGATAACTTCCAGAAGGGTCTAAAGTTATAATTGCAAACCGGAAAGATTATTTTCAGAGAAATCGAAAGTTACATTTTCAGGGGACGAGCATATTGATGAGGGACAGTTTGGAATCCTTTCACATGTCCCACAGCCCTTCCCTGACAGACAGGCTTTAAATCTCCATAGACAGCCCCACACCCATGCCTGCCCTCCTGGCAGGGCTGGGAGGGGGTTGGGCTGCCTGATACTCTTTGGGCATGCCCCCTTCTGCTCCCATTATTCAGAGCACTCCACACTTCCAACCTCTGGGAATAATAAAGTATTCTAGGACAATCTTATTTCGACTATGTTTTATCAAAAAAAGAAATCAAATGTTTGTCCCCTAATAAATTTAATTCTTACAGTAGATAATTGTTTTTTCTGTCCAAAAATGTGTCTTCACATTCTCCCTTGATATGACAAGTGTTTTACTCTAGAACCATGGATTCCTATGACCCAGATCTGTGATGTCATCATTGGAGCAGAATGAGGCTGTCCAGGGTGGAGCTCAACCTATAGAATGTCAAAGGAAATTAATTCAGTTCCAAGGGGGCACTAAGAGGTGTTCAGAGTCTTGGGTATGTGAGGAGAGCCAGGCCTTCATTTGCCCTTTTGGAACAAAATTCTGCTCCAAGTTATGTTTTGTAGCCAAGTAGAATTTGCCAATTATTTATTTGTATGAGGAAAATGTAAGACATGACCTTTCCAGCAAAAATAAATGTGCTCACATGTGTCCATTCCTACAGAGAATCTCACCAGGCCCTGCTGCTCCCAGAAACAAGAGAGTGACCCTGTCCCAGAAACACTGCAAGGTGTGTAGGGTAGACAGAAGTGTACAAAGACAGGTGCACATAATGACGGCAGTGCTAGAGAGATATGTGTGAGTGTGAGGTCCTAGCATAGTTCTCTTGATGTACTTAGCAATCCGTAGTGTATTACCCTCCAGAATACTTCTCTCTCTCTCTCTCTCTCTCTCTCTCTCTCTCTCTCTCTCTCTCTCTCTCTCTCTCTCTCTCTCTCTCTCTCTCTCTCTCTCTCTCTCTCTCTCTCTCTCTCTCTCTCTCTCTCTCCCTCCCTCTCTCTCTCTCTCTCTCTCTCTCTCTCTCTCTCTCTCTCTCTCTCTCTGTCTCTCTCTCTGTCTCTCTCTCCCTCCCTCCCTCCCTCCCCCCCTCTCTCCCTCCCTCTCTCTCCCTCTCTCTCTCTTTCTCTCTGTGTTCATGTTCTGGGAATCAAACTCAGGTCCCTGTGCTTGAAAGACAAACACATTGCTGACTGAGCTATCCTTCCTAGTCCTTACTAGAACATTCTTAATCTTGAACACCTAAAGAAAGTTGGGGTTTTCTTACCATCACCAAAGTCAGTGTTTCCCAGAATGTGACTGTGTTCAACACAGCGGCATTAAAAGTGATTGAGACACACACACAAGTGCATGTTTGTCCTTTTAATAGTGAGGTATTTATTTAGCTACCTACTAGGAAGATATTAGCTCTCCACTTGTGATGATGATGCAGTTTTCTCCCTAAATAAATTTAACTTCAATAGTGGGATGATGTCAAGATTGACCCTGGGGTACCCAGCCATGGGCAAATAGTACAAGGAGCCTGTAGATGCAGACGTTTAAGGATGGGGACACTCCAGTGGTCAGCAGCAGCCACCTGCTCCTCAACTAGATCACTGTCGCCTGTGCTGATACACTGAGCCTAGGTCACCAACTCCTATGCTGGCACACTGAGCCTAGGTCACCATCTCCTATGCTGGCACACTGAGCCTAGGTCACCATCTCCTATGCTGGCACACTGAGCCTAGGTCACCATCTCCTATGCTGGCACACTGAGCCTAGGTCACCATCTCCTATGCTGGCACACTGAGCCTAGGTCACCATCTCCTATGCTGGCACACTGAGCCTAGGTCACCATCTCCTATGCTGGCACACTGAGCCTAGGTCACCATCTCCTGTGCTGGCACACTGAGCCTAGATCACCATCTCCTATGCGGGCACACTGAGTTCTTTCTTTAAGTCATTTTTTATGGGTTCAGTTTTCAATTTTCTCAGGGCTGTTGGCCTTGCCCTCTGCTGACCTCTTGGATCACTTCCTGGTCTCTGAGATGTTGCTGTCTCTTCCAGAGGCCATAGACAGAGGGAAAACCTTTCCCATAATCCTCTTAGAGCTTGGATTCCAAGTGGTTCTCAGCCTTCCTAATGGTTATGTTGTGGTGACCCCCCCAACCATAAAATTATTTAGTTGCTACATCCTAACTGTAATTTTTCTACTGTTATGAATTGTAACATAAATATCTGTGTTTTCGGATGGTGTTAGGGGCACCATGGGAAAGGGTCATTTGATCTTGAAGGGGGTGGTGACCCACAGGTTGAGAACCACTGGCTCGGAAGGTTTTACTGTCATTCACCATTTTCTCCATCAATCTGGTCACCAGTGTCCCTTCATCTGCAAACAACAACAACAGCGTTTAATAACTCACAGCTTCGCCATGACTCGCTTCAGAACTGTTCTCACATTGGGAAGGTCATTTTCTTCTCAGAGTCCAGGCTTTCAAATCTACCACAGCTGCTCGTGTCACCATGAGGCTGTAGGGAAAGGAGGGACATCAGCCTCATGCTCAGGCCTGTCCTTCAGGCCCACCGGCACACCGTTCCTCTATGCAGAATCCTCCTCAGGTACAGGATCACCTCTTCTGCCAGAGCTCTTACTGTAGAGGCTCTACTTCACTCCTCACCATTTACATGCCTTCTTCCCTATCCTGCGGGAGCTACTGGAGGGCGGTGGCTGCCTTCATTCAACAGATGTGTTGAGCGACTTCTACCAAGCCCTGATCCAGAAACCAGGAAGTTGGCAAGGAAGGGCTAGGACATGTCTCTTCCTCAAGTTTGCCTTAGCACTTACGGAGCTGCTCATGAATCTGTTAGTTAGCTACCAGTATATGCCAATCCACTCCCAAAATGAAACAGGGTAAAAGAAACAGATGGGTACCCTCCTCACATGTTTTCTGACACGAAGTCATAGGTATGCAAAGAAAGTCACAAATTTTCTGCTGTTGATTTTTATTACTCTTTGACCCTTTTGGGGGCCTGTCACCTAGCTCCCAAATAAATACATAGAGGCTTTTTCTTACATTTAAATGCTTGGCTTCAGCTTGTCTTGTTTCTTGCCAGCTTTTCTTAATTTATCAGTGTCTATCTTTTGCTTCTAGGCTTTATCTCTCTCTAGTTCTGCATGTCTTTTCTTTCCTTCTTATTCCAAATCTGACTGGATGTCTGGCCCCTTTTCTTTCTCCTCGATCTCTCTTCCCAGACTTCTCCTTCTATTTATTCTTTCTACCAGCTCTGCCTATCCTTTATCCTGCCTCGATATTGACTGCTCAGTTCATTAGACCAATCAGGTGTTTCAGATAGGCACAGTAACAGCTTCACAGAGTTAAACAAACGAAACATAAAAGAATGAAATACATCTTTGCATCATTAAGCAAATGTCTCACAGCATAACAAACGTTAACACATCTTAAATTAATATTCCACAACAATTTGCCATCTTTTTCAGATAAAGATTTTACTCAAAAATATGCCTCCTCACTTGATCTTAGAAAAAAAAGTCAACAATAAAAACATGCTTCTCTATGGTCTGGGGAGATGGCTCAGCCAGTAAAGTTCTTGCCACAAAGCATGGGGACCTGAGTTGGATCCCTTCAATCCATACCAGAAGCCAGACTTGACAGCACACGCCTGCAGCTCCAGGACAGACAGGGAGAGTCCTCCAGCGCACTGGTCTGTCAGTCTAGCCAAATGGGTGAATCCCAGAATCCCAGAGTCAGAGAGAGACCTGTCTCATAAAATATAGTAGAGCACTGAGTCAGTCAAAGTTAACTTCTCTCTCTCTCTCCCTCTCTCCCTCCCTCCCTCTCTCCCTCCTTCCCTCCCTCCCTCCCCTCTCTCTCTCTCTCTCTCTCTCTCTCTCTCTCTCTCTCTCTCTCTCTCTCTCACACACACACACACACACACACACACACCAGACCAACAGTAACAAAAGTTCCTTCGTTAGTCTTTGTCTTAATTTCTCTTTGGTTCCTTTGCAATCATATTCTCTAGGCATCTTGTCACAATAGTCATGCTCTGCTTGTCCAACCATTTGTGGAAAAAGATGTCTGAAGCCTCTATTCTGTTCTATTTGAAATAGTTTCCTTTAGTATAGGATGGGATTAAGGCTTCCTAAAGGAAGCAGCCACTCTCGAAGGAAGGTCTAGTTTCCTTGTGTTTGCTGACAAAGGGATCTGTCACAGGTGGGATGTTCATTATTAAGTAGAAGCCTCAGATAAAGGAAAGGGGGCTTTTCTTTTTTCATGGAAAGAAAAACGGAGTGCTACCGCACAATGTGGAACTCGACACCCTCCTGTGATGAGCTAGCAATATGTATACAAACAGCAAAGGTTTGCTTTGACTTAGCAATATATGTGTCTGGTTTTCCCCCTTCTCTTTTGTTTTGAGACTCAGGATGGGAGACACAGAGCAGGACAGCTGGAATGCCCACTGTGATAATGAGAGTTAACATGTGTATAATATCATACAGTGCTGTGCCTACTGTCCTGGCTCTTCTAGGATGCAGGCTTTTCTCTGTCAAGTGGCAATAAGAAAGCTAGTGGCTCTCACCACAAGAGGTAAATGAAGTGTTCCCAGAGCCTACATATTCAGGAGTAAAACCAGTTGGATCCTAGTATAGAAAGCAATGGAAAATTCTAGAAAGAAAATCCCAGGTAAGTTAAAAAGATGTGCTCTGTCCACATGCTAGTGGAAAACCAGCTTGATTCCCCAAATTTGCTAACATTTAAGGACCGAGGAGAATGACTTTTAAGGACCGAGCGTCGACTTTTACTTCTTTGACAATTAGCTTTGCTTTGTGACTGATGTTTTACGGCGAGATTGTGCAACCGTTCTGCTTAGTGTTTTAAAGGCAGTGTTTACAATAAGATGGAGTATTTGAATGGGAAAATGTTGTCCAAGTCAAAACACCTTTGAGGATCCAAGACTGTTTGGATCCAAAGGCATCAATTGTCACCCACAAATTCTCCATGACAACAAAACCTGCAGAGGCCAAGAATGAATAAGGACGCTCAAAAGAGAAAATACAGCTCTTGAAGTTCCTCAAAACCATGAAACTACCAAGGGGACTTGCAAGCGTCTCACCAACTTTAGTTTCTCTTGCCAATCCTTTCCCTCTCAGTACCTGTCCAGTTAGTGGCACTGGACTATAAAGGGCAGTCCTTCTGCAGGGGCCTGACAACTCCACGAAGCAGAGAGTAAAGTAGAGACATTGTGCTTTGAAAAGAATTTCATATATTTATTCTTATAACTTGTCATAGGAGGGTGTCGCATTGATTGACAGAGGTGTGTAACTTTCCTGGTTTCTGTGTGGGCTCTTAAGGACTGCCTTGAAGGACAAACTGAGTTGGCGGGTCACCTGAGACCTAATGCAAGGTTTATCACTAACAGTGATAAACTGTTCTTTGCAGTCCTGAGGATGGGGCCTAGGACCCAGTGTGTGCTAGATAAGCACTCTACCAACCACCCTTTTATTTTCATTCCGAGGCAAGGGCTCACTAAGTTACCCATACTGGCCTTGAACTTACCATGTAGCCCAGACAAACTTAAATTTGCTGTACTTCTGCTCAGCCTCTCAAGTAACTATATTGATGGGTGTAATAGTTAATCTACTCCACACCCACACCCCAAGACAGAGTTTCTCTGTGTAACCACCTAGCTGTCCTGGAACTCACTCTGTAGAGATTGGACTGATCTCAAACTCTAAAGATCTGCCTGCCCTCTGCCTACCGAGTGCTGGGATTAAGGTGTGCAACATCACACCCAGCTATAATGGCTAATCTTAATTGCTTTAGAATCACCATAAAAACACCCCTCTGCATGTACCCATGAAGGTCTTTCCAGAAAAGTTTAGATGTCCATAATCAGATCTACCCTGAATACAGGCAGCATCATCCTATGGGCTGGAATTCAGGTACTGAATAAAAAGGACAAAGTGGGCTAAGTACCACCTTCATCTCTTTCTGTCTCCTGATGTCACACTACTGCCACCATGCAATATGGATGACATGCTTGAACCAAACAGCATCTTCTTTCCTTACTGCTTTTGTCAGGTGTTTTAGCCCAACAACAAGAAAATCAAACAATACACCAGGCCTTTAGTTATCGTACTTTGGATGTGAGCCCACAGATGTGGACACACTGTAAGGCCCATGACAACAATCACCTCGTTATCTCCAGCAGATACTGATAGCCTAACTGCACAAGATGAGATACTATGAGTTTTGGTAAATTTAAACCCAAGTATGCAAGCTGGTGATTGAATCTGACTTACAAACCTGATTTGTTTGTGCCCTCTATTGCTTTTAGCTTCTTATTAGTTGCCAACATGAAAGATAAGGAGTCCTGCAGCATCTTCTAGAGCAATGGTTCTCAACCTGTGGGTCACAACCCCCACAGGGTTGCATATCAGATATTTACATTATGATTCATAACAGTAGAAAATGGCAGTTATGAAGTAGCAATGAAATGATTTTATGGTTGGGGGTCAGCACATCATGAAGAACTGTATTGAAGGGTGGCAGCATTAAGAAGGTTGAGAACCACTGGTCTAGCGTGCCTCAAAAGTTCTAGGTCTCCCATAACCCTCAACTTTTCCAGGGCAGGTGCAGCAGTCCACATTGTACCAGAGCCTTGCACACACTCCCACTTGCCCCTAACCACTGCAGTTGTGAGAACTTGCATGTCCTATTCTTTTAAAATGGTTATTAACACATGTGAATGCATGCACACATGATGCGTGTGTGTGGGTGCACATGACAGTACACTGTGGAGGTCAGAGGGAATCTCCATGAAGTCAGTTCTCTCTGTGGGGATTGAAGTTGAGTCCCAGGTATGTGCAGCAAGCATTTTCATCCATTGAGCCATCTTGTGAGCCTAGCAATCCTTATTTTAACTTTTCTCCATATTCCCTGATTGCGTGAGGTAATGGCGCTTTGGTAAAGAACACACATCAAAGCCTATCTCAGTATGTTTCCCCTACTCTGAGATGGATTTATGGGGACCACACAAACCTGTTTGCATTATTCATAGAGAGTGCATGGAGAACAAAACGCTGAATGGCTCGTGATGGTCCTAGAAATATCCTGATTGCGGTGGCTGTGTTATAGATGTGCAGAAGGGTGTAAACATCTGTATGCAAGAGGGAGGGGTAAGACCTCAAAAGAAACACAGCCCATGAGGTTGTTTTCAAGTATCGTTTCTGTTCTATTTCTCCTCTTTTAGGTCCATGTCACAAGCGTCGGGCGGGTGGCTGCTGTGCCCAGCTGGGCTCCCTGTCAGCACTGAAACATGCTGTCCTGGGACTCTACCTTCTGGTTTTCCTGATTCTTGTGGGTATCTTCATCTTAGCAGGTAAGCACAGCCTTTCTGTGTCTGGGACTTTGGGGATGAGAGAGGAAGACTCATAGCCTCTGCTCCCTACTCCCACTGCCATAAGCCCAAATGCCTCCCTTGTTGCTACGGAAACCAGAGAGGAAGATGCTGGCCCACCCTGGTGCTATGGAAACCACAGAGAAAGATGATAGCTGGTCTTTCTGAGTAGACACGATCTTCAGTAGTGCTGCCTGTTTCTGTGTGCAGTGGACTAGAAGGGGAGACTGTTTGAGGGTGTGGGACCTCTAAAGTCAATAGACAGATCCAGCTTCCCATGATGGCTTCCAGCTGTCCCTGCATTATCATGGGCTATATGTCTTACACAATACCTCCCCAACCTCTTGGGTGTGGTGTGTCCCTGAGGTTTTATCAAAATAGTCACATAGTACTTTGCTGCTAAGGCTAATCAGTGTTGGGGAAGCCTGCTTCCCTTTGCAGTTAGTGGGTAGAATCCATTCTATCTCAACTCTTGGTTCTTCCTATGAGATGGGCCTTTGATGGATGGGATGGGAGGGGGAGCATCCTATATCCAGGGTGAGGCAGAGCTGGCAAATTTAGAAAGGGATGGGAGGGGAGTTGGTATACATTTAGTCCCTGCACTTGGGAGGCAGAGTCAGGTGGATCTTAGTGAGTTCAAAGCCACATAGTGAGTTCTACATAGTGAGTTCCAAGACAGCCAAGTTTATATAAAAAGAGATTGTCTCAAAAAAAAAAAGAAAGAAAGAAAGAAAAGAAAAAGAAAGGAAGGAAGAAGAGAAGGAAAGAAAAGAGGAAAAGAAGAAAAGCAGAAAGATAAGAAAGGGAAAGAGATCTAATGGGAGCCTGTTGACATTGTGCTATTCACAGCCCAGTTTCCCACCTGCAGGTCATCCCAAAGCCAGGATCTTGGGGGGGGGTCTCCTGCTAGCCCTCTCCAGAGGACAGACTGCTCATTTACCACCTTCTCAATGGAGACATGGACAGTTTGGCAAAGCAGGCCAAAGGAGCCACCTATGACATGAGACTCATCCTTTGTGCCAGGCTCCGTGCTAGTACCGAGACAAAACTAAATGAGAGCCAGGGTGTTGTACTGAGACCCAGCTAAACGAGAGCCAGAGGGTTCTCTTAAGGGGTTTCCACTCCAGAGGATCCGTGGCCAGGTGACTAAAGCCCTGTCAAGGAGAATGCAGTGGCCACTGTGCTAGGGTATAGGATGCCACTGGAGTGGGGCACTCTGAGAAAATGTCTGTTTCGTGGAAGAGGGTGGGGTTGTTTGGAGTGAGGCTGTGGACCAGGCAGAGCTGACTTGGAGTGCTCAGGGTGGGGTTCTTGAGTTAACCAGAGGTCAAGACTCTGGAGATTCAGCCCATACAGATGACCCTTTGCTGGAAACCTTGAAATGATGCCCAGGACCTCCCTGATCTTGACTCACTCCCCATCAAGTGGGACAAACCACTTGGGCATTGTAATAGGATAGTTGGTGTAGCCTGTGCCTTCAGGTTTCCATACTCAGGGTATCAGGGGTGGTGCCTGTCTCACCAAGCACTACACTGAGGGGTGGCCAACAGCAACACTGAGAGAAACTCATGATTCATCCCAGTGACCAAAGGATGGTGTCCAGCAAGGTCTATCATGGGCCAAGCCAGCCAGGGGATGATTTGAACATGTTCTTGGGATCTAGGTTTTGTGGTTTTGGCTGCCAGGACCATAACAAATTTCTGGAATGTTTGGAAAGTGTCTCAGCCCAGCAGGAAAGCATGGTGTTACAAGGGCTCTGAACAGGAACTTTTAGGTGGCCAAAGGGGGTTTCCAGGAGAGGGACAAGGTTGGCAGGGGACCTGAGATACGATCTTGGAGGCTAAGGGTGGGGGCAGGGAGATATCATCTCATCTCAAGAGAAATGTGCAGGGTAGGAAAGCCTTCTAATATCTGAAGGGCTGCCACATGGAAAAGGATAGGCATGTTTGACTTGGCTGAGGGTGGACCTGTGACCAAAGGGTAGATACTGTGAAGACGGATGTCCCTTCAGAACAGAGAAGCAATGCCGTGCAGCGATGCCGTGCAGCAGGGCACTGTAAGTCTCTCTCTCTCTTGGCTTTGTGGTCTCATGGGATTTATGATGACATCCTGGAAGCTTCAGAAAGGAGGGCGGGATGGGGTTTCCCAATCTTGTGAAAATGCTGCCAGGCTTCCTTAGCTGTTCAAGCTGTTCAAACCTGAGCAGGGTTTTTTTTTGTTTTGTTTTGTTCTGTATTTCTGGTTATTGCTGTCACCTTTGAGCCTGTAAATTTTGGAGTAATGGATTATTGCCTGGGTACGACGAAAATTTTGGTCAGATTGGAACTAATCTCTTGGCTGGAAGGGTGTGGCCGTTATCAACTGCCTAGGTTCATGTCTGGACAGCCATGTTGGCCTGTGGGTGAGGTTTTATAAGGGAAGCCCACCGAAGTACAGGCAGAAGTGGACACTTCCATTGGAAGGAGAAGGCGGTACTGAGTGGAGCTCCTTAAGGAGGCCTTCCCGGTCTCAGGAAAGAGGGCTCCTTCCTAGCAAACACCACGATGATGGGAAATGGAGGAGGTGGTTCAGGTGACCCAAGTTTGCCTGGCTAGCTGCCTTTGGGTTCTCACTGAGAGGCTTCCTTCACCTCAGGCAGAACTGGCCTTCCATACCCTCCATGATCTCTTATCTTGTAGCCCAGGCTTATCTGGAATTCACTACATAGCCCAAGCTGGCTCTAAATTCTTGGCAATCCTCTGCCTCCTGAGTCCTGGGCTTATAGGCATATGTGACCACACCTGGCTTTAATTCTTTCTTAATAGCAACAGTTGACCATTGCCATTATCATCTTCACTCGTGGGAATAAAAAGATAATGAGGTGCAGTTGTTGTTCAGGGCGGGTTTAAAGTCTCTCTCTCTCTCTCTCTCTCTCTCTCTCTCCCTCTCTCTCTCACACACACACACACACACAATGTAGCTTATGTTAGATAGCAGATTATACAAAAAGAATGGCCCACTCCCAAATGCTATCATTGAGGAGTCCTTCGCCCAGGGGAGATTCTACACTGTAGATTCCGACATCATCCTGCATCTTGAGGAGGTCAGTGTGTGATGCCACCAGTCTTTGTTAAGACAATCTCGTGGCATCTGTGTCTGGCAATTTTGTGTCTGTAACTGTGGTCAAGGACATTGCTCATTGTGTTATAGAATCGTAACATGAGACTAGCAGACGAGAATTCCTCTGCCCCTGTGGCAGAAAGGTATGCATGCATCTATGAGGAGTTAGTTTTCCTTCTTTCTTCCTGAGGAGGCTTCAAATCTTAAGTCACTAAAATCACTTTTGAGGATGTAATTAACATGGACAGAGTCAGCTGTCACCCTGTTGTGTCTTGTAAGAATTTGAAGGTAATTAAAACAAGAGACAGATCTGTGGTCCACCTGTATCAAGTGCATAGACCACAGAGAAAGGATTGGGGGGCACCTCGTTCACGCTCCATTTGAGGCCTCTACACTTGTCCTTCCTAGCCCTGTCTCACCTACTCCACCACAGTGTGTGCCAGTGTCCTCATCAACAGCCTTAATCCCGTTTAGAACAAAGAAAGGATGTTGTACTTTGTTTTGTCTACTTGGTTTGTTTCTTCATGGGTTGATTTCCAAATGTGTGAATGGATGAGAGAATGAATGAATGAATGAGACACTCTTGGAAAAACATTCATGTGGGGAAAATGGTTATTTTCATTTTAATCAAGTATCTACAGGATATGAATATGGAATTTCCCTTTAAGACTATTTGATGCTGGGCAATGGTGGCACATGCCTTTATTCCCAGTGCTCAGTGAGGCAGAGACAGGTGGATCTCTGTGAGTGTGAGGCCAGCCTGGTCTACAGAATGAGTTCCAGGACAGCTGGAAATACACAGAGAATCCCTGTCTCAAACCAAAACAAAAAGAGTGTTTGGCTGGGAGACTTAGTTATGTAGCTGAGGATATGAACACGCATTCATCTTAGTACATGCTGACCCTACAGTCTTCAGAGAGAGTATTAAGACAGAAGGGTTGTGTAGTAGTTCACACTGGGGTAAGTCTGGACCCTGGAGCCAGCGCATCTGAACTGGAACTCTAGCTTCTCCACTGCCATGTGACGATGGCTGCATCACCTGACCTTTCTGTACTAGGTCCTCCTATTGAAACAGAGGAAGCTGGCATTCCTACCACACTGAGTTGCTGTGAGGGTTAGAGGGTCAATATATCTAATGCCCTCAAGAAAGCTCCTGGTGCCTGGCAAGTGTGACTGAGGGAGGGGCAGGTATTATTGCTGTCATTGATAGCCATTCTCTTCCTTGGTTTCCTTTGCTGTCGATTGAGATGAATAATGGAGACTGGATGTTAGTTTCAGCTCATCTACCAGCATCCTAAACTCTCAGAGCATCTTTCTGCTAACTGGATATTAGGCTATTCATTTATAATATGAGCAGGGGGGACATGACCAGGGTGTCTTTTTTCCTTTCTCCCTCCCTCTATTCTCTCCTTCCCTCCCTCCCTCCCTCTCTCCCTCCCTCCCTCCCTCCCTCTCTCCTTCCCTCCCTCCCTCTTCTCTTCCTCCCTGTCCCTTCTCTCCCTCCCCTTCTTTCCTCCCTCCCTCCCTCCCTCCCTCCCTCCCTCCCTCCCTCCCTCCCTCCCTCCCTTCCTCCCCGCTCCAGGGCTTAGGTTCATTTTACTTCACAGCCAGTACCCACACACAAACCTGACACTGAAATGTCTGGTTTCACTGATTCACTGGTTTTCTATCCCTATTCTATTCAATTATTTTTGCTTTTTTTTTGTTGTTGTTGTTGTTTCTTTTTAGTATTTAAAACAGCCCCAACACAGCCATTTATTTCATAATCTCTGAATGGAACACAGCCATTGTTTGAAAAATATTGGGTCAAATGACAGTTTTATTTTTCTGTTTCTTTTGTGTATTGTAAAAAGAGTGCTGCTCTCACTAGGCTCTGGGCTTTGAGGCCAAACTTGTGGTTTAACTCCAGGCTCCACCAATGAATGGCTGTGTCATCTTGGGGATAAAAAGAGTAACCTTTAATAGTTCTTATTTCCTCATTTGTAAAATAGTACATACCCCTGTAGGCTTGTTGTAAAGATTAAACAAATTCATTCGTGAAAACTCTTAGTTCTTGGCATAGGAAAAGAACTCAGTGACCATTAGATGATTATTATTAACACACTCAGAGGGATTTTGCTTTGAGTATAGCAAAGGATTAACAGACACACTGGTTTAGCCTGAGCACTCAAGACTGTCTGTAAATAGGGCTGCATTTGTGCAGTACGAGCCCAAGCCCCACCTGATTCTAATGAACCAATACAGATGCCTCGTGAAGCCATCTGAGGGCTCCTGGTCCAGACTCCAGGCAACATTTCCAACTTGTGGGTCTTGAGCAGAGAGGGTGCTCATGCTAGATCCACAGTGCCAGCCCCACCCATGGCACTGAGGCTTAGCCTTGGTAAGGGCCTCTGAGGCTATCTTGTACAGACTCTCTCCCTCCTCACTCTCCAGGCAGATAAAGTATTCAGCTTTGCCTGAACATCAGCCATAAATGAAAGAGAATTTTTATACCTCTTGGTGTCCCTCGTGCTGTTTGTAGTGTCCATCAAGTGAAACCCCCAGAGTGAGCAAGCCTATTCTTTCCAATAGCAAGCAAATAGATCCTACCTCATACCAGGAGGCTCAGGTCAAGGAGATACCATGTTCTCCTTATACCCTTCAATACCCTAGGCCTGAAGCCCAGCTCTTCTGGACCATGGACCACAATACCCATCCCCTGTTTTTCATTTTCCTCACTCTAAAAATAAACTGTTTTCTAGGTTCCTTTGTTGTTATGGGGATGGATGATAAAATCTACTTGAAAACCTTTGAAAATTGGGAAGCACGAGGCAAGGGTCAGGGAGCTAGCTGATGAGCAAATGGGCCAGAAGCAGAGTTGCCAAACCTTCCTCCAAGGATCGGACAGCACATGGTTTAGGCTTTGTTACATAATACCCAGCTCACACAATGACTATTATCACTAACCTGGTTGCTATAGAATGAAAGCAGCCATAGATGTATGTGAATGAATGTGTGTTTCAGTGTTCTAATAAAACTTTATTTATAAAAAAAAAGGGGGGGTGATCAGACATGGTTTTTTTTTTATTAAAAGGATTCCATTGAAATGTAGGTGAGATCTCTCCTCTTCTCTTCTTTCCCTATTATGCAGCCAGGACTTGACTAGTAACATAGAGAGAGGAACTTAGCCACCATGCTATCTGCCTCTGTCCCTTACCTTTCTTGCCTCAAGAAAGTCAGAGACATCATCCTGAGTGATAGACTTAGGATTAGAGATATCAGGGTGTCAGAATTATCCTGGTCCTTCTTTTCCTACCACTTTAGACCTATGGAGATGAGAGTTTCTCTGACAGGTGGGAAACACTGCTGAGTCAGGTGGGATTCAGGGGAGCAGTAGTCTTTCAGTGAGTGTTGGCCAAATCTAAGGCTCCTGGAGACGACCTGTCTTACCTTGCAGGGCTCAAGGGGAAAAATACAAGTGTAGGCTGGTGAGCTCCTGGTCACATTCTCCAGGGCACTGTACATGTGGCAGCAGGCTCTGGGGTGGGGATTGGGTTGGGACACTGGCACAAGGCTGAAAGGGAAAGCTGAATGACAGATGTCTGCACCCATTGTCAAATTGATGCAACAGGCTGCAATGTTTGGCAGAATCCAGCGTGATGACATCTCATTGGGATCCCTGACAACATCTGCATTTAAGTTGAAACAGCAACAAAACCAATAAAGCTTGTTTTCCCAGCAGAGAATTGAGAGCTCTTACCAGTAAGTGTGTTTTTTGAAAGAGATCTAGGGGCTGGAGCAAGAAATGGCCATGACTGTTAGGGCTGCATAGTATTCCATAATTAGATCTACATGGGCCAGGCCACAGTTGGCCCAGTCTAGTATTTGCTGCCCTGGCCACATCACACCATTAATAGTATCTATTTATGTTTATTACTCAATCCTGGGGCTTTTGGGGGGGATAGGTGTTGAGGGAGAATGGGATTGTGCTTATTCTATTCATTAATTTAGGGTTGGTTGTGTACAAGAATACAAGAGGTAATTCCTCTTAGAGTGGGAGGGAACAGGAATCTAAACCAATCATTTCAATATGGAATGTAAAGAGTGAAGTCTCCATACAAAGGGGTCTCCAAACCAGGTCTGTTGAGCTACTGCTATTGGAAGCAATAGGCTTGCTCACTCTGGGGGTTGCACTTAGCTCCTCTGTCCAAGAAGAGGAAGGGAGTCCTCTGTAGACTACCTACCCTTGTGTTCAGGCTGTCACTAACTCATGCTATTACTAAGTTGCCTGTCTTGGTGCTTGGCCATGCAAGTCCATTGGCATTGGTGATGTGGTTATAACTAAGAACCCAGCTCTTATTTCACCACACTCCACAGAAATGATCAAGCATGTTGAGTCTGGGCCAGGACACAGAAGAAGAGGACACTGGAGACTGTCTACAGCACACAGACCTCCCTAGAGAACAAAATTTATTAAGCAACGAGAAAGGGGGGCAGGCTGGGGCTAGCACCTCCCTCCTTTTGTGACCTGCCTCTTTCTTCAGGGCTTAGCCGTAGCGCCTTTGCAAGCTACCTGTGTTTCTGCCTTCTGCTGGGGGTTCCCAGGACTGCTAAGGAGATTTTGCCACTAACTGGGGGCTATGAGTCTTGACTGGGACCGAAGCCAAGCAACTGGCATGCTTTTGTTTCCACCCTATTGGTGAGAAGTCATAAGCACTTGGAATTTCTGTGATAATCTTGTAAGCAGGAAGGCTTAGTAGGCACACCCAAGGACTCAGAGCCTTCCCTCATCAAATTCAGCTCATCACCAAATGTCAGCAATATGTGTGAAGGAGAGGACCAAGGAGATGCCCTAGCCATAGAGATCAGACCTGGTAGTAGAGCACGTAGCAGAAAAACACACAGAACTAGCAGAGATGTTTTGGGTCCAGCAAACCAGAGTTTGTGTCTTAGCTCGATTGATCATTTCTAAAACGTTATTTTTAAAATTATGTGTGTATGTGTGTTTCTATGTGCATGTGAGTGCAGGTGCCTACTGGGGTCAAATCCCCCTGCAGTTGGAATTACAGGGGGTTGTAAGCTACCAAGTGTGGATGCTGGGAACTGAACTTGGGTCCTTTGCAGGGCAGTGTCTGTTAGTAACAGCTGAGCCTTCTCTCCAGCCCCAGCTTGATCATTCTTGATCTGCAGTCTGGGAAGATGATTTAAGATTTCCCAAGCTTTGTGTTTTAAAAGCATTAAGACAGAGATGTGAGTGATCACTTACATTCCAGGCTGTCACATCTAAAGTACCTCTGTGCATCTCCTACCTTGTACCAGACAATGAACCCTCCCTTGAAGAGCTCAACATGGGGTTCTAAGATACTCTGAGACGTTCTAGTTCAGTTCCATCCATCACTGGGGGCTCTTGGCTTCTTGCCCCAATCTACATCACCTGTGTATCTTGAAGAACGAAGAGCTCAGTCCTGGCCTCTTCTCAGTGTCCTCAACTAAACGGTCTTCCTAGTCACTGACATCAGTGCTGTGTCCCTTTGAATTATGGCTGCCTTGCCCTCCTGACCTTTCTCCTGGATCCCAATCTAATACATTTCATGACCACTTGGTTATTTGGTAAGCACAGCAAGCTTAGCATGCAGATGAAACTCATGATTTTTTTTTCTCCCCCAGTATCTTACATCTCTGTAAATGGCCCACTGTCTACTCCAGTGTGCATTTCAAAGAGAGGACTCCTCCTTGGATGACTTCATCCTCATTCCACATTCACTCCATCAGTACACCCTCATCCTTGTCTCTCCATCTAAAGCTGGCAGAGTCAGAAAAACGTGTGTGTGTGTGTGTGTGTGTGTGTGTGTGTGTGTGTGTGTATGCGCGCGCACACACACACACACACACACACACACACACACACACACACATGCAACATACATGCATATTGTACAACCAGTAACTTGGAACTGCTCTGTTCTCAAGTAAATAGGAGCCTACAGGAGATGAAAATGAGTGCTCTCAGGATCAAGGCATAGTGAATTGTATCTGAGCATATTAATGCTCTACTGGGGTTATATTTGGAAGGGGACCAGCAGAAGCACATATTTTTGCCATAAGGACAAATACCTTCACTGAATAGAGACACAGCCAGACCCTAGAGAAGTAGTTCACAGCCTCCAGCCAGACTCGAATCACTATGGTGGGACCACTTAGGACAAGGCAGTGATGGTGGACATGATCTAGAGAGTCAGGAAACAGGACTCTTACCAACAGGTCTGAGGTCAAGTGATGCTATAAACATCCAGAGCCAGGCCATGACCAAGAATGACTGGGATGGCACTATCCTTAACTATTCATCCAGAGACCTGGGACCAGTTTCTGACTACCAGGGTGAGTGGGATCATCTCTGGAAGTCACTCTAAGTTACTCTTGCCAGTCATTTGGTTGTTTGGAGCTTCATTAGAGATCTCTATATCCATAATCAGACACCCCCCCCAAACCAGGATGCTGGAGAAGGAGTCTTTATCAGCATTTGAGAGGTATATGAATGTTACTGAAGGAAGTTGAACTGGTAGATCATACTGGTGTGTGTGTGTGTGTGTGTGTGTGCAACAAAGCAAAATGTTTATAACATCACATGAAGGGGAGAGACCCTAGCTGTATGTATACATTTAGAGGACTATTACGTAAGTATGTATATAAAAGGATAAAGAGAAGGGAATTTGGAAACATGAAAACCATAGTGGTAGGGTGGGTAGGAGATTTGCTGGGACACATTTTTCATTTTGTACTTTCTCTAACTCTGTTGGTGGTGCTGGTACTCAAACAGCCCTTTTTAAAATGCCACAGGAATTCCTTTCAAACCCAGAGAGCTTGACACCCAGTGGAGTTTCAGCAGCCTCAAGGGATTGTATCCAGGCAAGTCTCCCACCCCAAGGTGGCCAGGAGGGTGTTCTCTAGCCTCTGTCCAGACACTGCTGCACCTGGCTAAGCATTCTGGCCAGCAGAGGACCCTGAGGTGAAGAGCTAGGGACAGAGCTGGAAAATCCCATAGGATACACACAGGGCAAGGTAGGAGTTAGGAAGCATTAGCCACGCCTCAACTCTGTAAATGGGACTGAAGCCAATGTGGAGATGAAGGAGAGGCCCTGGCTTGCAGGCTCTGGTTTTCAGAATGGGGGTGTGGAGGAGATGGTGACATTGGGCTTCTCCTGG
This sequence comes from Cricetiscus sungorus, assembly GCA_030556225.1. Lineage (NCBI taxonomy): Eukaryota > Metazoa > Chordata > Mammalia > Rodentia > Cricetidae > Cricetiscus > Cricetiscus sungorus. The sequence continues at coordinate 11,973,463 of JANBXA010000741.1, forward strand.
TAAAGTAGAAGTCCCCAGATTCTCCGCATGGAGCCTCCTGGAAAGCAGCTGGCTTTTGTAGTAGCCTAACACCCTGACCTTCCTGTATATGAGAGTTCCCCACTAGTGCCACCGTTACAGTACAGTAGTGATTATATCTCACGATGGTATGTCATGCGGTCCTCCTAGTGTGAGACAGTGCCATCCATCCCCATTCACAGGACTGAGGGTCATAGTTCCCACAGGAGATAGTACAAAAGGAGGGGTGGATGGAGGAGGTGGTTCAGAGTAAGGTGCCTGCCACACAAACATGAGGACACGAGTTCAACTCCCCAATGCCCACGTAAAAGCCTGGAAGTGACAGTGTGTGTCTATAACCCCTGTGATGGGTTAGGAGGGACAGAAGGATAATGAAGACTCACTGACTGACATCTAGCCATTAAGTGAGCTCCAGGTTTAGTCAGAGACTCAAAAAAATTAGGTGGGAACAATAGAGGAAGACACTTGACATTGACCTCTGACCTCTACAGGCAGGTGCAACTAACACACACATCCATACTACAATACACACCCACACCCACACACATCACCACCACCAATAACAAAATTAGACACACAGGAATTCAGCTGATTTAAATGGTACTAGTGATTAGAGTAGGGGAGTGGGGCTCACCCTGTCCCTAGCTCAAAGCCTGTCTCACAGGCTGCCATTGTCCACTGGTGATGGCTGTCCACTGGAGCTATACCTGGCTCCACAAAGAGAATGTAGATAGGCCTGTTGAAACAAGAACCTAGGCCAGACAGAGTTCTCCTCACGTGTGATCATGCTAAGCCAGACCTCAGGTCTTCCATCACCCACTGGGTTCTTAACAAGTACTGGGGGACGTGAGGCAGCCAGAAGTGATTGACACAGGGGGTGATTTTTCCACAAGGAGTCAAGTACAGAGCCAATTCTCTGTTCCCTCGTTTGGGCTCAGTACACACAGCCTGGGTGTGTGGGTTTTTACGAGGTCTGTTTTATGGTACATGCTCACACACAGATGTGCAGTAGGATCATAGCACCACATTGAAATTACGAAGCAAAGCACACGAGCTCTCATGGATGGCTTTTCAAATTTCCTTGATAAAATGGCTTTATGGAAATGTTCCCATTCCTTCCCACTGCCTGTTGCTTTCCATTTAACTAGGCATCTGGGCCTGGGCTAGCTTTCCCCGGCTCAGCTTTGGGACATTTGCGGCAGCTGGAGCTGCCTACCCTCAGCTGTTTGTTTTTCTTCCTAGGAGAGGGGCTTGGAAATGTCAGCCACTGAAGCCCATGGGAATGGCTAGTTTGTGTCCCCAGCCACACAAACCCCAAGCAGTGCTCTTCCTCTTTTATTAGGCAGAGATGCCAGCCCCTCATTCCGGACAGGCTCATAGAACAGGCGCAACCCAGGCCTCACTACCTCTTCTTTATTTGGTGGAAGAAGGGATGAGAGTCATTGAAGAATGAAGACTCCAGCTGATGGGCTGGGAGCCAGGCCCCCAATTTCAATTGTGAAAGCTGAGCTGGGGCTTCATGGGGTCCCGCCCAGCTGGCCCATCCATCATGTGGACTTGGGTGGGACAGGCTGACGCTGAGTAATCACTCGCCCAGAGAACTTGCCTGAATCTAGCCAGACTCTCCCTTAAGTTGCCTCCATCATCCCTGGGATTGAATCTCAAGACCCAGACTGAGTTTCAGTCCATCTTCCCACCCTCCACCCTACTCAACACCCCTCTTAAATTACCCTTTGGAATCATTTCATTGTGGGAAAATGCACGGCAGAAAAATCTGCCCTAATAACCATTTTAAGTGTACAGATTTTTTTTCTCTTTTCTTTCATTCTTTCTTTTCCGCCCTGAAACAGGGTCTTTCTATGTAGGTCTGGCTGGTCTGGAACTCATTATGTAAATGAGGCTGGTCTTGAACTCACGGTTCTGCCTGCCTCTGCCTCCTGAGTTCTGGGATTAAAGGCATGTGTCACCACACCTAACCTTTGAATGCATAGTAATGATATAGTTTGTATCCATGTTGTTGTGTGGCCATGCCCATTTTTTACAGTGTGTGTGTGTGTGTGTGTGTGTGTGTGTGTGTGTGTGTGCATGTATGTATGTATGTATGTATGTATGTATGTATGTGTGTGTGTGTGTAATATTGTGTGGTATATAGTATGTGTATATAGTATGTGTTGTATGCTGTTTATGGTTTGTGGCATGTGTGGTGCGGTATGTGTGCATGGTGTGGTATGTATGTGGTGTTATGAGAGAAGGAGTGGGATATGTGATGTATATGTGGTGTGATGTGTGTGTGTGTGTGTGTGTGAGAGAGTGTGTAAAGAGAGAGAAAGAGAGAAAGCAAGGGAGAAGTAGGGAGGGAGCGAAGAAGTAAGAGAGGGTATAAGGTGTGTGTGTGTGGTATGTTTGGTGTGTATGCTCTGTGTATGCATTTTTGCATGAGTGTGGGCACATGTGTGTGGACGCTTGTGTGGACTAGTAAACCTCTCAGTCTCCTTTAACCTCTCCCACTTCTCTCAAGGCCTTCTCTGTGTGTGAGGTCTACAGTGCTGGGCTGTGGGACTTCAGTGTATGAATTGGGGGGGACACAGTTCAACCCTTGACATGTTCCTTTCTTCCTTTAGTCAAGATGTGATTAGTTCAAATTCCTTATATGGCCCAAACATAGCAGCACCATGTGGTCCATCAGAGCCCACTCACCATTCCCTTGCTGTGCAGATACCTTAACACCCACAGATTCCTTTACTGTGTTCAATATACATCTGTGTACAATATATACATCTGCCTGCTACTGCGGTGCATGCATTTCAGTGCTGTTATGTAAGACACATCTCTGTTCTTTTGGATCTTTTGGGGGGGGAAGGTGACCCCCAGGAGGGAGAGTAGTTTATGAACAATGTGAACAGTTTTTAATGGCTCGAGATGCAGTTTGCCAGATTGTTCTCCAAAGGAATTTTGCACAGTCATCAGCAATGTGTAAACGCGTGGCTTTCACTGTGGTCTCCCCAGCATGATGTAGCACTGACCGTTGTATTTCAAGAGAATTCCTGTTTTGTTTTGCTTACTTTTTGCTAGATAATGATCTCATAATAGTTTTTTTTTTTTTTTTTTTTTTTTTTTTTTAGATCCATATGCTTATTAACTGAATTCCAGCTCAGGGGAACTGAATCTTTAAATCTCCTGTATGTGTACTGTGAACTGGGAAGTCAGTTGTTCAGATATGATGTGCTCATCATTGTAGGCAGCTATGGGGTGACCAATGAAGGCTTGCTTCTTATCCCCCAGAAGGTTATGGCTGACCATCACATTTTATTTATTTGTTGTCGCTTCAGATGTCATATGTGTGCAATGCTATTTTGTTCTATGTAGTTCAATCCCAAATAGCACGTTAGTCTTCTTTGTAGTTCTCGGAGTTCTGTCCTGAACTGTAAGGAATGGAGAATCTGAATCCAGCGTGAGCCTGAATCCCAGAGAGCTCAGACCCAGCTTTTTAATAGTGACAATACTGCAGTGGTGCCACAGAAATGTGGAGGCTGTGGTGCAACGAATGATAACTTTAATGCTTAATTGTCAATAATAATTTACGTACTCAAGGGCACAGTGTGAAAATTTCAACTCAGGATTTTCTTGTTGTTTTGAGACATGGTCTCAATCAGTGGTCCAGGTTGGCCTGGAGCTCATGCTGGTCTCAGACTCGAGGCCAACCTCCTGCCTTAGTCTTTGAAGTGCTGGGCCTGCGAGTGTGAATTAGTTACCATGCACAGCTTCCTTCGTGTTTGACAAGAGCTTTTAAGGCAAGGTTTGGGTTTGAGATCTGCATTATAAAGGAGACACAAATGCCAACTAGCGCTATTGTTACCAATGTTACATTAATAGAGATACAGTGTGACTATCCTCTTCAGTCCTGTGTACATCAGACTAGCCTCACTTGTGACTGCCTTTGTTTTAAACCTACAGAGAAAGGAGACATTGTAACCAGCACCCACATGTCCTTGATTTGGGTTGTCAACTGTGAATATTTTGCTACAGTTTGGTTCTTTCTTCCTTCTTTATCCTTTTTCTCTCATCCTCCTTTGTATTTTTTGTAAAACCATTTGAAGGTGGTCACAGATGTCTCCCCTAAATTTATTAAAATTAAAGTATTGTCTTTGATCACCTCTATAAGTGTTAAATCCAGCAATTTAAACATTGATAGAATTCAACTATAATTATATTATCCATGTTAACTTTCTTCAGTTGCCCCAGTAATGTCAATTATAGCATCATTTTGATCTTGGTGCATCATCCAGCCTAGGGTCATACATGTTGAGTGTTGTGCCTCAATGGTCTTCCATCTAGAATGGCTCCTGGCCCTTCACCATATTTCACAACACTAACATTTATGAAAAAGATAGGTCAGTTGCTGGGCACACTCTCTTACAGCTTGTGTTTGCTTCGTTTCCCCATGGCGGATGTAGGTTAGACATTCTTGGCATTCGCACTACATCCTACCCAGGAAGCAGATTAACCAAATTTGTTCTTTTATGAATGGTGGTAAAAAACAAACCCTTCTTTAAAATGATACAGCTAGATTTATCTACTGCCAAAACATCTTTGCTTATCTGTTATTAGGAAATATTCTGAATCTAGGGGGAGAGCCCAGTTAGTCAGTGGCTTACTATGCAAACACAGGGGTACAAATTGTATCCCCAGCACCAATTTTAAAGGCTAGACATGGTGGACTGTGCTTGTAATCCCAACACTGTGGAGACAGAGACGGGCAGATCCCTGAAGCTTATTGGCTGGGCAGTCTAGCCTAATCAACATGTCCCAGGTCCTAAGGAGAGATTCTGTCTCAAAAAACAAGGTGAGTGGCTCCTAAGAAACAATACTCTGGCTTATACATGCACATGCACATATATACACATATGCACAAAAATAAATGATCTGTTGTGAGACTCTTCTGACATACTGTGTAAATATACATGGCTTCCCAACAGTCTTTCTCTTAAAGACTTTAGCACCCACTGATAATTCTTGCCCAAATAACTTACAGGTTGAATGTTTTTTATCTGAAATACTTGAAACCATAATTTCAGTTTTTTTAAGTAAAATGTTTGCATATGCATAATGAGGTCACGTAGACCTTCTTATTCTGATCCTCATGGAAGCCATATGCATGCAGACACTGTAAGGTTCACAGTAGGAAGAGTCCATGCTGTGTGGCCTTCATATTCTTTGCAAGATGGGTAATGCTACATCTAAGAATGAGAGGACAAGGATGACCCGAGTGTTAAGGAGTGTGTAGCTAAGGATATTCACCCATCACTCAAGGCAGTTCGGCTCCAGGTGTGTTCAAACAGCACAGGAAATGGGCACATCAGCAAAATTCCTTAGGGATTTCTTGTAACCCATGAGTGAAAACAGGGAGAGAAGTTGGGTACTCATGGCCGTGGGTCTAGAAGTAGTGAAGTTATGTAGAAGACAAGGGCATTTAAGCACAGCCCTGTCTCCAGGCATGACAATGATTACTGAAGTAACAGAGAATGTTAAAGTTCCCGCATCTACCTACCCATTTATGTTTCACTTGCATCTTGAACACTTCACATGTTGGTAATTTTATAACATTTTAAGTGTGTATGTGTTTCAATGGGGCCTATCACAGCATGTCAGGAATAGAGCTTTCCACTTGTGCTTAGATAGATAGGTGATGAATGGGTAGGCAGTTAGGTGGTTAGACAATGGATTGGATGGGTAGAAAGATGGATGCTTGCATGCATACATGAGTGAATTCCTAAGTGGTGAATGAATATGTGGGTAGATACATGGATTATGGGTAGATGGGTAGGTGAATAAGTGGTGGATGGCTCGATATATAGATGGGTGGATGTGAGTACAGATGGATATGTGGATAGATGGACAGATTGGTAGATGGGTAGGTGGGTGAATGGATTGATGGATGCATGCATACAAGCATGAAGACAAGGGCAGTTTGGGGTGTGGTAGAGGAGATGATAGCTTTAGCAGAGGTGGACTAATATGAGAAGACAGTGTCCTGGAGCTCTTTGGAAAGCATCAAGTGATCACCATGCCCTAGGGGGAGCTAGCCTTGTGGCCACCCAGGTAAACAGGGCAAAGAGATTTAAAAAAGTCACAGATCTCAGACCAGAGCCAGAAAAGCACACATCAGGATCTAGAGTATCTGGATACCATCTAAGAATCTGGTTGTCACAGACCGGTATTGGGAATATTATTTCTTTTCATTGGCCGCAGCTCTTTATCTGATATAAATGAATATTTAATGCTGGTCAACTATTCTTTGCTCTGTTAGAATATTAATACTGACAAATTTGATAATGGGGGAAAGGGAAGCTTCAAAAGGCAATGGGTGAAGGATGTTAATGGTGACCATGGCCACAGCTTGGGTTTGAGTGGGGCTCTGTAACATATGTCAATCTTCACCCTTATGTTTGATTTCCTCAAGTGGAAGAAAATCTGCATAAAACACAAAGCTCAGAACCTGGTTCATAGTAGGTGTCCATCTAGAATTCATTCTTTTCTTGAGTCCTCACACAATTTCCCAGGATAGGTGTTAGTAATTCCACTTTTATATGAAAAATGAGATACTTGGGAAGACAAATTCCTTTGCAGAGGAGGGTATAGCAAGGTAATGGCAAATAAGATTTAAACCCAGTTACTTAGATTACAAGCTAGTGATCCCTTCCTTTCTAATTTTGCTATATCTAATGGCCCATTCAACTCTAATATTCTAAACCCACATCCTCTGCACTGCACACAAAGCTGCCAAATTTTGAAAAACTGTAAACATGACATGCATGTAGTAGGGTTTTTTGAAATTACAACATGTTAAATGTTGTCATCAAAATTGTTCCCTTTGGTTCAAAATGCTCTGAATCCATCCAACACCATGCTGTGACTGATGACTGTTACTGGCACAATTTCATACAAGCCCTTTGCAACACTAAATACTTTTGCAATACTGGAGATATCCCACCAATTTTATAATGCCAAATACTCTGAGAACCAACTAATCCTCCCAAATCATTATTGTGTTAATGGGTTTAATTGGAATGATTCTGTTTATGTAGAAATGTCCTTTATCTCTACTTCCAGTAGAGATTCAGATAAATGGATAAGTGTGGGTAGGTGTATGCATATATGATTTAATGGGTAGGTTGATAAGCAGTGGATGAATGGATGTGCAGATGAATAGATAGATGATGAATGGCTCTATCTATCCATTAGGTAGATTGATGGATTCATGAATGAGCAGACATGTATAAATGGATGGATAGGTGGTGGATGAATGGGTAAATAGGTGGATAGATTAATGGGTAGATTAATAGATTATGGATGGATGGATGGATTGATGGATGAGTAAGTGGGTGATAAAAAGCAGATGGGTGGTTGGATGAATGAATAAATGGGCAGGTAGATGATGCATGGATTGACACCCAGTTCTGGTTTCCATGGCGGCTATATGGTACAGGAGAATGGAATGTAAACCATGTCTATAGAAGTATGTCCATGGGTCTTGATTATGTCACCAGTGATATAGGTGGCCCCAAACATGTCATATCTCCTTTTCCAGTCTAGATTTCTTCATCTGAAAGCGAGAAGTAAATTAAGGTCACTCTCAGCTCAGAGCATGCATGATTTACTGTCTTCTCAGTCCACTTTTTGGAGAACAATGATGTGAGACAATCAAAGGCTCCAAATCTCGAGTTCTGAAAGAGAAATCCCAGTAAATGTCTACAGTCCTGGCAAGCCTGGTCCAGATTCCTTACATGCTTATTAGTGGGGATAATTTTTAGCCTCCTTAAAATACTTTATGACAGGCTCAACAAGTGAAGAAACATGGATCTGAGAAAATTGGCCAACATTGCTCCAACCAAAAGCACTGAGGACACCCTGGGGGAGAACTGTTGAGCGGTTTGAAAACAAGCACTTATGGAACAAATTGTCCACAAAGATAGAGTGGAGAAGCAAGCTGGCTGCCCTTGATGATTTCAGATCCCAGCCTTGTGGGCCGGAGGCTATCAAGCAGCCCCGAGAAACACGGGAGGAGATTGCTCAGCCCTGGTGGGTCCCTGCTAGAGTGAAGGTGTGGATCGACGTGGACATGAAGCAGAGTGAGGCAGACAGGCTAGTTTAAACCCTGCATTTGCTGTTCTAGAGGGCAATTACTGCAAACGAGTCACTCAGTTCTGCTAAGCCTTGTATGTAAATTTAGACAAGGGGACAATGACCTCAGGGCTCTCTGTCTGGCTGTGAGTAGACACACATTAGTGTTAGCTTCCTTTATTGTCCACTTCAGTTAAGAAGATAGACCTTTAGGGTCCCCATCGCATCTTTATCTCCACCATGGCAGCATGGGCCCATAACCTATGCACTGGAGAGGTGGGGACAAGACTATTCCTGTAACTCACTGGTCAAGCAAGCAAGCAAAATCAGTGAGCTCCAGTGCAGTGGATGACTATCTTAGAACATTAAGGGGAGAACAACTGAGGAAGACACTTGACATTACCTCTGTCCCTAAACACACACACACACACACACACACACACACACACACACACACACACACACACAGACATAAACATACAAAATAATAATAATAATAATAAAATGGCAGAGACAAGAGGCTCCACTGGGAGATGTGACAAAGCAGTGTTCCCACTGGCTTGAGGGTTAGAAACACGCTAGGTCAAGAGACAATCTGTCCCTGCTATGTGAACCTAGATCCCACCTCTGTCACTGCCACGGGCACTGAAGCTCTCTTTAGCGCCCACATCTTCCCGGCATCTGGCTACAGATCCAGCTTTTCATGGGGCAAGAAGAAAGTGTGCAGCATTGAAGCAATGGGACACAAGAAGTCTCTGCTCTCCCACATTTAATTTCATTCTCTCAGTGATCAGAGAACCCTGCCAGACCCTAGGATTCACACATCACCTGTCTCTGAGGGCTGCTATAAAAAAATCAGGCTGGCCACAACCCCAGAGAACCTAGGTAACAAAGAGGACCCCAAGATAGACATACATGGACCTGCCTGGGAAGGGGAAAATGACGGAACCTCCTGAGTAAATTTGGAGTGTGGAGGATAGCAGGTAGGGTGGAACAGAGAGGAGAGGAGGAAAGGAGATTGGGGAAAAATGTGTAGCTAAATAAAAAACAAAAATCAGGCTGGATACATGGCTCAGAGGCTAAGGGTGGGCACTGCCTTTGCAGAGGACCCCAGGTTGGTTTCCAACACTCACAACAGGTGACTTACAACTACCTGTAACCCCACACTAGGAGATCTGACACCCTCTTCTGGCCTCTACCTCATCTGTAGTTAGGGGGCCATACCCACACACAAACACACATTCATAGATGTAATTTACAAATAAATCTTTTAAAAATAAAAATGAAAAGATCTGGTCATATGTCAAAGATTCCATATGTGTGAAACTGGCTAGGACAGTGCCTGACTATCTGTTTAAACTAGGAATAAACAAGGATTTTCCTTCTTGATGATCAGAGCCCAGTTGTTGTATCTCTGCAGTAAATTTTAAAATGATCTCAAGCCAAAAATGCACAGCAGAGAGAAGACAGCACCTTCAGCAAGTGGTGAGGTCAAACTGGATTCTAGAAGAACCAAATAGATCCATACCCATCACCCACACAAGACACAACTCCAAATGAATCAAGGACCTCAGTGTAAGATACCCTGCATCTGGTAGAAGAGAAACTGGGGGGTATGGTTGAACTCACTGGCATAGGACCTCAAAAGCATGATCATGATCAACAATTAATAAATGATACCTCAGGAAGCGAAAAACTGTACATTAAAGTACACCATTATTTGAGCAAATAGGAAACCTACAGAATTATACATCTTACCAATTATACATCTGATAGAGGATTAGTATCTAGATATACAAAGAACTCAAACAAGCTGAACAAGAAAACAACCTAATTTTAAAATGGGGTATATAGAACTAAACAGAGTGCTCAAAAGATGAAATGCAAATGTCTGAGAAACACTCAGATAATGTTCAACATCCTTAGCTATCAGGTAAATGTGAATCAAAATTAATTAGAAATTTCAGCTTGCACCAGTGAAAATAGCTAAGATCAATAAAAACAAATGGCAGCACATGCTGGTGAGACTATGGGAAAAAGAGAACACTTAGTCATTGCTGGTGAAAGAGCAAAGTGATACAGTCACAATGAAAAGTCAGTGTGGTGGCTCCGTGGGAAGCTGGAAATAATGAACTACAAGACCCCGTTACCACTCTTGGGCCTATAACCCAAGGACTTGACATCCTACTACAGAGATGTTCTTTGCTGCTCATCGTAATAGCCAGAAACTGGAAGCAGCCAAGATGTCCATCAACAAAATGATAATGAGAACGGGGTACCCTTACATAACAGCTGCTAAGAAAAATGAAATTTGTACATCAGTGCATCATGTAACCCTCATCCGAGAAGCTTCTTCCTGCAGTAAGTGGTGAGTGATGCAGAGACTCACGGATGTGCAGAAAGTGAAAGACTTTGGAGTGCTCAGGTTTGAGGGCTTCCTCAAGGTTCAGGGGTCTATACAGAAAAGGGGGAGGGCTATAAGAGCCAGAGGCAGGTGGTTAATTTTAAGGAAACAGAGTTGTCCAGGTGCACAAATAAACTCACAGAGCCGTGGCAGCACACACAAAGCCTGCACAACATCAAAGCAGACAAAAGTCCCAGCGTGAACACAAGGCCCCACCCTCAGCTGAGAAACTTCATAAATGACAGCTGCTTGGAGAGAGAAAGTCAGTTTTCTTCAGGGGAGTGACACTGCATGAACCAACCACAATCCAGGGCAGACCCGGTGGTCAGAATAGATGGCCAGCACAAATCGGACTCCAGGTTTCCTAGTGGATTTTTTTTTTCTTTTCTTTTAGGAGAAAGACATGGAGTTGAATGGGTACTAGAGGAGGGGGATCTGGGAAAAGTAGGAGAATGGGAAAGAACATAATAAAAATACTGTCTGACATTCTCAAAGAATAAATGTAAAGGGGGGAAATGAGTAGAACATAAAATAAATCAATAAAATGATGTCACAATTTCTTAATACAGTTTAAGCCATGTGTTTGTTTTTAAGATGTGTAGATGATCACTTTGCTAACTCAGTGATGAAATAAAATTCCAAAAGGGAGTAACTGTTTTATGATGGGCGGGTGCTACATTTATGGAAAGGAGCTGAATAGTGCATGAACTCCAGCCTGTCAGGGTTTATTTCCAACCCAAACTTCTCAAATAGGAATGAAACCTCTGGAGATAAAATCAGCGTCAAGCTCTACAAGAGCAATCCACACTCATGTCTCTGTGTGTTACGTCACTGCAGGTGGGACCTATATTTTCTCACAAGCCAACTGGGAATTTTTGCTTAAATGAAATGCTGAGGTACTTGAGGTCAATGTCACTTTCCTCTATGTGGGACCCTGCGTTCTGTGTGTGTTTGAAGACAGGCTTTAAATTTGCCTGGAGACGTTTTAATTTCTTTATAGCTATATAGTAAGTATTCAGTTAGCCAGTCTTCGAGAATGACTTTCAGATCCCTCAAGTGTAAGCCCAAGGGAGGTAAATGATTGGCAGATGTGTTTGGTTCTGGGAGTACCAGGTGCCAAAAGACTCAGAATGGCTATTCTGTAGAGCAGTTTTGGTACTGTCATAAGTTGTAATGTAAATATTGGTGTTTCCTGATGGTTTAGGTGACCCCTGTGAAAGGGTCGTTCAATTCTGGGGGTTTCGAACCACTGCTGTAGAGGCTTCTGAGTATCCGGAGTCAATCTGCCTGATGTCAAACACGTGGGAATTGTTACCTGTCTCTCATGTGTGTCCCAGATTTTCTTAGTTAATTTTTAGTAAGGGATCTCACGTAGCTACCTTTTGGGGGTTAAATTTTGTTATCTGAAAGTCATGTGGTATAATGATAACTTCCAGTTACCTCGTAATATGCACTATCAAAATATGATATACACTTTCATAGAGGTGATTGGGTTTAAATGAGGTTGCTGGGGTGTGCTCTGGTTTCATTTCTGTTGCTGTGATAAAATATCCAGACAAAAAGGGACTGAGAGGAGGGAGGTTTATTCAGCTTACAGTCCCAGGTCGCAATCCATCATTGCAGGGAAATCAAGGCAGGAACTTTGATAGTATCCAGGAAACAGGGAGAGAAAGGGAGGATCCGAAGGTGCATCCTTGATGACATAACTTCCTTTCACGAGACCCTGATCCATGCCATAACCTCCCCGTTATCGCCATATGCTAGGGACCAAGTCTTTAACATAGGAGTTTGGGGGTAAGGGGGAGCACTTCCAAACCACAGCACCATGGTCCAGGTACTTCTCTCTCTCTCATCAGGACCACAGCATCTTGCACCTCCTCAGGTTCCTGTTCTCCTTCAGTACAGTCTCCTCATTGCTGATAGAAACATCTTAGAAGTACCCCTCTGTCCCCACATACATGAAGAATGTTCACATGGTGTTCATCTTCAGTTCACCTTCATGCTGGGCTTTGCCTTTCCAAAATGAAGTTATGAATCTGTTCTTTCTTTTTTTAATTGTTTTCTAATTTTAATTTAATCTTATGCGTTTGGGTGTTTTATTTGGGTGTATATCTGTGTGCCATATGTGTACAATGCCCTAGAGGCCTGAATATGGTCTTAGCTGCCCTGAAACTGGAGTTATAAACAATTGTGAGCAGCCACATGGGTGATGGGAATCAAACACAAGTCTTCTACAAGAGCAGGCAGTGCTGTTAACCACCGAGCAATCTCTCCAGCCCCAGTAGGTTCTCTCTGTACGTAGTGTTCTTTCCCAAAACTAAGCTGGTAGGAGGGCTCATATTTAGGCTTACCTATCCACAAACAGCCAGATTCATATAGTGAGTAAGCACCTCACATTCACGGATCAAATATCTTAAAATATGTGTGAATCTACAGCCTGAATCCAAACTTGTATATGGCTTCTCAAGACAGTAGGGAGTCAGGAAATGAAGAGACTAAAAGCACAAAGGAAGACAGGATTTGAGATGACCCATTGGTATGGTGGAGTAAGGCATGACTTGTTTTGCCCTGGGATTTCTGTGGAATGGGAATACAAGGAGGAGGTCTCTTAGCTTTTTTGTGAGAAGTGACTCTCAGAAGCAGTGGTGGGAGATGGAGAGAATAAAACCAGGAAGAAGAGGAAGCCAAGAGAGGCACATAGTTCTGAGTTTGTCTCCATCGGGATTCCACCCCTTTCTGCTATCTAAGGAGAGTGTCACATGAGCCTCAAGCGGTCTGTTCCAAATAAGTGTTATCATCTGGCTCCTGCCTCCATCCATCAGGATCTCCCAGGGGTCAAGGGCATAAAGTACACATCTCAAATCATTTCTAAGATACCAGATGCACTGCATACAAAAAGCTAGAGATGGTGAGGCGAGCTGGGTTGTGGTACAATAGGGGACTTGGGCACTGCAGACACAGTTGGAGGAAAAAGCCGGCTGAGGACAAGAGGCACAGCCCACGACCTGCCAAAACAGCCAGTCCAAGTCCATCGTTTTCCAGGAAAGGCTGAGGACACTTGTGTTTCATGACACTCTATTTTCAGTCATTCAGTAACACTTTTGACAACTATTTACTCATCGCCTGTGAAGTTGGAGGCTCTGTGTCAAGCATTGACTTGCATTTGTAATGAATCAATAGCTTTCCTATCAGGTACATGAGTCTAGTCTCTCTCTCTCTCTCTCTCTCTCTCTCTCTCTCTCTCTCTCTCTCTCTCTCTCTCTCTCTCTCTCTCTCTCTCTCTCTCTCTCTCTCTCTCTGAGTGCCTGGCCATGATTTCAGACACTTGAGCCTCCAAAACGGGAAGCCAGGGCTAATGTACTTGTTAGGCTTTTGGTTTATAATTCATCTTGGATCTCATTTTCACAGTAATCAGCAGAAACAATTAGAGACACTGTGTGCTTGGATCAGGATGAGGCAACCCTTCTTCCAGGACACAGTATACACAATGTATCCAGCCTGGCCTCCGGGGGACAATAACAAACACATTGGTGGGACTGGCCTCCTTTGAAGTTCTGCTGGGGCATCCTAATATGGATGGTTGTGACCGGCTGATGGCCCTTATCCAGCCTGTGTACATTGAATGTGCCAGGGACAGGACCTATTTGTAGACTATGGGCAGATCAAAGGTGACTTTCCAAGATGTAGACAAGTGCAGCAGAGTGTGGCAGAGGGATTATCCCCTTTGTGTTAGCTATGAGAATTCTGGAGGTGGCCCAAGCCAGGCATGGTCAGCCCTCTCTGCAGAGCCCAGACACTGAATGGATCCCCACCTCTCTGGTGAACTGGGCATTTCCCCATTCTACTGATGAAGAGACTGAGGCCAGGAGGTGGAATGACCACTAGTGACATGCCTCCTGACTCTTGTTCCCATGGCCCACACCACTGCCACCCTCTGGAAGGTGAACTACAGAGTTGTCAATATGCAAGCAGCTTGCAGGGGATGAACCCATGAGCAGCCACAGCCAGGAGTCCTCAGGATTGTGAGCTGAGGAGACCACAGCAGGGCAGTGTGTCTGCATGTCCCACCCACATGGGGAGAGGCACTGAGACAGGGCAGGTGGAGAACACAGATCCCAACACTTCATAAGTCTCTGCTCAGGACACCCCAGAGCTCGGGCAAACCTCACTTCACCAGAGGTAGGAAGGCCACTGTGAGGTGTGAGCATTCTGCTTCTGACATTGTGATTGGGAGCGGCTGGGAGAAAGAGTGCCAGCCCCTTGGCTGAAGTCACAGGAGTGCTTTAAGGCCACATTTGCGCCAAGTCCAGGCGGCGGCGAGATAAGCGACTCCTCCTTCATCCACAGCCCACTTGTTCTCAGGCCTCTGGAAGCCTCAGGCCCTGCTTATCCAACCCTCCTCAGAACCATCCAGCTCCTACTCCCTCTGAACAGACAATGTGCTGAGACTGTATTCATGCAGGAACAATGGACAATCAGCTTCCTTGAGGGGCTGTGTGTGTCCTTGATCATTGCACAAGTAATTTAACCATAAATCCAAATTAAGAAAAAAAAAAATCTTCCCAAAGCCCACACCCTCCATTAAGTCAGTATTTTGTTTTGTTCCTTCCTCAGATCCACCCATTTGCATATTTAGGTTTTACAATGTCATTTTTAGGTTGCTGTTCCACCTAATATTATTAGTATAATGATCTCATAAGAATTTTGCCATCCTTGACCCGGTCTTATAATTTCAATGACTGAAAAGACTCCCACAAGGGAACCCCTAGAAAAAAGCAAACTTTCTTCTCTGGTTCTCAGCAAAAGAGGAGAAAATGGTACATGATGTCGGGAAGTCTTCCTCCCCACACCCACCAACAAAGGGTTCTGCCGAGATACTATTGTGTGTCTCCACGATGTGCTACCTCTATTACCAGCCCCAGGCCCAGGGCTGTTTTGTCTGTGCTTCTGATTGGTGAGCTACAAAATTCGGTTTCCAGAAACCTGCCTTTGTGATTAGCTCATTTGATAGAAAATCCAGGGAAGCTGTTATGTTTCATGATTTATCATAGAGTGCATTACCAAAGATGGACACCAAAACATGCTTGGGGCACAGCAGGCAGTTTCCTTTGCACCTGGCAGTTGTCAGCAGCCCAGTGTGGGTGCCAGGAGCACCCAAGTTTCTTGTCATGTCATCTAGATACTCAGAAGCATCACAAACTCAGTCTCTTGGGATTTAGAAGGTTCCTTATGCAAACATTTTTAGTATTCAGGCATCTGTACCGCCCTGTACTTGGGGGTTCTGACAGGATACGCCCTCAGCTGCAGCCAATAAGAGCACCACCTGTGCATATTCACTATCTACCACTTTAAGGGGCCTGTCCACCTCCATCCTTCTCTCTTTCTCTCCCTCTCTGTCTGTCTTCCCCCTTCCTCTTTCCTCTGTCCCCATCTTTTTTCTCTCCTGTCTCCTACTGCTCCTGGCTCCAGAGGCCAGTCTCCCCACTCCCCTTCCCCTTTTTATGATGCATTTCCCCAATAAAAAGCCCTCTGCTTGAACTGTGTTGCATGGGGTCTTTCTCTAGAGCACTGATTTTCTTTCTTTCTTCCTTCTTTTCTTTCTTTCTTTAAATAAATTTTATTTAAATTAAAACAACCTTATTTTATATACCAATGAGCACTGCTTTTCTTAAATCACAACAAATATGATTTATTACATCACTGGCCACTCAACCTTCAGCCCCTCTCCTTCCTAAAGGTTGGTGTGTTTGTTCTCTCTCTCTCTCTCTCTCTCTCTCTCTCTCTCTCTCTCTCTCTCTCTCTCTCTCTCTGTGTGTGTGTGTGTGTGTGTGTGTGTGTATGTAGAGCTGGGACTGAAAAAAATCTCAACTGTCCCAATTGTCTCTTGCTTTTTCTGGTGATCAGACACCATTCCTGAAGCCCCTGAGGGCCAACCATCATTCACTTCATTATCATACCACGAGACACATTTGTGATATTATTGTGCAGATTCTGGAAGGGTTATCAGTCCTGAGCCAGGAGAGGGAGTGAAGAACAAAGACATATTTTGCAATAACACGAGGACACATTGTAAGTGATCCAATCTCTTCCTGGTGATTTCCCCTTTTCAAACTTGATAAATAAACATAGAAATGTTTCCCTGTTTCTTTTGAAATAGTTTTCCTAACAGCAAGTCAGCAAGTTCCCAGAAGTTATATTAGTAGGCTAAATGGTATAGATTTTTTTTTATTCTCAAAACAAACACACCAAACAAAACACCAAAAACAAAAAAACAAAAAACAACAAAACAAAACAAACAAACAAAAAAACCAACCAAGAGTCTGGAGAGATGGTCAGCAGTAAAGAGCCCATACTGCTCTCAGAAGACCCTAGTTTGTTTCCTAACACCCACATTTCGCAGCTCACAACTGTCAGGTCCCAAGGAAACTCCATTTCCCTAAATTCTGGTGGTTAGACAAAATCTAGAATTCCTCAGTTCCTCTCTATCAAAAGAAGCCATTTCCTTTCTCATCAGCAGAATGAACAAACGGCTATCCTCGGTGCCTGTTGGCATGCCAAGGCAAAGCCCATGCTGTCTGTCCTCCAGGTTCCCTCCGTACCATAAGTACCAGTTACACATTGCATGTTGGTTCTCTTTATTTCCTTCCCTGCCCTAACTCCAGCACTAGGGGATCCAGCACTTTCTGGTCTCCATAGGCACCTGCCTTTACTTGTACATACCCCCACACAGACACTCATGCATACACGTAATTTAAAAAGAAAAACCGCCAAATTACATTATCCTAATACATAGTTACATTATAGACCTTGAGTGAGTTTCCACACTCTTGTTAGGAATCTGCCCTGATCGTACCACTTCTCCCTGTCTACCATCTTGTGAATGTGGGTTCCGTCTGCTGGTAGCAAAGAGCATTCTCTACCCACAGAGAGGGCCGCAGAAACCCATGCTCCATGCCTGTGTGCCTTCAGCTCTTTGGGGATAGCCTAGCACCCTGTTGTGGACTGAACATTTATGCCCCATGCTCAATAGGACTAAAAATTGGAGATGAGATCTAAAGGAGAGACTTAAGGAGGAATGAGATCATAAGGATGGGTCATGGTTCCATGGTCTTATATCGAGAAATCGGGAGAGAACGTATGTGGGTATCCTTTACACCCAGTGAGAGGCCTTAGGAGAAACCCAGCATTGGGAGCATCCAACCTCCAGTGTAAGCTTCCCAGACTGTGGTCTTCCACACAGCAGTGGAGCTGACCTACATGATGTCCGCCTGCCTCCAGGATTAGTTTAGTCAGACTTGCTATCTGAACTCCAGAGTGACAGTGGTGAGTTTGGGTCAGGCCCTCCTGCATCATTTGAGAGCCAAATACACAGCAAAAAATGCAGGCGTTTTATCCCGAAAATATGAAAAAGCTGCCAGGAATTTTTATTTGTTGTGTTTCCTTGGGCATGGGAACGCACTGGGCCATGCTGGGCCACACAAGCCTTTGTAATTGCCTGGGCTCCTTGCAGGCTCCATCACAAGTTCTGGAGACACCCTGACCATCCCCATCAGGGACAAAGATGAGGTGATAGGTGGAGGTGAGAGGGTACAACTGCATCCTGGTGTTGAGGGAATAATGCGACACAGCAGCAGTGACATTTCACTGGAGAAACACAAGTTGAAATATAAATTGATGTCCAGTTGCAGACAGAAGTCTGTGCAGGACTAAATGTGAATCTTGGGCCTTATGTGTTTGTACTAATCACACACAAAGGGAGGTGGGTCCTGATTCTGTCCTGTATCCTGGTGTCAGGAGACACTAGTGAAGTTGGAAAAACAATCCATGTCACAGCTCTGCAGTAGACTCTTCAGTAAAAGTGTTGAAAGAACATTGAACTCTGCTTATGTGTGCATGTAGGGGTGTGTATGCACATGTGCGAGAATGCAGGTGGAGGTCAGAGGGAAAACATGAGGTGGCTTTCCATGGGTGTTCTCCACCTTGTGTTTGGAGGCAAGGTCTCTCACTGCCCTCGAATTGACTGGAATGGACTAGAAATGAACTGCCAATGAGCCCCAGGGTCCATCTGCCTCTATCTCATCATTGGCAAGCCTGCAAATTCACCATGCTCAGATTTTTTTTTTTTTAATGTAGTCCTCAAACTCAGGTCCTCATGCTGGCACAGCCAGTTCTTGACCCTGGCTGTGACATCTGCTTATAAATTTCTTTTTTCACTCAGATTGCTCACCTTGACCTCAGGTAACATTCATCTGAAAAGCTTGCCTCTTGATCCTGATGCTTCTTCGGATGTGCTAGCATGGCTGTCACCTTTCAGCCTCATCCTCCCTCACACCCCGCCTTGAATACGCTGTTCTGGGATTTCTGATACCTGCCTGACTATCTTCTGTGTCACTGTCCTGATGATAAACCAGGGTTTGTGTGGGGTGGGGGACCTTGGAAGGAACGGAGGCTTACACTCAACTCCTATTAGCAGGGTGGCCTTGGGCTAGTGACTGGAGGCCCATTTTTAGACTTTCCTGGTGGTGAACAATGACACTGTCTATCCTCAGGAGTGGAAGGACCACAGGGACACAGGCGACATTTGTCAAGTGCCTCCCTCCAGGGCTCTTCTAGATAAAAAGAGGGTGAATTCCCCATCCACCTTTGTGAGATGGAGGATGGCTGTGGCTCTGGGGCCTTCCCTGCCCAGCAGCCACATACCTTGCCACCTCTAGGATCTGCTTCATCTGAAAATGGGTGTGGCCACTTCTACTTCCCAAGCTTTCTGGGAAGGGGAAAAGAGGAACTTCTAAAACCCAGGACTGCTTGACAGACAGTTGATGAGGATAACTGCCATTTCCTTTGCCGATGCCTGGATTTGACAAGTGACTGACTACCCTGGCAGCAGATTCAGAGGACAGAACCACTAAGGGGCAGATGGCCCAAGTCCCCTCTTGTTCTGTGCTTCAGATGATCTCCCATCTCAGATAAATAAGAATATGAATTCTGTCCTCTGCACCTATCAGGGGACGGTGGGCTGAAGTGGCATGGTTTATGTGTGCTCCTATTCAGAAATACAAGAGACAGGGCTGAAGGCTAAAGGTCTCTGATGGTGAAGTACTTGCTGGGCTTCCAAGCATGAGGACCCAAGTTCAATCCCCAACAACCACATAAAAATTAGGACATGTTGGCATCTATTTATAGTCCCAGTACTGGGAAAGTAGAGACAGAAGGATTCCTGGGGCTCACTGGCCAGCCAATCTAACAAAATTGGCAACCTTGCTAAACAGGTTCCAGTGAAAGACCCTGTCTCAAAAAACAAGTCAGATGGTGCTTAAAAAACACCCAAAACTGACCTCTGACCTACACACACACACACACACACACACACACACACACACACACACACACACCCCTACCTGATGAACATATGACACAAAGGCAGGGATTAACACCAATGCCCAATGTTTGTGTCCCTAAACACGCAGTGGCATGGAGAGCCTTCCTGCCTGCCACACAGACGCAGGCTCCACTGTTGTTAGTGTACCCTTGCCGTGCTGGGGAACAGCTGTCTGGTCAGGTCATATCTGAAGCACCCTGACCGAGCCTGACAATGATGGTTTATGCATGAACAAGACAACCGTGGCCAGGGAGCTCACTCAGAACTGAGTGTGGATGGAAGGCCAGGTGATGCATTGAAAGTTATGAGAAACTGGCTTATTCAAGACACTGATCTTACTGCAGCCCGAGGAAGGCATCCCCTCACACACTGACTATATTGACACCAAATACGCACTAATTCACCAAATAGGACCAGCCAATCAATAACAAGTCAGGTTCTGAAATTCAATAGCTGTGTGATTTCTACCAAGTACTCCAGTTCCAGCCTGGGTTTTTGCTAGGAAGCTCCCTATCTTCCAAACTTACTGTGCATCTGAGTGTGTCTGTTACAAAGTTCGCTCTCCACATTTAGTCCTTCATCAGAGAGCAAAGGTGATCACACTGGGGACCCTGGTGCCACACTTCCAGAGTGCAAAGTCAGTCTCCCCTGCCTCCTGGTCCTGTGATCTTGTGTGTGACTTACCCCCTGCTTGCCTCAGTTTCCCCATTTGGAACATGAGGTTGCTAATGATACTTGAGGCTTATGTGGCAGAGTTTTGAGATTCTCTGTATTAGCGTGGAAAACACGCAGAAAAGTGTTTGGCACACAGGAGACCTCAGGAGATGCCGGTTGTTATTGTTAGTCAAGTATAAAAGTTGAGGAATCATTAAAACACATTAAGAGTAGGTATGCCAGGGAGGGAGATAAATGAGCTGTTTGCATAAACACGAATTAGAGAGTCACACTCAAGGAAGAATTGTTCCCTGTTGAGGACAGCAACCATCTGGAAAGGATTAAAGGGGAGGGGGTGGGTCATGAGCAGAGAGCACTTGGTGACTGTTGGAAGAAGATAATTCACTCTGCTGTGTGTAAACGGTCCCAAAGGATGGACAATGCTCTAGGCTTAGCAAGTATGAGTCGGTGCCCTGAAAACATTTGACCTTACAAACAGTGATCTGATTGGTCTACATACCTACACTATGTAGGCCATTCCAATGAACAGACACATCACCTTGAAAAGGCTGTAACAGAATTATCCTAATAACAAGGTGCCACATTCTATCTGGAATTGAGAAAACTGTGATACATAGTGAAGTAGGGGTGTATTGAAACTGACTCTCTTAAACACCTAAGCTGTAAGTATGAATTAGTATAATTTGGGGAGAGTCACTGATTGTGATTTTATTGTTTGGATGGTTTTGGCTTTTGAGACTAAGGAGAGGATAGTCTCACTCTGTAGCCCCAGCTGACCTATAATTTTTATATAGCCTATGATGGGAGATGTTATTCTGTAAATATGTTTCTCATAGTGGTTAATGAATAAAGCACTGTGGCCAATGGGAAAGCAAGATAGGCGGGACTAGGAGACAAGGAGGAAAGAGGAAGTAGTTAGGAGGGGTCAGCATGTAGAGCGTGGAGAAAGCAAGATGCTGGCCCGCTGCTCTCTGGTATGATGAGCCACGTGGAAATACTTAGATTAGTAGAAATGGGTTAATAAATAAGACAGAGCTAGCCAATAAACAATAATGGTACCTGGCCAACAGAATTGTATCAAATACAGAGTCTCAATATGTTATTTGGGGCTGGCATGGCGGCCAGCAGGAAGGAACAAAGAGTGGGACCAGGTGGCCGGTGGGAAAAGCCTAGGGGACCAGGCGGCAGGCTGGCGGAAAACATACACGCTATAAGCCTAGGCTTGGTTCAAACTCATGGCACTTCTCCTGCCTCAGCCTCCCTTCTGTTTGTTGTGAGCCACCATATCTGGTTATGAGATTTTTTTTTTAAGTCATAAAATGTCTATATATCTTTTGGCCGACTAATCCAACTTCTGAGACTTTAATGTTATGAAAATCTTAAGTGAAAGAGAGAGAGAGAAGAGATAGAAAAAGGAAGGAAGGAAGAGGAAGGAAGGAAGGAAGGAAGAAGGAAAAATGTTGTGTCCCTTCCAGAAACTCTTTGAGTCAACAAAATTATAAGAGACTAAGAAAAAGATGGTAAGAATTCTTGTGAAATCATTGTAATTGCAATATCAAATGGAAAACTCTGAAGAAATGTCATTGTAAAGCCTGGGTATGCAAATAGATATTGCTGGGAGAACAAAGCAAACAGAGCTTTGATGGAGGTGTGGGCTTGGGGAGGGGCCTTGATGGAGGTGTGGGCTTGGGGAGGGGCCTTGATGGAGGGTGTGGGCTTGGGGAGGGGCCTTGATGGAGGTGTGGGCTTGGGGAGGGGCCTTGATGGAGGGTGTGGGCTTGGGGAGGGGCCTTGATGGAGGGTGTGGGCTTGGGGAGGAGCCTTGATGGAGGTGTGGGCTTGGGGAGGGGCCTTGATGGAGGTGTGGGCTTGGGGAGGGGCCTTGATGGAGGTGTGGGCTTGGGGAGGGGCCTTGATGGAGGGTGTGGGCTTGGGGAGGAGCCTTGATGGAGGGTGTGGGCTTGGAGAGGAGCCTTGATGGAGGGTGTGGGCTTGGGGAGGGGCCTTGAAGGAGGGTGTGGGCTTGGGGAGAGGCCTTGATGGAGGGTGTGGGCTTGGAGAGGAGCCTTGAAGGAGGGTGTGGGCTTGGAGAGGGGCCTTGATGGAGGGTGTGGGCTTGGGGAGGGGCCTTGATGGAGGTGTGGGCTTGGGGAGGAGCCTTGATGGAGGTGTGGGCTTGGGGAGGGGCCTTGATGGAGGGTGTGGGCTTGGGGAGGAGCCTTGATGGACGGTGTGGGCTTGGGGAGGAGCCTTGATGGAGGGTGTGGGCTTGGGGAGGGACCTTGATGGAGGGTGTGGGCTTGGGGAGGGGCCTTGATGGAGGGTGTGGGCTTGGGGAGGGGCCTTGATGGAGGGTGTGGGCTTGGGGAGGGGCCTTGATGGAGGGTGTGGGCTTGGGGAGGGACCTTGATGGAGGTGTGGGCTTGGGGAGGGACCTTGATGGAGGTGTGGGCTTGGAGAGGAGCCTTGATGGAGGTGTGGGCTTGGGGAGGGGCCTTGATGGAGGGTGTGGGCTTGGAGAGGAGCCTTGATGGAGGTGTGGGCTTGGGGAGGGGCCTTGATGGAGGGTGTGGGCTTGGAGAGGAGCCTTGATGGAGGTGTAGGCTTGGGGACGGGCCTTGATGGAGGGTGTGGGCTTGGGGAGGAGCCTTGATGGAGGTGTGGGCTTGGGGAGGGACCTTGATGGAGGTGTGGGCTTGGGGAGGAGCCTTGATGGAGGTGTGGGCTTGGGGAGGGGCCTTGAAGGAGGGTGTGGGCTTGGGGAGGGGCCTTGATGGAGGGTGTGGGCTTGAGGAGGAGCCTTGATGGAGGGTGTGGGCTTGGGGAGGGACCTTGATGGAGGGTGTGGGCTTGGGGAGGGGCCTTGATGGAGGTTGTGGGCTTGGGGAGGGGCCTTGAAGGAGGGTGTGGGCTTGGGGAGGGGCCTTGATGGAGGGTGTGGGCTTGGGGAGGGGCCTTGATGGAGGGTGTGGGCTTGGGGAGGGGCCTTGAAGGAGGGTGTGGGCTTGGGGAGGGGCCTTAATGGAGGTTGTGGGCTTGGGGAGGAGCCTTAATGGAGGTTGTGGGCTTGGGGAGGAGCCTTGATGGAGGGTGTGGGCTTGGGGAGGAGCCTTAATGGAGGGTGTGGGCTTGGGGAGGGGCCTTGATGGAGGGTGTGGGCTTGGGGAGGGGCCTTAATGGAGGGTGTGGGCTTGGGGAGGAGTCCTTTCAAATTTGGGTTTGAATTCAGATTGGTTGCAAAAGAGCAAGGACTCCTGGGGACTCCCTGGGGATGGGGAAGGCACTTGTCAGCTGTCCCTGTATGGACGCAGGTTTCGCATCATTCCCTGGACAAAGAGGAAGGTCTACAGAGCCTTCAGGCACTAAAGAAAGTTCCATGGGCAGGGTTTGAGGCCTTCAGGGCTGGAAAGGAGGGAAAAGGGAAAGAGTCCCTTAACTCACTACCTGGACTTGGCGCAAATGTGGCCTTAAAGCCCTCCTGTGACTTCAGCCAAGGGGCTGGCACTCTTTCTCCCAGCCGCTCCCAATCACAATGTCAGAAGCAGAATGCTCACACCTCACAGTGGCCTTCCTACCTCTGGTGAAGTGAGGTTTGCCCGAGCTCTGGGGTGTCCTGAGCAGAGACTTATGAAGTGTTGGGATCTGTGTTCTCCACCTGCCCTGTCTCAGTGCCTCTCCCCATGTGGGTGGGACATGCAGACACACTGCCCTGCTGTGGTCTCCTCAGCTCACAATCCTGAGGACTCCTGGCTGTGGCTGCTCATGGGTTCATCCCCTGCAAGCTGCTTGCATATTGACAACTCTGTAGTTCACCTTCCAGAGGGTGGCAGTGGTGTGGGCCATGGGAACAAGAGTCAGGAGGCATGTCACTAGTGGTCATTCCACCTCCTGGCCTCAGTCTCTTCATCAGTAGAATGGGGAAATGCCCAGTTCACCAGAGAGGTGGGGATCCATTCAGTGTCTGGGCTCTGCAGAGAGGGCTGACCATGCCTGGCTTGGGCCACCTCCAGAATTCTCATAGCTAACACAAAGGGGATAATCCCTCTGCCAGGCTCTACCTGTCCACTTTTTTTCAATCTAGTTTGTCAATCAAGGTGCGATTGTCAAACTAGAGCAAGTGCAGAAGGCAGCCAGAACATCTGGAGGCTCAGCCTGACCCTGAGAAAATGAATGTGGAGGTATAGACTTTAAGTAGAAAAGATCCTACACACTAAAAGGATGATGCATTTCTATGAAATTCTGAACAGCCACCTTGTCAGGAAACGTATGGGTTCTATGTTATACTGAAGGGAAAGATCCATGGATAGAAACCCTGTTGTGGCCAATTCAAAGAAGAACAGAATGCAAAATATTCCATCAGTCAGAACTCGCTGACTGTGGAGAGGCTGGGGGAGCGCTTGGCAGACTTTCGTGATCAAAGCCATGGGGGAAAGTTGAAGCGGGCCTCTAGGCACCACTCAGCTCCGCATCCCAGAACCTTATCTAAAGTGACTTGAGTTCTCCAAAAGGGTCACCACAAATGCTGTGTGTTTCTAGGGACATCACGGAAGGACCACAGCAGCACCAAAGAACCCTCACCACCCATTTTCCTCCCCGTCCCTCCAACAGCCAGAATTCTGTTCATGATGCTTGTGACCTCCGAATCAGAGATAGGAATCCAGTCTTCACATTGCTCTTTATTCACAGTTCTGGCAATCTGAGCAGGCAGTGGCTTGACACCCTAAGTATCTGTATTTCATCTCTTGTCCAGTCGGCAGCTCATAGGCAGAAAACAGAGAAGAGAGAGTCAATCCTCCTGGGACTCAGGTGTCAGCCCCTCTGCTCAGGTGTCAGCCACCTTTCTGTGCTCCTCTCCGTATCCCTTGTGCTCCTCCCTCATTCTGTGGCTGTGTGGGCTCATGAACTTCTAGAAATGCTGAGTTGAGTTAATTTCTGCTGTTTCAACTTTGTATTCCTCCAAGGGTATCTGGGTTGAGGTGGGGAGGTATCTCAAAACGAGCAAACTCCCAACAGTATGTGGATGTTGAGCTAGCAATCCATGAATGGGCTGCTTCCTTTTACAACATGAAGTACAAGTATGTCTCTATAATACAGACTATAAGCATGTCCCACGACACCCCTTCTGCCTCCTATCACTCCCCAACGCAGAGTCCTCACAGAGAAGTCATTTGCCTGTTTTCTTGTTTGATCAAGCTTTCAAGGTTTCCAAAGTAGAATTAGCTCATTCTTGTCCCAGTCTCACCACAGCCATGGGTTTCCTCTTCACACTAGGGACCACACAGAGCAGTGGTCCCTAGATACCTAGGTACCCAGTTTGTAGGTGCTCCCAGGAGATACCACAATGCTAGAATCTAGTGATGAAGATTTCTCCTCTTAGGATATTTCATAACCAGGGAAAGAACCCTTACCCACAGGGAAATGTTGGGAGGGACAGGGTGGCTTGTTTTGCTGGGGACACGCATAGGGAACCTAGAAGAGTGGGAGGGGGCAGAGAAGGGGATGGAACAGATAGGAACCACCACTACCCACCCTGCCCAGAGGTGCTGTTGCTGTAGCCGAACAAGATAGGACCTTGAACACAGGAAGCCACAAAACCAGCCCTGTAGCTGTCAGCCTGACTCTGCCTGTTGCCTAATGGTATTGTTTTAGGCAGCTCCAGGGAAGATACAGAGGAAAACCCAGTTCTGGGCTACCCAACCGGGGTAGGATTTGCTTGCTACCCTGGGCCACATTAACAGGTCTAGTCATAAAATGAAGTATAATGGGATTGGCTTAGTCTATTTGGGCCACTATAATGAAACACCTTTCACTGGGTAATTTATGAACAACAGAAATTTCTTGCTCATGGTTCTGGAGACTGGAAGTGAAGGCCCCAGGTGATTTAATGCCTGATGGTAACTCTTCTATGTTCTGCTATGGGTGTAGGGTGGACAGTTTCCTTGAATTTCACATAAGTCATAATCATATTTGTGACAGTATATTCTGCCCACATGACCTTGTCACCTCCAAAAGGCCTCATCTCTTAATGTTATCACTGGCAACTAGGTTATTACATTCCCATAGATGAATGGGGAGGACTTTATATGATTGCTGGACCTACTTCCTGAGGTGGAAGGAATCATAACATACAAACACCCTTTGTGTGTGTGTGTGTGTGCAACCAAGCTGAGTTAGAGTTACTTACAGGAACATGGGTGAGTAGTATGTAGAGGAGCATGGACAGCTAACCAGAGGCCACATCACTTAGGAAAACATCTCCCTTCTCTCCCGCAACCATTAACTGCCAATAACTCTTCGAGGAGGATGGAGCCTCATGAACCCCTTCCTCCTGTAGGACAGAATGTTGATAGGCCCACCTTGTGTGGGCTTTGTAAATGTGTGAGTACATAGGCCCTGCCATACTTGGAAGGCATGCCTGTGCACCAGCCCTTCCTCCTGTACTTACATCCTTTCCATCCCTTCTTCCAGGATGTTCCCTGAGCTTTGGAGAAATAACCAATATCTTAATTTGAATTCCACAAAACTGTCCATATCCAACAACTATACAATTGAAAGAAACCAGCCATTTTCTATGGAACAACTAACGCATGTGTATATTTGTGCAGCAATGTACAAAATAGGCTCCAACTTAGAATTACTGGGGATCTTTTAAAGTTCCTGCCTGGTGTCAATAATACTGCAAGTGATTATAGTGGCAGGTTTAGGGACCACTATTAGCACAGTGCTGGAGATCTACTGAGTCTCTCAATATCTGCCGTCCTCATTCACCTTTTAATGAGCACCTACTGTATGCCATAGGTCTGTCTGTTGTTATCTGAACCTCCCTGCCCAACCCTTCTCGTTTCTCACCTCCTCCACAGTGTCCAGGCCTCGAAGCTCCCCAGATGACTTAAAGGCGCTGACTCGGAATGTGAACCAGCTGAATGAGAGCTTCCGAGACATGCAACTGAGGCAGCTGCAGGCTCCGCTGCAGGCGGACCTAACGGAACAAGTGTGGAAGGTTCAGGATGCACTGCAGAACCAGACAGACTCGCTATTGGCCCTGGCAGGCTTGGTGCAGCGGCTGGAGGGTACACTGTGGGGGCTGCATGCACAGGCGGCACAGACAGAGCAGGCGGTGGCTCTGCTGCGGGACCGCACAGGACAGCAGAGTGACTCGGCACAGCTGGAACTCTACCAGCTGCAGGTGGAGAGCAATCGCAGCCAGCTGCTGCTGCAGCAGCACAAGGGCCTGCTGGACGGGCTGGCGCGCAGGGTGGGCGTTCTGAGCGAGGAGCTGGCTGATGTGGGTGGGGCATTGCGTGGCCTCAACCAAAGCCTGTCCTATGACGTGGCCCTGCACAGCACACGGCTGCAGGACCTGCAGGTTCTGGTGAGCAATACCAGCGCTGACACACGCCGGATGAGGCTGGTGCACATGGACATGGAGATGCAACTTAAGCAGGAACTGGCCATGCTCAATGTGGTGACCGAGGACCTGCGTCTCAAGGACTGGGAACACTCCATTGCCTTGAGGAACATCACCCTTGCCAAAGGTACTTGAATGACCTAACCCAGTCTATAGTGCCCCCTGCTTGCTCTTCCCGCTCAGGGCTCCCCTCCAAAGCTCGTGCCAAGGACCCATTCCAGAGTGACAGTTTAAACTCTCATCTTCACCTTTAAGTCTTACACTGTATGAGTCTAGAATGTTCTGCCCAAACAAATGCAGCTCCAAAGACTGCAGAATTCCACACTTGAACCCGGCCTACTAGGCAGTTAGAAAAATAGGTTTG
Source organism: Cricetiscus sungorus (assembly GCA_030556225.1). Taxonomy (NCBI): domain Eukaryota; kingdom Metazoa; phylum Chordata; class Mammalia; order Rodentia; family Cricetidae; genus Cricetiscus; species Cricetiscus sungorus. Next base: position 12,001,832 of record JANBXA010000741.1, read on the forward strand.
TCCAGGTAGAGTACATTTGATTTGTTTTCCAAATACACTGGTTGTGTGCACTCAGGAGAGGGAGGTGGGAAGATCAACAGATGAAGGCCAGACTGGTCTACATAAGAAGACCCTGCATATGAATGGATGAAGTTATTAATGAATGGGTAACTACAGCTGTGATGAAACACCATGGCCAAAAGCAAATTGGAGGAGGCTATGCTTCCATATCATAGTCTGTTATTGAAGGAAGTCGGGGCAGACACTTAAACGGAGCATGAACCTGGAGACAGTAGTTGATGAGGAGACTACGGAGGGGTACTGCTTATTAGCTTGCTCTCTGTGACTTGCTTAGCCTATTTTCCTATAGAACCAAACCACCATGACTGGGATTACACCACCCACAAGCCCTACAGGCTTGCCTACAGTTTGATCTTACAGAGACATTTTTCTCGGTTGAGACTTCCTTCTCTCCTATGATTCTAGCTTGTGTCAAACTGACATAAAACTAGCCAGCACATCCAATAACTGTTAGCCTATAGAGACCCAACTGTGCTCTTTTCTGATAAACCAGCCTCTCTCTTCTTATGGCTATGAAATCCTGATTACTATGGACATCAACATTACTGAAATTGTCCTCTTAAGTCCACCTGGTGCATGTGGGTGTACCAAGGGCATGCCACACAGCATCTTTCAAGAGCAGCACCCTCTCTGGAGACGTGTCACTGTCCCCTTGTATTAGCATGGGCACTGAGACCCAGGAAGCTTAAACAGTCTGTCCAGGTTGCAGGGAGGTGAGAGCAGAGCCAAGTGTGGATTCTGGCCTTTGTGAGCCCATGTTCCTGTGACCTCTGGTATTCTCTCTGGAGTACCCCCTTTGGTCCTGTCTGTCTTCCATTCCCATACAGAGGTAGATAGAACCATCTGTATCTCTCCATTTCATTTTCAGCCCTGTGTCTTCTCCTCATCATACTGCAGTCCTGTTACGAACATGTTTTCCCACCAGCCTGGTCCCTGAGCCACGTCAAATAACACACAGAGGCGATGTATTAGATATAATGCTGTTGGCCAGTTACTAGTTTCTTATAGGCTAGCTCTGTCTTAAATATTAGCCCAATTCTATTAATCTAAGTATTTCCACGTGGTCTTACCTTACTGGAGAGAGGGCCCTGAGTTCTACTCTCTCCGTCCTCCTCCTGAAACCTCCTTGTCTCCTAGTCCCGCCTATCTTGCTTTCCTATTGGCCAACAGTGCTTTATTCATTAACCAATAAAAGAAACATATTTGCAGAATGACATCTCCCATCATCTCCTCTTTTTTGTCAAATATAAAAAGGGTTTTAACCCTAACATAGCAAAAGATTTAACAAAATAGTTATCAAATAAGAACCACAGTTATTAGTCTGTAAACATTTAGCAAGATTTAAAGAAAATATTACATTATCTATCCTATCTTTGTGAGTCTAAAGTCTTTAATCCTAACTAAGGAACACTATAACCATAACTATTTGTCTTCAACTCCATCAAAGACCACAGAAAGATAATATATAAATTCTAGAAATGACAGAGACAACTCATCTGGTCAGTCACCTGAAGTTCTGTAATGTTTCACATTCAGCCCATAGGCCATGCCATATCTGGCAGACTCCTCAGCAAAGCAGGAAACTTTAAACTGTCCATCTGTATTGGCAGTTTGTCAGTAATTTTTCTCTGTGTCCTGTAGAATGTCTGGCAGTCTCTTCCATGAAGCAGGAACCCTGTAGCATTGTCTATCTTATATCAGCAGTCACTTTCCTGTGGGTTCTGCATGTCCAGTTTATATAGCATAAAGTCAAACAGTCCAGACAAAAGCAGTATCTCGCCCAAATGGCTAGTCTTGTCATATTGGAGGCAAACTCCATAATGTGTTTCTTCGATGTCCATCTTCCTTTCTGAAGCAGATGGTATTGCTATGAGCAGTTGTGCCTCACTGTCAAGAAAACCCTAAACCATTTTAAATGTCATATTCTGTAGGTCTTTGAAATACATCTCTGTATATCTAGAAATCCTAACTAACTTAACTATAAGTTTTGACTATTATAGGTAACTATCTATAATCTGTACTAATGTATACATTGCATTTCTAAATGAGCTATATAAACACAATACCTAAACAAGAGAAATATCATATCACAAAATTGATCTTAAATTTGTATTGATAAATGAAAATCCATTCCAAAACAAAGTATTCATAGCTATACCATAATCTCCTTTTTACCTTTAAAAGAGATTGGTTGTGGTCATTAACCATTTATAACCAAGCCCATTTAAATGAAAACAAACATTTATAAACACTATATGGGAATTTGGGCATCATTCTTTTCAAACTGCTTCCTGCTGGTAGGGGGCGCTGTCATGGGGATCCTAAGAAGATGCAGAAATCCTGGCTGTAGTCTGCAAGGCTGCCTTGTCCCAACTGTCTTGAATGTTGGATCACCTGGGATGCTGTTTCAGGGGGTCTGGCTTGATCAAACCATGTTAGTCTGGAAGAAATCCATAGCCTGTGAAAACAGAAATAAAAATTCTTTTCCCCAGTAACCTGTCCTTAGACTTGAATTTTGAAGTCAAAGCATTTTTAAAATATATAAATTGGATTAATTTCACAACATTGATAATCAAGTGTATTGTAGCAATTATCCCTTCCTCAGTAATTGAGCAATTTAAAGACAACATCATCACATGCAGTATCCATATTCTTTGTGTGCTTTCCATCTTCACATGGCTTTTTATTACTCTAGTTCTTTTATTTCTATTTTTCATTTGTTGAGACAGGGTTTTTCTGTGTAACTTTTGCCTGTCCTGGAATTAACTCTGTATGCCAGGTTCACTTTGAAATCACAGAGATCTGTTTGCCTCTGCCTCCCGAGTGCTGGAATTAAAGGCACGTGTCACCAATGCCCCAGCTACTCTCTCCAGCTGCTCATACACACCATTGAATTGTTAGCAGTGCTTCTTAAAAGCTGTGAGGTTTTTAGCCGCTTATTATGAGTCAGCTCCTTTACACTTAAAGGAGCCATGCAAATGTCTGCTTGTCTCTAGCAAAACAGAGTCCAACCGAGAAAAATGCTGCTACCAAGAAACCTTGTTTGTCTCTGTTCTTTTGTTTCTAAAACTCCTTTTTAAGCTTTTGTTAAGTTTTAAATGAAAGTTTTCAGGTCTACTTTGAGGCGTCATTTTGTTACGAGCATGTTTTCCTGCAGGCCTGGTCCCAGAGCCGCGCCAGCCCCAAATAACACACTGTGACACTGTTTTAGATATAAAGCTGTTAGCCTGTTATTAGCATTACTTATTGGTTAGCTCTGTCTTAAATATTACCCAGTTTCTATCAATCTGAGTATCTCCACGTGGTCTTATCTTACCAGAGAGAGGATCTGGAGTTCTACCTTGTTGGTCCTACATGTTGAAACTCCTCCTCCCTCTCCCAGAAACCTCCTTGTTTCCTAGTCCCACCTATCTTGCTTTCCTATTGGACAATAGAGCTTTATTCATTAACCAATAAGAGAAACATATTTACAGAATGACATCTCCCATCACACCGCACCCATCACAGTCCCTTCTCTGAACTTCCACAGTGAGCACAGGAGGCTATAATCACCCTGGGGACCCTCAACAGTGCATATCCATAGTGTTCTTGTATGCTTCCTTGTTTTTCTATACTGCTGTTGGAGTGGCCTTCCTGTCACAATTCTATCTAATTCCTCTCTAAACACATATATACACATTCATACACACATATACATACATGCCTATACATACATTTATAAACACACAAATACACTTGAATGTATAACTCACATGCACAGACACATTCACAAACACAGATACCTGCATAGATAGTTTGCATGTGTTTATACATACATGCACAGACAACTGTGTACATAACTCACATGTACAAACATAGGTATATGCATGCACAAGCACATATATAGACACCTCCATGCATAATTCAGTAGTATACACACATTCATATGCACAAACACCTGCATATAATTCACATGTACACATATGAACAAAAACATATGTAAATGCATAAGTAATGGTACACAGATATGCACATACACACAGACACCTACATGCATAACTCACACGTAAGCACACATGCAGACAGGCACATATACAACACCTTCTCCTTTGCTCTCTTCTGGCTCAGAGTCCACAAATACTAAAGTGCGTGTGTTTTTCAGAGAGCCTTTACATTATCCTTGAGCTTGCCCCAAATGGTGTTCATTTCCTCACTTTGCTGTGCAGTGTTCTACACATTTTTACTCCAGTTCATCTTTCATGGATACAATGAGGTCTTACAAAATCTGTCTGTGGGATTTAAAGGCACGGAGAACTTAGGCTATCAGAGAGAGAGAGAGAGAGTTATCCCTGTGGGAAGGAAGGAAAATCAGAGAGGGGAGACATGCCAGAAGACAATATTGGTGCAGCAAGCCTTGCGGCAGGCCACCAGCCATATACAGATAGTGGAAATGCAAACCTTCTAAATTCTTTGGAATGGGAATTGGCCTCTAAAATCATCTGGTCTAATCTTCCTGCATCACGGTGGAGAGCCACAAGGCCCCTAGAGGGGAAATGACTTATCCAAGTCAAATGTCAAGCCAGATGTAGAAAGCACACCTCTTGATTAATGAAAACAAGTTTTCAAAGCAGTTCATCTGGCAGCTGCTTTGTTTTCTAGAGAAAACGCCGTCTAGTGGGTGGAGGAGGGAGTCCTCCTCAGTGTGGGGAGTTAAGGAGTGGGGGCTGGACTCTAGGTTAGCCAAGGGGACTCTGGATTCCAATTAATAGACGTGGACCATTGCTGTGAACTTGTAAAACAAGTGTATCTGCCCTAGGAGGATTGGGGTATGCATACAGGTCCTGGGAGGGTTATACGACCCTCTGTCCTCTTACCTTCCTCAAAGTGGATGCAGGATGCTGTGAGAGGTGGGTAGATAGATGCATCCTGTCCTCCTTCCTTTGCACTTGAGGGTCTCTCAAGTGGGGCTCCCCTGGAGCTTCTTAGAGATGCTGTCCTCTTGGCTATGGAATTGAGCTGGCAGTCTCTACCCTGTTCTTTTCTTAGGTCAGGATGTTTTTAATGAGGAAGGAGACATCCTGTGCTCTTATGTTGTAGAAAGAGGAGATGACTTAGGGCCCTGTAGCTTTGGGAAACTGAGGCAGAGCAATCAGTGGCTGGGTCCATGTGGGCTCAGATGGTAGGCAGAACTTGTCCCAACCCCCTCCAAACTGTGATCTACCTCAGAAAAAGTAAATAAAAGCATGTGACTATAAAAACCTGGGCTAGCCACAACTGAGGCTGTAACCACATATACTGCCCTGAGGCACCTCAGAATGTCAGCTGTGGGTTGACACCGTTTTAGGAGGCTCAATCCTTGGAGACCTGGGTCCCTGGCAGGAGAATTGAAGAGGGAAACGGGGTGAAGTGTATGGGGTGGGTGGGATTTAGCAACAGAGGTCTGGGCTAGATTTCCTTGCTGCTGAGTTTGACCTGGAGGGGAGACTTCTGGATTCCAGATGGGAATGGGGTACAGGGTGGGGGTGACGAAGCTCATTTGCATCCTAGCTCCACCTTTTGTTAGCTGTGCAATTCTTAATAAAACAGGTTTCATGTCTTGATCCTGTTATCTGAAAATTGGGATCAGAAATAAGAGGGTGCCTAAAAACTCCAGCTTTCCCTAAATGCTTTATGTAACTCGTGAATTTAAAAAAGTGTTGACTGCTTTTTCCTTGCTCTTGTGCCATTGAGTTGTTAAATAGCTGTCAACTTTGGTTAAGGTCTGAAGACAGTGCCAACTTTTGGAATGTATCAGTACATCTCGATCTTGGCAGCCTGGTTGTTTTGTATGTATCAACACCCTGTGATCTCATATACTCATTCATTTGTCTAATATTGATTGTGCAAGACACTGGTCTGCTGTGAGCCTACATGTTTTGGTTTCCTGAGAGAACACAGACTGGGGCTAAAAATAACAGTTTATTGTCTGGAGATTGCAAGCCTTTAATGGAGGCATCCATAGGATCCCATCACTTAGAGGGAGGGCCCTTCCCATGTCTTCTGAACTTCTGGTGGCTGGGCCAATCTCGGTCTGCAGATCCCTCATTCTCTGCTTCCATTGTCCTGTGCCTCTGTCAATTTACAAGACTCCTGTCACAAGAATAGGGCCCACTCCACTCCAGTATGACACTTAACTAATCACATCTGTAGAAACCCAATGGGTGAGGAGGTTCTGGAGATGGATGAGTTGGGAGTACTATTCAGCCAGTAGAGCAAGAGGTGTGTGCTTACAGCCTGGGTTCGCATAGCAGGGTCGGGTACTCAGGATACCGCTGGGAAATAGAAAAGAAAGAATATAGGACAAGTCTGTGTGAGAGCTGCATCAAAATACCCCAGGTCTGCTTCTCCATACCAGCAGGAACCATGGAGCCGAGAAAGGTCACCAGCAGAGTGATAAGAAGCATCCCCAGCTCATAGACATATGAAGTTGACAGGGAGGATTTCTGAGTTCACCAGCTTGGGAACAGCAGGTGCCAGAATGAGTGGCAGGAAGGTGGGACGGGTGAGATGTGTGGTCTCATGGGTGTGGTACAAAGGATAAGTGCCAGGCAGACCTGGACTGAGACCGTGGCTCCTTCACTGGCTGGCTGCATGTGTGGTCTCAGACAAGTAACTTCAACACATGGCATAGGCATAGAGACTGGATTCAGTCATGTATACTTGAATCTCTGCCATGCTGCAGCTTCTCCTGGAAGGAAGCCCTACTCACAAGCAATTAGAAATTTATCCCCCACCCAGGTGCCCAGCTGGAAACCTGAGCTTAGCCTGGCCTCCTCCCCTGATACCCCAGGGGAAGCCAAAAGCTGTTCTTCTTTCTAAACAGCTTGGCCATCTCCCCATGACTATGATGGCCACTTTCCTAACCCAGGGCTCTTCCCCCTGAGTGGACCATAGCTTCTGCCTTCCTGCTTCTCACCCTCCTCCTGTTCCATCCCTCTGTCACACACAGCCCAGCCATATCCCTCCCTTCCTTGCATGCAGACCTGATGTGGCTCTCCCAACAGCCCTTTGAAGGCTTCTAGCCACTGTCAGGGTCAAGTCCAGCAACTAGGCCTCCAGTACCTTCCCATCCCCCTGAACCCCTGCTGATAATTGCACCATGGCTGCATCATCTTTGCCTGAAGCTCCTATAGGGATTGCTTCCTCTCACAGTGCTCTCCCTTTTCACTCTGCCTTGTTTCAGATCTCACCACTGAAATGGAGGCTGGGGGGCTTAGACCACGGGCATTTCTTTCCTTCTGGTTCTGCAAGCCGGAAGGCTGAGTTCAGGATACTAGCATAGTTGTGTTCAGTTGAGGGCTTCATTTCCTGGTGTATTATATTCTGGTCTGGCAGAGGAGGTGGGGCAGAAGGGGACAGGAATGAAGGTAGAGAAAAGGCATACACACCGGTGTGCTAGTGCCAAGCTCAAAGGTGTCAGACAGGAGATGGGAGGTTTATGATGTAGCCCAGACTGGCCCTAAGCTCACTATCCTCCCACATCTGCCTCCTGAGATAGTTCTGGGGCTACAGAGGTGCTCTACCATAACTGACCTTCCTCATTATATGAAGCCACTAATCCCATTGAGAAGGGCCCCATCCTCATAATCTCACATAAACCCAGTCTCCACCTTTCCAAACCATAACCTTGGGAGTAAGAACTTCAACATATGGATTTGAGAGGGGCAGTAATAGCCATGAATACCCTCTACCCTTCTTACTTAGGTTTCATAGAACCTCCCCTGCTGTCCCCAAAGCTGAGTAACTGGCATTTATGTGCTTCCAAAGAAGAATTCTGGCTCTTCCTCGCATCACAGAGGGAGTTGTTTGCTTTCTCTACTGATACCCCGACTTTCTAACCCTCTAATCTTGTTGTTATCATCTTTCAGGGCCACCGGGACCCAAAGGTGACCAGGGCAATGAAGGGAAGGAGGGAAAGCCAGGCACTCCTGGATTCCCTGGACTTCGAGGTAAGGGCGCACCCTAGGAGGAACCTGGGGAAGTGTTTCAAGTCCATCCTTGACCCTCTCTTCCTAGGGATAATAGACTTCCATTGTTCTTCCAATGGGTGACTAAGAAGATGTCAACCAACATCCAATGGGTCTAGTGCTTTTCCCTAAGAAGTAGCAGGGTCTTAAGGGAAGAACACACAAGAGTCCCCAGGTCCCCTAAGCCACTGCCCACATAGGAATCAAGCGTTCTATGATTCTAGGAGCCTGACACTCCCCTACCCCATCTCACTTCCTGATGTCCAGTTCCCCATGGCTGGTGGCAGGGGGAGGGAGGGATTTAGGACCTTCTAGAAAGATTATATTCTTCCTTGCTCATAGTCTTAGAAGTTTCTTATCAGGGCCTCTATCAAACATAGGAGTCTGTCCCTTTCTGAGCCTGTATGGCATGTAACATTCCTCTGAATGAAGAGGCTTCAAAGTCATGCAAGGATAAGAAAGCCTCATGGGGAAAGTTCTGGTGATTTATTTTAGGAATCATCCCTGCCATATCGCTAGATGCGCTAGGTACGTTACAGGCAGGGGAGAGAAGACAGGGCAGGAAGGGGAGCTCTCCAGCCTGATCTCCATGCTCTCCTCAGTACCACGGCTGAGGATGCCCCGAGGCTCTCAAGACAGTGGAGCCACTCTTCCTGAGGGATGAATCACAGGGCGAGGAGCTTTGGGCACATCTTGCATTAGGCACAGAGCTCAGTTGCCACAGGACTCTTAGACTCTGGGAACAGATGCATCATGTCAAGAAGGGAAAGACAGACATTCCACCAATTTCTTTGACGTCTTCACACCCTTGGGAGGCCATTGTCCTCTCCAAGTCATTTGATATTAGCCCCAGGGTAATAGCTGGGAGATAGGTTTCCTTTTGCTGTGGAAAAAAGCCCAAGGAAAACCAGCTCGCTCTCCAAGCAGGAAAGAACAATTAGGCAGCTGATTATGAGAGCCGTGTCCTGCAGCGATGACTAGACTTGGGTCAGGACTCTTGGGGGACTTGGGCTCTTGCTCCATAAAAGTGTTTGTTGATTCTGGCTCATCATGGTGCCTTCAGTGTAGGCTGTGGCCACCAGGTCTGATGGCCAAGAACCTGGAGCACAGCGACTAATGTGGTGGCAGGCTATGCACCCATTGACTAGTTCTGTGGATGTCCTCTAGTTTTGGCCCTTAGTTTGTGGAAAGAAAAGGAGTGTTTTGTTTTTCTTTAAATAGGTTGAGTCATTACCTCATCTTCCTCACTCATTAATGCCATCCCTATAGCATCCTCTCCCTAAGGACCAGCAAGCCCCTTAGTCTAAAGTACCACATGATGCTGACCAATCATGAACTTTCTGTAAGAAGGAACAAGACTCAGATCCTGCCTCCAAAGCCCTTGCTGTGTGTCCAAGTGCTTTACCATCCATGAGTCTCAGTTTCCTTATCTGTAGTGAGTGAAATAATACCTTCTTGCATGCCATGAGGATTAAATGAGATTCTTTATACCTGGCACATAGAAAGTAATCCAAAAGGTGTCTGTGGAATTTAGAAGTTTAGCATGCTTACGGGTATCAGGATGGGACTGGAACTACTACCATCCACTCATAGCAGTACTGGGCCTTTCGAGGATGAAGGGGCAGGGAAGGGTGATAAAGGTGCATATGGGATGCCCTGAGATGACCCGCAGGATGCCAAGCAAGAGGGAGCCTAGCCTATGGAAGCTCAAGTTCACATCAATCATTAAACCAGACAGTGGCATCGAATGGACCATTCCGTTCTGGTCTGCAGCTCCACCCTTGTCTCTTCTCACCCCAGGTCTGCCCGGAGAGAGAGGTACTCCAGGACTGCCTGGTCCCAAGGGTGATGATGGGAAACTAGGGGCCACAGGCCCCATGGGCATGGCGCGGATTCAAAGGTAATATTGAAGTTTGCTGCACGACTTTATTTCATTTCTCAGGTTTATTTGCCAACACTGTTTCTTCTTTCTGTGGCTAGTCCCCTTGTTCATTTTTAGGAGGACCTACTTCAGAATCAGTTTCCTATGGTTCCCTTTTCATCTAGGATTGTCAGACTAGCCAGGTGCGATGATGCACACTTTTAATCCCAGCACTTGGAAAGAAGTAGCTGGTGGATCTCTGTGAGTTCCAGGCCAGCCTGACCTACATAGTGAGTTCCAGGCCAGCCAGAGCTACATAAAGAGAGACCATGTCTCATGTATGTATGTATGTATGTATGTATGTATGTATGTATGTGTATATATATGTGTGTGTGTGTTTTATATATATATATATATATATATATATATATATATATATATGATAAAGATACCTGATGTTCTACGCACAGGCTACCCACATTTCACTCATTACCACGACAACCAAGAAAAAAATACTCCCTATCCTTCCCATCTTGCATCTGAGTGATCTTCTGAACGTGGATTATTGGAAAATCATATTCCACTCTCTGGTGATAATATGCACTGAGGTTTTTCTTTTGTAATCCTAATTTGAAAATGTGTAGTTTTTTAAAGAGGTCCCTGCTTATTGAAAAACAACTAGATAGTCCAGACATGTCCGAAGGGTCCAGTAGCTAGGAAGTCCTTTCTTCTTTGACCCCTTTGGCTCTTACTCTTCAGAGAGACCACTGAACTCTTTGGAGCACACACTGCTGAATATTTCTCTAAACGAGTTCGACCATGCATGTGGTTGGTTTTGTTTTGCTTTGTTTTTCAAGCCTAGGATGGCAGTGGATACTCTCTCTCCTGGCAGTTTGCTTTTTTCACCCTCAGTATGCAGATATGCTGGCCTTTGTCCTGCAGATGCATATGTGGAAAATCTTAAAATAGAACCACCCTTGCCTTTCTAACGCCCACTGAGCAGTGCCAGGAGGTTCTCCACCTTTATTGGACGAGGAGGAAACTAGGAAAAGTTCTGATCTTTTACCCCAAGCCTGGAGAGGAAATTCCACAAGTCCTTGGAAACTCTGCCTTTTGTTTTACAGTCTTCCCTACCAGGAAAAACAAAAACAAACAAAAAACAAAACAAAACAAGAAAAAAACCCAGCCTGACTTATAACCTATCTCTGTAGACAACTAGAGCCCAGTCCCCTTCCACGTTGTGACTGTGGGGATGACCTCGGGTGTGAATTTCTTCAACTTTGACAAACTTTGCTTCACGGTCCATCTGCCCCATTCCAGGCATCCGTTGATGTTGTGTGGCGGGCGGATGGAGCGCTCTTGTACTTTGACTAGGGGTGGGGGGTAGACTTTTACTCTCTCCCTGCATGACCAGAGCAGATGTCATAATTTTCTTCCCCACAGTGCCCTCTGGTGGATGCTGGCTCCTGCCTGCGGGTTTCCCTACCTGTGGGTTAGCAAATCCGAAGATAACTTCTTAGTAGCAAAGCAGGGTTTGTTTTCACTCATAATGCCTGTTTTCCTTCTGTTGCAGGTGAGCGAGGCCCAAAAGGAGAGAAAGGAGAGAGAGGAGAGATACACGGTAAGGGAGCTCTGCTGGGTTACTGAATGCTGGGGGATATAGTGGACCCCTATAAGGTCAAGAGTCAGGTGCTGGAGCCATGCTCTGGGATTTGAACATCAAAGAGCTTCCCTCTTTTCTTTTTAGCCCCAGCAATAGGCACCAACAAACCCTAGGGGTGTTGTCCTGGGCTTGTATGGATGGATCTAGAGGTTTCTTCCCAGCAGTATCACTAGCTGCCCACACACAACCTTTGGGTGTCCATGTATCCGTCTATAAAGTGGAGAGAATAAGAGCCCTCAGCTCTTAGGGCCATGGTAAGAAGTGACCAAGTTGGTGCACGTATGACAGAGTCTGGATGCATGACTTAGGGCTCATGACATATTGGCCATTAATATTCCATGCCATACACCAACTCGTAAAATCACTGGAGATGTTTGATAAAACTCAGCTTCAGGCTTTGCAGAAGCAGCTCCTGCAATGCTCAGGGGAGGCTGCAGAGGTCAAGTGGAGCCTCTTCTGTCATCTTTGCTACTTCTGGGGCCGTGGGGCTAAAGACCTTTCCCTTGCAAACCATTTTATGTGGGAATGGGCACCTCTGCTGAAACCCTTCCTGTAACAGTTGCGAACTGAATGATCTAGCTGGACCACATTTCTATGAGGTGTATTTCCCCCAAAGTGGTACGTGTAGGATCAAGGGAGATTGCCTTCTAGCCACGTTCCAAATAATAACGGAACACCCAGCACATGGTGTGATTGGCTCTGAGTCAGGAGGGCATGAGTGTATTAGCGTGTCTGTGGGCACCCGTGCTCTGGGCATTGCTGTTGGGGATATGGCCTGGGCACAGGTGCTGGGGAAGTACAATCTGGAACAATACTGAGGACCTTCCCCAAAGGCCAGGGTGGCAAATGCCATCTTCATGGGACGGCCTCCTCCTGCACTTAGTGTTTGTGATAGAATGCTGCTGAGATGGCTAAGAAGGACTAGACTGTGGCATTCAGCTCTGAGACACAAACAACTTTGTGGGGTCAGGCAGGGAGGAACTGTGTGGAAAGATGACCTTTGAGAGTGAGATCAGAAATGCTGCCACATACCAGAGGGTCTCATCAGGAACGGTCTGCCAACTGTTCTCTTAGCGGACTTGAGGACCCACACAGGAGGTCACAGCCAGGAGAGTGAGCATGGTCAATATCTTCCCGGACAGAACTTGGGCTGAGGCTGAGGAGGAAGATAAAGCCGGATGGTATGACATTCTCTGGCTAGAAGCTAGGGAAGAGCGCCGCCCACCCACTTAACCTTACAGCCCATGGACTGCCCAGCCAGAGGCTGACATCAGCTCTGGCTGTGTTTCCTGGGGGAGGGAAGGTTTCTTTCCTGTCTTGAGGAGACTACATCCAGACTGGAGTCCAGGGCTCGTACAGAAAGCGCAAGCCACGGCTTGTACAAAACTCTTCAAAGACCTCAAAAACGATCTCCTTGTGTCATGGAACTAGAAGGTGAGTGGGCTTGGCAGACTAGAAGCTATATCACAGTGTGAGGAAGGGCACAGACAGGAATTCTAGAACCGTGAGACTGGGAGACTATCATTTTCCTTCCCCAATGTCATGGTCCCAGGACTGAATACTGGGGCCCTGGCTTTCCTGAATTTGGAATGAAAAGTCAGGCCACAATCGTGGGACAGTGGAGTCTTGCATGGCAGGGCTGGATTCCCCCAGATTCCTAGTGAGTTCCCCTCCCATTTAGTGCTAGATGCTGACAGAAGGCCCAGACTAGAACCACCTTTGCCTTGATTCGGAACTGAAGTCTGAATCTGTGATGAAGCAGGATTGCCATCCCACAGCCTCGGCTTCCTAGGTTGCTTCAGGCCAAGCCAAGTCATATGTAGACTCCTGATGTGTTTCCATAGCCCTCCTGTCCCTGAGGTATTAGTTATATCCCTGAGACCCAGCCTCTGAGGAGAGGCCCACAGCTCATCTTTCAGAACAGTGTGGAAATTCTGATGACACGGTCCCTACAACTGGGGCTTTCTTAGTCATTCCCTGGGCCTGGCAGTCCCATTGTGGGATATATGGAGTAGGAAGTGTGAGTTCTCAGTACCAGATAACCTCAAAACTCTGAGTTGGTGCTGCAAGGCCAGACGATCAGACTGAGTCCTGGCAACTGGTGCCTTTGCCACAGGCTTGAACCCTTCACCAAATGCCTCAGGTTCATCTGTATTGCAAATACCCAAGGTTCCAACAGGGAGTGTTACCATAGTAACAGTATTCTTGACAACATCAAGAGGACACTTCTCACTGGCTAGTGGACAATGCATGGTATTAGAGAAAACTCCTGGGGCCATGTTTGCAGCCAGTGTTAAGTGGTTTTTTTTAGAACAAAAATCTTACCGGTGTTTACCCATATTGAATCTGGAGTCCTGGGATTTGGGATCTGGGGGTTTGGCCAGATTTCAGGTCACTTCCTGTTTCTTTCCCAGCTACACCCGCGCAGGTCATCCAACTGAGACCAAGAACAGAGAAGGAGAGGGATTCCAAGGTTACCCGCTTAGATGATGGCTGACTGCACCGGGGCTGGAATCCAGATCTCTGGGTGTTTTTCTTGATGAGAAGTAAAGAATTTTATTTTCCCTTCAGGCCTTAGACATCAATCATCCCATTAAATACTTGGCTTTCGAAGATTTGGCCAGGGGAAAAACAAAATCCATACGTACATCTCAAGGAAGACAAACATTTGTTTTACCTTGGTATATAGTCTGTTTGCAAGATAAATATATATGTGTATAGGTAAAGTTTTGTTTAAATCCCAGGCCATGAATTTTAAGCAGTGTATAAGCTCAGATTGCTTAATTTTTTTTCTAAGTTTGGCTTCACATGAGAAAAAAAAAAAACTGCAGCTGAATGTGAATAAATCCCAAGAAAGTATTAGTCAATAGTTATCATTGAAAGTTCAGAAAACTGGGAAAGTGCTTAATATTTTGTGTGTGTGTGTGTGTGTGTGTGTGTGTGTGTGTGTGTGTGTGTTATGTTGTTTTGTTTTTTTAGTAAAGGGGATTCTGGGTCTCAGGGGACCCACCCACCCCCATGCACCCCCACCCACCCCCACCAGCAATGTTGAGCTCAATTGGACAATTAGTTCTTAGTCCTTAGCTCAGTGACTAAGAACGCTTGATGGAGGCCCATGTAAGAGGCTGAGTGTGTCTGTTTGCACATGTAACCCCACTGTTGTAGGGGTGGCGACAGGAGGATCACAGAGGCCTGGTGGTTGCCAGCCTAGATCCAGATTCAGGGAAAGGTCCCATGTCAAGGAGAAAAGCTGGAGACTGTCAGAGCCTTTGGCCTCTATGCCTATGTGGGTGCGCACACATACACCACACACACACAGAACAAATGAGTGACCAAAGGAGGGAGATTCCAGACAGTTTCCCAATGACTGCTGAGATGTTGCTACCTCTATTTAATATAAAGAAGGGGAAGGGACTCTTTGAAGTGTATAGATTCCCATCCTCGCATACCTGGGCCTTGGAGAATTTGTTTAGAATAATGTCACACCAAAGCTAAACTTATCTGAGGCCTAAAGAGGTGGGACTGTCACTTCTTCCTTCATGAGCACTTTGTTAACCATGCACATAACCTAAAATCCTTGTGTAACTTGAATGTCTCAGCAACAATGTGATTTAAGGGGAAGCCATGGTTGTAAGAGAAATGGGTCACGTACATGACACTGCTAACATTCGCTCTCCCTGGTAGGTAGGAGAGAGATTCTGGAAGCATCCATTTCTTGATTATTCACAGTGGTCTGCAAAGAGACACAGTTACACCCATGGTACAAAGATGAGGGAGCTGGAGGTTGAGAGGAATCTGTCTGGTGGTCACTGGCATTCTTCCTAAGGGAAGTCCAGGACACGAATGAGGCCTGTCTGGTTTGGTCTACACACCAAACCTTCTTCTACCATCTCTGACTCAGCCCAGGTCTTCTTGGGCCATGATGTCCATCCTGCATAGCCGGGTGGAAGGTGCTAATTCCTTCCTCAGCAATTCTCAGTTGCTTTTTAAGGAATCTGCTGTTTGGTCTGCACTTTGCCAAGCTAAGACTGTCCTTACCTGTCTCTGTGTCTCTGAGCAAGGTTCAGACATGCGCACAGGACAGGCTCTGGATGTGTTAATCAAGCCCTTCTGCCTCAGGCCCTTGGCATGCTTCCTGATAGTGGAGGTGGATGGTGGAGGTGAACAGACACCCTGGATGCAGAGGCATCTGCATTTATCTGTGGTGTTTACTCACTCACTCGTTCAGGGTGGTTATTCAACAATTCATTCATTCTCCTGGTCCTTCTGATGTCTGGTAATGCCTTGACAAAAGCAATGTCACACACACACACACACACACACACACACACACACACACACACACACACTAAAGTGCACATCTAGTAACTGAAAATGTGTGTGGAATATCACATTTCACTCCTGAAAATTGGCTTGAAGCAAAATGCAAGATAACAGAGAGAAATAACAAGGACACCATGAATGAGGCATGTGGAGACCAAGATGAAAGTGAACAGGGATCAGGACACAGAGACCAGGATGAAAATGACTTTGAAAAAGAGTAGAGGCTGGAGAAAATGAGGGGATCCTCAGAGAGTGGGAACTGTCCTCCCTTATTTCTATCAGAATGAGAAGGTAGGTATGTAGATGGAAGGAAAGCATGAGTGAAGAGAACACACATGAGTGAAGGGAACACACGTGAGGGAAGAGAATACATGTGAGTGAGTGAAGAGAATACATGTGAGTGAGTGAAGGGAACACACGTGAGTGAAGGGATACACGTGAGTGAAGAGAACACACATGAGTGAAGGGAACACACGTGAGGGAAGGGAACACACGTGAGGGAAGGGAACACACGTGAGAGAAGAGGTGCCCGTCCCTTTGGCAAACGTCTACTAAGTGTCCAAACCTGGAACTTCCATCTAGCAGGAGAAGAGACTTGGTAACAGTACAGGTGTCCTTCAGAAGAGCTATGGTAGAAGTAGGGACAGTGAAAGAGGAGTCCTCCCCTGGGAACTGTCCCCCCTGTAAGTCCAGGTTGCTCCTCTGCTCCAGCTCCTGCTTGGGTCTGAGGTGCCCTGTCTTTAACCAGGTCTTTTTCAGAAACATCACCTCAAACAAAGACAAGATGCAAACTGCACAAAACTCTAAACAAACAGTGAACCATGTGGCGGCTCAGGGAAAAACTAGTTTCTCCTGAGCATGTTCACATGCTGTGACCTCAGGTTGGCTTTTCCCATATCACAAGTTTCCTGGCACCAGCCAGATGTCCTACTTTATCTGCTTGGCATTAGTATGGACTCCATGGGTTCACAGGGCCCCTACTTTAGATCCAGAGCTGAAACCAGTGCTTCCCATGACCTCCTTGGGTTCAGTCAGTTGCTAAAATGTCTCACAGAGCTGGCATCTCCTCCTGTTTCCTCCCTTATGAAGAGCATTCTTGCCATCCCTGGTCAGCTGAAGAGAGGCAGGAATGGTGCCCAAGCAAGGAACAAATGCAGATGCCCGTGCTAAAACAAGTGGAGTCCCCTTGGGGATACAGCAGTGCTGAGGTCATTAACAGACTGCTGATATCTGTGTTCTAAACACTTCTAAGTGAATACAGGAGTCAAGGGCTGGTGCCTGAGAAGGCCAGCCAGTTAGGAAACAGTAAACAAATGAATGTTTGGCATTGATTCTAAGCAAGAGTTAGCAGCCAGGGGCATATTCAGGATTTGGGAGAGCTGGCTGCCTGAACGGCTTTTCTTGTGGGGGCTTTTCTTTTTCTTGCCTGCTAGTCAAGCCAACCAGTTTACTCTTCTGGGTGCAGCATGCTGCTAGCTCATCCCCATGGCTCTGTGCCCATCAATCTTTCTTCCCCGGGCCTGGAGGCAGCTCCTTCAGGATTCAGAGATCCACTCTCTGGGATTTGCCCTTAGTGATCCAAAGCTCAAGCAAACAATGCCTTGACGGTACTGGAGAGGCGGCTCAGCAAGCAAGCCTGCTGCTCTTCCAGAGGACCCAAGTTTGAATCCCAGCACCCACATGGAGTGACCCACATGCCTGTAGCTCCAGCAGATCCAACACTCTCATCTAGCCTACACATACGCATGACATACACATTTTAAAAAATAAACTAAAAAAAAAAAAAAATTGTAAAGGCCTTGAAACCACTAAAGAACTGAAGTTTGGGTCATTGATGTGGGTTCCGTACAAATAAAGTTTAAGATGAAGCAAAGCTGAGCTATACATGAAAACTAGGAGTGAGTGGACTGTTTGTTTAGAAAGCATTTCAAACAAACTCATGAGTGATGCGCAGCCCCTGGAACCCTGAGCTCTCTCTCCTTGTGCTGCTGGGTGGTAGAGTGAAATGAGAACACTGCAGATGAAGCTGGAAAGGCAGGGCTGCCACTGACTGATGTCCTGACTTCGTGACCCTCCCCAGCCTTGGATGTGGAAGACACCTTGGAGGGTACTCGGGGTCACCTGCTTCCCCATGGGTGGCAGCCAGCTTCTTTCCTTCAAGGGGACATCAGTGAGATGCAGACAGAAAACAGAAAGAAACAGGATGAGCTCCAGGGAAGTCTTGTGGGCGCTGTGGTAGTAGGACTGCGAATTCGCTTCCTTGCTGACTCAGCCTGGGAGAGTCACTTGCCACCATACCACAGCCCCCACCATGATCCTCCCTCTGCCCCATGCTGAGTTTCCCAACACAAAAGCGGACCACCCTTGTCACTGAGTTCCCAGTGTGCCATCCCTCAGACAGAGGCAGACACTACTGAGGGGACAGTGTTAGTACAAAGCTCAGTATCCAGGATTTACAACATGGACTTGGGGGTGTTGAGCCCTGAACTTGGAAAGACCCAAACTAATGTAGGAACCAGTGCGTGGAAGGAGGACAAACATCCCCAGGAGTGGCCACTGGGCCTGAGGGTGTGTGTGTGTGTGTGTGTGTGTGTGTGTGTGTGTGTGTGTGTGTGTGTGTGTGTGTTTGGGGGGGGGAGCGGTTAAACAATAGATCCTTTGCCAGAGAGGTCTTTCAAATGTCAGCATCTCCCCCTGGAGGGCTTGAGTAAGGAAGGCTCAAGGCCTGCTGACATAAGCAATCAGTAGTCTTCATTGACTCCTGGCTCTCCTGGCTTTCTTTCTAACCTGCGGGGGGGGGGGGGGGGTTATTGACTCTCTTGAAAGGCCAGAAAATGAAAGGGGAGAGGAGAGCCTCAGCTACCCACACAGCTGCCTGGTAGATAGCCTCAGCTACCCACACAGCTGCCTGGTACACAGCCTCAGCTACCCACACAGCTGCCTGGTACACAGCCTCAGCTACCCACACAGCTGCCTGGTACACAGCCTCAGCTACCCACACAGCTGCCCAGTAGAATGCTACAAATGTAGTTGTGAGAAGCTTCAGGCTTCGACCATCTCCCACTGCCATGGTCTGAGCTCCTAGATCCAAGACAGCAAGGTAAACTCTTCATTTATTATTTGATAGATGCCTCTTTTTTAAGGTTTAGCTTTACTATTTTCAACTATGCATTATGTATGCTGTTGGTATGTGCACAAATGTAAATGTCTGTAGATGGAGATATCAGTTGCAATAGCTGGAATTATAGATGGTATGAGCCACCCCGTGTGGGTGCTGGGAACCAAACCCATGTCCTCTGTAAGAACAGAATGTACTCCTAGCCACTGAGCCATCTCTCGAGCCCCAAGACACATCTTTTAAAATAAGATTATTTATTGTATTATATGTGGAGGTCAGGAGTCTGTTTTGGCCCCAGGGACCTAACTCAGATTGTCAAGCTTGGTAGCACCTTAGCCTATGGAACCTTGTCACTAGCCCCTAGACACATCTTTACTGACAAGTACCAGGAACCAAGCAGCCAGGGATAGCATCAGAGAGCCTTGCACTTAGTTTCCAAAGACCATGTGACCAAGCTGAGGACAGAAAGGGCAAATACTGGGGAGTAGGGAGGTAGCTCTGCTGGTAAAGTGTTAGCTACATGAGCATGAGAGCCTGAGTTCAGAACTCACATAAAAAGACCCAGTATGATGGTACACATGTGTAACCCTAGTGCTGGGCAAGTAACAAGAGGATCCCTAGCCAGCTAGTCCTGCTGAATGGTGACATCTGGTCTCAGGGAGAGACCCTGGCTCAAAAATAAATAAATAAATAAATAAATAAATAAATAAATAAATAAATAAATAAAGTGGAGGAAGGTAGAGGAAGACACTTGACTTCATCCTCTGGTCTCCACGGGCAAGAAGAGCACACACAGATAGATGTTAGATGAAAGGGAGAAAGGAAGGAAGGAAGGAAGGAAGGAAGGAAGGAAGGAAGGAAGGAAGGAAGGAAGGAAGGAAGGAAGGAAGGAAGGAAGGAAGGAAGGAAGGAAGGAAGAGAAAAAGGATGGATGAGAAGATGGACACATATATGGCTATATGGCAGTGCAGTCAGGGCACCTCAGGGGACATATCTGCTACATCTTCTACCTAATAGAGTCCTTAGTATCCTGGTGTGACCTCCATCCAGAGAAGGGATGCCCAGCACAGGAAAAAAACCTAGGAGGGGCCACTTCTTCAGGTGATCCAAAGTCTTTTTCCTTCTTAACTCTCCTTGGAGGAGGGTGGTGACAACAGACCATTGAGAACATATAATAAAACACCCTAAAGAGGCACCAAGTCCCCCATTAGGATCAGAACAGATACCCTCCTCCAATAAATGGTGTTTTCTACACCCACACCCACGGGCAATGCCCTTCAGGAGAGCCTCCCCAGAAATGCCTTCCTTCGCTTCAGGGATGGCTCCCATGCTTCCATATGGATCACATTTCCTGTTGAGAAGTGTCACCCCAGCCTAGTGGGTGGGGACTCCAGGCCAGCTCAGGGCATGAGGAGTTCTTCTGTTATAAGAGAATGAAAGTTCAACGTTCTTAATGGGCAGATGGTCCAAATTATCCCTGGGCCACCCCACCCCCATCCCACTCCGCAGCTGCAGAAACTGCAGGGCCCATTTTCCCAACCCTGTGTGTTTATTTCTACTCTTTACAGCCTCCTTTCTTCCTTCTTGTTTGGCTTTGGCAGAGGGGACTGCAAGGCAGGAAAAACAAACATCAAGGGACCGGACTGTTTTGACCATAGCTTGGGCTTGCTCCCTTGCTTTAGAAGCAGAGTTCTCCGGCTCTGGGACCCTCTGATGCATTGCCATGGAGGTTGTGAGTCACTTAGTCCTCTACCCTGTTCTTAGAGCCCTTAAAAAGTGGCCTGAGTCCCACTCACCCATTCACGCATCTACTTTCTCACCACGTGTGGTGTGCTGAATACTTCTGCCTCTCCCTTGTTAAAGCTTGGGTTTGAGTCCGGAGGGTACCTGCCAAGATTTCCAAATTCTTGTGTACTAGAACAAAGATATAGACCATAAATAGTGATAAAATAGTTATAAAGGGCTAGAGAGCTGGAACAGGTCCCAGACTCAGAAGCCTTGAGTGCTGTCATTGTACCCATCTACGACCCTTTATAGGTCATTTCCATGGTGCTGACTTCTCAGGTGGGACTTTCTGTTTTGTTTTCTAGTCCTGCCAATTGCTTTTTCTTATATTAATCTTTTCTTGTAAAGGTATGGTCTATTATTTATTTTTGCATGTGTGTATGGGTGTATGTGCACGTGCGTGTGTGTATGCATGTATGTTCGGTGCCCACAGAGGCCAGAAAAAGGTGTCAGATCCCCTGGAGCTGGAGTTACAACCAGCTGTGCACTGTCCAACAAGCACTGGAAACCAGGTTCTGTCCCTCTGAAAGAGCAGCAGAAGCCTGCGCTCTTAAGCTCCATCTCTGTAGCCTTATATGTTAGTTTTAATGACATTCTCTGTACCTACTTTCCTGCCACACCAGGATGTTGAATGGCCATCATCTCCTCATAACATAGTGGAGGATGGGGTGCACAGGGATCATCCAGGAGAGGCAACCGCAGTGTAATAATTCCCAAAGACAGGAAACACCCGTTGGACACCTTCCCAGAGGTAACCTCCTTGTGTATTACAAGGCTAGACAGGTGGTGAGCCTATAGCTCAACTAATGCTATATCTGGCTTGCCTTAATAGTGCTGTAGCGGTTCATGAAGGCTTCCTTCAAAGTATTCCAAATACACGACCCTTCAAAAGTGTCCTTGTATTGGCAGCTTCTGAATCTCCCTGGCTGATTCCTATGTGCAGTCAGACAGGGCTTTAAATGGGAGTCAAATATGTTGTAGGTCTGACCAGTAAAGGCTGAAGACCCAGTGGAACCCTTAAACAGAGAGAAAAGCACCTTACATTTGGAGGGGGCTGCTGTTAGACAGCAGCTACCAGTGTTCAATCTGAGACACTCTGTTTGTCAAAGGACAGGCTATGGCTCTGAGCACCCCTGAAGCAGATGTGTGACCTCAGGCAAATCAACTGACACTTCTGGACCCATTTCTTCTGTTGCATGAGAGAAGCTATGATGACTAACTCATGGAGCTCTTGTGAACAACAGCAGGGCACATGTATAGAGCACTTTGCATAGCTCCCAGCATTCGGGGATGTCAATGGACAGACTTGTATCCCCTGCACAGTTCCTGCTTCACTTGAAACCTCCCCCTATGATAAGCCCAGGACTGGGCTTTGATGTGGTTTGGTGTGGGGACAGCTCTGAGCCATTCTTGACCAAGGCATGCTGGGAGTTCCAAGGCTTCTTCAGCCTGAAAACCAGCTCAGAGAGATGGCAGCTACACTGCCACTTATGTGACCCTCCTAGATCTGCCCAGGGAAGAGGGATGAAACATCTGGCTCAGTTGTGCTAAGAGTGGAAAGATATTTCACAGTTTACCCCCCAGTAAAAGCCACAAAACCCCAAACAGGGCATGCTAACGAAGTAAAGGAGCCTGTGGATGAAGAAATATCAGGGACAGCCAGAGATGCCAGTGCCCTAGAAATGAAACCAGATGCCAGTTTGAAAGTCCTGGGGTGAATTCCCAGGAGATACTGTGCCTTCCTTCCCATGCCCAGGGGTAGGATGAGCAGCTGTCAGACCCTTGGAGAGATCAGAGATTGGAGTCTGGAGTCTGGGGAGGGGCCCAAGTCCAAGCACTTCCTACCTGGTGCTCAGGGAATCATGACGCAGATCCAGACTCCTTCCCCAGGATCCTGCTTCTACATGTGTAGTTACAAGATGATGAGAGTAAAACAATGCTTGCTTTGAGAGAAGAATCCCCTCATTAGATTTATAAGGACAGCTTTAGGCGCCCAAGAAAGGCCTGGGCCATGGTGTGGAATTCCCCCATCATTCTGGAACTGCGTTGCTTAACAAATCACATCCAGTTTGCATTAGTGTGCAGGGAGTTGCTGACAGCAGGAACCAGGCTTCTGCATCCCCTCACTCCCTCCCCTGTAGCAGGCAAAGGAACCAGAAACTAGGGAGTGTGGAGGAAATGCAGAGGAGACATCCTGCTGTCTCTGCTGGGGGCCCTGCTGGGCAAGCCCTCCTCAGCAGTGCACGGTGATGCCAGAGACAAGTGAGTGCTGCTAGATGGCCTGCTGAAGTTCACAATGCTGGATGCTCTAATGATGCTCTAAGTCTTTGACACTCATGATTGCTCTAACTGCCACCCTTCTACCCATGTGTGCAGAGGTGGCACTGCTCAGTGGCACCAACACTCTAGCCCAGTCCCCGAGGGCAGAGACAGGCCACTTCTACTCATCATGGTCACAGGAGGAGACTGATAGATACTATGCAAACCTCTAGGCACGCACAGCACAGCTAGGGCTCTCAGAGGCAGGTTAGCAGCCAGCCCTTAGATGGGTGTGCCGTTGCCCCGTGTTCTGTTCTCTTAGCTGTTTCTGGGAGTCGTTTGAGTCACTTTAGGTAATGGGGCCTGGAGAAAGGCCCATCATATTGGCAAGTCAATGAGGGGGTTATTTGGAACCAAGGCGGCTCTGGGCCCACTGCCATAAATAAGGGGTCAGCTTGTCTAATGTCTCATCTCAGACATGGTCTAGGGACACCAATCCCAGACTCTCAGCTCTT
This sequence comes from Cricetiscus sungorus, assembly GCA_030556225.1. Classification (NCBI taxonomy): domain Eukaryota; kingdom Metazoa; phylum Chordata; class Mammalia; order Rodentia; family Cricetidae; genus Cricetiscus; species Cricetiscus sungorus. The sequence goes on from JANBXA010000741.1 coordinate 12,025,401, forward strand.
TTGCCTCCAATTTCCCCTCTCCACAGTTCCCAGCTCATATTCTTGAGAGATTCTGAGTGATTCTGGGATTTTCACAACAGTGGCTTGGACAGATGTTCTGAGCTAAAACAGTCCTTCTGGGCCTTCCCCACATGTAAGGAAGTGGGCACAGTACACTCCTTGATCAATTTATCAAATGTCACAGCCTTACCACATTACTTGGCAAAGTCAAATCGGCACTAGTGACACGATACCAAACAGAGTCAAACAGCAGTAACTATTGCCACAGGGAAAAGAATTCTGCACAAAATGAGTTCTCTCTTGATGTGAACAGAAGTGACATGTGCTAAAGGATGGAGGGGCCAAGAAGGAGGGGAAGGGTTTGGCGGGGCCAGGAAAGTGGAGTTACAAAAAGTAGGAAAGGGGATAGTGCCAGGACAGTCCCTATGGGCTTGGTAATCAAAGTAGGCTACTCTTGTTGGACAGGTGCTGGAGACAGAGGTCTTATGTAGATGAAAGTTTCTGTCCATTGGGTACCACATGTAGATGGAAGTTTCTGTCTGGCTGGTCCCATAGCTGTTTAGTCCCCAGGAAACACATAGAGGCTTATATTAATTATAAACTGTTTGGCCAATGGCTCAGGCTTCTTACTGGCTAGCTTTCTCTTAATTATTAACCCATTTCTATCAATCTGTGTGTCTCCACGTGGTCTTGACTTACTGGTGATGCCTGGATCTCTTGTTTCCACAACAACTACAGTCTTGCCTTTAGTGCTCACCTGGGAGGCCTCGAGCCCGCTTCAGGAACTTACTGTTGGCTTTGACAGCACCTTTAAGCTGGGTTGTGGTGATTCTGGGGCATTGATTTAGAGTTGTTGGAAATGATATTTATGTCTTCTTGAAGTCCTTTTAGGCCAAGGTTGAAGTCTAGTTAGGAGAAGGCTTCAAAGGGACCTGGCTGGGCTTTCACCAAGAAGAGACTTTTTGCCACTGACCCTTTCATCAGGCTGGGAAATGACGGTGGCAGTGAAGGAGTGAGGAAGATGGTCTCATGTGTCAGATCCAAAAGGTCACTAGCTACCTGCCTTGATGGGCCCTGCCCATCCAGCTCCTCCCCAGACACACTCCCCTCCTCCCTACCTGGGCTGCTGCCTCAGATGTAAAATGGCCAAGCTTAGCAGGGCTGACCTAGGATGATCTCACAACACTGTGTCCAAAAATGATGGGATCATACACCTGTGTCCTTGTCTCTAGCTAGCTGGGCCCTGAAAGTTAAGATGGGTCAAGAGAAGGACAGGAGTCTTGAGGTGCTCAGATGGGCTTTCTGGTCCTCCTCACTCATGAAGGCTTTTGTCCACCTATGCAGCCCTGCCCATCAAAACGGTTTAGTACTCAAGGCTAGCCTAGACCAACACTGAGCATCCAGGGCTGCCATTGCAAGGGGAATAGTGCAAGCACATGTAGCCTGAGGATGAGAGCTTCCCAGAGCAATCTCAAGTGGAGTCCTCTGGTCTGAGGAATGCCAGCCCCTGCTTAACTCCAGGCTTAACTGACACCAGCTTCTCTTGGTGGGATGACCCAGCACTGGGAGTGAAGAAAAGAGGGGCTCCCGGGAAGAGGGAGGCCTGGCCTCCCAGAAACAGCTGCTCCCTCAATCTCAGTTTCCTCATCTCTGCACAGGTGGGGGGGGCACCCTGTGGTCCTCTCCTTTACATCTACTGGTTTGCCTGGGTGACTCAGGATGAAAGACAATGCTTTTGTTTCCATAGTCCTTTGGAATGTGTTTGGGAGTTCCAGAGGTGCATCAGGATAGAGAACTAAATGAGCAATTGGAAATGCATATACTGACCTATTATAAGAAATGAATAAGTAATGCACAGGTCAGGGACCGACTCACTAGGCTTTCTTCCAGTGCTGAGGCTGGTGTGTCCTCCCCCTGCCCAACGTAGCAACACATTACTTCCAACATCACTGGGCAAACCTGTGCCCCGAAAGGGTGTTGCAGTCATCACGGTTCACTCATAAGACTCAGGGGGAGCTGGTGTGTTTCTCTGAATTTCTAGCAACACGTGATAGCCCCAGGGTAATTAAAGTAACTTTCCCAAGTTTCTGTTCTGTCACTGTTCTAAGGCGGATTAGCAGGCCCTGCTCAGATCTCAGTAATAACGGGTGACCCTGAGAGAGAAAAAAGAGCATGGCACTGGCCCTAGGCTAAGTACCCAGTGCAGACCCCAGCTCTCCGACTCACAGGAATGGCTTGGATGAGTCACATTACCTCTCCAGGCCTCTGGTCCTTCGTGTGTCACATGAAGGCTTTATGCCATCTCAAAGTCTTGGCCATCTGGCAAATTCCATGCTTTTCTGTCATTTGTGATGATTGGGAAAGCCCAATGGTTGCGTCACCATTAACTAAAATGGCTCTATTTGCTACGTGACAGGACATATAATGCCCACGGCTAAGCTGCCCCAAGCCCCGAGAAATGCAGAACTTCATAGTCCAGACCCACTCTTTCTTCCATGGCCTGACTCCAAGCGTGTCCCTTTCTGTTTTTACTTGAGAGGCAGATCTGGGGTGTTCTTCAGGAGCATGGGTGAGGACTATAGAGTTGGCACCAGTAGTAGCCTGAGTAATAGGCAAGGTAATTCAGCAGGTCTAGAAACAGAAGGCAGTTTCTAGGAGCTGGGGTAGCAAAGTAGAAAGCCATAAACAGAGGTCAGAATCACTGCCACCCCAGACAACTTGTAGGTCAAACAATGAGCCTGTTGCCCTGCAGCCTATGGCTGCAAGAAACCAATTGCCTGCCCTGGTCACTTTACCAGTTTCTTCCAACCAATGCTTCTGGGCTAAGCCTTGGGGTGACTGCAGCCTTCTCGATATAAAAGGGAAGACCTCCACCCTCACACACTGTGGGGCCCACAATCCCCAACCCCAGAACAAAAGGGGAAAGAACTGAGATCCAGCCTGTGAGCATCTCAGCTAAGTTTGGGAGGGTGGAGGCAACAAAGAGAAAGCTCTGCCCAAGATCTGCCCAAGAGCTGCAGGTTGGAGACAAGCTGTCAAGTTGGGATAACCATCCGCCATGTTTCAGATGAGGAACAATTGCTTAAGCAATTGGGGCATGGCAGGGAAGCCATGGTGGGGAATGCATGGGGGCAGGAGAGCGAAGCAAGCTGGTCATAGTGACATCAGGAAGCAGAGAACAAACAGGACATTGGGCCAGGCTTGTTTCCCACTCCCTCCAGAGGCTCTACCTCCTAAGAGTTCAAAACTTTCCAAAGAGTACCACAGTAGCCTGCAGGAATATTCCGCATTCAAACCATTATACAGACTGAGGCTGCCTTTCAGGTACTGGATCTGGTTAAGTGGAGGCTGACGTATTAAAGATGGGGCGGGAGCATTTCTGGATAATGGTAATTATTTAATAGGAAAACTCCACCTGAGAAACTACTGGGAAGAAGCCAGGTTGAAATCCTCTACTCACAGAAAACTTAAATTTCTAAGTGAGACACAACACTGTACTTGGCCTAGAGACACATTCTTGGTGGAAGGCTTGGTGACTCCCCCAGATAAGTTGATGGAAGTACCCTCACCCTCAGGCCTGTTCCCACTCTGTAGCCTCCATGTCCCTTTGCAGGGCCCAGGAGGCCAAGGACTGTTGAGGGAACTGTGTCTGGAACAGAGTCCCCAAATTGGGACAGTTTGTACCTTAACCAGGAAAACCTCAATGTATGTGTTTCTCTTGTTCATCAATCAAGGTGGCACCTCACCTCCTCCCCACCTCCTTCCTTGTCTACACTTCTAAGATGATGCCTTCCCCACCCTCTACTCCCGTCTTCTATCCCTATCTATACACATAATGCTGCTTGGAAATACATATATCAAGACGGGGTCTTACCATGCAGCCCAGGCTGGCCTAGGAACTAATGCTACTCCAACTTCAGCCTCCCAAGTGCTAGGATTACAAATGTGTGCCATGACACCTGGGTTTCCTACGCTTTTGTCAGCTTCCCTCCTCCTCTGGTGTCAGCTTCATGAAGGCTCACCCTTTGCTCATGTACGTATCCACTGTACTCTAACAGATGCTTGGCCATCCATTTGGCTGTGTGTGTAAGGGAACAGGCTAGGCAAAGCACAGAAGCCAAGCCAGGGACTCCCTGAACATCAGCTACATCTCCTTGTCGCATTCTAGCTCTTCCTCCTGCTCTCACCTGACCCTCAACGCTGCCTGGCTTACTCTGGAACCGGTAGCCTCCTCCCGCCTGCTCTAACCTCACATGGGCTTCCATTCTCAGCCTCACTGCACAGCACGAACCACAGTCTCAAGTGACCTGGTGTTGACAGAGGCACGGCAGGTCTGGAGAAACCTATAGCCAACCTGAAGCCAAGCCTCAGGCAGGAGGTGTCACCGGTTTCCCCCTTACTGTCCCCAGAGAGTTTCCCTGGTCACACATAGCTTCTGGGTTCCACCTTCCCTCTACAGTCTCCTCTTCAGTGTTCTCCCACTGTGCCCCCATCCCCATGTTCCCCTGAGTGCTGGCAGGAGCTGTGTTTCCGGTAACTGTCAGGGGTGTCTAATTGCCTGGTCCACAAAATGAATGAAAATTGCCTGGTCCAGTGAAATGAAACTCACATAATATGCAAAGAGAGTTTTCTAGTCAATTTTGCTAAGAACTTAAACTCTTTTTTAGAAATCAGTAGGCAAGAAGAAAGCTGACAAAGACTAAGACTAAAGCTGGGCATGGTGGCATACAGCCATAATTTGGAGGCATTTGGGAGGGTCAGCTAGGCTCCATGGGACCCTGTCTCAAAATGAGGCAAAACAAACCAAACAAACAAACAAAAACAAAACAAAACAAACAAACAGACAAAAAAAACAGGAATGACACTCTATGACCTTATACCTCATGGCTTTAGCCTTAGCTCCCTCTTCCCTGTATGGAAGAAGGGTCATTGACAAGGCTGGGTGGCGTCCTGGGGTATCCAGAGACAGGTAATAAAGGTGATTCTCCTTGCAGATGGTGTGGATTTCACAATGATTCGCCTGGTGAATGGCTCTGGGCCACATGAGGGCCGAGTGGAGGTGTACCACGATCGTCGCTGGGGCACAGTGTGTGATGATGGCTGGGACAGGAAGGATGGGGCCGTCGTGTGCCGCATGCTGGGCTTCCATGGTGTTGAGGAGGTGTACCGGACAGCTCGCTTTGGGCAAGGTAAGGATAGTAAGGTACGGTACAGATTGGATGATGTGGAAGAAAGCCATAGATTCTAGGCCAAGTCTTTTCCCTCAAAGCCTATGTAATCTTCATGTAATCTTGCCAACTGTTCCCTGGGGGCACCTATCCCTCACTCCTGTTCTCAGTACATACCTCATACTTATAAACACTTCCTTCCTATAGACCTTGAACAGACAGAAACTTGGGTAGACTTGAACCCAAAACGATAGTTCCCAGTGCATGGGTCAGATCTCTTGCCTGTTTAGTTCTGTGCACCGTTCCTCGGCTGTGTGCACTTGGGTCTGGCCTCTCTCTACTCTGTGTCTCAGTGTGATTGTCTGGAAAAGAAGCCTACAGATTCTGGGATGCTTTCCAGCCTGGGCCCCTGAGGTCTAAGATGCTGCCACTCAACTGTCACGAACACCTGCACTCCAATGTGCAGGGGACTAGGATTTGGGTTGATCGTATCACACTCAGCTGCTGGGTGTGTCTGGTGGACTAGTGGTTGTAAGGTGCCAGGCAAGCTTACTGTCTTGCCTAAGGTTGAAGTTTTCCATTGCTCTGAGCTAAAGTAGTTACAAGGAGTTGTAGTGTAGCATGAGGAGAGAAGGTGGGTGACTTGTCCTCTACTAAATGGATTGTCCCTGAAGGCCCCACTCCTCACAACTGCCTAGCTTTTCATTCTGTGATAAGCTGCTGAAGTTCTTGCTCTGCAGGTCATCTACAGAGTCCAGGCACATATTGGTTCTTGGGATCACCTGATGAGGCCAGACCCAAGTGCACACAGCCGAGGAACAGCTTCGAGTGTATTGACCTTCTGAGGCTGGACACTAGCCAGTCCCGGCAGAGCTCCAGGCTGGGCTTCCAGTGTCCACATCCTGCAAATGCATGTGGGATGGGCAGCCATGGGCCTGTTCTTTATTTGTTAGGTCCCTTTATTTGCTTTGGGTGTGACTAATCCCACAGAGCTCTTGGGCCTGCCGCCTTTTCCTGGGTAATTTGTGAAGTGATGTGTTTTCCAGGAGACATTTAATCTTGGAGTTATTGCTGTGCCTCAAAGAGCTTTATTGTGTAAGAGCCAGAGAGAGGCTCTGGTGAAGACAGGGCCCAAGCAGATGGCAAAAGGAGGCCTCTGCTCCTTGTTCTGTTCCTGATTCACTGCATGGCAACCCTGTGATAGAGGACATGAAAACTCTCCATGGAACATGTCTAAGAAGCTTAATTCATACAGTTGGTTTAGTCAATAGCACTGTGGCTTAGATGGTCCCTTGAACCTCTTTGTGAAGGGATGTCAGGGGCCGATCTAGAATGAGTGACAGAGCTGAAGGTTTTCACAGTCTCAATGATTGCACTAAAAAAGAGAGGGATTGTCTGGCTGTGGAGGAGGATGCAGTGTACAGGTCAGTTATGGGCCTAATCCCTGAGCTGCCTCTCCTATCGGCTTCCATGGATACCAAAGCCCTTCCCAATACAGAGACATCTTGCTGACTAATATGGGGTGACAGCCAGCAACACAGGAACCTCAGATAAGACCCTCAACCTTGTGCTTTATGCTCCTTTGTTGTGTTTATTGTTTTGTTTTTAATGATTGTGACTACAGTGAGATACATAACCAACTCAAGGAAGGAAAGACATGGTTTCAGAGAGTTGCAGCCCTTCCATGTACGGAAGGCATGATGACAGCCACTGCTAGTGATAGTGGGAAATGGACCCTCTTCCATTCTAGTGGACTGGACAACAGAAATCAGGCTGGAACCAGGGGGTAGTATATAACTTTCAAAGCTTTAGTGATCCACTTCCTTTTGCTAAATAGGCTCCACCTCTTAAAGGTTCTACAGTTTTTCCAAACAGAGGAAAAGGAAACAGATGCTTAAAATATGACCCTGGGAAGGAGGGAGGGAGGCACTAAAGCTTCAAACTACACATCATAGACCTAACAAGGGTGCTGGGTGACCAGCAGGCCAGTTTTGCCCAGGACTTACCAGCGCTCATAGGAAAAGTCCCATACGCTGGAACACTCCTCCCACTTTGAAATGCACCCTTGCCATGGTGCTGAGCCCTGGGTTGAGGCATGGTGCACGACACAGCCTTGATTTTGCTACTGTCACCAAGGCTTATGAAGTAACAGAGTTCAGCCTCTGTAAAAATGCAGTCTCTGCCTTAGCAGGACAGGGCAGGACCTGTGGCTCTGCATATCTTACAAGCTCTGGTGATATAAGCACTGGCAGCCCAAGGCCCCACTTTGGGTAGCAAAATTACTGCTTCCATGGGGGTCATGAAGTTAGTCATCCTTCTATAAGGCCACCAGCATCCAGAGCTGGACATAGCCATCAACATAAAGAGCCCACCAGCAAACCCCAGGCCCCTGCTGCCCAGCTCTTCAGTAGGAGAGCAGGGTAATTGGCACACCCTGCTTCATTCTCCTCCACAGACTTCTAGGAAAGTCCTCTATTTGCTCTGGAAGGTACCCTAACCCATTATTCATAGAACAATATCAACACCAAGTTTACACCGTGCAGTGGTCTGATGCTCTTCTGTGACAGCCCGTTAAAGCATCAGGCTCTGCATGTGTGACCACCTTCAGACCAGCACACTGACCCATTACAGCTGGCTGGACAAGACTAGCTGCAAGTCTTAGGCACTCTGTATTTGAGGGACTTAACCTAATGATCTAATGGGTTGAGGATGTCTGACTACAATGTCAGATTTGGGGATTCTTTATCTTCCTGGAACTATGGTCTTGGGCTCACAGAATGGGACCATGAAGCAATGGTGGTGTTAACAAACTCAGTTCTAGATCACTGGATAATCCAGGAGTCGAGCTGCCTGACATTACCCTTCTGATTGGATACCTATTTGTATCCAGATAGTGTAGCTCAGTGTCAGGACAAGTCAGTCATTAAGTGTGAGCCTGGGGATAAGTGGGTGGGTAGCAAGATTTTGGTTGGAAACAAGACTCTGCCAGTTATAAGCTCTGTGATCTGGTACCAATTACTCTCTGAGCCTAAGTTTTTGCACTTACAGAATTTGTTTCTTACTATCTACCATAAAGTATAATGGTAAGGGCGATGGAGGCTTGTGTCTGTAAGAGGCCTGATTCATAGAGATGCAAACACTAATATCATCTCTTAGTGTTATTCTACCTATAGGAAGCGAAGCCTATAGGTAGATGCATTCTCTGGAGAGCAGAGAGAGGAAAATGGTCTCCACCAGATTTGAGAAGTACCTGCAGGGACAGACAGGCATGGTCACATCATTTACAGGCACATTCCCTGTTCTCCTTCCTTCTGCTTCCCGAATCACTGCTAAGGAGTATGTGTGTCTCTTCACAGGCACCGGGCGGATTTGGATGGATGATGTGAACTGCAAGGGCACGGAGCTCTCCATCTTCCACTGCCAATTCGCCAAATGGGGCGTGACAAACTGCGGGCATGCTGAGGATGCTGGAGTGACTTGTACTGCTTTCTGAAAGTAGGCACAGCCCAAAGCCAGGGCGGTGCCGCGACCACATTCCTGTGTCTCTGGGGTAGGAGGATTGCTTGCAGCTACCTAACCATGGCTCATGACCAGTCCAACACCACCCCCAACCCTGCTGCCAATTGGCCCTACTCTGGATCCAAGGTGACCGGTTGTCACTCTCCTTCCAGACAACTCCAAAGTGCTCTGTGGGACCTATGTTCTGTCTTTCCTTTCCACCAGCGGAACCACCAGTATGCTCGGCTATCTGAAGACTCTCCACAAGGCCTAGGCATCTATGTTACAGGCCGTCTCTTGGTTACAGCTGGATGCTGATATGATGTTATAGGCAAGAACAGCTATGGAGGTGGGAGGTGTTAAGAGTCACTCGATTTGCAGATAAATCCTAAATTCCAGAGTTTCACCATCCACCTCTCCAGCAAGTAGAAACCCATAATGACTCTGTTTCCCATCTTTACCTCTGCCTCTCCACACTGTTAGTTTGAGGAAGGAGCAGATGAGAAGCCAGCTATAGGAGACATAAGAAAATGCCAGTTACCCAAAGAAACCAGGCTGGAGCTGGGAAGAGAGGGGGATAACTAACCGTGCTGTGCTACAGAGTATCTTGGGTGCTGAAGTCACTTAACCACTTTGCCGTGTTAATACTGGGCTTGTCAATCAGGGCAGGACCCTGCCTCCAGGTAGTGCTCACCTGGCAGATTCATCTGGCTTCCAAGTTAGAAGACCAAGAATGACCAAGACTGAGACCAGGTTCCTCCATGAAACTTGGTGTATATAGCAAGTACATGTGTAGATCAGACAGGATGGGTTTCTAAGTCAAACTTCCACATAGGAAGGCTGATTTGGAGGGTGGCATGGGAGCTATCCACATTAACCTGAGGTCATCAGTCATTAGAGGCTGTGTCCCAGGATGGTTGGTGACGTTGTACCGTCCAGACCTCTTTAAATATAATCCTGTGGTCGGAGGAAAATAGACTTGATAAGTCCCCCAAGGGTAGAAGTGTGAATTCCCTATCACCTTCCCTGGGCGGCTTCAAACCTATGAGCCGCACCCCACATGTTCTGCTGTTAACACGAGGAAGCTGAACTAGATGGTACAAGTGTTCTAGAATTCGGGGAGCTATGGTATAGCAATTGAAGGCAGACCTGACTGGCTATAGTAGAGTTACAAAAGCAATCTCATGTCCTATGAGATGAGCATTATCTTGCTTAGGGTGAGAAAGACTTAGGTAAATTCAGGTGTAGTTTCCCCCAAAGATCCTGGCTGGCTACTATGCCAATATGTGGTTTTGATCATTCTTGCTTGCAATATGCGTTACTCACTACTGTTCTCATGATCTGACCAACTGTTATGTTTACATAACATGCATGTATTCATGCATCTTCTTCCAGAGCCAATGTATGTATACCTGTATAAGTGTGGCGCCCTCTATTACATAGCTCAGCACATCACAATGGTTATGTTTTAAAAGATATGCTAAAGGTTGTTATTTTTCAAAAAAGATATTTTAAGAGTATGTAAACATCATGTTGATAATTCTGGGAAAGAACGCTGTTACCCCAATGGTGATGACTCTGGTAACTTTCTTACTTAGTCTTTACAGGGGGGAAACACAAGTTTGGTTTTATATCTATAAAAACAATATTGAAAAGTATTTTAAACATAAAAATAAAAGTCGACTAGTTTACAGACCTACCTATGAGGACATGGAAATGACCGTGGACTGTATTTCAGGGACTAATGGAAACTAGGCCTAAAATACTTCAGACCTTTTGTAAGAATGAATTTCAATAAAGCAAACATTTGAAAAAGATGTCACTAACAAGTGGTTGTATTAGTCAGGGTTCTCTAGAGACAAAGAAATTACAGGATGAATCTCTCTCTCTCCATATATATATGAATTTATTGGAATGGCTTACAGGCTGCAGCCCAACGATGGCTAGTAATGAATGGAAAGTCCAAGAATCTAGTAGCTGTTCAGTCCATGAGGCTGGGTGTCTCAGCTTGTCTGCTGGGATTTCAAAGAAGGAAATGAATGTTCTGACAGAACACCCTTCCTCCTTCCATTGTCCTAATATAGTATTCTAAAAGAAGGTGTGACCCAGATTAATGGTGTGCCTTCCAGTCTCAAGGTCTGGATTAAAGGTGTGTCATTCAGCCTCCAGACCCAGATCAAAGGCATGTTGTCTTCCTGCCTCAAGATCCATATCATAAGTGTGCCCTCCATTTCTGGATTATAGTTCATTCCAGATATAGTCAAGCTGACAACCGTGAATAGCCACCACAGTAGTCCATCTTATCTTTTTCATGAAAAGCCAGGGAGTGTGGAGAAGGCAATCTGATTATTTTCCATGGAGGGTTGTTAGCATGTGTTGTACATTCAAAGACTCCTCCATGCTTCCAGAAGACATTTAACACACATGTCTAGACTGATAACACCTAGTCTGTTTCCTATTGTTGTAACAGAGTATCTGAGATGAGGTATATTTATAAAGAAGAGAAGTTTTCCTCTCTACTAAAAGCCCCAAACTGGGCAGCCATATCTGGCCAGGGATTTGTGTTGCTTCAACTCATGGCAGAAGGAAGATGACACGTGGGTCTGTCCCACCGAGACCAAGCATGGGGACAGGCTTGCTTTGGAACAAACCTGAACTACTATCACTAAATTGGTCCTGTGAAAAGGGTGTTTCTTGGGAGAAAGACACTTGCCCATGCATGAGGACTCCATTTCTGTTACCCAGACACCTCCCCAAACTGCCACATCGAGGAGTCAAGGTTTCAACACATGCATGTGTGTAGGACACACTCAAATTGCAGCAGAACCATGGTATTTAACCACATTTGGTGGTCACCAAAGAAAACAGGTTCCAAGCAGCAGAACAGCCCTCAGGGCCCATTCATGACAGGGTGGTTTTGAACTTTACTTGGTCTCAGGCAAAAGGAATTGTTCCTGTTTGTACCTGACAAAGGAAAGGTGTCATAGCCCCTCTTCTATATCTGTGAAGAGACACCACAATCACTGTTGCAACTGCACGGCCTGGGACCGAGATTGGCGGAGGGTGTCGGGATTGAAACACTTAACAGACCACCATGAGAAGTTTAAAAAGAAGCTGCTGTCACTGTTTATTACAGAGAGTAATGGGCTTATATACCCAAGCCAGGGGATGGGCTAAGCACAGGAGGAAGTCAAGCACCACCCACACCTGGGATCAAGGCACACCTGCACTGTACACTGGAAAGTTTTGAAAACAACCTTGTTTGCTCAATCTTGTTTGCACAGAAGTTCTACAGCTGGGTGGGGAGGAAGAGAGCTGTGAGGGACAAGTACTTAAATTTCCCAACAGTTCCCCCTTTTTTATTTTTTAAATGAAGTGATACCTGGCTTAGGTCACCTGGGGAACAAATACCTTACCCGACATAGGGAAATGCTCTCAGCACTCCCTGTCTTAGGCGGCATTGATCCCGCTAGGAGTTGCCTGCCATTGGTTATCGCTTCTCCACCGTCTGCAGCCATACTTTAGCTGATTCAGGTTACACTGCCAAGGCCATGAGTGCCTGTCAGGCGACACTTGCCTAGCTATTGTACTGGCTACAGAATCCAGATGCAGGCATCGATACCCAGGACCCCGAGTAGGGATAATGCAATAGACCCCAACCAGTGCTGTACCTATTCCCCAACATGGGACATGAAATTTTTATCAAGTTTGTTTTTAAAACCCCCTTTTCAGTCATTTTTCTCTGTAAACAATATTTGGGAATTTGGGGTTTTTCTTTCCAAACTGCTTCTTGCTGATAGGGGGCACAGTCATGGGGATCCTAAGAAGATGCAGAAATCCTTGCTGAAGTAGTCTGCAAGGCTGCCTTGTCCCAGCTGTTTTGAATGTTGGATCACCTGGGATGCTGTTTCAGGGGGTCTTGCTTGATCAAGCCATGTTAGTCTGGAAGGAATCCACAGCTTTTTATTTTCTGTGGTAACAAAAATAGAAATCCTTTTCCCAGTAACATGTCCTTGGACTTAAACTTTGAAGTCAAAGCATTCTTAAAATCTATAAATTGGATTAATCCAGCAGCATTTCTTTTAACAGTTGTTGCTATTTCCTCATCTCCCTTATCTGAAGAAAGACCCTCATGACTATGTCCCCTATGAGTTTTTTTTTTTTTTATGACAAAGCTTCAGCTTATGGCAGAGTTCTTCAATTTCCTTTATTAAAGTTTCCTCCCCTGAGTCCTGGGACTGAGAAGATGTTAACCATTTTGTATCATTTATTTTTACTGGGGATCTGACTAATTGCTACTTTTTGTCTGGTTTCCTCCTCTTGGACCTCTCTAAAAGCCTCCTTAGTTGTCTCTAGTTGTTTTTTCATTTTAACTTTGTCTGTTAGTAAGGCATCTTTGACTAACATCCACAAGGAGAAGGTAGCTATCAGAATGCTGTCAAGGCTCTCTTTATGTACCTTCTTCTGTAGGTCTGATTTTACTTGTTCCCAATCAGGAACAGTAAGTCCTCCCCCAGTCAGAAACCAAGGACTAACTTTCTCTATGGTGTCTGCAGCTATTTTAATATCTGTTCCTTGTTGTTTTAAAAATCTTTCTTATTTGTTCCTTCGTTTCATTCTTACTTGAAGCAATTCCCATATTGTTGTATATACCTTGTTTACCCCAATGCACTCCTGCCAGCTACAGAGTGACCCCGTCCACGATTCCTCACTTTCCATATCTCGGTGGGACCTCCACTTGCCACGCCCAAGTACCGAGCTAACTGGAGGGTGTTGGGATTGAAACACTTAACAGATCACCATGAGAAGTTAAAAAGAAGCTTCTGCCACTGATTATTACAAAGAGTAATAGGCTTATATACACAAGCCAGGGGGTGGGTTGGCTAAGCATAGGAGGAAGTCATACACCACCCACACCTGGGGTCAAGGCACACCTGCACTGCACACTGGAAAGTTTGGAAAACAACCTTGTTTGCTCAACCTTGTTTGCACAGAAGTTCTACAGCTGGGTGGGGAGGAACAGAGCTGTGAGGGACAAGTACTTAAATTTCCCAACAAATCACAGCAACTTTTATAAAGAAAAACATTTAATTGGAGCTGGCTTACAGTTCAGAGGTTTAGTTCACTATCTTACGAAGGGAAGCATGGCAGTGTTCAGGTGGACATGATGCTGAAGCCATAGCTGAGAGTTACACATCTGGATCAGCAGGCAGCAGGAAAAGAGAGACACTGGGTCTGACTTGGGCTCTTGAAACCCCAGAGCCCACCCCCAGTGACACACATCCTCCAAAAAACCCACACATTCTCAAACAAAGCAATACATCCCAATATTTCCCTATGAGCCTATGGGGGCCATTTCATTCAAACCACCACAACCAAAGGACATCTGTGTTTTAATTCCCACCTCTAGAATTTCACCTGGGAACATACTTCCTTTGGGATACCATGGATGCAGCCCAGTTAGGTACTGAGTGCAGTTCCTGGGCCCTATCATCTAAAGATGGGTAGGCATGTTCCAGGCCCAGAATCACAGCAGCCTGTGAGGGAAGGTCTGAGCACTACAGTCCTGTAGCAGGCTGTCTTTTGGGCTACCCAAATCATGACATGAAGGCATTATTAGTTTTGAATGCTCAGCCTTAGCTTATGCCATTTCTGGCTAGCTTTTCTTTCTTTCTTTAATTTTTCTTCTTATTTTACATATCAATCCCAGTTCCTTCTCCCTCCCATCCTCTGTTGTTCTTCCCAACCCCCTATCCCATTCCCCATCCACTCCCCAAGGAGGACGAGGCCCTCCATAAGGGATCATCAAAGTCTTTCAAATCACTTGGGGTAGGGCCTAGTGTCTCCAGGCTAAGGGAGTATCCCTCCATGGGGAATGAGCTCCCAGAGTCTGTTCCTGAACTAGGGATACATCCTGGATCCATTGTCAGAGGTACCATAGACTTCCCAGGCCTCCTAACTAACACCCATGTTCAGGGGGTCTGGGTCTGTCTTATGCTGGTTTCCCAGCTGTCAGTCTGGGGTCCATGATCTCCCCCTTGTTCAGGTCAGCTGTCTCTGTGGGTTTCTGTAGCCTGGTCTTGACACCTTTGCTCATCACTCCTCCCTCTCTGCAACTGGTTTCTGGGAGTTCAGTTCAGTGTGAGTGTCTGTTTCTGCTTCCATCAACTACTGAATGAAGGCTCTAGGATGACATATAAGGTAGTCAGTCATCAATCTCATTATCAGGGAAGGGCTTTTAATGTAGCCTCTCCATTATTGCTTAGATTGTTAGTTGGGGTCATCCATGTAGGTCTCTGGAGATTTCCCTAGTGCAAGATTTCTCTTAAAACCTATAATAATTTAGCTTTTTTCTAACTTAAGTTAACCTGTTTTTTTTTTTCTTTTCATCTACATTTTGCCTCAGGGATTTTTACCTTTCTGCATGTCCTACTCTGTGTCTGCTGGCTGGTAGCTGCCTGGTTAGCCCCAAGCATCTCTTCTCTTTCTCCCTCTTCTTCTCCTTCTCCTTCTTTCATTTTCTTCCTCTCCCTCTCTCTCTCTTTCTCTCTCTCATCTAGATCTCTCCTCCTGCTTATTCTCTATCCCTCTTCAACCTAGCTATTGGCCATTCAGGTTTTTATTAGACCAATCATGTTCCTTAGGCAGTCAGGATGAAACAGCAACATGTTTACATAATTAAACAAAAGTAACATACCTTTACACAGTTAAAATAATAGTCTGCATCATAAATTAATATAACACATCTTTGCCTAGTTAAAATAATATTTCACAACATAGTCTGCCCAGATGCTCATGGTAGCAGCTCCGGGAAGTCCTCACACCCTGAGTTTGCTGTGGGCCACTGCAGTGCTAAAACACAACAGAGATTTCTGGAAATCTATCAAGGAACTACCCTTTCTTCCTCTTTCCAAAGGCCTGAAAATTAGCCTGCATTCATGTCAGAGTGATTCTGGCTGTGTGAATCAGGGCCCTGCAGGAAGGCAGCACCCACCACCTTTTGTTGTCCTCTCTACTGCCCAGAAGTCAAACACAGCCATTTCCAGTAGACAAGCATGCATATATTTTTGGACAAGTTTTGGAGCCCCTACCCCAAGTTTCTTCAGTGACTCTGATGACAAAATAGTAGAAGTCATGCTAACATTCCATAATAGATCCAGAGTGTGAGTCAGTTCGGTTCTCTTTGTAACAGCTCTCCAGCTGAACCCTTCTGTAGAACATGCCACAGCTACACTTTGCATGCCCCTCTCTTCCTCCACCTATGGCTTTGTGGAGTTAGAGTGGGTTTTGCCTGTCAGCCCCTTGTTAGTCACCCCTCTCCACCAAGTCAAATAGGTAAAGGAACTTTCTAGAACATTTAATCTCCTGGGGGAGACCTTGGACAGGTACAAGAGGAGCCAGTAGTGTGGGCTCTCATCATAGATCTTTCTCTAGAAGTTGTACCAGCCACATGAACACCATACTTGCGCTGATGAATGTTGAACTGTCATGGCTTCACAGGAATGCCTGTCCACCTTTCTGGAACCTTCTCTATGTTGTTCTCTTCTTAAGCACTGAGAAATTCTGCAAACCTCAGCCTCTGAGCTCCAATCACCATTCCTCGCCTCCACACAGCTGTTAGACTCAGCTTGTTCCTGATGCTGCAGAGGAAGAATCTAGGCCAAGGTCGAGCTGCCCCCTTGCTCTCCTCCTCTCTGGGATCACAGTCTTTGTGTTACATGTTGTTCAATGTCTTAAATGATAGGTTTCAAGAAAGTTGTGCAATTTGCAATTTTCCAATTATGTCAGAAGGTGAGTAATTCTGGTAAATATCCCCCAAGGCCAGGACTAGAAGTCTTCCCTGTGGCTATTTACTGGTCCAGGAGAAGCATAAGAGAACGTCTCTGTTCAAACACAGCTCCATTTGGCAAAATGAGCTGTGGAGAGATCTGATAGGAAGGGGTGACTGAACAAGCTTTCTGTAGCCTTCACTCATGGCCCCTCCCTCCCAGCCCCTCCCCTCTGGACTCCCAAGGCTCTCCATGAGTTCTCCTTTAGTAGTTGAAGAATTAAGCCATGGGTGAGCAACAAGGAAGCCATTTCAGTACAAACACAAACTGATTTATACCAGACAGATGTCCGAGGAGGCTGTACAGCAGTTGCTTATGTTGTGGCCCCAAAGAGCTGGTAAACACTTCAGTGGCCCCTTCCCCAGCTCACTTGCCTCTCTGGTCCTGTATAGTCCTCACCAGAGGCAATTTCTTATTGCCCAAGCTGTGTTCTCTGTGAACAGAGACAGTACCTGCTGTCTGTCATCCCCCGGCTCCATTCCTGACGACATGGTTGTGGTCCTGAGGGCAGACCTCACACTTCTGCAGTGGATCAAGCAGTCACTTTCATGGGTACTATGAGAACATTCTGTCCTTGCAGAAACTCAAGCTCTGTCCATAGGGAAGTGGCGTGAACTCAGTTCTTACACCCTTTGTTTATGCATTTGCTTGTCATGCGCTGGTTGAGTATGTACCACGTGTATCACTTCTCAGCCTTTTGGCTAAGATCAAGAGGAGTATGTACCATGTGAGGCCCGTTTACCGTGATTAACAGGCATTAACAGGACCTGCCTTGCATTCTTTGAAAAACAGCAAGAGAGAAAAGAGCACATGTGTACAAATCTGGTCCCTGTGATGGAAGAAACTGTTCTTGTCACTGCCTTTTCGGTATAACCCTGAGCACCCAGGGAGAATACTATCCATTGACAGCAAACACACAGTGATGTAAAGGTACTTGTTTGCGAAGCACAACAGCTCATTGGATAAAAACACAATTAAAGTGTTCCCCCACTGCCTACCTCTGGGTTCCTACCTGGATCCTTCAACATCAGGCCGTGATGTGGAAGTGTGAGCCAAAGAAACCCTTTCCTTCCTAAGCTGCTTTTGGTCATGGAGCTTTAAAATGACAAATAAGTCGGGTGTGGTGACACACATCTGCAATCTCAGCTAGTCAGGAGGCCAAGGCAGGAGGACCGAAAACACAAGGCCTGTCTGGGTTACATAGTGAGTTCAAGGTTAACCTGAGTAAGTTAGCAAGGCCATTTCAAAATAAATATCTCAAAGGACCAGGATGTACCTCAGGGACAGAGTGCTTCTTTAGGGCATGCAAGACCTGAGTTGGGTCCTTCATACCACACAAACCAGTAATAATAATGGCTAATCCGATGAAATATGTTTTAAAACAAATGAAAGTATTTGGAATGCAGCCATATAGGAGAATGTGCAAAAGACTATCATAACCGAGTTTATGCCAGTGCAGTTTTGGGAAACTAGGTGGACTACAGTTTAAGACATATATGGAAGCCAGGCAGTGGCTTTGATCCCAGCACTCAGAGGCAGAGACAGGCGGATCTCTGTGAGTTCAAGGCCAGTTTGGTCTACAAAGCTACACAGAAGGAACCCTGTCTTGAAAAACAAAACAAAGCAAGACATATGTGGAAACAGAATCAAGAGAAAGACCTGAATAGTGCGGTTCCAAGAGAACAGAACCTGTTGTTGAGAGGCCTTCCATACAGGAAGCAGCACTCGCTGACTGACAGGGTGAACTCTACCCCTTGCAGAACACAGTGTGCCCAGGCAGCTTCACAGAGCTTGGCAGTGGGAAAAACACCCTCCCGGGTCATTTTGTGAAACTTGAATCACTTTCATGATGAAATGAGAAGGAGGCATAGGAAAGCAGAAAGATTCCAGGCCAGCCTCACTCACCAACACAAATACAGAAGCCACAAACAACGTTTTAGCAGACAGAACCCACCAAGCATCAAGAATTATATATCAGGCTGAGTTGCAATTTCCTAGAAATGCAAACTTGGTTTGATATAATGAAAATCCATAATTGTAGTTCTTGACATTAACATAGTCAAGAAGAAAAATATACAACTATCTCAGTAAACACAGAAAATTCAGTGTTTATGTACAGTCAAAGCTTTTAATGGGCTAAGGAGAGGTGGGGACTTCTCATTAAGAACTCTGTCAACAGCATGGAATAAACAGATGTGAACACAAACATTTCAAGTGTGAACATGTTAGCAAACAAAGAGAAGCATCAGGACATCTTGCTGGTTTTTTTCTCCATGCCCAGAGACCCCAGCATACATGGCAAGGGAAGGAAAGTTACTAGGACTGGAAAGGAAACAGGCTTTAGCACGTATTGGTGAGGGGCTCACATTTTCAGAACTGCTGAATAAGGAGCTCTGCAGATGGCTCAGTAGGTAAAAGCACATGCTGCAAAAGCACAAAGACCTGAGTTCAAATCTCCAGCACCCATGTCAACATCTGGGTGTGGCCTTGTATGCTTGTAACCCCAGCTCTGTAGGGGGGAGAGACAGAGGGATTGCTAGAATAAATTGGCTGCCAACTGAGCACCAGACCCTGTCTCAGAGGGAAAAGGCAGTGATTGACATCTTCTGCTGTCCTGAAGCTGCCAACTGTGTGTGCATATAGAACACCCAACTACCCCACGCCCCACACAGAGATCAATTTACAAAACAGAGCAATCAACGGGAAACTCCGAGAATGAAGAAGACACCTTCTCTGCCAAACTTCAAAGTCTCCTCATTCCAGATAGACTCTTAACTGGATGTTTAGAAAAACAAAGAAGCAATTACTGAGGGCTCAGGAGTAAATGAGACACCCATTTCACACCCTCTGAAGCTCAGGGACCAGGCACTCACTTGATTCTCATGCTGGGGTCTCTTTGCTATTGGTTGTCATGTAATCCCATCTTTTCCTTCCATGTTATCACTCTTGTGTTTGTTCAGTGTCCAATTGACTGCAATAAACAGTCAATTCCATGAGGGCAGGAACAGGGCAGTAGTCACCCACTATATCATCAGCTCAGAATACAAAGCCTGATACATGCTGGTGCAATAGTCTAGACATCTATGAGCCCTCTGAATGCA
This sequence comes from Cricetiscus sungorus, assembly GCA_030556225.1. NCBI lineage: Eukaryota > Metazoa > Chordata > Mammalia > Rodentia > Cricetidae > Cricetiscus > Cricetiscus sungorus. The sequence goes on from JANBXA010000741.1 coordinate 12,044,997, forward strand.
CATTAAAATCCTAACACCCAAGCGGATGATAGAAATTGGAGCTCTTGGCAGTGGCTAGGTCAGGGATTGGTACACGATTTAATGCCCCCCTCTAAGAGACCCACTCTTTTATCACATCTGCAGTAAAAGAATGGTTCTCTCTGAGCCATCAAATCTGTCCGTTCCTGGGTGTTGTGCTTCCTAGCCTCCAGAACTGTAGGAGATAAAGGAAGAAAAGAACAGTATGTGGAATGTGGGAACTAGGGATGTGGTTTGCTTTCCAAGTAAATGTCACCATTTTTTGTTGGAACATCACCTTCAAAACCTGGAAGCAGTTCCCAATCATAGACACAATGGGATCATCTTTGGAAATGGTAGTACCCACCTTCTCCATTACTGCTGAAGACCAGCAGTGCTGAGAAAAAGATTAGCAGATAAAGGTGGAGGGCTGGTGATACAGCTCATCAGTAAAAGCTCTTGCCTCCCAAACCTGACTTGAGTTCAACCATACAGATCTTAAGGTGGAAGGAAAGAATGGACTCTCAAGTTGTCTTCTGATTTCCAAATGCGCATTGGCATGTACATGCGCATACACACACACAAATAATAATGATGATGATGATTTTAAAGACAAAAATAAAGATGTTACGTCTCCATAAGAAACTTGTCAGTAGTGGATGACTACACCTTGGCATAGTTATAGAGCATAAATTTTATTATGATTAGTGGAGGTTGTTGGTACCATAAAAAGATTATGGAATGTTGAAAGGAAAATTCCTGTGACCAATTACATTTAGCAAAATTAGTTTGAGCAATGAAAACCAAACAAAAGTAAGCAAAAGAAAAAGCAAAAGCCAAAAATGGTTCAAGAGTCAGACTGCTTCCAAAACCGGGGCAGATTCTGAGAACTCCAACCAACAACGTAATCTGACATTTATAGAAAATGGAACTTCGAGAGACAATTTAATTGGTTACAGCCTAATAAGATAATTGGTTACAGAGCCTCCTGCAATGAACTAAATAAAGGCCAGCTACTGTGATTAAATTCCATATTGGTTTGGCTGTTGGGCTTAGGCCAAATCAATGTCTCCTATAAAATTTTATTTGACAAGAATATGGGATTGAAGGACCTAGCTGCTGATCTTGCTTCCACAAATTTGTGGATGAACAATGCTTTCAGGGCCATTGTTATAAATGAACATATCTTATGCACCTTTAGTTATGAGGGTTAAAAAAAATGTTCATTTGAAAATGGTTTGCAAACTCTGAAGTGTCATATAAATAATACAGTTTGGCTTATCAGATAGGTGATCAGTGTCATTTAAAGCTTTGGGGAATTGGTATACAATAAAGTGTAATAGAGAGGCTGGATGGATGGTTCAGCAGTTAAGAGCACTGGCTGCTCCTGTACAGGACCCAGGTTCAGTTTCCTGCACCTACATGATAACTCACAGCCATCTGTAACTCCAGGTCCAGGGAATCTGGTGCCCACTTCTGGTCTTGAGTATCAGGCACACACACACAATGGACATAAATGCAGTTCAGACTCCCATGCATATAAAATAAAACAAGTAAATACTATTTAAAAATAAAAACCAGCTGGGTGGTGGTGGCTCACGTCTTTAATCCCAGCACTTTGGAGGCAGAGGCAGGCAGATCTCTGTGAGTTTGAGACCAGCCTGGTCTACAAGAGCTAGTTCAAGGACAGCCTCCAAAGCCACAGAGAAACCCTGCCTCAAAAATAAATAAATAAATAAATAAATAAATAAATAATGATATTGATGTCTTCATGAATATTCTAGGACCAGAATAAGTTGTATTTCATTAGATGACCTTATTAGAGTAGAAACATCCAACATATTTTTATCTAAACTTGCAAATAAATAGGTAAACAAATGGGTGGAAGGATGGATAGATGGATGGATGGATGGATGGATGGATGGATGGATGGATGGATGGGCAGGTGAGGATGTAGCTCAGTTGCTAGAGTGCTTGCCAGCAAGCACAGCACTACATGGAAGCAGATGAGTATGGTGGAACACACCTGTAATACCAGCCCCTGGGAGGAGGACTCTGGAGGATCAAAAGTTAAGGTCGACATCAGCTTTATCTTCTGCCAGCCCCACTTGGTGAGACCCTGCCTTAAAATATAAAAACAAAGAGAACACACCAGAATTTTTGTTTAAAAAAAAATTCATTTCATGTGTGCTGTCTGCTCAGATGCCATGGGTTCAGCTCTTTCCTAAATTGGCAGGCACTTACACGTCTGCAGTGTGTGTAGCTTCAAAATCCATGTTGGGACACATTTCTCTATAGTTTCATGGGGGATCAGGCCAAGAGCAAAAGAGATTCTTCGAGTCTGCTGTCAGCTCTCTGGTGACATCTACTGGTTAAGGAGAGAAACAGACCGGAACTGTCAGAGAAACAACTACACAGAGTCTAGGGCCAGCTTCAATTTTAAAGCCAGCTCTTAGGTGTAGCATTCTGCATCTCTGAGAGGCTCCTAGATGTTGCTGCAGCTGCTTGCACACAGCCATTTGAGGAGCACCAAGGCTCAACAAAGCTTTCAGAGCGTGGGCTGTCAGAGGTGGAAAGGACATTAGGGCTTGTCCTAATCAGCTTTCTTGTTTTATAGGTGAGAAAGTCACTAACAAGAAGGAAGCATGTCCCCAACAAAAACATCCAGTGTTTCATTTCCTAGGCCATATGTCCCAGGCCTTCTGTGATCTAGAACTGTGAGTACCCTGAAAGGCTCTCAAGAAAACAGCAGGATATGCATCCCCCAAGTAAGTGACTTTGACATAAGGACTATTTTGAGCTAAAAACAATTAAGGAGAAACACATATCTTTTTATCTTTCCCCTACAGTGGGGTAGAACTTTGTAAAGTTGTCCTTCCTTCCCTCTCTACCAGTAGGGACTAAATTGATCATCCGAGATGGCTTAAATCCCCTATCGGCCTGGACTCCACACTAGGACATTCTTTTTTTTTTTTTTTTTTTTTTTTTAAATGGTGAAAAACTGTATACTTGGAACTAGCCAGCTGGACTCAGTTTAGATGATCCCAATTTTGTTGGCAACATCCAGAGAATCATAATGGGGAGCCAACCGAACATATGCCTTCTTCTCACCATCAGGCCTTATGAGGGTGTTGACTTTGGCCACATCAATGTCATAGAGTTTTTTCACAGCCTGTTTGATCTGGTGCTTGTTGGCCTTGACGTCCACAATGACCACAAGTGTGTTGTTGTCTTCTATCTTCTTCATGGCTGACTCAGTGGTCAGGGGGAATTTGATGATGACGTAGTGGTCAAGCTTGTTTCTCCGGGGCGCGCTCTTCCCAGGGTGTTTGGGCTGCCTCCGGAGCTGCAGGGTCTTGGGCCACCAGAAGGTGGGCGACGTGCAGACCTTCTTTTTGTGGCTGTGGACTTCTTTCAGCACTGCCTTCTTGGCTTTCAAGGCCTTCGCTTTGGCTTCGGCTTTGGGAGGGACAGGAGCTTCCTTCTTCTTTTTTGGTGTCATCTTGGCCAAAAGCCTCACTGCGGCATTCAATGCCATGAAGAAGTCTGTATGGTAATTAGTTGCCCACAAGTTTGCATTTCCACCTTTCACAGCTCCTAGAGGCTCACTGTTGTCTGTTGACAGTCGCGTTAAGCCTGAGTTTTAAGCTGCGTCTTTGACAGTCCATTAACTTCTGTATTTCTTCTCACAAATATGTTAGACATACATGTCGGTACACTTCTGTTTGTCTTCCTCTTATAAATTTGCCTTTTGCTATAGGAGACCCAGACAATAGGAAAGAAGGGTAGAAGGAAAGTGGATTTTTTTTGTTTTTTGTTTTTTTTTGTTTTTTGTTTTTTTCTCTCCTGTGCTTCCTAGCTCATATGTTTAATAGTTGGCCCAGAGCTGCATAGCATGAAGGGACTGTAGCCAGCCAGATCTGGCAGGCCTTGCCCTTCCCCCATTCCCTCTGCCTTGCTAAAAACTATTAGATTACATTCTTAAAGCAAGCACCAAGGTCTATGCCCTTATTTGGCTACTTCCTCCTCTTGAGGCTGACTACCAAGGTCCAGATATCAAGGTGTTGAAGTCCAGCAGTTAAAAGCCCCTTTCTGGCTACCCTAGTTAACATGCCCAATTGAAATTAGCCAACTCCTCCAACACAGGGGTTCCCCTTGTACATCTTCAATCTTTTTTCGGTTTTTCTTTCTTTTTAATGTACATTGGTGTTTTGCCATGTGTTTCAGGTACCCTGGAACTGGAGTTACAGACAATTGTGAGCTGTCATGTGGGTGTTAGGAATTGAACCTGGGTCCTCTGGAAGAGCAGCCAGTGATCTTAACCACTGAGCCATCTCTCCAGCCCCACCCCACCCCACCCCTGATTCCTTAATAAACTGCTATTTGCCTGTGGGTGACATCTGTCTCTTTTCAATCCAGAGTCAGTCCTTAGTCTGTCTGGGACAAATATTCCTTTCCCCCTTCCTTGTTTCCCAGCCCCCCATCTCCTACCTTTTTCATTCATTCCCTGCCCTCTGTCCCTCCAGGCAAATCTCCCTGTGCTGAGAACTTGGTCTTGGGATGTCTTGTGCTGACTCTAGTCTTTTAAGTGTGCCTGTGTGGTTCAGTTTCTGACCCAGGAACGGAAGAGGGTTCTAATCTAGCCAGAGATTAGACAGAATCCAAGGAGTCATCGGCAGGTAAGAAAAATTGCATTTACTGGCATAGCCACTAGGTAGGCAGACACCTGGTTACACACAGGCACACAGGCCACAAGGTAAGCACACACACTTGAACAGGCTGCCAGACAAACACAAGAAGTAGAGGCTCTCCTCCAATGTCCAGGCTATTTATAGACAATCACACAAAAGAGCTGTTCTGCCACCAACAGGTATATGAAAGATTATGCCACTGCTTCCTTTGGGGACCCTCAGACATCCAGTGTCAGCTATTGTTTTTGTTTGTTTGTTTGCTTTTGTTTGTTTGGTTTTGTTTGTTTGTTTGTTTTTTCAAGAGAGGGTTTCTCTGTGTAGCTTTGGAGTCTGTCCTGGAACTTGCTCAGTAGATCAGGCTGGCCTCACAGAGATCTGCCCGCCTCCGCCTCCCGAGTGCTGGGATTAAAGGCGTGCAGGACCACCGCCCAGCTGTCAGCTATTGTTTTGCCGTTCCCACCCCCATGTTTAACATTGGCTATCTTGACCCACACCAAAAAGCCATATCAGTGCCATGTTGTCCGTGTGGCCACCTCTTCTTTTCAGTGTACACCACCTCTTTGCCTCTTTGAGAGAGTTGTTTGTGAGGCAGAGGCCACCAGAGATTAATTTGATAGCCAGAAGTCTTGGCTATGAAAATGCCTGTTTATACTATGGCCAATTGTTTTCTTATTTTGGATGTGCTGTTGGCTATGGAAGTAACCCACTTTAGATGTAATGGAAGGTACTTCTGGCTTCTAAACAAACTTCATACTTTCCAGATGGTGGCGGCCCAGGATAGACTGCTGGGAAGAGGTGGAGGGCACAGGCTTCCAAATAACAGTGAGTCCTTCTTCCTATGGCCTCTGGATGCTACAATAGAGAAAACCAGACCCAAGGCTGCTCCTGTCTGTCACCCACCAAGTGATGATGGAGCTCCTTCAAGCCTGACCCTTTTCATTCCCCCCAGGATATCTATGTCACCATGTCCTGTGGAGAGCCTGCAGCCACAGTGGTGCAATTATTCCCAGAGTCAGGTGTGATGCTGCAGACCTTTAATCCCAGCATTCAGGAGACAAAGGCAGTCAGATGGTTGTGAGTTCAAGGCTAGCTCCAGACAAGCTGGGGTTACGGAGTAAGATCCTGACTTCAAACAGAAAATAGTTCCTCCCAGTAAGCATGCCATGAGGGAAACATAGCACTATTGATTTTTAACTTGAAGACTAAGCTAACACTCAGCTATAATAGGTGTAATTGATCCAAGTTTTGGAATGAATTACCTTGAAAAAAGATTGGTTGATGCCATACTTTGTAGCCAAGGGACTTGGAATGGATTATCCCCAAACCACAATTAATTGGCAGACTATGGAAAATAAGCACTGACTTGTGGAATTCACTAACATTACCATTTAAAGAAGTGGCTAAGGTATAGGAGTTAGAGTGCAGTGTGTGTGTGTGTGTGTGTGTGTGTGTGTGTGTGTGTGTGTGTGTGTGTGTAATCTGGCACAGGGCAGTGGAAAATTCTCTGCAGTGGGGAAGCAGAAGAAAAGAGGTTCCTCCTAGAGTCTGTCACCAGCCAGATGTGTCCTTGGGCAAGCTTCTTAGCTTGGGAGGGACTCACATTTCTGTGTTTGTAAGATAAGGGACTAAATTAGATGCTATCTCTGTTCTCTTCTTGGTCCAGTATTTTTTTTCCCTCAAAACCTCTTCACCTGCTGGCAAGATGTCTCAGCAGCTAAAAGCACTTACCCCACAAGCCTGGTGACCCACATATTTAATTCCCACAACCCACATGGTGGACAGAGAGAACTGACTTACACACACATACACACACCACAAGAAGAAAAAAAAATCCACAAACATGAACAACAACAAAACAAAAACAAAAATCCAGAAACAGCAAATCCCAAATACCCTGCTCTGCCAAAACCAGTATAGTAGAAAAATCTGCTACTACAAGCAAGACCTCTTTTGTCCTGTATGCCACACTCAAGGCCATTTGTCCTGTCCAGTGTTTCTGAGAGAGTTATGGATACAGTCAGCTGTCTACCACCTGGGGCCTCAGTCCCTCGAACTTTTGTCTCTTCAACAAATAGCACAGGTTTTGGCACATATCAAGACCCTGCAAATGCTGAATAGAATGAGTGACTGGAACCCTCACTGTTGGCCATGGCTTAAGAACATGGTTTTCTTAATTGTACTTCAGCTACAGTCCTGTTTCCATTTCAAAGCGAGTCCCAAATGAAATGATCTGCCCAGTCCATGTCCTTATTCCCATTGCCTAACCAGAGGATTCCAATCCATCTTCTTGTTCAGGACCACTGAGATAAACCAAGGCTCACCAGAGACTACTGTGTTGGTGAACCAGAGAACTCTCCGTAGGGACTGGGCTGGGATTAAGCTTCATCAAGAAGAATGAAGTGGTGTTTATGGTATTTAGGCATTTTTCCAGAAGCATCTTTGATGTTTTTCTTTGAATGAAACTATCAAAAGGACGAGTATCATTTATGCCTGAAAGCGTTGAACAGAGAGCTAACTGTTCAGAGGGAATTGGCCTCCAGCTGCAAGGGACATGGTCACCAGGGCTGTTGAAAATGACTTCCTCTTCAGACAGCCTGTGGCAATCACAGCCTGCACTAGCAAGACAGGCACGGAGGGTGTTTGTGAGTCTGCCAGAGGCTGCTCTGGAGCTTGCAGGGCCTAGAGGAGGGAGACCATTCTCCTTGTGATTCAGCTAAAGCCTTGTGATTGACAGCTGGTGTTAGGATGGAAAAATTTAGCCTAATTCCCCAGTGACCCCAGGAAGCTGGGAGTTTTAAATCCCAAGCTGATAGTCACCTACTTTAATGTTTATGGCAGCCTGTGAGTGAATGAACACCCAGAAGTCTGTGTGAAAGCAGACTTCCTGGGCTAAGAGCGGGCTTGTATACTTTAAATTAATTGGTCCGCACTGGATACTACGAGGTGATTGGTTCACGATGCATGGGCTTTGTTGTAAGCCTATAAAAGCTGTCTCAATTCTGTGCCAGGGGTTGCTCAGCCCTCTACCCTGCATGCTGTATGGCTGATGGCCCCAGTGCACTGGAATATAAAGGACCTTATGCATTTGCATCAAGACCGCTTCTCGTGAGTGATTTGGGGGGGCACCTTTCCTGAGTGGGAGCGCGAGGGACCACGCTCTCGTGGGTCTTACACTGGGAGAGCCTGGAAGCCGTGTTACAGTTGGTGTTCCCTTTACACTTGGGCCCCATACGAACGTTACACCATGCTCCTTTCTGTGTGTGTAACTGGGTTGCTTAGGTCATTTGTTTTTAGAGTCAGCCTAGATCAGTCTTTTGGGCTACCCCATGGTGTGACAACGGTATAGGGGTCATTTCTTACCCATTTGTCATTTTGTCATAATTATGAGCTTTACTGATAATTTGAGGGAGTCTGGTGGAGTTGCCACATGTTACCATAGAAACAAGTGTCTCTTTATGAGATTCTGTTTTCCCCACTGCCCAGAGATTCTTAATCTTGTTAATAAAGGAATTGAAGCCAGGCAGTGGTCGCTCACACCTTGAGTCCCAGCACTCGGAAGGCAGAGGCAGGTGGATCTCTGTAAGTTCAAGGCCAGCCTGGTCTACAGAGTGAGTTCCAGGACAGCCAGAGCTGTTACACAGAGAAACCCTGTCTTGAAAAACAATAAACAAACAAACAAATAAATGAATTGAAGAACAGACTCAGACGAAAACTTGTCACAGTACACACGGAGCACAACTCTGTGACGTTAGTTCTCTCCTGCTACTGTAAATCTGGGAATTGATCTTGGGCTTGTGAGTCACTGGGCCACCCTCCAGGCCCCGAACAACACAACGCTTTTAGCTAGCTGTCACAAGGCCATATAAACCATTTGTCACAGTCTCCTTTCTTAACCCCAACCCCAGCTCCTACTGGTTCTTCCCACGGCTGAGCTGGTAACATTCTGAACAGACTCCTTACCACACTGACTGGTTGGAAGTTGCCCTTGTCTTGTTCAGAACACGCTGTCTGTCTCACAGCTGCCTGGAGGAGGAGGACAGGGAAGAGAAGGAAACACTCCCGCTGCTTTGCCTGTTTGCACTAAAGCCAGCACGGAGGTCAGTCACTTGATGGACAAACAGCCACGTGGCAAGGAGGGGGACACTAGAGAAAGATCAAAGCCTGGAATGTTAGGGAAAGCTGTTTAGGCTCTGAGTAACATCCAAAAGGAAAATACAGACAGAAAGACAGAAAGAGGAGGAATGACTGTTTCTGAGGCAGACCCAGAAGAACTCCATGGCAGCCCTGGAACGCCTGCACAGAGGGCGGGAATTCTGGGTTGAGAAGATCGAGGGGCAGGGGTCGGGGAGGGGGGACACACATTATCTCATTAAAGGCATAATTATTCGTCTTTTCTCTGCAGCATGGTTTAAGGTAGATCCACCCTCCTGAGCGGTGGTCCCTCGGTCAGGTGACGACCAGCTGAACTTGGTGGAGACAATGGCAGTCTCCACCCAGAGGTGGATTCCATTCTTTACTGTAACAGTTGCCACAGAAATAGTTGCAGCAGAGGTAGGAGAAAGTGCCTAGGGGTAGACAGAGTGGGGAGCAGAGAAAGCAAAGTGCACAGGTGGAGGAGACAGCTAAGATAACAAAGGCCCAAGGGGCACAGAATGAGAAAGATGACCCAAGGCTGCAGAAGTAAAGATTCAAAGTCCAAACAGATCGTGAGCCCTGGAGTCTGGAGGTCAAGGGTCCTAACACCTAAGGCTGGGAACTGTAACTGGCTGCCACTAACTGCTATTGACTGCTGCTGCCATTGCCAAGTGCCAGGCACCCACCAGCGACCAAAGCCCAGGTCAAGAAGCCTCCGATCTGAGAATCTAGATGTGAGTCTACAGTACCTCAAGACTATGAGCATCTCCATTTTTCAGTTCAACCCACAAGCCGTTGACATTCCAGGCACGTGCTACAAAAGCTATTCATTGGTATAGTCATATCTATCCAAGGACAAAGGGATCCCTGGCCAGATCACTGGTGACACAGCCACCATTTAACTCTGCTATCCACCTTCCCCTGTGTATGGTATGCTCATGGGGCCTTCTTTCATATCAATTTTCCTTCCAATCCCCACAGCGGGAAATCCCTAGCATCTTTTGCAGCCCTCACTCCTCACCATGAACTTCTGAAACACCACCATGTCCAGCTCTGTGAACACTTGTTCTCTATGGTCGGAGAATGAATAACAGCCATACTTTGCATTTTGAATGAGTGAGCTTATTAAGTGTACTGCAAGCTAAAATAAAGTAATAGAGCAAGAGAGAGAGAGAGAGAGAGAGAGAGAGAGAGAGAGAGAGAGAGAGAGAGAGAGAGGTCATCTAATTGGATACTCAAAACATCCATTGGAAATCAACCAAGCAGGTCCTGTCTGTTTAGGCAGCCAGCTGGAGTTCCTGATAACAGAGTCCCAGGCAGAGTGTCTACTTAGATGAGGCTTTCAAGTAAAAGAAGAAATAGAACCAGTGAGGCCATCATCAGATCAAGTCTCATTGCATCCAGCAGAAACCCACTGGGGAAGTTGAGGTAGCTGGCTGGAGTTCCCATCGGGGCAGGAATGCAGCTTCTGTTTCTCACTTAGGCACGCTCACATCATGACATAGACAACTGTGATCTGAGATTCACCCTCTCGATGCTTTTAAGAACACAATGCTTTTACTCTTTGGGATGTCTTTGGGATGTTTTGGTCTTCTCTTCCCTCCCTGTCACAGAGTTTAAGGGTGCTGGCCCTTCTCCAGATAAGCATTCTTGAAGGATACTTGAAACACACACTGGGGCCTGAGATACTTCCAGAGCCAGCTTCTCAGGGAGCTCCAACAGCACATGGCATTTTGTGGCTATGTTCTCTAATGGCGATGCTATCGTATCCTCACAGGGGATGAGACCTGGGAAGGTGAGGGTAGTGCACACTGTAGACTTGGGAAAGGCTAAGCTCACCGTCCTAGACCTTTAGACTGTGCTGCTGCTGCTGGGCGGTTGCTGCCTCTACTGTTGCTTAATGTGCTCTTTTTTTTTCTTTTAATTTTGAGGTAAGTTTCCATCTCTTTAAAGAACAGACTTACCTAGAACTCATGGTAATTCTGCTGCCTCAGCCTTTCAGGCACTGAGATTATAGGTGGGTGGCCAGAACCTTAGCTTCATGCTTTTTTTTTTTTTTTTTTTTTTAAATGAAGAAATAACCCCACTTGTGAAGGTGGATCCCACACAGCCTATTCACCTCTTTACGTATTAGATAAGTTTCACCATAAGTTTGGAAGGACACAGCAGTCTCCCAGCTTCATGCCCTCTTCTCTTAACCTACTGAGTCCAGTCAGTGCTCTGAGCAGGGACAACCTACCAAAAGCCACACACCCAGAGGAACACTGGTCCTCCCTCCCACAGCAACCAGCAAGACCAGGAGCTCCTCTGGTGGGGAGGATGCTCCATGAGCCCCTTCCCCACCCATGCTGGGATTTTGATGGGTCCACGTATCCTGGAGAGATGAAGCTTCTGGTTTTCTCAGGTACCCATGCTGGGATTTTGCTGGGTCCACGTTTCCTGGAGAGATGAAGCTTCTGGTTTTCTCAGGTACCCATGCTGGGATTTTGCTGGGTCCACGATCCTGGAGAGATGAAGCTTCTGGTTTTTCTCAGGTGCACTTGGTCATAGTCATTATGGGGGGAGAGTTGTTTTTACAGGGTTCCCTTGGGCAGCCTCTTTCCTCTACCACACCCATCTGCTAGGCTCCACTAGTTCTGTGTATCCTCTATGGTTCTCTACAAATGCTCTAGGGTAGAACCCTCGTCACAGTGTGATCCAACGAGATGGCGCCATGCGCAAGGGTACTTTTTTGACGCCAATGGTTTACTCTGACAATGAGAACTCTTCTTAGCTCCTTCCCCGATTCTCTCCGGTAAACAAACTGATGAAGCTGACACACTTGGGTTAATCGCTCACAACCCAGGCCTCCAGTTGCTTCTGGAGTCTGTTTTGAATTAAGTTGGGTCCTCTGAGAGAAAGCTGGGTGCTTTCTGTCTCTCCCCTTAATGAAATCTCTAAGCCACAAGCCTGGAGATGGCAGATGTGGAAGTGGCCAGCTTCTCTTGTGAGTGACACCTCACTTTAAGCAAATGACAGGGTAGAAGTGTGAGCTCTGGCCTCCTTGGCTTGCCTCCCTACAAAGGAGCTGGAGCTGGGACACAGATGGCTGGGGCCTTTGTATTCAATGTGATTTTCCTAGTTGGAATCTTAACCCTTTAGGTGGATGTTGGGTAAAGGGAAGAGCATTTGGCCTTTTCTCTGTACTCATCTTGACTTCGGGGGGTGTAGCTGAGAAGGTGGGATGGAGACTTTGGCCTTTCTGTTGAGGGTGGAGTTCCTGACATAGTGAGCTGGGAGGGGGAGGGATCGGAGTTCAGTACCACAGACTCCCAGTGTTCTAAACAAGTTTTATTGGTTTTTCTTGAATAAATTCTTCTTTATTTGCTGTATGCCCTTAGGATAATTTCCAGGGCATATGTTCTGAATTTGACTCATGAACTTCACCAGTATGTTTGCTTGGTTGGAGTCTGTGGCACTTCTCACCTGTCACTTGGTAAGTGGAAACCACAATGTGGTTTTAAGGTAATAAGAGTGTGGCCATTTGTTTTGTGGCACAGAGAAATGTAAACAGAGGACCAGAGCCCCCCAGAATTGAAGAAACATTGACATAAGCAAGCATTGGAATAGGCTGATAAGTAGGTTAAATTTAAAAATGGCAGTACACACTATCAATGGGGCTGTGGATGTGGTGCTTGTCCAGTGCACACAGAGGCCTGGGTGCCATATCCAGCACTGTATAAACTGAGCTTGGTGACACATTCTTGTAATCCCAGTGCTGTGCTCAGAGGTGGGAGCAAAAGGACCAGAAGTTTAAGGTCATCTGCTACACAGTGAGTTTCAGCTGCTGTGAGATCTCGTCTCAAAAAGGAAAAAAAAAAACTGATCGACTTATTTTGAAGATGAAATATTTTAAAATATGATTTTAGAAGACAGAACAGTCCATGTTTAAAGCACTGTCACGTCGTGAGATATCCACCTTGCCTGCACCTGTTGCCCATTGTCTACTTTTGCTGTGATAAAATACATGACAGAAACAACTTGAAAAGAAAGGTTTATATTGGCTCATGGGTTCAGAAGGCTGTAATCCATCATGGTAAGGCAAAACAGCTCAGTCCTTGGTGGTGGACAGTGTGGTAGCAACTTCTTTCCATGGCCTCTGACCAGTAGGCAGAGAAAACAGGCTGGAGCTGGAAGTAGGTATAGCCTTCAAAGGCATGCCTGCACTGACCTCCCTTGGCCTGCTTGACACTATCCTGTGAAGGCTCTACAGCCTCCTGAAGTAGGAAACAAATGCATAAAACACTTGACTCCTGGCCCCAAAAGATCCCTGTCCATCCTATAATGCAAAATGCATTTAATCCAACTTCAGAAGTTCCCATAGTGGGGCTGGAGAGATGATGGCTCAGGAGTTTAGAGCACTCACTGCTCTTGCAGAGGATGGGAGTTCAGTTCCCAAGCACCTATGCTAGGTGTATCACAACTGCATGTGACTTTTAGCTCCAGGGAATCTGGCCACTGTGTGCACATGTATACACACACACACACACACACACACACACACACACTTAAAATATAATAACACACATACAATTAAAATATAATAACTTTTTAATCCCTGTAGTCTTTTTCTGTTTGTTTGTTTGTTTTTCAAGACAGAGTTCCTCTGTATTACTTTGGAGCCTGTCCTGGAACTTGCTCTTGTAGACTAGGCTGGTCTCGAACTCACAGAGATCTGCCTGCCTCTGCCTCCTGAGTGCTGGGACTAAAGGCGTGCACCACCACCACCCGGCTATTCCTGTAGTCTTAACAGTCCCAACACTGTTCAAAAATCCAAGTTCCAAGAGTTCACTGAGTCTCAGATCTTTCAGCTGTGAGCCCTGTAAATTAAAAAGGGAAGCTACATAATTCTAGTATGCAATGGCCCAGAGTAAATATCTGGATTCCAAAAGCGAAGTAAATTAGAATAGCAAGGAAACTTTCGAGCAAGGCAAGGCTTAAACCCAGCATGGGAAACATTAGATTCTGTAGCTGCATCCCGGGATCTGGGCATGTGGTGGCATCATCTGGACTCCAACAATCTGGAGCAGCCCTGCAACTCAAAGCACACTTGGCCTCCTTCTTGAGCCAATTCCACTCTGCGCCTGCAGCTTTCCTCAGTACATAGCCTGTATTTCTGATATCTCCAACAGACTGTGCTCTCTTTATAATTCAGTTTCACCCCAAAACAAAACAAAACTCATAGGTAGCCTATTTAAAGAACTTAATGCAAACAATCAAAACTCACCAGGCTTTGCTTCTTAAATCTTGGTGCAAGCCTCCATAACCAGATGAATCTTGCATTCTGTCTACCTGCAAAACAGTGCCACATGAATAATGCTAAGCTGATGAACAGCCAGCCTCCACTTTTATTTTTTAGAAACAGAGTTTTCTTTAACAGGTCTGAAACCAGGATGGCCTCAGACCCACAGAGATCTGCCAGCCTCGTTGTGGTGGTTTGAAAGAAAATAGTCCCCAAGAGGGAGTGATAATACTATGAGGTGTGACCTTGCTGGAGAAAGCGAGTCACTGTGGAGGCAGGCTTTGAGGTCTCATATATGCTCAAGCCATGCCCAGTGAGTCAGACCACTTCCTGTTGCCTTCAAGATGTAGGACTCTCAGTTACTTCTCCAGCATCATATCTGCCTGCAGGCTGCCATGTCCCACCATGATGATAATGAACTAAAACTCTGAACTATGAACCAGCCCAGTTAAATGTTTTCCCTTATAAGAGTTGCCATGGTCACGGTGTCTCTTCATGACAACAGAAACCCTATGACACTCTTCCTTCCAAGTTCTGGGTTTTAAAAGCATGCACCATACACAGGGCCCTTTTATAACAGTTTTGGTCAGTGGCCTCCAAGTGCTTGGGTGACAGAATGAGGAAAATGCTTTACTAGGTTTCTTCCATCTCAGTGTCCTGGGACTGCCTCTTTTCAGACACTCACTCTTTCCTTTTCTTTCTTTCCTTTTCTTTTCTTTGTATTGTTGGGGATTAAATCAGGGGCTTGCCGGTGCTGGACAAATGCTCTACCATCCAGCTACATCCTTAACCCAGATACTCTCTTCTCCAGAGAAGATCTTTCTAATGCATTTGCATTTTGATGCCGTGGATCCCTCCAGGACCTTTTCTATGTCCCAGTGTAATGTTCTCTTTTAACAGAATTAACCATAATGACAGTCACTTAATACCTGTAGCTTACTATAAACCTGGCTAAATGCAGACATCATTAACCATGACTCAGCCAGAAAATATGCTGTCTCGTTATGCTCTGCCAGATTAATGAATTCATTACTTTCAAATTCAACTCACTCAAAAATTAAGGATACAAGCAAAATGTAGCCAGTTTTTTTTTTTTTCCAGAAGGTAACACAAATGATCTCTAATTCAGTTCCTGGCACAGTCCTTATTCCTATCGCAACCTCATGAACACTTTTACAACCCATGTTTCTAGTGCCAGCCTGGTCTTCTGACCTTCCACAATAATGGTTTGTTAATTTCTTCTTATAGTACTCCATCCTACATTCTAGTTTCAAGGCCTAAAAGACCAAATGGTTGACTTTATACAGCAATAACACCACCCCTTGGTACTTCTGGTGGTTTGAAAAAAATGGCCCCCAAAGGGAGTAGCCCTATTGGGAGATGTGGCTTTGTTTTAGTAGGTATGGTTGTGCTGGAGGAAGTGTGTCACTGTGGAGACATGCTTTGAGGACTCATATATGTTCAGGCCACACCCAGTGAAACAGACTACTTCCTGTTGCCTGCAAGATGTAGGACCCTCAGTTTCTTCTTCAGCATCATTTCTGCCTGCATGTTGCATGTCCCACCATGATGATAATGAACTAAACCTCTGAACTGTAAGCCACCACCTCAATGAAATGTTTTCCTTTATAAGGGTTGCCATGATCATGTGTCTCTTCACAGCAATAGAAACCTTAACTAAGACAGTACTATTCTCTGCATTCACTTCTTCTCTCATCACAGTGACAAAATGCCAGACAGAAGCAACTCAAGAAAAGAAAGATTTGTTTGGGCTCAGGTTTTCAGAGAGTCACAGTCCCTCATAGAGGGAAAGGAAAAAAGAGGTTTGCTCCATGGTAGTAAGAGTATCTGACAGCAGTGTGCTAACATGGCTGTAGATGAAGAGGCAGAGAAAATAGGCCAAAATCAAAAGCAAGTATAACTTCAAAGGCAGACTCATAGTAACCTCCTTCTGTCAGCCAGACTGTACCTCATCTATGATCCATGGACTTCCAAACAGTACCACAAAGCTAGGGATTCGGCAATCAAAGCATGAACCTGCAGGGGACACCAGATTTAAATCATGATCTACATTTTAGAAGGTGAAATAAGCCTGGTTAAGCAAGCCAAATTAAACATTTTGGAAGAAGCCAAGACTTAATTCTTGTAATGTATAAAATATCAAAATACTAAATGAATATTCACTTAACAAAAATATTCAACAAGTACCCCTTTAACTAGATAGACAGCCTAGTGTGTTTACATTGTCATATTTAAATAGCTGCCAAAGAAACTCTAGTAAGAGAGATAAGAGAGTGTGTGTGTGTGTGTGTGTGTGTGTGTGTGTGTGTGTGTATATATATATATATATATATATATATATATATATATATATATATATATATATTGACTTTTAGCCATGCATGCAGATTAAGCATGTCTGAAATCATAATATATTGAATGGGAAAGCAGAATTTATATAACAGTTTCCAAAAATGCTGTGAGTTATGGGATAGTCGTGATCTTTAGTAATATGATTTGAGACTAAATCCCAGGATGCTTTTCGGCTAGCTTAACATCTCTCTGAGAAGTTCTACACTTGAAGAACACTGCAGCTGCACTGGACTTCATCCAGCTCATACTAACATCTCTGTAATTCTTCGTACATCTAATGAAGTCTCCAGAGGCTTCTTAGGGTGATTAAATGCTTGCAGAGACCTTGCCAAAGCCACTTAGCAGAGAACTGGCACAGCAGGTTTCCAGTAACTGAGTGGCCACAGGCAGTCCAAGCTAAGAGCAGAATCAAGTTCTGTGGAAAATACATTGTACTTGAAAAAGAGAGTCAAAGAGAGTCTGTACTCTTTCTTGTGAGCACTTTTGTGGTCAAGGCACCCCCCATGTGGTGCTGACTGGAGCTAAACAGCCTGCCACTGGTGCCTCGTTTTCCATCTCTAATTCCATGTTGCTCCTCCAAAGAATTCTAAGGGGTTTTTAGTCTTTCCTTTTTGCAAGGGGAATCAAGTCATCCACTCTTCCCGAAAATTATTTGGAGTAGGAGGATCAGTAGGGCAAAACAAAATCTCTAGAAACAATTAGTGTCAAGTCTTTTCTTTAAAACTTTCTGTAGGCTATAACATGCTTAGAAATAGATCATAACTCTGGAAAGATCCAACACTTAGCAAGAGGAGGCAAGATTAGATCCTGATCAAGCCAGAATCCAGGTTATGCTATTCCATTCTTCATGGGGTAGAAGGGCCCTTTCATGAAATTCTCTTCCTGTTTGGGAGGGTTCGCCTGCCTTAGAGTCAGACTAGCTCAGGCATTTGACAGATCTGAGGGCTTTGGTTGTGTTTACAGCTAGCCAAACCTAACACACAGCACCTAGGAATCAGGACTGTTGGTATGGTTTTGGCAACCAGTCAGTAACAACAAAGCTACAACAAAAAGACTTGTGTTGATCCATATTCTCTTGTTGTTACAATGAATCGGAATTTGGATAGTCTGGTTTGTTAGGCTAGCAGTTCAAGAGGTTCAAGAGCCTGGAATGACTTCCCTTAGCTCTGGCATGAGATCACAGAAAATCACATCACAGTAGAGCCAATTCAGACAAGAGTGGCAAATGGCACATACATTCTGCAGAAGTGCCAAGTTCTCTATGACAATCCATTCCTGTAGGAACTAAGCCAGTTCCAGGAGGCATGCATGAATCCTTTCTGTGGATGGAGATGAAGACCTAGTTACCTTTTGGTTACTTTTTTATCGCTGAAATAAAAACATTGTAACCAGGGTATAGAAGAAAGGGTCTGGGACTTCTGGTTCCAGACAGATAAGAGTCTATCACCATCAAGGTGTGGAAGCATTACTGAGCACCTGAACATGGCAGCAGGAACAGCTGAGAGCCACAGGCAGCTGCTAACACACTATAAATAGCACATGGTGTTTGAGAACTCAAAGCTCACCCCCAGTAACATACTTCCTCCAGGAAGGCCACCTCTCCTATACCTAGCCAAACAGTATACTGGGGACCAAGTATTCAGATGTCTCAGAATGTTGAGGACATCTCACCCTATTCACTGTACCTTCTATGATGAGATTCCATCATTTTAGCCCTGCAAAGCTGAGGGTAGGGATGTGCGATACTCCTAGCACATAAACCTTTGATGGACACAATTAAATCATATCAAACTGCAGCAAGAGTCTAACTGTGACAGAATCAGAAAGTCCAGATCAACCACATATGTGTTGAATCTAGAGGCGCTCAGGGGAACACAGTCTTGGGGTCTTAGAAACCAGAGTAATGAGATTATCAAGGACTGCACAGGCAATGCAGTAGGGTGACAGGAAACTCATCAAGAAGTCTCAGGAAAACTCAATTCTGTCCCATTAATATTTTATGAGGAGTAATAAAGCATACATGTGGATTAAGATTATCAAGATGAGGCCTGGAGTGATGGCTCATTCGGTAGAGTGCTTGCCATGCAAACATGGACACTAGAGTTCAGCCCCCTGGGTGGACATGGCAGCTGCTGGTGATCCCAGCACACAGAAAACAGAGACAGAGGCTTCCAGGGAAAGCTGGAGGGGTAGACTAGCCAGAATTGGTGATCTCTGGGTTCAGCAACAGGCTCTGCCTCCATAAATGAAGAGCCATTGAGGACAACTCCTAATAAGATTTTGGCCACAAACATACACATACATGCATGCATGCACACATACACACATGCACTCTCCCTAAACATGTGCATATACACGAAAGGGAACATGCATATGCACACACATATACTACACATATACAGATATGTATGCATACACACACATATATACAATAAAATTAAGAAATATCAAGATACTAACTCAAAGCTATAAGTAGACTGGACATCCTCTCTCACTGATTCTCCAAACCCTAGTGAAACAAGAATAATGCAAATCATTCATAAGAATGAGCCAGTGGGGGGTTGGCAGAAACACAACATTTCTAAAAATGGAAATGATGTATAAGTGTTATTTGACCTAGGAGAGGTAAGAAGAAAGAAAGCTAAGCCTGGAGTTAAAAGGCCAACAGATTCAGGCGGTGATAGGGCACGCCTTTAATCCCAACCCTCGGGAGCCAGAGACAGGCAGATCTTAGTGAGTTCAAGGCCAGCCTGGTCTACAGAATGAGTTCCAGGACAGCCAGGGCCACACAACATAGTGAAATTTTATCTCAAAAAGAACAAAATGAAAAACCGGATTCCCCTGAAGCTTGGGATTCAGATATGGGGGAGGGAAGTGAAGATGTAGTTCACACTAAGGTATTAGATGAAAATGTGTGTGTTCAAGTGTTCATGTCTGCAAGCATGTGCCTGAGGTCAGAGGGAGATGGCCGGGTCATGGCTCTCCACCCTATTCCTTTTCAGTGGAAAATAGACAAGTACATCAATGGGTTGGAAAAGACAACCACATCAAAGGAACACAAGCAGTACAGTGGAGACGGGATGGCCTTCCCCAGTGTGCTGGAGCATGTGGAGAGCCACATTCTGAGAGAGAAAAACTAACACAGCCACCCCAGACTCACATCCTTTACAAAAATTAACTCTACACAGATCACAAACTCCACCTTAAGATGGGAAATGATGAAACTCCTAGAAGATTACAAGTAAGTGCCCTGGGGTGATAGTGACTTTCAGATCCTGCTATTTATTCAAAGGAGTTGAAATCTAACATCTGCACAGAAGTCTGCACATGGCTATTTATATCAGCTCACATGGCTATTTATAGCAGCCGTATTCACAATACCAGAACCCAGAAGCAGCCAAAATGCCCTTGGGTGTTGGGATGAACACAAACATCACACAATGGCGTTTACTCAGCACTGAAAATGCATGTGCCATCAAGCCTTGAAGAGACATCTAGGAACCTTAGATGCATACCCCTCGGTAAACAAAGGCATCTGAAAAGGCTGCATGGCATTCACTATATGGCATTCTGAAGAACACAAAGATATAGAGACAGTAAGACCATTAACAGTGCACAAGAATTCGGGATGAGAGAAGGGTGAAAGGCTATAACAAAGAAAACTTGGGGCACTGGAAATGCTCTGTGTGAGAATGTCATGACAAAGTCATTGTGCCTTTGTGCAGACCCATGGCCTGTTTGAGGTCAAGAGTGGACTCTGCTGTGGCAGTATAGGTTGTGACAAGGGTATCCTTCTGGTGGAAGGTACTGGTAATGTCTAGAGCTGTGTGTGTAGGGGTAGGAAGTATATGGAAACTCTTCTTGCTACAAACATCTTTTTGTAGGCCAGGCATTGGTAGCGCACACCTTTAATCCCAGCACTTTCGAGGCTGAGGCAGGTGGATCTCTGTGAGTTCAAGGCCAGTCTGGTTTACTGAGCAAGTTCCAGGACAGGCTCCAAAGCAATGCAGAGAAACTTTGTCACAAACAAACAAACAAACAAACAAACAAACAAACTCTTTCTGTGTATGTGTATGGTATGATGATCCAGGACAGGCTCCAAAGCAATACAGAGAAACCCTGTCACAAACAAACAAACAAACAAACAAACAAACTCTTTCTGTGTATGTGTATGGTATGATGTTCCAGGACAGGCTCCAAAGCAATACAGAGAAACCCTGTCTCAAAAAAAAAAAAAAAAGTCTTTCTGTGTACGTGTATGATGTATGTACACATGCTATGTGTAAGGGTGTGAACATGTGTAGGGGATTAGAGGGCAGTCTCAGGTATTGGTCCTTGCCTTCCACCTTATCTTTTTCTAAGATATATTTGTGTGGTTGCTGGGAATCAAATTTGTGTCCTCTGGAAGAGCCCGTGCTCTTAACCTCTGAGCCTTCTTCAGCCTTTCCAACTTGTTTTTGAAGCAGGGTCTCTCCTGTTTGCTGCTGCAATGTATTGTGTAGGCTAGCTGAAATCTTATAGAGGAGTCTCATTTCTTTCTTTCATCTCACCCACAGACACACTGAGAGTAGAGACATGCACTACTGCATCAGACTTTTGCATAGGTCCCAGGGACCAAACGCTGGTCATTGGGCTTTGGTGGCAAGTGCTTTTATCCACTTATCCATCTTGCATCCTTATAACATGCATGGTTTGTCTTATAATCCAAGATCTGCAACTGGTAGCCCTACATATCAATCTGCTACAGGGTTTCCCTTTTCAGAAACATAGGCATGAGCCAGAGTTTCTCATATGTTTGCTTTCCAACTATAGTGACTTGCTAAATCAAGGCAGCTGAATTTGAAGCAATTTTGATATCACATCCTGTCTCAGGATTTTTATTGCTGTGAAGAGCTACCACGACCACAGAAACTCTTAGAAAGGAGAAAATGTAATTGGGGATAGCTTATTGTTCAGAGGTTTAATCCATTATCATCAAGGTGGAAAGCATGGTGGCATGCAGGCATCATACATGGTGCTGGAGAGGTATCTGAGACTTCTGTATCTAAATCCAAAGGCAGCAGGAAGAGACTGTGAGCCACTTGGCTTGATCTTCGGAGACCTCAAAACCCACCTCCAGCGACACAACTCCTCCAGCAAAGCCACACCTACTCCAACAAGGCCACACCTCCTAATAGTGCCAGCCCCTATGGGTCTATGGGGGCCATTTTATTCAAACTACCATATATCCTTAAAGGTTTAACTCTTCTATCTGGGCTTAACAAACAGAACAAGCAACACCTGACCTCATCTGAATCCTGGAGATGTATGTTTCACCCAAGAAATTTCAGGTCTCACCAAGATATTTGTTCTCTTGAGTATCGGCATTGATGGAGAAGCAGGCATCCTCAGAGCCTATCTTGTAATGGAGGAGCCCCTACTGAGCATAACAGATCTTACTAACAGCAGCTACTTCCCACCAGAGCCTCTTCTTTTACTATCCACGGAGACTGAGCTCTACACCCACATGACTGAAGTCAGCCTACCCACGAGCACCCCTACTGACCAGTTTATGAGCAGCTCTTAACATGCTCTACTTCCTGGGCTGCAGAGACTGTGTAGTGGTTAAGAGGTCACTTCCCAGCATCAGCATCAGGTGACTTACAGCTGCCTGTACCCCAGCTCCAGAAGAACCCGATGCCTCTGGCCTCTGCAGGTACCTGTATTCATGTGCATATGCCTCCAGACACACACATACGCACAAAGATATTTTTTGAAAGGATGCATCCCTTCCTGTGCACACAAGGAAGAGCATCAACTAGATCTACCTAATTTGGGATTTGTAATCCAAATTAGTAAAAACTCCTATTCACTTTAGCAGCCACCTAATTAGCTATATGTGCAATTAGGACTATTCTCTGATTCAGACTTTCTGAATTTATTCTGAGACTATTAATATGTATATTAGTAGACTTTGGAGAGGTCTTCTTTCCCATATGCCCCTAGTCCATCCTAGCCCACTTTTTGTTGATAATAACACAGTACCACAAACAAGAGAGAAGTTTATTCCTGACCAGTCCTGCTCAAGGACAAGAGGCTGTATCTGGTAACGATCATTGTAGTGATTTGAATATGAAATGTCCCACATATGCTCAAGTGTTTGAACATGGGGTCCCCAGCTAGTGGTGCTATTTGGGAAGGTTATGAAACCTTTAGGAGGCAGAGTCTGGAGGGAAGAATTAGCTTACTAGGGGGCAGGGCTTGAGCTCTTATGTCCTGGTCTTATTTCCTGTCTGCTCTCTGCTTCTCCCTGCTGATGCAATGTGACCACTGCCTCACACTCCTGCCATCGACCCTTCCTTCCCATGATGGACTGCACCATTCCTAAAGCAACCCGAAATATACCCTTCCTCCCTCAAGCTGCTTTCTGTCAAGCATTTGGGCACAGCAATGAGAAAACTAGCTAACACAATCTCCTTGCAGACAGAGTCCTGGGGCATCACAGAGCATCACACAGAAAGATGCAGAGTACATGTATGTGTTCTGGTCCCTTTCCCTCTGATACTTTAGTAATGGAACTGTAATAGGCCCTGATACCTTAGCACAGCTGATACCATGATAGAAGTGTCATTCAGGCCTTGGAATGATACTTCCAACAGCAACATCTGCCAAAAACAAGAACAAAGAATTAATCCATCAAAGTTCATAGTTCTAGAAAGTTCCCTAAGTGTACTAACCTTGTTTCCTGGCTTCTGTAGTTCTGCTTCTCACTAATTGTTCTTGTTAAAGGAGGTGTGTCAACAACACAGTACATGGTTTTTGTGCTTAAAAGCTCACCCTGGTAATGGCCCGGGGCTGCAGTGGGTTCCCAAACACCCAGTGTAGTTGCCAGCTAGCTAATAAAGACTTCCTAATAGCTTGACTTGGGTCTGAGTGGTCTTCTCTGGTGGATAACTCACAACAGAACACACAGCCCCTTGTCTAACCCTAACCAGCTCCCAAAGTTTCCACTCAGAGCATCACAGCCTGATGAAATTTCCACTCTGTTACTCTCCTATTGCTGTGATAAGACACCATGACCAAGGCACCTTGTAGAAGAGCATTTTATCTGGGGCCTCCAGTCCCAGAGGTTAGAAACCACAACAGCAGGAACAGCTGAGAGTTTCCATCCTGATCCACAAGTCAAAAGTAGGGAGAGACACTGGAAATAGTGTGGGCTTTTGAACCCTCAAAGACACACCCCCTCCAACAAGGCCACACCTCCTAATCTTTCCCAAACAGTTCCACCAACTGGGAAAAAAGGCATTCAAAGATATGGGTCTGTGGGAGCCATCTCATCCAGACCACCACACATTCTTTTAATACCTCATGTCAGGGTTGGAGTCTCAGCATTAAGCATGCTGAGGACATTCAAGCCATAGCTTAGTCCTTCATGGCACTTGAGGAATCCTTACCCCAAAGCTGCAGAAGGACATTGTGCTGAGAAAGTGACTTCCTAAGCCGCAGGTTCTGGCTATTTTTATGGCTTTGCTTTGACAGCTCCTTGGTTTTACCATCTTCCTAAGGAAGGGGCCAGTGATTTTCCTGTCTTAAGACGATCTGGTTTATTTCTCTTCAAATAGTATCACACTGGTCAGGGTTGTTAGAGGCCAGGACTCTCTCTCTCTCTCTCTCTCTCTCTCTCTCTCTCTCTCTCTCTCTCTCTCTCTCTCTCTCTCTCTCTGTGTGTGTGTGTGTGTGTGTGTGTGTGTGTGTGTGTGTGTGTGTGTGTGTGTGGTTTCTTCGATGAGGCAGGAGATCTGTACTTATCTGTGGGTATAAGGTTAAGTTTTGGAATACAGTTTAGGGATTACATTGGTTTAGTAAAGTGGTGGTATTAGGTTTTCCTCTAAGATCCATGACCTCAACTAGCCCGGGGGAGGGAGGGGGAATTAACTAGGTTTCCAATACTAGGCATGTTTTTCTGCTGTTGAGCAGACCATGAATCCAATTAGACAGCTGTTGGTAACTACCAAGACATGAATACCACCATTGCATCTGTAGGGATAACTTGCCACACTGGCAATTTTTGTGGTCTATAGGTGTCATAGCTAGGTAGAACTAGTCCCCAGGGAGGAGGCTTTCAGGTCAGATCTTTCAGGTCCTCTGAGTCCTGAGTCACTTTATCTAGGTCACTGCTGGAAGATGTTTCTTTTCTCTGGGGAAGATCTCTGCTCACTTAATCCTTCCTTAATAATCTCATAGGCCTGTCCAGAGGCAGGTCTCCTAGTTGATTCCAGATACTATCAAGTTGATGATCAAGTTCAGCCACCACAAGTAGGTTTAGTGGCTATATTGCCTCTGTGACAGGACAATCAAAGAGAAGGCAGTAGGCAAAAGGACATCTACTCCCTGTAAGCCCCTTACCACTCTGCACATTCCAAGTGGGCACTGAGTAGTTAAGAATGCAAAGCACAGAAACTCGTTTCCTGTTATCCCTTGTATTCATTCACCCTTGGAAGTTGAGAACTGATACTTTTTTTTTTCCTGGCTGAGTCAGAAAGAGCAGTGCGGAGCAGAAATGACGTCAGGACACAGAGACTGTGGCCAGCAGCTGGGGCCAGCCTGGAGTCTTACACAATCATAGGAGATGGAACATGCAGCTCTTTTAGACATTGTAGTGGGCGTCTTCCCTCAGGGAGGGTTTGATTTCCTCGTCACATCTTCCTAGTCTGCTGGACCACGGTGGAATCAGGAACTCATCAATTATAGGCATCTGAGATCATAGCACATTTTCCAAAGTGCTTTTTTTGTTTTTCAAATTCTACGTTCCCAGAACCAGCATATTTCACTTCTTTCTGGAAGGTGAGAGAAATAAAAAAAAAAAAAAATTAAAAAAAAAAACAAAAACAAAAAAAAAAAAAAACATTGCATGGACACCTTTAAATAGAGCAGGGGCTGCACCTTCCAAGAAGGTGGCTACAGAGGCCTTCCTAAGTCTTGCCTACTTTTCTCTCTAGGGTTGCGGCTGTGCGGTCTCTCCCAGATGCCTGGTTGTTGGCCCAATGCTCTTAATGCCTTAGAGCTCCTTGGGTGAGGGACACACCAGTTGTCCTCACAGAGTCTTGTTGGAAGTTAGTAACCAGAAAGACCGAGGCATGATTAGAAGCATGGGACTTCCAGTCTAATCCCCATCCTTTCTGGAGATAGAGAGGAGCAAAGATTGAATTAATAATTGATATTATATATAACGAAGCTTCTATAGACACCCCTAAAGTATGGAGTTCAAGAGACTTCCAGATTGTTGGATGTATACTTGTGTTGAGAGAGTGGTGTACCCTACCTCCACAGGGACAGAAGTTCCCTGTACTTTTTCATATGGTTAAAATATAATAATTGACTATCTTAGTTCTATGAATAGATCTAGAAATGACTGAACACATGGAATGGGGCACAGATTTGTAGCCAAAGTGGACACAAGTTATGGGTAGCCCGGGACCCAGTACTTTCGATTGTCAGCTAACATCAGGGCAGTGTTAGCAGGCTGTATGCCCTTAGCCTTGGGGTCTTGATAATTTTAATTAATATCATCATTGAGTTGAACTGGGCATCTAAGTGGTATCAGAGATTTGGCTGGTATTTCTTCTTCCAAGAGCATGGATCCTGTCAAACTAGACTCCACCCTCATGACTTCAAGTTTGATTAGGTTCCAAAGGGCGGTCTCATGTCCAATGTCATCACAGTAGGTTCTAGGGAATTGATTGTGAATTTTTTTGTGTGTGATGTGAGGGTGAATGAGGACACACAGCTCAGCTGCAGAAGATGGCAAATGTGGGTTCGGGGACTATTGCTAAGACATTAAAACTTCACCTCAATGACTTTCCCCAGCCTGGCTGCCATGTCACTAAAGGACAGATACATTCTCCACATAACAGAGTCTGTCCATCTTTTCTCTCATTCATTTCTGAGCATACACCCAGAGGAGAAGGATCTAGAACTGATACTGCGGGAGTCAGACAGAAGTAAAGAGAATTCTGTTATGTTGGAGAGTCCTGGACCAGGAGAACTGGAAGGCACTCTAGGAGCTTAGAGGAGGAACAGCCATGACTGGGAACTAGTGAATGGAGAAGAGGCTGCCTGGAAGTGGGCGGTGCCTGGACTGAATACTGGAGCAGTGATGCTAATCTAGACAGAAAGGGCATTCCTGGCTGAGAAGAAAGTGAGTGCCTATGGTGGAGATGTGAGAGAAACCATAAATCCTCTTGGCACTGCTGCAAACTCTCAGAGTCCCACCAAGGCAAACTCTGGGAAGACACTAGATGAAGGAGGAAAAGTGTCTTAGCTAGGGTTTTTGTTGCTGTGATGAAACGCCATGGCCAAAGCAATTTGGGGAGGAAAGGGTTTATTTCATTCACAGTTCCATTTAGCATTCACCATTAAAAGCAGAGATGGAGCCAGGTGTGGTGGTGCACACCTTTAATCCCAGCACTGGGGAGACAGAGGCAGGTGGATCTCTGTGAGTTCAAAGCAGCCTGATCTACAGAATAAGTTCCAGGACAGCCAAAGATTCACAGAGAAACCCTGTATTGAAAAATCAAAGTTAAAAAAAAAAAAAAAAAAAAAGCAGTGATAGACAGGAGCTCACACAGGACAAGATCCTGGAGGCAGAGGCTGATGCAGAGGCCATGGAAGAGTGCTGCTTAGTGGCTTGCTCTAATGACTTTCTCGGCCTGCTTTCTTATAGAACCTAGGGTGACAGCCCAGGGATGATGGTACTACCAGCAATGGGCTGGCCTTCCTCTCAAATGACTTTAGTTTGGGTCAAGTTGAGATAAAACTATCCAGCACAAAAGGGAAGCTCCAGCAGGATATATGTATGTATGTATGTATGTATGTATGTATGTATGTATGTATGTATACACACACACACACACACATCACACACACACACACACACACACACACACACACACACACACACACACATATATTTAGAAAGACAACGACCAGTGCACAGGACCATAAGCAGGAGGCTCTTCGGACCTAAGAACTTGTGGCAAGTTCAAGACCACATTGAACTGACTAATTGGAAATACATAAGTAGTAAGATAAAATATTATTTTTTCTTATTTCCTAAACATTATCACCATTCTTCTAGCCAATCAGCAGCAAGGACATGA
This sequence comes from Cricetiscus sungorus, assembly GCA_030556225.1. NCBI lineage: Eukaryota > Metazoa > Chordata > Mammalia > Rodentia > Cricetidae > Cricetiscus > Cricetiscus sungorus. The sequence goes on from JANBXA010000741.1 coordinate 12,072,611, forward strand.
CCTCAAAGAGAATTAGAATGCAACAGGAGTGAAGAAGTGAGGGCAGACCTACAGCCAAGCCACATAATTGCCTTCAGTCAAGATGGTGGCTGCCATAAACCCACTCCATGGGTTACTCCCTTTGCTTATAGCCTAGGCAGAGGGACAGTCTAGCCATCTTCTGCCAACAAACCCTATTACCAGACACAATTCATAATTCATTCTCTCTCTGCCTTTTATTTCTTTGTCTCTAATTTCTTCTTTCACTGGCTCTGTTGTTCATGGCTTGTTTGCCTAATGGCATGCCTTTCCAGGGCCCAGTAGGGCACACATTTCACGCAAAAAACCTTGCCTGTTCCATCTGCAATGGATCTGCTTTCTTGTCACTAGCAGTTTTAAGCCTACTCGGTCTCTTTAAATGTCCTGTCTGTTTTCTATATATGTGAATGTAAGCTAACTCTCTATAGGCAACTTGAATTCAACAGTGCTAAGTCTCAAATATTTAATGTGTCTAAAACGTACATTTTCACAAACTCAAAGAATTCTTATAAATTCCAGGGAGCTGAATTGGACCCACCTAAAACGGTCTGAGATGCACCAGAGAGTTCCATACAGTATGGACTTTGATGAAACAACCAGCTACCCCAGGATGTGGCAATACCCCAGCTTTTTCTTCTCTCTACCCAAAGATGGTCAATGCTCCAGGTCAGCAGGAAGTAGTCTTGAGAACTTGATGCCCTTATCCCTGACCTGCCACACCTAATTCCTCACCTTTTTAAATAATAAATAAAGGCGGGAATATAAGGACTCAGGCATTATGCTCACCTGCCCCTGTCACCTGGCAGAATCCACTCAGGCAGTACTCTGGTCAGCCCAGGGTCCCATGGAGAATCAAAGGACCTTTTTAATAAGAGAAAGACCCTGCCCACTTAATGGTCTTTTCTGCCCACTAATCTCTTTTCTGCACTCTTTTCTTTCCCTTTCTCCTCTCTTTCCCCTGTTCCCCTAGGGCAGACTGGACTTTTCCTGTCTCCCTCTTTTCTTCTGTTCTCTCTCCTTCTCTGTCTCTGTGTCTCTTTACCTCTTTTCTCTTCCCTTCCCCCTTCCATCTCTGGCCAACACCTACCCCTCCCTTCACTCCTTTTGCCAATAAACTCCATGTAGGTTTGTTGAGTTTGGTGGTTCATTGTGTTTTATCACCTGCAGCAGCTGCAACAAAACAACACACAGAAAGCAAACTTAGCCACAAGCCATAGAGCCAGGCAGTGGTGATACACACCTTTAATCCCAGCAGCCACACTAGCAAGCCATTGAGCCAGGCGGTGGTGGCACACACCTTTAATCCCAGGACTCAGGAGACAGATCTCTGTTAGTTTAGCTCCACAAAAGGGCCTTATGTGTAGATTTAGTTTTCCATCACAGGGAGAGCTATTGTCTCTGAGGATTCGTGGAGCCAGGATCACCATTTCAGTCTGAGGTAGAGGCAAGAGCTAGTGGCTGGCTGATTTGCTTATCTGACCATAAACTTGAATCACAATATCTATCTCTGGGTTTTTATTTTTTGTGTTACAGGCAGTGGTGTGGGAGCTCCAGAGTTTATGAATTGAATTGACTGGCACCTTAGGCAGGAGGACGGGTGTTTTCCCTTAAGGCCAATGAAACAGGCTAAGGAATGTTACAGGTGCAGATGGATTTGTCTTTGAAGGGTTGGACACAGGGGGGAGTCTGTGATGGATTTTCATTTTATCTGAATAGCTGAAATTGTTGGGGCGAAAGGTTGTGTGTGCCAGAAGCTCACGAGTCTCCATGATGCCCTCTTACAAGCACCGATTTCCAACAAGTTGCTTAACATTCTACAGGGTGAAGAATAAACAATGATGTTATCTTGCTTGAATGATGTCAGATAGTTCTAAACCTGAAAAATTTTCCCTGGTTTAAAAAGAAATCATGGCGCTGGAGAGATGACTCAGCAGCTACGAGCACTGGCTATTATTCTGGAGGACCAGAGTTTGATTGCCAGCACCCACACGGTGGCTCACAATTGTCTATAACTCCAGTGCCAGGGGATCTGACTTCTTCTTCTCTGGCCTCTGTGGGCACTGCAAAACACCTAAACACTTAAAATAAAAATACATCTATCTTTTTAAAAAATTACCTTGGTTAATGGTCAGGAATACTCTTAATCCCGGTTCCTGGGAGGCAGAGGCAGGAGGATGTCTGTGAGTCTGAGGCCAGTCTGGTCTACATATTGAGATCCAGATCAGGCAAGGACAAATAAGAATCTATCTTTAAAAAATATGTAAGTGCAATCATGCTGAGAAACTGAGTCTTAGCAGTAAAGTGAATAGTAGTACCGATGACACTGATGTCACTAGACAAGACTGTGTATGAGTGCATATAAGCACTTAGACACATACATGAGCCATGGCATTGCGTGATACCACCTTCGTAAAGAAGCTGTCCCGCCTATCTGGGCTCCTTCACTATTGAACAGGTCACAGTGCAGCTCTGAGCACTCCTACTGGGGAGGCATCTCAGTGTTTCTTGTATGATATTGTGTGCTTTCTTTTTTAAGGTTGAGCACCACAGATGTTATGGGAATGTCTTCCTGGACTCTGTTATGCAGTAGGCATTCATGTGCAGATACCCGGTACACAGCAGGTGCTCTGAAAATATTGTTAAGTAGAATGTGCTAATTACGAGAATTAGCAAAATCAGGTCAGTGAAAGAGTTCAATGGGAGAAAAGAGCTTGCTGTTGGAGCCTGACTATCTCAGTTAGATTACAGGAGTCTGAGGTGGATGGAGAGCCAGTTTTTATAAGTTGTCCTCTGACCTACACACACACAGAAGAAAAAGAAAATTAAGTTAGCAAAATTTCTAAATATTCAATTTTTATTCTCAGCTCCAAACGGTAAATGCTACATGTTTCTAATTAGTGTTTTAATGTCACATAAATCTGCAATAAAACATCCTACCTATGCAAATTCTGTGCAGTGTTTGTAGTTTGGGTAGATTTGACTTCAAAAAAAGAGGAAAACTTCTCTCTCTCTCTCTCTCTCTCTCTCTCTCTCTCTCTCTCTCTCTCTCTCTCTCTCTCTCTCTCTCTCTCTCTCTCTCTTTCTATTACCCTGATATCCGTTCTTCCGATTGACTGATACTTGCTATATAACTTTTCCAGTCATTCCTCTGGAAGCTCCCTTTTCTATGGCTTCAGTCAAACTCGGAAGCCCGAGCAGGCCAAGACTGCGTGAACGTGTGAGTTCTGACCCTAGTGCCGCGCCGTAGTCCCTGGCGGGATCTTTGAAAGTGCGCGCGCCCTAGACGCTGTGGCGGTTACTGAGGGCGTTGTCTTGTGCTGATGGTGCGCTTCCAGGAGCAGCTGTCCATACAGTTTGAGCCGTCTCGGCAGGTCTGACCTAGTGCCACCCGGTGCGGAGCAACATCTGAAAACGCCCGCGCAGCCTTTAATCTCAGCACTTGGGAGGCAGAGGCAGGTGAGTTCGAGACAGCCTGGTCTACAAAAGCTAGCTCCAGGATAGGCTCCAAAGCTACAACAGAGAAACCCTGTCTTGAAAAACCAAAAGAGAAAACAGAAACAAAAACGCGCGCGCCTAAACGCTTTGACGGTTACAGCGAGTGTTGGCGGGAGCTGTTCCTGCACCTTCCGGACTAGGTGCTCACACAGCTTTGAGCCAGCTTGTCACTTTCGCCTTTTAACCCAAGGGTGTGACTGTGGTAAGCGAAAGCGTGGCGGACTCGAGGGAAGGCAGCGGACAGGGGTGAGGAGTGGAGGATCGAGGGCCAGAGAAAGGGAGGATCGCGGTTGGGAGGGTGACAGCCCCTAGGGGATGACCCAGGACCCAGGCGACAGCGGCCGAGGAGATCAAAGGGAAGGACTGCTGACGGAGGGTACACAGCGAGATCGAGGGAGGACCTAGGGGAAGATTGTGGATTGAGACTCGGGAACCATCGGGCACCTCCGAGAATCTGGCCCTGAGCTCCTGGATCTCGGGGAGTTTGGGGGTTCAGAGAGGAAATCACCGCCCCTTCTCCATGAAGGAGACGGGGAAGCATCTCTCAAACAACACCTCTGCTTTTTAAGGTGAGACCACAGTAGGAAGATTAGGAGAGGCCTGGGACAGTCACTCATTGGGTTCAGTCCGTGCCCAGCCAGCTTGCTACCCTGGGTTCCATCCTCAGGACCGAAAGAGTGCCTGTGTCCAGCACTAGGGAATGGAGATTGAACAAGGTAGCTGCTCTGGTGGAGTTTTATACACGGGATTGTTGATATTTTGGAGAAATATATTTGCATACATACATGAAAATAATAAAAAGGTACTTTTGAAAAGTTGCCCCGACCCGCGGGGCCTAGTTATTCGTGGGTCGAGGTGGGCTAGAACCTGAAAATAATGGGAGAGAAAGAAGGAAGGAGACCAAGCAGTGCATTTGTCAAGGTCTAACTTTATTGATGTAAAATGGGTTTTTTAAGGCAAGGCTGGGAGGAAATGGGGAGGGGTAGCAGGTAGGGAGGAAATGGGGAGGGGTAGCTTCTGCTAACTCCGGGGTCCTGGTAATTATCCCAGACAGTAAACACCAGACAGTAAACGGCTGCTTATCTTAGTTCCTGGGCCTGGCCCATCTCAGTTCCGGGCACTCAGTACCTGGAATGAGTGGAAGAGGCTACCTGTTAAGCAGGTTCCTGTATACCAGGATAAGGCTCAATTAAGAGGTCTAAGGTGTAAGCAATTCTGCAAGAGAATGTCACTCAAGGTCGGCTCCCAACAAAAAGTCAAGCACTGTTAAGCAATGCGCTGGAGAGAGTTGATCAGTGGTTAAAGCCTGCTTTTGCAGGGTTCCTGAGCTGTTTCCCAGGACCCACGAGGAGGGAGTGACTCAAAAGGGCCTGTAATTCCATCCTTTACCTCAGGCACCTGTATTGCTGTGCAAATGACCACCCCCTGCAACACACCTCAACATAATGAGAAATAAAACCTTAAAAGCAGTTATCAGATTAGCCAACCATGGTGTACACTCAAAATCTCAGTCATTGGGAATTGAAGCAGAAAAATGTTAACATTGGATATCAGCTGAGTATACACAGCCAGTTGAAAGCTAGTTAAGACCCAGTCTCAACTGGACAAAACATGACCAAGGGTTTAGCAAGCCCATCAGTAAGTAGATCCACCAGTTATATCAAATGTCTGCTTTGAACTCTAAGCCTAAAGGTTATGTGGTTTAAAGTTAGCACAGTAACTTAACATTTGACACCAATGGAAAATATGTTAAGACCTAAGACAGTATATAGACTAAGGCTCAAACTCAGCCAGGAAAGAAAAAATGCCATCAGACAAGGGAAATGGGTGGAAATAGGTACTAATAGCATTAAGTGTAAGGCAGTTTTGAGTGTATATCCAGTCTTCAAGCTGTGGGAACATGGACATTGACATTCTTCAGGCCACTCTCTGCCAAGCCTTTTGCATTCTATAGGTGGATTTGTTCCCTTTATTTCCTAAAAACTGGGTACTCAGGGTTGCACCCATTCTCATCTCAGTTGATAAGCCCACAAAATCATGTCTTCAGCTTTGTTCCAGGTCTATGTTGACTTCCTGTTTGACCTTTCCTCCAAGATTTAATAAAGCATCCAAAACTGAGCTCCCAATCTCCCATACCCTCTTCTTTTTTCATTTGTTCAATCTAGAAAAGCTCTCCCCCTTTATTTTAACTTTTTTTTTTCTATCCACAGTTAAGCTGTCAAGAAATCATGACATTTTCTGGATATTTCTGGACAACTTTAGACATGCCCAATCAATGGAGTCATATGTGTGGCTTTCTATATCTGGTTTAGTTTACTTAGCATGCTTTTCTGGTTCACTTGTACATAGCAATACTTTGTTACTAGGTATGCAAATCCCTCACTATGCTCCAAATTCAGCATCTAAGAGGTACTTTTCTTGTCTGTTTGGACTGTTAGGAGTATTGCTGCTTGTATGCAGTTTTCTATTTTTGTTTTGTTTGAGGCAAGGTCTCACTGTTGTCCAGGTTGGTCTTAACCTCCAAGTGCTGATATAACAGCACTTAAAGGAAAATGAGACCTGTTTATAACTTCTCCTGGGACGTATGAGAGGGAAAATGCACTATTTACCTTTATGTTTTGGCACTGGAGATCAATCCCATGGCCATGTGCATGCTAGGCTAACACTACCACTGAGCTACATCACCAGCTCCTATTTACTTTTTTGAATGGGGCATTTTTTTTTAGTCCAAGTTAATATTTTTAAAGTTTTTAAAAAATTAGATGTACACACATACACATGTATATATATGTTGTATATGTCTGTGGAGGTCAGAAGATAACTTGTGGGAGGGAGTTTGTTCTCTCTACTATATGCATTCCAGGAATTGAACTCAAGTTGGCAGGCTTGGCAGCAAGTGCTTTTATGAGCTGTATCTCTGGCCTCTAAGTATATATTTTATAGTTAAAACTACCACCCCTAATCACTGATGATAATATGACCATGAGTAAGTAATTATATATCTGAGTTTTAGTTTTACCATTGTCAATAAAATTGGACAAAGTATTTTCTGAGGTCATTTTTGGTCCTCAAATCGTGTATTTCTATGATAAAATGATGGGATTCTCTTCACAAATGAGTGTTATTCTTTATAGTTGCATTATAACTTAGCTTGTTTTCATCATAGGACCTAAAGTGATTGCTACAATGGAAGGGATCAATAATTTCAAGACACCAAACAAATTATCTGAAAAAAGGAAATCTGGTAAGATTGTAGAAGACAGACCTTTTTTTGTTGCTGTTTCTACTAGAAATGTTTTAGTGTTTGTTCATTGTCATTGTCTGTTAATGGTCGTGTTAGCCATAATGGAGCTTCTAACAAACTTTCTGTTGGCTGACATGGTCATTCTGGATTTTAGGTTTTTCCAGTGATGGTCTTCTGGCTTGAACCAGATATTAACAGGAGTCAGTTCCGTCCTTCTTGGGAGATTCCTAGGGTTCCTCCAGGAGTCGAGCATCAGGCTTGCATAGCAAACACTTTCATCATTGATGTGTCTCGAAGGTTGTTTAAGACTTTGTTGTTTGAGACAGGGTTTCTCTCAGTGTAGCCATGGCTGTCCTGGAACTCACTCTTGAACTTAGAGATCCCTGCCTACCTGGAGTGCTGGGATTAAACCACTGCTTGGCTTGTGTAGGATATTTTAAGTAGTTGATCATGTGTAGATTAATAGACATTTGAACAATTTTTTCCACTCTAGTATCTATAACGATTTTTTTTAAATTATATTACTAGACTGGCTCAGCATTCTTTTGAATAGAGGTGCTAGTGGACATATCTGTGTTGCTCCCAATGCATATTAGATGTAGCTGTTCACAGATGCATCAGGCTCCAGCCTCTCTGTTGCCTCTGAGTCCTGAGATGGTAGCTTGTGCTTCCACACCCAGCCCATGAAGACCTTTAAGAATATTTACCTATTCCTCAATGTGCCCACACTATCCTTTACATCAGTGAGCATCTTCCTGAGATGTGTGTCTGTTTTGACGATTTGTTGTTCTGCTATCCTGTCATTTGGTGGTATGTTTCAGTTGATAATTTTTCTTCTGGCATGAAGCATGGTTTTTGCTTCTTTTATACCTGGTAAGTTTTGGTCAGGTGGTAGATGTTTTATGTTATCGAGTGGTAGGTTTTGTCACTCTACAGAGTGTTTGGTCTCATGAAGTTCCAAAGCTTATTTGGCTGGATGATGGTGAGCCTGCTCCTTTGAGATTGGCCTTTAAGCTTTCTTACAGACTAAAAGTTAACAGAAGTACTGAGTTGTTATCCTTTAGAGGGCTTTACTTAACAGTCTGCTACAGTGCCACCTGGCTGATGATGGTAAAGTGATCTCATGCCTAGACTCCTTTGCTGTCCTGGTTGGGGTAATACTACCCACTATGTGTACAGAGAAGTAGTAGCCAAGCACTCTATGGGAAATCTTTTCTGTTGTCCCTTTTCCTTTAGCTCCCTCCTGTGTTCTACTCACAGCTTTCAGCTATCTAGTCCTACTTGGCTGTAGCGCCCACACAACGATCTGTTTCATGAATCGGGCAAAGGCCTAGAGATTGAAATAAAAACAAGACAGTGGGTCATTTGTTCAATGGCAATGTCAGAACACCAAATGCTGAATATCGTTTATTGAGGGGATGGAACGGGCTTAAATACTGACTTACAGCGCAGTGGGAAAATTACAGGAATTTTAGGCTTAGCTCCTCCCTGTGAGGTGTGTGTTGTCATGGGGTGTATTGTCATGAGGTGTGTATTATCAAAAAAACGGGAAGAGTACCAACAACAGCCTTGGGGCAAGAAGTTCCAGCCAGCAGCTTCAGGCTTAAGCCTGGACTGCCTTCCTTTCAGGGGCCATAGAGAGATGATAGGACTTGCTTTGTCGGTTCATCCTTGCTCAGAGCTCAGAGTTCTGCTCTGCCTCTTGTCATGCATCTTAAACTATTGTATTTTGTCAGGTTTTCCAGTTCACAGAGAGAGCAGTTCAAAGATGAGTTATTCCTGACCAGAAGCAGAACTAGAACTGCTCATCTTCTTAGTAATTATAGAATGTACTGAATTTAGATTTGTTTTTGTTTTTGTAGATGCCAAAGCAAATTTTAGTGTTCAAACATATGTGTCCATAGTGTATGTGTGTGGGTGTGTGGTCTCCTTGGGCACATGTCATAGGATCAGGAAACTTGATGTAAAAGGCCAGGCTGCATATACTTCCAGGCATGTTCAGCCTGAGGCACACAGGTCATGTACCCCAAGATAGCTATGAATGTGTCCCAGCATAGAGTTGTAAAAGTATTTAAAACATTATGAAATTTTCTTGCTTTTAAAAAATGTATTATAAACTGATGTGTGTGCTGGAACTCAAACTCTGGTCCTCTGTAAGAGCAGCTCGTACTCTAGACTACTGAGCCATCTCACCAGCCTCTGTATTTTTTATTTTTAAATAGCCCTTTAAGAATTTTTAAAAAGGGCTGGGCAGTGGCAGCACATGCCTTTAATCTCAGCACTCAGGAGGCAGAGCTCTATGAGTTCAAGGCCAGCCTGCTCTACAGAGTGTTCCAGGACAGCCACACAGAGAAACCATGTCTTGAAAAAAAACAAACAAACAAACAAACAAACAAACAAGTGAGGTGAGGTGGCTCAAGTTGACTGGGATGTAATCTACCCAGAACAAAGTTCAAGAGCTGTCCTCCATGTGTGTGCCATGGCATTCACATTTACACACACACACACACACACACACACACACACACACACACACCATGTATACATATACACAATAACTAAATAGATTTTTAAAATTCTTAGCTTGTATGCCATAAAAAACAGACCATTTACATTAGAATTACTGTGAGAGTTATGGAAGTAGTCTTGGTCAAAGGGAACTCACGTACTCTCTCTAAAAAAAAAAAAGATGCTATTACTATTCTTAACAGTGTTTTAGGACTGTCAAGATTCTTTTGTACTACTGTTTTCAAGTGCTAAGTTCTTGCTTTTGTTTTGTTTTGTTTTTTGATTTTTTAGTACTGTGTTCGACTCCATGTGTAACTATCCCTGCCTCACCATTTATGCAGAAACTTGGCTTTGGGACCGGGGTCAACGTTTACCTAATGAAAAGGTGAGTACAAGATTTCTGACTTGTGGGTGTTAGGTCCCTGTGTCTGAATTAGGTAAGTTGCTACATGCTAGTTCTCAGAATCTTGTTAACTGCCAGAGCTCTGCCCCAAGTACTTTATTCCTAGATTCTTCCTGGTAGATTATTAAAAGGGAAGTAGCTTAACCCTTTCACCTTCTGGCCTCTCTAAGAAGGTGAAGTTGTGGAAAGATTGTAGAGTGGCTTTGAGTGTGGTGAACAGGTGTAGAATTGTTCTGTGTGGAGATGAAATAGCTGTTGGTGAGAGAACATGTTAGATGGGGAACTATTGGCAGTTAATGGGAAGGGCGAGTCAGTTCTCCCCAGGGATGCAGGCCCTAAGAGGCTACCCACGCTCCTGGAGATGGTTCTGTACCCATGCACTAAGTGGACTCTGAGCTTAACGAATAAAGAACACATGAGGATTAGAGGGGAGGGCATGGAAAGTACATTTGATCAGAACATATATGTATGAAATTTCAAATAAAGGAGAGCATACCATTATATAGACTGTTTTGGGGCAAGTGTTTAAGTTAAATTTCTTTAATATTTATTATAGAATCTTGTAACTCATCTTTGATATATATATGGGTAAAATGTGACCGACATGCCAGAATAGAAATGTTAGAAAACAGTATAGTAGTTTTCAAGAAGTACTTTTATAAATTTGTAACATTCCATCTTACTCTTTCCCCTTTAATCCCTTCTCAGAGTTTAGATATCAAGACACTGACTTAGTCCAAACAGAAATGTAACCGGTATTGATGATCTAAAGGATTTTATATATTTTTAAATACATATTTCTATGGAGTCAGTTTGAGGATGGTGCTGTTTTTTATTCCTTTTGTACCTTTAAATTTACGTATGTATATTTTAGATCGCCACGTGGGTTGTCTCATTCTCCTTGGGCCGTGAAAAAGATCAATCCTTTATGTAATGATCATCACCGAACTGTGTATCAGAAGAGACTGACTGATGAGGCTAAGATTTTAAAAAATCTTAATCATCCAAACATCATAGGTAAGTGCAAGTTGACTTGGTGGCAGTTACCTGGCAGAGCAATGTTCTGTGGCTCTAGAAACAATATGGATACATTCTGAAATAAATGGCTTTGCTAATAAAGTTGGCCTGGATGTTATTAGAAATCAAGTTAATGTGAATTGTTTATAAAGTAAAAATTCACGTAAGGGGCTGGAGAGATGGACCAACTGGTAAAAAGGTCTTGTTGCACTTGTGGAGGACTCAGGTTCAGTTCTTGGCACCCACATGGTGACTCAACAACCATCCACAGGTATCCAATGTCTTGACTTCCGCTGGTACTAGGCACGAATGTGGTGCATATATATATATATATATATATATATATATATATATACATGTGTATATATATATACATATATATATATGTATAAAATCATTTAAGATCCACATATTTTAAATCATCCAGTGCTTATATCCAACCCACATAGAGGTGAGGTGTGCTGATAAAGATTTCAGGACTTAGTCTGGTCTTCATTTGGATCATTTACATTCATTTAGATGGTCTTGCATTGTCTTCACTTTGCATTTTTGGTACTAATGAGTCCGATGGAATCATTCTATTTACAAAAGCATAGTAAAACTATTTTGATCTGCAGTGCTAGACACACACTTGAAGGCATTTAAATTCTAGCTGTGGGTTAATTTTGTAAATGATAGTTGTCTCATTGTGTTAGATCAGGTCCAAGGTATATTGCCAAATAAGCCCTGGTTTCCAGAGTCTCATAGGAAACTGTCGCATTTTCTTAGGGTACCGTGCCTTTACCGAAGCCAGTGACGGCAGTCTGTGCCTCGCTATGGAATATGGAGGTGAAAAGTCTCTGAATGACTTAATAGAAGAGCGCAACAAAGACAGTGGAAGTCCTTTCCCAGCAGCTGTAATTCTCAAAGTTGCTCTGCACATGGCGAGAGGGCTAAAGGTAACTATATTTTAAATAGCTTTGGTGAACTATGAAGAAATTAAACTATGAAGAAATTATACCTATGTTGTGTTTTTGGATAGATAACAACATAAGGGAAGAAAAGAAATGTATATATAAATTAAACACTAGTAATAATGACTCCAGAAAACTGTTGACTCACAGTGTCATGATAGTGATGTCAGGGTTTCATGTTACGGTTTCATATGAAATTGACTTTATGGAGCAGATTGAGGAAAAAAATATTTTAAATACAAATAATACAATTTACTACATTTGTAGATAACTTAAAGTAGGAGAGCCAGGTACGATGGTGCACACCTTTAATTGCAGGGAGGCACAGCCAGGCAGATCTCTGAGTTCAAGGCCAGCGTAGTCTGCAGAATAAGTTCTAGGGCAGCCAGGACTACATAAGAGAAACCCTGTCTTGAAAAACAAAAAGTTAGGAACATCTGAATTCCTTACTGACTGACAGCTTTAAGTATGTATGTATAATGAAATTAATAGTGTAACCACGTTGGAGCTTATTCACTATATGATGGGCTGCATTTGAAGTAAGCATAGGAAGCTCCTGTGGAAAGACAGATCACAGCAAGAACAGCTTCTCCTTTCTAAGTTGCGCTCATAGTATAGGGCTAAGTGCTGACACATGAACAGCCACTCCACAGTACTCTGTTCAAAATGTGACTATAATTCAGACAACCCCCACAGGAGTTTATGTATAAATCATAATATAGAATACATCTCTGCTTCTGCTTATGAATTGTAGTGGCCCCGTGTCACCTGCATTACATCACAATTTGAGATAAGTTTGCTTTATTGTGAAGATTTCAAAGTTTAAAACTATTGGCCTCCTGGAGTGATTTGAAATCACTTTGAAGATTCAGACATCTTAAAGAAAATTTTTAAATGACATGACATGTTCCCATCCTAGCTTCAAATACATTGAAATAGATAAAATAAGTCCAGTTTGCAAAGGGAATTCAAGTCATTATTGGTTTTTTTGAGACATGGTTTCTCTGTGTAGCCCTAGCTGTTCTAGAACTCTCTGTAGATCAGGCTGGCCTTGAACTGAGATTTTTCTGCCTTTGTCTCCCAATGCATGCACCACCTCTGCCTGGCTCAAGTCATTGTTTTACTGAAAGAACTTTTATTAGGTTTTTATCTGCTCATGTATTTGAATGTTTTTACAATTTTAGTATCTGCATCAAGAAAAGAAGCTGCTTCATGGAGACATAAAGTCTTCAAATGTTGTAATTAAAGGTGATTTTGAAACAATTAAAATCTGTGATGTAGGAGTCTCTTTGCCATTGGATGAAAATATGACTGGTAAGTGGCATTGTTTTAAATTCATACAATTTTTGAACTCTTTTATTTTTGCATTGTAAAACATGATAAACCTACATGTTTTAAAATGAAATTCATGAAAAGTGTATAACACAGAGTGTCTTTCTCTGAGCTCCCAGCTCCAGAGTTCTTGCTGTCTTGGTAATGTGTCTGTGTATTTTTTATCTTAGTTTGATTTGTTTGAAGTTGGTCAGTTTAGGATGACCTCAGGCTCAGTCCTCCCAGTCTTCAATCTATGCCCACACTGGTCCTCACCAGCATGGATTTTACCTGAATAGCTTTGGGAAGGACACACTCACCAGAGTAGAGCTTCCCCAGCTTCTGGACATTGTAATCCAATCCTGCTAATCAGGATTGACTGTTACATCTTTCCTTTTCTCTTCAATTTTTTTTTTCTCTACTTGTAAATTTACTGAGAGCCTCAAAGTAGAATTTCAAAGATAAGTTTCTTTGATTAAACAGACTGCTTGTTTTTCTCCCTCATTATTGAGAAATTATAAGCATTTTGTTTTCAATTCTATATTTGTGTAAAATGGAGATTATAGTAATGAAATACGGGAAAATTATATTTTTAGTGTAATGTACTTGAACACTGTCCAGTGAATTTGATTTATCTTAATTGGATAAAAAGAGTTTTTAAGCATGTAAAGGAAATTTTGCCTTTAAGGAAGATGTCATAGAACACTTTACTGGACAAAGGAATTAAATCAGAAACTACTAACAAAATATCCAGGAGAGCCTTGAATTTTGGGAATTTAGCAATGCAAATTTGAATAACTACTGGGGAGTCATTGGCCAAAGTTTTGGGAGACTGCTTTGCATTGATTTACAAAGTGATACAACATGTAAAGTCACTAGTTTCCCAGGGAAACTTGTAGCTACTAGTGATTATTAGAAAGACAAAAGGCACCACTGTTGGCTGCACTTCCTTGTCAGCCAGGAAAGGAAGAGCAGAGTCCATGAAAGGAGAGTAAGAAAGATAGGAACAAATGTCACCGGGAAATGTTAAAGCCAAAACTGGATCTATGGTAAAGTAAAAATTCTCACCAGGACTGAGAAAAGAAAGAACATAACCATTAATATCAGGCATGAAGAGTGTCACAGCTGTACATTCTACACATAAATAAGATGTTATAGACAGCTGTATTCCACCAAATATGACAGCTATCAAAATAGATATAAGAACTAGGAAATCCAAAAATAGCCAGTAAAACATTCCTACAAAGAATCTAATATGGTTCATTTTAGAAGAAAATTGATACTAGAATGAGTGGCTGTCAATTGTATTTCTATATACTAGTAAATAATAAGAGAATGGAAAATTAAAAATTCCATTTATAACTGATAAAACCCCAAGATGTCTAAAAATCTAAAAAAAAAATCCACAGTCTAAGCCTCTAGTCCGGAAACCATAAAATATCACTAAGAAGGAACCAGGTAGTAAAAGATCTATGTATTTCATCTGATACTGTTGAGATATTAATTTTTGCAGACTGATCTAAGGGCCCATCCTTCCCTAATTTATTTTTGCTGTTATGTGGTTGGTTTTGTTCTTCTTCTATTGGAGCCGACAAAACAACTTTAGACTGTAAGGGACTGAGTGGCATGCGATACTTTAAAGGCCAGTCTGGGTCTCCTGACTTAGCAATCATAAAGCACTGAAGTGCCATTTGGCTTTCAACCTGTGATTTCAGAGCTTACAGAAAACCCAAGACCTAGACATAAAGTAGTCTGCTGTGGTGCCCAGCTTGCATGCCTTTAAAGATAAGCAAGAGGTCTACCAACACTCTAAATTTCTGTCACCAAATGATGAGATTTTAATACTTTTTAAGGGACAGATCCATTATAGTGAGGTTGAATAGTGATTAACTTCTGAACTCTCTGTGTAAATGAGTTTTGTTTGTGTTGTTTTGTTAGTTGCTTGCCTTTCTCCATGATTTTTAACACCTGCTCTTATGTGTGTGTGTTTCAGTGACTGATCCTGAGGCCTGTTACATTGGCACTGAGCCATGGAAACCCAAAGAAGCCTTGGAGGAAAATGGCATTATTACTGACAAGGCAGATATGTTTGCGTTTGGTCTTACTCTGTGGGAAATGATGACTTTATGTATTCCACATATCAATCTTCCAGATGATGATGGCGATGAAGGTATAAATAGGTTTAAACATAACTCTGAGTTTCTTTCTGGCAATTAGAACATAAAATTGTCTTTCCATTAAAATTCAAATAGAAAATTAAGATTACAGCAAGACTGATTAACTTGGCTAGATTTAATTTCATACAAATGAGACAGTGAGAATAGGTACATAAGGGTATTCCTCCCTTGTAACCCCTCCATTTTTCTTTAATAAATCTACATTTGCTGGGTGGGTAGGTGGGGCATTTAGTTGAAAAGTTTCCTTAACTTTTTTTCTTATTTTACATATCCATTCCAGTTCTCCTCCCTCCCCCCCATTTTCTTCTTGCTGGAGAGAGAATGTTTAATCTCTGTGGCAAGAACATTGGACAGACTGCCTGTGGTATAGGGAACACTTACTGGATAACCCTGTCTTGTTGCAAGAGGGTAAGCTGTTGAGCTGTCACATGACCTACATGATTTTGCTTTTTTCCATCTCTAACTCCCTCATGTGCAGATGCAACCTTTGATGAGAGTGACTTTGATGATGAAGCATACTATGCAGCTCTGGGGACCAGGCCATCCATCAACATGGAAGAACTGGATGAATCCTACCAGAAGGTCATTGAACTTTTCTCTGTGTGTACTAATGAGGATCCTAAAGACCGCCCTTCTGCTGCACACATTGTTGAAGCTTTGGAACTAGATGTCCAATGATGCTTTCTGTGGTGGTCTAAGCAGAAAGCATAGCTTGTATGAGAACTGTCAACTCAGATGCATTTATTTAGTTACTATGACCTGCAGTAGCTAGACTCTGGAAGTGGCTTATTTTAGGACCACTGTACCTAGTTAATATTTGCATAGTTTTCTGATATGTAATTTCTTATAAGCATTTATTGTACTGGATAATCTGTTAAGTTAAAACAAAACAAAACCCTCCAGGGTATGTAGATGCTGCTCCTACTTAAAACACTAGTCACCCTGTCTGAGATGACTTGGAATCAAGTGATCATTACTAAAGATCTTTTTAGATATTCTCTTTAGTGGGTTGTTAAAATTTCACTTTATACAGTACTAAGTTAATTTGCATCTGTTCATAAAATGTCCAGCTTTAGCTGGTCTGTTTGCTCATGTGCTTATTAAATGTTCCCTGGAAGAGTAGCTCCTAGGGTTTTCAGACCCTGGTTACAGCTGCCTTCTAAAGTCTTCTCTAAAATTGTGATATAATAATAAATAAAGGACAGTTTTGGTACCTCAATATTATCTTCTATTCTTGTGGCAACTGGACTTGTGTAATGAATGTACTTTTTCTCGAAACCTTGTTTTCTTATGTATAAAGTGAGATTAAATTGGATCAGTTGTTTGAGTCATAGATAGCTCTCTTTGGAATTACAAGAATTAACTGAATTGGTGAAACCAGGTGGTGTATTGAGACTTGGCTATAGGTAGAATTTAGGCAATTCAGCAACAGATCATTAACTATCATATTGTCCATCAAAACAGCAGGAAATTGACAGCAAATTCAAAGTTTACTTATGGAAAAATTGGGTAAATGTGAACACAGATTCAGTAGTCTTACCTACCCTTTCTCTGATGTATCATTTTTAGTAGGTTTGTTCAAGTGACCGGTCCTGTGCACAGACCATAAAGCATGAGTTGGGCCTAACACATAAATTGGCACTTTTCATTGAGATTTATTCCCAGTTCCTACAGACATCTCATTTCCCACATATAATTTTACATAACTATGCTTGACACAATAAACCAGAGCTGGCATGCAATTCAACTGTACACTTTATTCAGATTTATTGTTCAGTGACTAATTTTTCTGTTCCAAAATCCCATTCAAATGCCACACTCAAGGATGTCACATCCCTAGGACTACTACATTTCAGGGTGTGATGGTTTAGGAATTTTGTACAATAGACCTCAACTGGGAGTTGTCTGATGTTATTTCATATTCACATGGGCTTATATAAGGATTTGAGAAAGGTAAATACCTTTCTCATACAGAAAACCACTAAATATCAACATGGTGACACTGACAGTTGACCAATCACTAGCTGTCGTTATTGTTGGCAGGGCATCTGCTAGTACAGTACTTTTTAACTTTTTGATGTTATAAGATCTAGGTTCATTCTGTATAATCTCTGACCCAGCAACTCCAGATTTTTTTTTTTTTGACAAAGGTATTAGAAACAAGATCTATGTACATGAGTTTCATCTACTCATTGTTATTAAATACCAACTTGTGTATGTGAAACCAAACTGCAAACAAAGCAAATGTATCAATAGTAAACCACAATGTACATTTATAAACCTAAGACATCAAATGAATTAAGCTGCAAAACTCATTTGAAGCAATGTATCTACACCCAAAGTAGGATAATAGGGAAACTCTCTTTCAGCATACTATTTCTCTAGAATCTCTATACTTTTGGTTTCTATTCTTTTGATATTCGTGATAAAAAATAATTTATCAGAGTATTAACAGGATTTTATCAATTCTGGGCCAGTAAGATGGCTCAGTAGATAAAAGTGCTTGCACAACCCTGGCCGCCTGACTTGGATCCTTGAAACCCATGGCACGAAAGAGCCGACTTCCAAGAGTTCTCTGGCCTCCACATAGGCACCTTGAAATGCACACATGTACACAAACATTAATAATGACAATTATTTATAATAAAACATTTAAAGAGATTTTGTGCAGAAAATAGCATTAAAATATTTGTGTAGTTACAGATAATTCCACATTCTTTTTGGAAGTATTACAGACAAATTAGACTAAAGATGAACTGATTTTAAAATGAGCAATACAACCTAGAAACATGACCTTTAAGAATAAAAACAAGCTGAGTAATTTTTTGCTTTACAAATGAGTATCCAAATTATACTAGAAAATTGAGTATACTCAGGTGTATAGCATATTCCATAAGGTCATTATGTTCTTAGGTTCACTAGTTTGGTTCATGACTTCAATTATCTACCAGCATCTTGATGCAATAAAAACAGAAGATAACAATGCCAAATACAGTGTTAATTAAATTTTATGATAAGTGTGCTTTTGGTTAATTTCCTAAGGGATTAAAATATTAAACATTATAGAATTATTTTATATAAATGGATATGGGATAATGATTTCTGCTATCTTACAACAAATAGGAAATTAAAAATACTAATTATTTTCAACTTAGCTGCTACAGTATGCTTATAAAGTGAGAATACTACATAAGGAATTCAGAAATTATCTCATTGTCTATGTTTAGATTTGCTTTTACTGATGGAACACAATCATGGTCTAAAAGTGTGTTCATGTGTTCCTTTATATTTTTGGTTGTGAGCCTAGCCTTTAACAGCTGAGCAATCTCTCCAGTCCCATGTGTTCCTTTATAAAGTGGCCCAGTTTCTGCAGAAGCCACTTTGCAGTCAAGTTTTCAAAATTAAGAATTCAGTGTATCCAAAGATCTTTTTTTCTTTGAATCCTAAACAGTTCAACAAATCATCTAACATATAAGTAAAACTGGTAACATGTACAAGTCTTATAATTTTCATTCTGATATTAATTAGTTATCAAACTGAACTTCTCCACACAGTACCTGTTTGCGGTTACAAAGGTCTTTAGCTATGAAAATTATATACAAGGAAATTAGGGGTGTTGCAGTACTTGGTTGCAAATAATTTGCCATCTGGTGTTGGGTCAGAAAACGCAATTTCATTAGTGTTGAGAAAACAACCGAACATGAAGCAATTCCTACAAAATAAAGAGGAAAAGCCATTTATTAACTAAAATTTTGGATTTTGATTAAACATACATGTTAAACAATGTAAGTTACTGATTAAAACCACTATTTTTGGTAGCAGAATGCCTTGGATTTAGAGATGGATGTCCCATGACATCATCTCAGATGAGAAACTCAAAAGATCCAGAGAAGAAAAAGAAAACCAATTTCCTCAAGTTGTCTTATGACTTCCACATGTGTGCCATGGCATGTGCATAGCACACACAAACCACTACCAAAGAAAAATAAAAACTATACAATGTTTGAGAAGGTTAAAAACAAGTCTAAAATTTCACCTATAATTGGAAGTACTAAAAATGAAGTAGTTAAAAGGCTGAAGTTCAAGGCTGGTGAAACGGCTCAGTGACTTAAGGGCACTTACTGCCAAGCCTGATAGCTTGAGTTCAAACTCCAGGGCCCATATGGTGGTGGGAGAGAACCAATTCCTGAAAGTTGTCCTCTATGTACACACCATGGCAATATGTACCCCCACTCCTCCTCCCACACACAAAAATAAGTAAATAAATGTTATAAGATAAAAACCCTCCAGGGGATTCTGTAAGATAACTAGCCATACTCTATGATAGCGAACTATAACCCTCTAGAATCATGAGCTGCCAAATTAAATACTTTATTTTATAAGTTGCCTTGTGATAGACAAGTAACAAAAAAAAAGCAGAGGACCCGAGTTTGGTTCCCAGTACCCATATTGGGTAGCTCACAACTATAATTCCAGCTCCAGGGCATCTGATACCCTCTTCTGGCCTCCAAAGAGTGTACTCATCACATGGCTTATACTCAGACATATATACAAACACATGGACATAAAAGCAATAAATTTTAAACAAAAAATGAGGTGTCCATGGTAGTGCATTTTTGTAATTCCAGAACTTGAAGCAGAATAATCACTAGTTCAAGGCCAGCCAGAGCGTGAGACCCTACCTCAACCATAAAATTCATCTGAAAAAGAAAAATGCAAGAAAGGAAGAAAAAAGAATTACACTTAAGCTTGGCATGGAATACATATTGAGATATTCCCTTCTAATGTCAACATTTGCTTTCGTCTGAATTTCACAGTATTTACAGAAATGTTTTAGCAAAAATTCTTTTGTTTGGCTCATGAGCCAAGGGAGGTTCTGGGAAAGCTACTAAGTCATTATGCAAGGTCTAGAGCTATCCTGTCTTCCTACCTGACAGTGTCTACCAGTCGTCTTGCAATGCGCTTTCTTCTTTTCAACCTGAAGACCCAGATTCTACTTATTCCACAGATTGCAGGTTCTGGTACATCTGAACACTGCCAAGCTCTAGAACATTCTTTAGTGGCACTTGGTTCCGAAAGGACACGAAAGGCCTGCAATGACACACAATTTATAGTTACAACCACAGGCTTTTCTTTTAAAAAGCAAACAAAAATACAAACTTTAAACAAAACCTGTCCATAGTTAATCAATCTCAAAAAACAGTGTCTTGCTATTCATTAAATTCTTATATTTATGTGCACGAGTGTTCATTTGGCCATGTATACTTGTGTGCCTGATGTCTGCAGAGGTCAGAAGAGGGCACTGGATCCCCTGGAACTGGTGTAACAAATGGTTATGAACCATGGATTGACAATAAGCTTAAAATCTTCTGCATACAAAAGAACACAATACAGTGAAAGGCAACTGAGAAAATATCTACAAACCATATACATTGTAAGGATTTTAAGTCCAAAATATACAAGGAAATCAGCTTAATAAAGAAAATAACCCAAATTTAAAAATGAAACAAGGGTCCAGAAAGATGGTTCAATAGGAAAAGCATTTGCTGCACAAAATGACAATCTGAGGTTTACTCCCTAGATCTCACAGTAGAAGGAGAACCAACCCCACATGTGCCACACTCTCATACATCATGTACACAACCATAATAAAATTTGAGAAGTCGGACAAGGGTCTGACTACCCTTTTTGAAAAAGAAACAAATGGCTCACAGGTGTTTAAAAAAAATGCCCAATGCTACTAAAATCAAGAAAATGGAAATTAGAATGAGGTATCACATCTGTTAGAATGGCTATATGAAAGTAAAAAGTCTTGGCTAAGATAGGAAACAAAGGGAGTGTAATAATCAGTAATGGAAACAGTATGGAAGTCTCTCAAAACAAACACACCAAAATTAAAACTAACAACAAAAGCTATATGGCCCAGTACTCCTATGTCAGGGTATGTCTCTGGAATTAAAAACAGGAGGTTGAAGGTGCCTCTCGGGTTTACTGCAGTATCACACACAAAACCCAGGACACATAATCAACTTAAGTGTTTGTCAATGAAGAAATAAAACAATCAAGGAAATTCTATTCAACTATTACACAAAATCCTGTCATTTGGGTCAAATGGATGGACCCATTGGACATGGCAAGAACAATTAGCAATCACAAAATACAGAATCTAATAGTTGAACTCATTGAAGCAGAGAGTAAAATCTCTATTGTCAAAAACTAGAATAGTGAGGGAAGGTAGTGGAGAATGTCAATGTTTCATTTAGATAAAGTTCTGGAGGCTTCTGCATGTATGTTTTAATGTAAATATGCATGCATATATATGTTATGTCTAGTATAGTTAAGATAGAATTAAGCCAGACCCAGTAGCACAAGCTTGAAACACAGGAGGTGGAGTCAGGAAAATCACAACTTAAAGGCTCATCTTATTAACTTGCAAATAATTTCTTCCAAAAAGTACAACTTGGTGTTTTAATCTATGGTGATATTATGAGTTAGCTAAGTAAATCAAGGCAGTTAACATTTTTATTACCATACTTTATTTTCCTGTGGGAAAAACACTGAAGATGTAATTTCAACAATTTTCAAGAACGTATACACATATACAAACACAGAGGGGTACTGGAATCAACCTAGAACCTTGTGCTCTACTGCCGACCTGCAATGCACATCTCTCATGGTTCTTTTGTTGTCAGCAAAAGTGATCTCTGCCTTCTTTCCCAGAACCAACTTTATTATGGTATAATTGACAATTAATGCACATCTGGTCATACTGGTAATACAAACAAGCTCCTTTTCTCTGATTTATAGTATCAAGATAATGGTTTTTTAGAATACCGTTAATCAGTGTCTAAAACAGATTCTAGTTGAGTATAGTGGCAAACCCCTTGAATTCCAGACTTGGGAGGAAGAGGCAGGATCTCTATGCATTCTATTCCAGGCCAGCCACAGCTAGAGATCCTGCCTTAAAAAAAATGTATATAATATATATATATATATATATATATATATATATATATATATTATACACACACACACACACACGTAGGCGGCCGCCCGCAGGACGCCATTACAAGATGGCGAACTTCCTCTTTCTTGTATACCTTATTCGGGCATACGCCAGCTTGGCGGCTGCACTCCAGCGCGACTGCTCATTCCCTAGCCAATCCCGTGGCTCCAACACTGAGGCGAGGTCTTTTGAGCCTATGAGACCGTGACCCGTTGCCTAGTAGGATATATAAGCAGCTGTCCCTTCCTGCCCGGGGCCCCTCACCTTCAGCTCTCCCTTCAACCAAGAAGCGCTCCAATAAAGTGTGATCTGAGAAGAATCCTCGTGTGGTTGCCGCCTTTCCTGCGGGTCGGGCTTGGCGCGCCACACATACATATATATATTCCAATTGAGAAATAAGTAATGACTATTTTGCTAAATATACCAACTAAGTAACTTAGGTCTACAGATTATATATATATATATATATATAAAAAAAAAATCACTGAATTTTTATGCTTCTAGGTAGGGAAAAAGCTACATGAAAACAAGACTTACTCTGCTTAAGACAAAATACTAAATACAACATAGGTAAGTGGATTAATTACAGTCAAAGATATTTCATTAACCTAAGAGACATACAGCAATACAGCATACCTGTTTGATAGGCTCTGCTATTAAACATCCCACTACTCTCTTTTCATCAATAAAGAGGAAAGTTTTGGTTTTATTTGGACACTTGGGAACAAGCTGATGGAAGCCCAATTCGAGATCCACAAGTTCTTGGACATCTTCTACCTAACAGTGTTTAAAAAAAGGTGAATTTGTATTAAAAAAAAAAAATCACAAAACTAAATTTGTGTATACTCATAAAACATGATCACCATCATTTAGCTTCTTTAACCTCTATTTCCTAAATTTACATACATTCAAACTTATTTCAGAACTGATGAACATACCTGGTCCTTAGGGAAAAGGAATTAAGAACCCACTTTAAAGAATGCTTTTAAAAAAAGACTCAGAATCCAAGGAGAGAGGAGGAGTCCAAGGCACCAGGTAGATTCATTTTAGTGTTATTATTCTTGTTGGCAACATTCAACTCAGGAAACAGAAGCAGCATCAACTCGAGAACTAACACATCTGACCTAGACACTGTTAAGACACTATGAGCTGTGAAAGTTGTTGGCACACCAGTTTGCACTTCACTATGGTGGGTTTCTTGAGTGAGCTGAGAACAAGAAACAATTCCATACCTTTTTGATGGCATAACTTGGATCCTGTGGCAGGACCAATACAATCTTTCCATCCCAAAACTCTGCTACTACCCGTTCTCTCTTCCATCCCTGCCAAATGGGGGAAGGGAAAAATATTAATTTATAAACAAAACATATAAAATACTTTGGTTGGGAGAGAACTGGTGGTCAAACAATGAGTGGCAGGAAAGGCAAGATTAAGGTTCTGGTCTTGACTACTCATGCTGTAGACAATTCTCTCTGTAGTAAATGGATGAAAATATTCATGGATGTTCAAGTGCTGAGAACAAGCATTTAGCCTTAACAGGACATTTATACCATTCTAAGACTCAGAACATCACAGAAGAGAAAATAGAAAGTGTCAGAAGACAAGGAGAAGGCCTGTGAAGTGCCATCTTGTGGGCACGAGGCAGCAATTGCAATTCTGAACTCAACAGCAGCTATAGCTGCTGAATTATCTGAGGCAGGCAGGCAGGCAGGCAGGCAGGCAGGCAGGCAGGCAGGCAGGCAGACAAGTGGAAGACCCTGAAGAAGCTATAAATGGACTAAAGAGAGGTAAACCCAGGTAATACTGAAGCCCAAATGCTTTCTCCTTTCAGCAACCCAGCATAGGACTGACCCTACATTGTGTCTGATGTCTGAATGTGAAGTGTCTCCCACAGGTTAATGTGCTTGAATACTTATCCCCTGCTGATAGCACTGTTTGAGAAAGTTGTGGAACCTTCAGAAAATGGAGCTTTGCTGGAAGAAGTGGGCTACTGGGGGTAGGGTTCCATTTCCTGTATACTCTCTGCTTCCTGACCATGGATAACAACGTGAACAGCTGGATTCCTCCTCATTCTACCATGTTAGAAACTATGTCTTCATATAATGGGATGGTTACCTCCCACAATAATCTAGAATAAACACTTCCCTCTTTAAATTAACTACTGCCAAGTATTTTGTCACAGTAGAGAGAAAAGTAATTAGTTCTAGACAAAGGAATGTGGAAACTCATTCATATATTAGTGTTTCTGTCCACATCCCTGTGTAGAACCTTAAAGGCATATAATCTTTAAAAGCCTTCGAATTGTGCTGCTATTGTTCTACTTCCATGGCTTCTGCCAGTGAATCTTCTCTATGCCTGTGCATATGTAACATGGATGCACTGGCAATGTCCTTACATTTGCCCCTATATTTGAAAATAGTACATGTTCATCATTTTATCATTCTAACCCCAATATCCTGGAGAGTGCAGGGGTTGGTTTACCTAATCTAGGACACTGGGATTGTTAAAGCTAAAACAGCATTATGTAACAATCTAACCTTTAGGCTTAGGTATAGCTCCAGTCATGTTTGCCTAGTATATACAAGGGCCTTAGTTTGATGCCCAGCACTGAAGGGTAACAGACAAAACTAACATTTTAATATCATCAACCTCAGTTATTTTTATTTTTCAGGGTGTGTATGTGCCAGGCAGAAGAGGACATTATGTGTCCTCTTTCATTCTCTTATTTCCTTGAGACAGGGTACTCACTGAATCTATAACCACATAGGCACGTAAACAGAGCCCAGAAATCCTTTTCCACACTCCCTCTTATAGCCCTGGGGTTCTAGGCTCCTATGCAGCCACATCTGGTGCAGCAACCACTTTTACCCTCTAAGCTTGGGGTTCTCAACCTTCCTAATGCTGCAACCCTTCAATATAGTTCCTCATGATGTGGTATCCTCAATCTTAAAATTATTTTCATTGTCACTTCATAAATGTAATCTTGCTACTTTTATGAATGTAAATATGATATTTCTGATGGTCTTAAAGAGGTTGTGACCCACAGGTTGAGAACCACTAGTCTAAGCCATTTCCCCAGCTTAATGTGTTTGTTTTCTCAAGACAAGTTCTCATTCTTACAGCTCAAACTGACAGACTGGCCTAAAACTCAATGTGTGCCAAAGACCAAATTTAAACTCACAACGATCCTCCTGCCTCAACCTCTTCCCAAGTTCTGGGATCATAGGAGGAGCTAACATGCCCAGCTAACTTCAACTGAAAGTAGTGAAATGTTAATGGATATACAGATCTTTCAGCAAAATCAAAGGCACAAAATCACTCCTTCCATACAGCTTTGCCTTTAGAACAAAGTGAAAAACTTCTCAACTCACCACATATTTAATTCCCTCCAGAAACCTGTGGTGATGCTGGAGATGTTGCACTTCGTCTTCAGGATTGGAAGCAGTATAGATCATGCCACAAGACTTACATATAGTCGTCCCAAAATGTTTCTGACCTGCGTCCTTGAA
Source organism: Cricetiscus sungorus (assembly GCA_030556225.1). Taxonomy (NCBI): domain Eukaryota; kingdom Metazoa; phylum Chordata; class Mammalia; order Rodentia; family Cricetidae; genus Cricetiscus; species Cricetiscus sungorus. The sequence goes on from JANBXA010000741.1 coordinate 12,098,252, forward strand.
GAATAAGCAAGCAAACAAAAGCATAAACGCCAAGAATTGAATGAACAATGGACCTTCTTTAGGAAGGACACCAAAGACCAAGAAAAAGCAAAAGGCTCACTTCAAAGAGAAGGGAAAACATTCTGAGACTTCTGTATTAATCATTGCTTTTGTCTTTAGATCATTTAGAGCGTTCAATTCTTTACCCTTAAATATTAAGACTGTTAGCCTCAAGAACTGATAAAGTTCTACTCTCAAAGCACTGTTTCTAATGTCACTGAAATTATTAGATTCTGAGTTATTTAAAACAGGGGCTGGTAGTTTTTCTGTGAAAAGGCAAAAGAGTAAATACTTTCAGACCATGTGTGTTTTGTATTTGTTGTATTTAAATAAGATTTATTTGAACACTTGGTCCTTGGTTGGTGATGGGTGTTTGGGAAAGTTGTGGAACCTTTAGCAAGTACAGCACTTGGGGGAACAGGCTTTGAGAGCTTATAGGTTTCTCCCACTTCTTGTTGTTGTGTCTGCTTCCTGTGTGAGGCTGAAATGTGGCCAGCCCGCTTTCTACTGTGGCTACCTGCTGTGGCTTCCTCATTATGACTCCCCTTTGGAACCAGAAGCCAAAATAAACTCTTCTATGAATCATGGTATTTTTAATCATAGCAACAGAAAAGTAACTAATATAGTCGTATATTCTTCTCTTTGCTCTAAAACTTCTGAAAGCCCGAGTCTGGAGCCACAGGCTTAGAATCACAGCTACCTCAGAGGCATGCAAGTTTAAGGTCAGCTTGTACAACTTAGTAAAATTCTGTACTAAAATAAAAAGCCTTGTGGGTGCAGTGTAGCTTAGTGGCAGAGCCTTGCCTGTCCTCGGAGGAGATCATTGGGCTTAATTCCTAAAACCATAAACAAAAAACCATATAAAAAATGTTAACTGTTAATAGCTATTGGAACTTGATCTATAGTTTGTTAAACTTAGTTCTATTTTAATGTTGTTATTCCCATTCCATCTTCTGTTGATAAATGATTTTCTTACCTGGGAACAAACCATTCATAACACTACAATACTAGGACTACAAGCTCCAAAGCACTGGCTAGCTTTGAATGCTACTACAACAAAGCTAGCAATTACAACCCTGGAAACCTAACCCAAAATAACCATGCTGAAAGACTGACTGCAGGTTCTACAAGTGCAAGGGTTTATTTTAAATTTACTCACAATGACGAACTGGGCTTTTCCTCCTTTAGTTGTATCTCTGGAATTCATATTTTTCTGCACAATTGTCTGTTTTAAGACATTAGTGCATGACTGTTCTTCAGGTGGAGATCTTGAAAGAGAAAGTTAGTAAATAGCAATGAACAGTCAGGAACTTGAGGTCCATCCAGAAACAATCATTTACTCAAAGAAGCATAATGAGGCAATTCAGTGTAAAGACTCAAATCCAGATCTGATTTATATCCAAATAACTTTCTTCTGTATCAGGCACATAGAATTACTTTGGAAGCTAACTCTACTCTAAAATGGACTTTCCTTTGCTGTCAGATCTTAAGACAATATTTACCCATTTAAATAAAGATGCTAAATAAAGATAGATGTTCATGCTGAATCTCACAGGACCAAGGCAACCATAGTCACCAATATATTAGGATCCAGCAACTTTTTACTTGGGCACTTGAGTGTCAGTGAGAAACTGTGTCAGAAAATAAAATAGACAGCTCTTTAGCAATGTTATCTAAGGTTGACCTCTGACTTCCATAGGTATGTGTGTACATATGCACAAGGATTCACATGAATGTACATGGGTGGGTAACTTGGCCAAAATTTTCTTTGCTGAATACCTAGTCATTCAACACCGAATAAGTGGAAAAAAAAAAAAAAAGAATCAGTGTTTTAAGTAAGATGTTTAGACAATACAGAATGTGGATCTTCTACTTGTCATGTTCTCTACCTACCTACACAAACTCCTTATCACGGTATTTAGCTTCAGCCATGACTTATAATAGTATTAAACTACTCTAAATTATTTACTTCTTTGGCCACAATTTTCCCCACCTATAAAATGCAAACTACTAGTACCTATATTATGATTACAAATGTTCATTAAAATTTATTGTTCATATACTATCACCTAGAGAAGGCAACATAACCCAATGAGCTTTTGATTCAAATGTGAATTCTATTCCTGGCCCTAGCACTGAGCACCTACTAGCTGTGCTGGTTAAAATATTCAGTTTCCTCAGCTGAGATGTAATAATAACACCAATAATATTTACCTTCTAGATTATCTAGAGGATCTTTTTTGTTTCCTTAAGACAGGGTTTCTCTGTTTGTAGCCCTGGCTGTCCTGGAACTCATTTTGTAGACTATGCTGACCTTCAACTCAGAGATCTAACTACCTCTGCCTCCCAAGTGCTGGGGTTAAAGGCATGCGCCACCATACCCTGCTTTTTAAGGATGGTGTGTGTGTGTGTGTGTGTGTGTGTGTGTGTGTGTGTCCTGAGGATCTTTAAGTGAAATAGTAAACTAATTACTACAAGCCAGGTACTACATAATAATGTAACAATTATTACTCAAGCCCATAAAGAGCTATTCCGTCTCTATGGAAAACAAAAACCATCTATATCTTCTATTCTCAATATTATTCTCATTTCCTCTTAGTGGTACAGACCAAAATGGAAAAAAAAAAGTTCTTCAGACCTTATAAGAGGAAGCCTATATACTTAATGACATACTAAATGCTATAGAGCAAAAATAATTCCTACCTTTTTGTGTTCACTGAAGAAACACTGAAGATGGGATAGATGACTGACTCAGGAGAAACTATTAGGGGAAAAACCAGCAATATTTGCATTACCAAAGAAAATCTAAGCCGACTCATAAGACTTTGAAGGTTAGTAAGAACAATACATTTACATTACCTGATTTAAAGAGTCAACCATAATCAAGATAGTACAAATTGCCAAAGAGACAGGCAGATCAATGGAACAAAGGACTTCAGAAATTGCCCCATACAAATAAACTAACGATTTTTGGCAAACTCAAAGGTAGTCATTGACAGATGGTGCTAGAACAACTGGGTACCTATTCACAAATCAAAATGTAAGTTATGAAAGTATAGGCTAAATCCTGTGACAATGGTTTAGAAACATCAATAGAAACTCATGCTAAAACAACTGTGTGCATTCTCCAGTCCTGTCTGGAGAGAGCCTGGAAGCAACAGCACTCTAGTAACACTTCTACTCAGAGCCAAGATCTTGATTTCTAAATACCATTCTCCAATAAAAGGAGTCAAAGCTCTGTGGAGAGACTGACTCTAGGACTGGAGCAAAGGAAATACAGAATGAGCCCACAACAACATGTAAAAATCAGGAACTAAGACAGGGCTCAAAAAACAAAGATGAGACATATGCCAAAGAGCACCAACCTGAAAAACAACCTTCATAGTCAAACCAGAACAATTTGAACAACAAAAATATGTTCGACTTAAACCCAAAATGTAAACATTCATTTATCCATAATGACACATATCAAGAGCTCATTTGTTTTCTTAAATGAGGGAATAAATAAAAATATAAATCTGAGCCCACCTAATTCCCTAGAGTTTAGGTAGGGCTGATAAGATGGCTCAGTAGATAAATCACCTGAGGTGAGGCCTGATCCCAAGTTCATCCATGTAATAAAAAACAACAAATGAAAAAAAAAACCCAACAACCAAGCAAAACAACAGATGCAGGGTATGATGTCTGCAATCCCAGTACTCCTATGGGGAGATGGAGTTAGACGAGAATCATCAAGGAAGCACACAGGCCAGTTACCGGGAATATAGAAAACAGAAACAAGAGACCCTGACTAAATAAGGTGGAAACAGAGAACCCATTCCAGAAAGTTATCCTCTGACCTGCACACATGTATCATGCCATAAGGGCTCCTATAGTTGCACATACAATTATAATAGAGAGCTTAAGAAGTTTAGTCAGAGATTACTTAAGGATAAATTTTTCTTTCCTGTTTTAACCTAAAATTTCCTTTCCTACTTTTTAAAACATACTGCATTGTTTTACAATAACCTTTTAAAAGGCCCAGAAAATATTAAGTGTATATAAAATTCCATATTGTTATGCTTGTAACAAGTGAAGCTTGTTACAAGTTGCAAGGCTGATTAATGCAGATTTTCTTACTTACTTGTCTTGTTCTCACCAAGTGAATTCTCTGAAGGCAAATTATGTTTATCAAGTTTACATTCTTTTGAAGAAAGTACAGCATCTGAGGAATTCTGAAAATTATGAACAGGTTAAAAAAATATAGGAAATCCTAATTCTTAGTAGTTTTCCTTTGGGTGAATGAATATCAATAACTGATCATGTGTAAAATTTCAGAGCATGATTCATCAAATTCCAATCTATTTTTTAGAATTTCCTCTGCATTCATTGAATATGGATCATCTTTTAAACGTCAGAGCATAGACATAGACTGCAATACTTGAAAAAAAAAAAAAAAGCATGCTTCAAGGCCTGGAGAGATGGTGGCATAGTTAAGAGCTCTGGCTGCTCTTCCTGAGGACTTAGTTCCAGGGGATTCAGTTCCCTCTTTTGGCCTAAGGGCACTAGACACACACGCATACACCTACACAGTCTATTCTTTTCATAATAATGAAATTAACCATTAAAAGTTAGTGATAAGCTTTCTTAAACTAGAAAGCGAAAATTCTCATTATGGGCTTTAAAAAACATTAACTAGGGCCATAGGTAGGTTGGTAAAGTGCTTGCTGTGCAGTATGATTCCAGCACCTGGTAGTACTTGTAATCTCCAGGCCAGAAAAGCAGACAGGCAGTATAATTGGATCTGGGCCAATGAAAAGACCTAGCCTCAAAAAAAAAAAAAAAAAAAATCTCCAAATAGATGGCACCTGAGAAACACTTGCCATTGGCCTCTCATTTCCACGGTGTGTGCATACATATGAATGTACACATATACATAAATAGTAACAGCAACCACATTCTGGAATCATTAGAGGAAGTTTTACCTATAATATTTCCTACTTTAATAGTAGCAGAGAACAACAAAAACCAAAGTACAAAAAAAGTCCTGGTTACATACCAGAAAACACTACCTAAAGCCTAAAGGTCTCATTTTTCTACCTGTCTTGTAACTTTATTTTTCTCATTTTATAAAGGTGGTCCTCCAAACTGTACCCAAAAAAAAAAAAAAAGAAATTTAATTTACCCATGTGTTCTACATAATTTATACCTAAACTTTACTAAAATCCCAGCTGTTCTTAAATGATACATTTAACTTTACCTTTCTCAGCTTCTTTTCATTTTTACTTTGTGCATCCAGTAGCTCAACATTCAATTTCTCTTCCACAAACAAGGACCTTGGGACTTGCTTTGCCTCCAGGACAGCATCTTCAGTCATCTCTGCTTCACTTTTATCTAAGTGTATTGGTAATGACTCATCTTCCAGGGATGATTTTTTAAGAGTTTTTCTTTTCTTAACAAAAAATGCTGCTCCACCCTGGAGTGTAACTTGTGGTTTTATTTTCTGGCTTAGAACCCGAGGAGGAGTGTTTGGATGATTTTCTATTGGATAACAACTATTCTCTTTATTTACAGCTGGTTTATAGCTCATTTGATTTGGCTTGGAATTTTTAGGGTTTCTTGATAAAGACTTGACATGCTTATAACTTGGCTGATATTTAGCAGTTAAACTCTTCTGTGGTTTTTTGTTCTTCTTGGTACAGACTGGTTTTCTCTGTTTTTCTGTCACACTAGGAAAAGATTTATCTTCATTTTTAGTTGCTAAACAAATAGACCTACATTCCCTTATCAACTTCCTCTCCAGTGGATTGAGGTAATGCTTATTTTTATTGTAGAAAGATACAGTTGACACAGTGGATTTAAATAGTGAACTGTAGTTTGCAAATGACAACCTATTATTTTCCATTATTTTGAGAGGACTTGAAGTGAAATGGTCTTGGTAGGAGTAAGACTTTCCTTCCATTTGATCACTGCTTTGATAAGTATGTTTTTTACTAGGTGATGGAAATAGATTTTCAGGAAGGCTTAAATTTACTTTGCTTGATGAAGTATCTGTTAATAGGCTATAAAAAGAAAAGAAAGTTCATCAGTAAGTTCAGCATTTTTATTTAAAATTTATTTAATAAATTCCCTAGTAGTCATACAAACATAATGTATCCCACTTCATTGACATATTCATATTATCTATTAGTTAATTTAACAGAATCCTCAAATTCTGTCTTTATTAAATAAAGCATTTAAATATATTTTGAAAGATAACTTCTATTAGCTAGGCTTAGTGGCACACCTTTGATCCCAGTACTTCAGAGATAATGAGTTCAATGGTTACAAACCATCTGTAACCTCAGTCCATTTTATGGGGATTGCATCCATCTGGTACACAGACATGATGCAGACAAAACAGGAATTAAATATTTTTTTTTAATTTACAAATTATTCTCTATGTATTTTCCTCAATTAGCTATTAAAGTACCTGTGGCAAATTTTCTGTAATAAACTGTCTCTTTGAGGCCTTTTTGTATCTGGCTTGACTGGATTTTTCTTTCTTAAAGAGTTCCTATGTAGCCAGACAGTAGTGGCACATGTCTTTAATCTCAGCAAAAGCAGGTGGATCTCTGTAAGTTCGAGACCAGCCTGGTCTACAGAGCAAGTTCCTTAACAGCAGGAGCTACAGAGGGAAGCCTTGTCTTGGGGAAAAATAAGCAAACATTCCTAGGGGAAGCCTTATCCTCTCTGAGGAACAAATGGGAAGTTGGGGGGGGGAATGGGGGAGCCTGAGGAGAGGAGGGTGGGGGAACTGGGATTGGAATATAAAAAAATAAATTAATAAAAAAATACTTTAAAACAGTTCATATGTACAGGTTAAGATTTACCTATCACCATTATCACCACTCAGAGTATGTCTTTTCCTCTTCCTTGGAGTAAAAGTTGCCATCATCATAACTGAATTCCTAAAAGCAATAAATAGACAAGTATAATAATTAAAGTCAAATGGACAGAAAATGCACTATGTCAAAATTGTATTTTAAAAATCTGAATTCTAGCAGGGTAGTGGTGGCACATGTCTTTAAACCCAGCAATTAGGACACAGAGGCAGGGAAAATCTCTGAGTTCAGAGTGGAGTTCCAGGACAGCAGGGGCTTCAATGGGGAAACATTTTCTGGGATGGGGGAGGGGATATGAATTCCAAATAAGTGATTGCAAATAAACGCCCAGGCTCATAGTGCCGCATGTAGACGAGGCTGGCCTCAATTCACTCTAGCCAAGGATGAACTTGGAGAAATTTGAGTCTTTCAGGGTTGAGATCATAGGCTGAGCCAGCATGCCTGTCTCAAAATAACAGGTTTTTTTTTTTTTTAAGCAAACTAGTCAGGTGTGGGGGTGCTACTGGGAGGAAAAGGCAAACGGATCCTGAATTTGTGGCTAGCCTGGGTCACAGGGGTCGCAAAAATTGAAGTAAAGCAGTAAATTATTAAAGCAGAGACGTAAACAGTGACAGGAGGGTGGTGGGTTGGGGAAATATTGCACACACCTATGTATTTAGAGCAGAAAGGTGGGCGAGCCGACTAACAAGGCCAGGTGGACCCTAATTAGAGGCACACTTTCCTTTAAACTAATCACGTCGTTTTAGCGCTCAGGCAGGCCTTCCTGGGAACTGCTCTCCTTCCACAATGTCCTCGGATGGATGGATGCTCTTGTCCCCAGCTTCCCTCACACCCCGTGCCTCCTCTATATTCCACTCAGCATACGTTCTGGCTAACCATCTCCTGGGCAAGGGAATGAATGTGAGAACGACAGTCGTCACCACAGGTACCTCCTCCCAGCTGGGCTCCCTCGCAGGAGCTTCCTTATTTATGAGCGACCCGGACCTCGTCAGGCAGCTGCTAAGGACATGCAGCAGGCAAGCCTCTTCCCATAGCGAGACGACTCTAGAATATTCTTCCCTTCCTTCGGATCCGGTGTGTCAGTCGCACTGAATTCCACAAGCGCGACCTCTAAGCTAAACGGAAAGTCTGCTTTCCCATCCCGGCTGGTGAGAAGCTGGCACCCGGGGCAGGAGCCCCGCGCGCGCGAGGAGCAGTCGGCGTACGCCCAGAGCCAAGCCCCCTGCCCCGTGACGTTACCCGCGTTCCTCAGTCTCTCTCGGCGTCCACTCGGGGTGAGGCCTCTCTGCACCTCCGCGAGCTCCCAAATGTCCTCACAGGAGCCCGGCGCTCTGCCACAGCGTTCAAATTCACGCGCGCCACTTGAGACCAAAGCTGCTGCATTCTGATTCGTCGCTGCTCAACACCTTCTAGATCCTGAGTCCTGATTGGCTTATCGCTAGTCCTTGCTCCGCCCCCCAGGGGGGTGGCTCCCAAGATTCTCCCGCCCTTGTGAGGCAAAGTGGACCCCAGTTCAAGGAGGCCACGCCTCCTCAAAAAAAAAAATCTGGCAACAATCTCCGGTTCCAGGCCACAGGCCTGTGAAAGTGCATTATGGGAATTGTAGTTTATGGCTCAGCCGAATCGGAAGTAAGATTCTGAGGTAGTTTGTTGTAAGCAGTGTTAAGGGATATCTCCAAGATACTGAAGGCTCCTATTTTTCATATTTAAAGTCTGATAATCATTTTTGCCTTTTTAAAAAAATCATTATATAGGTTTCCATTTCAGTACTTTATCCTTCAAATTATGACATGAACATTCACTGAATTACATATTTTAAACGATTTTATTATTTTTAATTATTCTCATGTCTGTGAGTGGGTATGGGCGTTTAAGTGCACCTACCAGCAGAGGCTAGAGGAGTTGGATTTCCTGAATTGAGTTTTAGACAGATGTAGGTCACCAAATGTGGGCACTGGAATTGAACTCAGGTACTCTTCAAAAGTAGTATGTATTCTCAATAGCTAAGCCCAAAAAATATCTCCAGCTTGATGCTTTACATATTTTATTTCAGTTACTCCTCACCACAACCTATGAAATTTGTATTACCATTCCTGCTTTACAGACAACTGCTATTTATGTGGAAGGCCTGCGTCACCCCACCCAGCACTACTTTATCACGTGCCCTTAGAATGTGAAAATATTTTTAAACCACTCACGGGTTTTAACAGAGTCATCAGCTTTTAGCAGCCTTGAACACATGTTTAGCTCTAGGTAAGTTTAAGTGTTCCTCATAGAACAAAATTGCGGTAATGAAGTAACAACAAATGACTAGCAATTTCGCTATTTACATGATTCGTGAATACATCAACTTCTGTGTCAGAAGATACAATGAAAGTTCCCATTGGGTAATGGTAGCATAATGTGTTTCATTGAGGAAGATGTCTTTGAATCTGGGGCCTCGATACCCCAAATTCACCTACAACTTAAAATCAGGCCATCTCTTGAGTTCTAGAATCCTGATTGTAACAGGGTCTAAGACCTCCACACAGATGACTCCATGATGGCAATGCCATTTAGGCTGTAAATCTCACCAAGCAGACAGCATCACAAGCCAAAATGGAAAACAAAGACCTAATTCATCAAAATTCATAGTTCTGGGAAAGTCTCTAAATGTGCTTTGCTTTTTGGCTTGTGTAGTTCTGCTTCTGGCTAACAGTTCTTGTTTGTCATCCCAGGATATGGCTTTGTGCTTAAAAGCTCTCCCTGAGAAAGGCGCTGGGCTCCACTGGGAGTTTGAACACCTAGTGTGGTCGCGCACCAGCAAATACAGACTTTCTATTGGCTTAAACCAGGTCCTAACAGTCTTCTCTGGTGGACACTCCAGAACCCTGGCCAGCGCCATGAGACCCAGGATAAAGGTGGGTCTGTAAAGGAAAGAACAGGAATATGTGAAACCGGTTAATCAGGCTATGGCTAGTTACTTTTTTTGAGAGAGTTAAAGCAGGATACTTCTTTATCATGCAAGTTCTCCTAGACTGGGATTTCCTGTTTTTAGGGAAGACCAGGCTCTCTAGGGATCCTAAAACTTCAGTTTCTGTGGCTTTTAGCCTGGGTAACTCTACTTTTGTTTGGTCTGACTTGTTGGGGCTTGTTGGAGGGATTCAGTTTGAAATAGACTCATAATTTTGTTCTCATAAATAAGAAAAATTACTGCTGAGTAGTGGTGGCACATGGCTCTAATCCCAGCACTTGGAAGGCAGAGGATCTCTGTGAGTTTGTGGCCAGCCTGGTCTACAGAGTGAGTTCCAGGACAGCCAGGACTGTTTCACAGAGAAACTCAGTCTCAGGAAAAAAATTAAAAGAAAATTACTAAGTCAAACCTGGGTGCTATGGAGCATTTTGTAAATTTATACTAAGAAGTTTTGAAGTTCAGAGATTTGGGATCTGTCCAATCTTGTAGCTAATAAAGGACAGACATTAGATTTAAAGGAACAATAGTCAGAGTGCAAGCCCCAATATGCATAGAGCCTCCCGAGAATACCAATAACAATTCATCTATATTCTGCCCTTGATGCACAGCAATTTATTTAATTTTAACAGGGCAAGACAGGGCAAGGCTCCCTCCATCTTGTATTCTTGCTGAGGCCATTTCAGACTGAACTAGGATTTGATGGAGAATCTCATGGAAAATTATCCAACTCTATTCTGACTAGTTTGGCCAAGCCAAAAACAACCTCACCTGTGTCAAGTAGTGCAGGAATGAGCTCATTTAAAATTGAATTGACTCCTACTGAGTGCCTCCTGACGTAAAGGGTCCAGAGACATTTAACTCTGAAAAAGGCAGTTTCTGCAGTCCTGGAGCCCATGCTGGATTGAGAGAGAAGGCAGATAAAAAGCAATTTTTCCTTTATGGCTTCAAACAAGATGCAGTTTCCCGCTGATTTCCCCCAGCCAGCCGCTAGGGCACAATACTGTCACTGGGACACCCGCCCTCCCGCCAACACTCTTCCCTTCGCCAGGAATAAAGATGGCGCCGACAGGACGGCGTTGTGACGCGACCGCACGTCCGCCGGAAGTGTTCGCTGGAGAGCCTGGAAGCCGGCTCACCCTCGCGCCGGTGGGATCTGGAGCTTGGCGATCTGAGCCGGAGGTGCTACTCTTCTAGCAGGATCATGGTGTTCTACTTCACCAGCAGCAGTGGTGAGTGACGCCGGACCCTCCGGGGTCCTGCCCGCAGCTGCCCCCAAAGCCGGGGTTCCCCAGCCGCCGCTGGGCTTGGAACCCATCCTGAAGCGCATCCTCCCGCGGGCGCCTCTCCCACCGCCTTCTGGGTCCTTGCGCGGCCGTCCCCTCGGTTGCCTGTGGTCCCCTGGGCAGGGTCTGGTGGGCGCCGTGGGAATGTGTCCCCGCTTTCCTTACACCCTGGAATCATTCTCATCCCCACCTGACAGACCTGCCAACGCTTCCTGGGCTTGGGCAGAGTGTGTGTTCCTGCACACCCTCCCCAACGCAAGCTTTTGCCATAGCATTCTGGCAGCAGCCTGGAGGATCGACGTTGACCAATGAGACAGGTGCCAACAACTGTGTCCTACAGGAAGAGTACCTTGCCCTTCTAAGAAGGGAGGGGCTGAGGTGCTATGGAAAGCAAGTGAAGGACTAGAATGCCAGCGAAGGACTAGAATGCCAGTACAAGCCCTTACTGGGCCTAGCCAGTTGACATATGGTAATACTACTGAGCTGGTTTTGGAGGCCAAAAGGTGGTGTTCTGGTTTCCAGGAAATGCGGTGACAATTTTATTTCATTGCCCATGTTGGTCCTTTTGTCCACAATCAATCTCTAATAAACACTCACCCTGTTAGAACAGCTCTGACATTTCCAAGACTCCTTTTGAGACCTAGTTTGCACGTCATGGTTAAGTATACTTTTTCCTTACCTCCTTAACATTCCTTTGGCACCGCTCTTCTCGTGTGGCATTAAAACCCGTCTGCTGGAGCTGCAGGGCAGGGCTCTTGAGAGGAGGTTTGTCTTGTCTCCTAAGCATAGTGTTTTCCCTTCTTGAGACAGTGAGTGGCTCAGGCTGGCTTCAAGCAGGGACCCTCCTGCCTCATGGCTCCCTCATGTAGGCTTTACTTTCTAGGTCCCCCAATATGGAGTGATGTTCAGAGTTGGTGTTTCATGGTAGTTCTTTATTTGTTATTTTGGAGACAGGATCTAATTATGCAGCCCTTGCTGGCCTAGAACTCACCATGTAGATCAGCGTGGCCTTGAATTCACAAAGTTCTGCCACTATCTGTTCTGCCTCCCCAGTAGCTGGGATTAAAGGCATGAGCTAGCTAACCTTTCATGGTACTTTTAACTGAAGCATTATTTTGCGGCATGCCTCTCAATGTGAGGTTTTGTTGTTGTTTATTTGTAGTCATGCTGTTTCTACAATTTGCATGTCTGTAGGTGTTTTACCCGTATGCACATCTACACATCACTTGTGTGCCTAGTGCCTTTTCAGATTAAAAGAGGGTGATTGAGTCCTGAAACTTGAGTTACAGTCAGTTGTTTGAGTTAGAGTGTTTGTCTAGTATCCTAGAAGTCCTGAGTGTGATCTCTAGTACCACATAAACCGAGTGTGTGGTTACACCCCTGGAGTCCCGTGATTCAGGAGGTGGGGGTTCAAGCTCCCAGACCTCCTCACCATCATCTAAAATGTATTGCCTCATAACTTTTGTTTGCGTTTGTTTGAGTCAGAGTCTCTCAGATAGACCAGGCTGGCTTTGAGCTAGCCCATGTATTCAAAGATGTCTTAAACTCCTGACCCTTCTCCCTCTCAAATGCTGGGATCATAGGCATATAACACCGCCATAGCCCTGTGTGTGTTCTGCTCAGTAGCACAGACTCTCCAGCCAACCCTGTTCCTATCTACTAGGCATTATGCTTTGTAGACTAGAGACCAAGTCACAAATTTAGAGCCTTTTAGGGTCAAACAAGTTTTGGTAGGACTTGCTTGGCATCCCAGCACCCAGGCCTTTCAATCTCTCTATCTTGATTTTAGAATCTCGATTAAGGAAAGCTTTCTAAAACACACAGGCACAATACTCATTATGTCACCTTAAGATTTGGATTTAGCTTGTCCTAAGTAGCTGAATGGGGTTAATTGAATGAATAGCTTGATCCAGTGGTTGAAGAGGTTTGAGATCTGTGGGTCCCCTGAATAGAGCAGGGCTTCTATTAGGTAGCACACTAAAAGATAAGTAATGCCAGCTAGATGTGGATACACAAAAATAAAAGCTAGTTAAGTTTAGGAATGTTGTTGGGTTTTGAGATAAGGTTTCTCTATGTAGCCCTGGCTATCCTGGAACTCACTCTAGACCAGACTGCCCTTGAACGCAGAGATTCCCCTGCATCTGACTCCCAAGTGCAGGAGTCTGTTTGTTTGTTTGTTAATTAATTTTTGTTTTTTGAAACAGGGTTTTTCTGTGTGGCTGTCTGTTCTAGAACTCACTCTGTAGACCAGGCTGACTTCGAACTCACAGAGAAGTCCGCCTGCCTCTGCCTTTCTGAGTGCTGGGATTAAAGGCTTGCACCACCACCACCACCACCACCACCACCACCACCCAGCTAGGAACCTGTATTTAATGTTTGCAGTAGAGATTTTTGTTTGTGGGGGCATGGTTGTTGCTTATTATCATTGAAAAAGGCGAAGGTGTAGGACTGAGCTGTAAGTTGCCATTAAACTTTATCCCTGAAGTGAAATAAAAAATAAAAAACTATTTCCCTGAAAAGGAGGGAAGGAGCCATTTAGCAGGAAGGATTGGCAAATATCTTCTTTGGGGGGGCTGAGATAATATTTTAAGCTCAATAAGACTGTAATATAATCTCTATGGCTTAATCTTGCCCTGCTGTTACCAGTCACTTAAAAGTATAAAACTTACTCTTAACTCAAAGGATGCAAGAGAAGGTGGGTAAGCCAGATGTGGCCCATGGCTATGGTTTGCATCTCCTAATTAGAGCCTTTGACATTTGTACTTGCCATGAAACAGTTCTTTTGGTGAAGTTAACTATCTTTTTGTTTTATTTTAGTTAACTCATCTACTTACACCATTTACATGGGAAAGGATAAATATGAAAGTAAGTTTACAAAAGCATTTGATTTTGAAATTTCAAGCAGGTAAGTGCTGTTCCTGTGCCCTGTTCATTGTGTTTATGGTTTTTGTTATTAATTTCTTTTGAAAATTATACCTGACAAACAACAGTTGTCCATATTTTTAAGTACAGTGTTCTGCGTACATATACACATTATGAGGTGATCAGATTGGAATACATAGCATTTCTGTCACAGTATTCAGGATCCTGTCTTCTAGGTATTTTGGCATAGACTTAACTGTATTTACTCTGCCACAAAATAGGAGACATGTTCCTAGCTCATTATTGTTTTACTGGTTACTCTACCTCTCCTATACCTACCCAGCCACTGGCAGCCTCTACTTCTATGAGGTTAGACTTTCTCCTCTGCTTGTCTTATATGTATTTTAGTTGTAGTTTATGTGTCTTGTATGACTATAATCTCAGCATTATCAGGGGTGGTGGGACTGAGGGCCTCATGAAGGCTGAACACAAATACTGCTACTAAGCTACATGCCAGACAAAGTTGAATATTTTTTTTTTCCCTTTGAGACAAGATTGCACTCCAGCTCAGGCTGGCTTAGAACTCACAGCAAACCTCCTGCCTCAGCCTCTGGAGTGCTGCGCTTATACATGTGAACCACTGTGGCTAGTTCAAGTTGACCTTCTTGGTGGTCAAGCCAGCAGGAGTGTTTGCAGCACTGATCTCACAGTGTGAAAGTGAGAAGGGCAGAGCCTCGCAGGAACTGGAGAGAAAAAGTGGCATTCCTTGAGACCAGGAAACCCAGCTGCCATCCTCCTGAAGCAGTGTGAGGGTTTAGAGATGCAGCTGTGAAGACGCACCAGCATCAGCTCCTTAGCAAACATGCTGTGGTTATGCAACCTTTTTGGACCTCAGGTTTCTCAGACATGAGAGGCTCATGGGCTGTAGCTGCTGCACAAGGTTGTCAAGGTTAGGGGAAAGGGCTGTGTGGAGCGCCTGATCCATGAGAGCACTTGCTAGCTAGTAGATAGACCCCTGAGCTTCAGATCCCAGATACCACTCTCCACCTTGCTTCTCTGAGAACACTGTCCTGGGGTTGGGTGCCAGTACCTAAATAAATCTTGAGAGCAGGCTGGTCATACTGTTATCTGTGTTTAAGCTTTTTAATGCTCCTTTTCTCTTTTTCCCATTTCTTTCTAGACTTGTCAGTGTCTAGTCTAGGGGCAGTTAGAATTTGACAGTTTATATGTATTAAAAGAGGCACACATACCATTCTTCATTAAGACATAGTTGACAGTAATGAAATAAACAAGACCAAAAAAAAAAAAAAAAAAAAAACTGGTAAGATCGTGATTGTATCATTATGAAGAGAGAAACAACAGATAGTAGCAAAATTAAGTAACCCACTTTTGAAGCAATTTGCCATTGTAATGAATTTATGGTGTTGACTATGATGTGACCTAATGGTGAAATCATCTATACTATATTAATATTTGAGTTTTAGGTTTCTCCTTGTAGCCCATAATATCACTGATCATTTTCACTTATCCCCCAGCATCCTCCTGGTATCATGAAGGAAAGGATGCTATCTCTCTGTTCTACATTGAATAGTAAGCCAATGCTACAAGAGCCATAGTTACTTACAGTGGATATGAAAGCATATCTGTTGCCAGATAGGGTCTTCTTTCTAATATGTCAGAAGTAGCGCCTGAGACAGCAGCCTCTGGGAAGCACTTATAGCCAGGCTTGCTACATGAGTGATACAGGTTTTGTAGTGTATAACTGGGGGGCTGGGGACAAGGCATCCCCATCTGTCTCTGTCCTCCTGTGGTCCTCTACTCTTCACTTATGTGTGTGGGGCTTCATTCCAGCATGTGAGAGGAAGACATTGGTAGGACTTTTGCTACATTCAGGTGTACGTACACACACACACACACACACACACACACACACGACACACACACATGCGTGTATTTTGTTATGAACCTAAATAGGACATGTTTTCAAATGTAGGCAAAATGCAGTCATTAGTAGCACATGCTGTAGAAGGGATGATCAACGTGGTTTGAGGCACCAAGCTGAGAAGTCTTGTATTTGTAGTAGAATTTATGCCTAGAGACCCACACCTAGATGTAGCATCTGTCTCCACAGCCACGAATCTGGATGTCTAGAGCCCTCTGTTTTGTGTCATTGTGTATGTATAGAACATTTGCTCATCAGGAAACTGGAGTTGTGTAGAGGTGTCAGCCCTTCTGAGTTAACCTTACGAGAAAGTGAACTATATGTTAAAGCCTCTTTGGGGGTAATTCATAGTACCTCCCATTTATTTCTAGTATCCTGCAGCTTCTAAATAACCACCAGATAGAAAAGGAATTGAACTTTTAAGTGGTGGATTTGCCGAGGAGCTGACAGGTCTTTTTACTTTATGGCCAGCAGGTGGCCTCAGCCATGCATTGTAAAACATTTCTCTACGTGTGCTATTCATATTTTCCTTTATTTTTTTCAGTTATCTTCCCAGCTTCCCACTTACATAGTAAACTCCTGATATCTTCCAGATAACTCTTGGTGGCTACTATTGTCTAGAGTGCCCTCTCCCAAGAGTTGTATATATCTTAGTCAGTAGTTGGCTACCCTTTCTTAAATACATCTAAAATCTTTATGTGTTTTCCTTCAAGTTCTTAATTATGCTTACCTACCATATGTACAATTTAAAATATCAGATAGCAATATAATTCTAGTAATAATAAAAATCAGTTCCTCACCTCTAGTACCTCATTCCTCCTAAAACTCTCCCTTGTAATGAGTCTCTGTCCTGTCGGCTAGCTCCCAATAATGACATGGAGACTTATTAATTACGAAATCTTGGCCTATAGCTAAGGTTTATTCCTGACTAGCTCTTTTAATTTAAATTAACCCATTTCTATTAGTCTGTATTTGACCCCATAGCCTTTGCTTTTCTTTCATTCTGTATGTCTGATGCCCTCCATGTTTCATTGGCATCTCCTCTGTGCCTTGATTATCTCCTGCTACTTCTTCTCTCTACCCAGAAGTCCCACCTATCCCTCCTGCCTAGCTATTGGCTGTTCAGCTCTTAAACCCATCACAGCAATGTATCTTCACACAGTGTAAGTATCTCACCATGCTGCCTGCCTCCCATAACAATTCCTTTTTACTCTTTCATCTCCTTTCTCTTCTAATTTCCAGATAATGGTTTTTATTTTCAAGTTGTCCTCAAAATCACCATCCTCCCGGCTCAGTTTCCCAAGTGTGTACAACCATGCTCTGCTGAGTTTTTAAGGTTTTTCCTCTATCTGTCCATTTGTCTGTTCTCTGGAGACACATTCCAGGCTGGTCTAACTCCTTATGTGGCCACGAATGATGTGGACCTTGATCCTCTTGTCTCTACCTTCCAATTGCTGGGATTATAGGCTGTGTGAATCACACTCTGCTTCTGTGGTGCTGAGGATCAAACGTAGGGCTTTGTGAAGACTAGGCAAGCAATGCAGCCACTAAACTCTAGTCCCAGACCATCATCATCATCATCATCATCATCATCATTGTATAACCCACTGTTTTAAAGTTTGAACAAAATCATATTAGCATTTAAGCATTATAGTTAGTCAGACTCAACCTACTTCCCAGCTGCTGAAGTATTTTCTGGTATTCCTTTCATTCTAAGGAAGTGTCTTTGGGTTTTGAATTAAAAGTGTGAAAAAAAAGCCAAAGCTATTCAGTGTTTATTTTATGACTGTAAAAGCTATAATTCTTTTCAAGATTCCAAGTCTCCACCTCTGTTGTCTCCATTAAGGAAGAGGGCAAAGTGAAGGGGTGGGGGTGGGGGTGGGGGTCTGTTTTTCCCTTCCCAACATAAAAATCCTGGTATATTTCCACTTAACAGTTTTTCATAATTTTCCCCCTCCTTTTGTATCTTAATGTAGATGAAGATCTGATAAAGTATGGCTGGCCTGAGGATATTTGGTAAGTAACAATTGTTAGACTGTCATTTAGATTTTTAGGCTTGGCCCTCTACCAGCCTCCTAAAATTAAAACTATACCTCCTACATGTTTTTGTTTATTGCATTCATGAGTAAATAGCTGAGGTTCCCTTCAGTCTTTCACCCCTATGACCCAAGAGAAAGTGAGGCTCCTAACACACCTTCTTGGCCACTTTCTTTTCCCATGTCCATTTTCCACTGCTTATTTTGACCATCATATTCTTCTGGAACCTAGTCTTATCATCTCAGTAGAGTATCATTCTCCCTGGAGATACGTTCTCAGGTCCTATTTACTTGGGTGTAATGGCAACAGTGCACATTTTTCAAGAACACTGCTACTACACATTGTCAAGTGTCAATACATTTCATTTCTCAACAACCTATGAAGTATTGCTATCATGCCCATTTTTTAGATAAGGAACAGAACAGGTCTGGCCTGATTATTATTGGTCCAGTCTGAGCCCTTACAGGCCCAGCTCAGCTTCTAAATCATTGACTCTCCCTCTCCTAAGGTCACCATTCTTCTGGCTTCAGTTCACTGCCCTGTTCCCCATCCCCCCCAGGCCCAGTGCTGCTACTCTCCAGATCTCTTTTCTCCAGCTATGGGCTGCAGAGTTCCCCTTATTTCCTTAAAGCACGATGAGATTAGATGGCCACTTTTCAGAAGAGCTGGTTCAGTGTTCAGTGAGGTGTGCAGCATTGAACACTTGACAGGGAATTATTGTACAGAGAGTAACTCAAGCCCTCCTTGCTCCCCCTTTCCTGCGGCTCTGCTGGGAAACCCCTCGAATCTACAGGGGCTCCCCAAAGGGACTCTTGAACTTGTACCTTCTTGGTTCTGAAGGACTCTAGTTCATGGCCCCAGCTGGCATGTTCTCCTCCTATCATTCCAAAGTCCACACTGAGAACCAGGAGGTAGCAGACATGTGAGGAATTTTAAAGGCTTAAGAACACAAAAACTATCCCAGCACAGTGTCCTAGCTTCTGAGCTCAAATGTGCCATCAGGATAGACCCTGCTTAGGGCCCCTTTGCTCAGGTGGGTAGGTTGTACTGCTTGGAATGTCTCAATTCCTGCTTCCTTCAGAAGGCCCTGTGTCTTCAGTAGGACAGCTGTTCACCTGCTTTGTGAACTACTGAGGTCTTCAGTGTTCACAATTTGATACTATTGGCTTCCCACTTGGCTCACTTGACACAGTCCTGGAAACACACCCACTGAGCACTTCCTCACTGTGACTGGTTCCTGTTGTCTCCCCAGTGTCTGTCATCCCCAGCTGAAATAGTTCCCGTAGATGCCAGACTCTAATGCCAGTGTCTATACCTGTTAGGCATTTACCTGCTATACTTTTTCCCCCATGTGTTTTTTTCAAGCTAGAGGTTGATTATTTCAGGCTTTCCTGGAACAGATTGGAGGATAGCTGCCTACATAGGAAAGGTTACATAGTAAGATACACCTAGAAAGTCAGTTTACCATATCTTTTAAACTAAACAGGTACAAAGTAAGTTTCCAATTTAAAGCCCACACTAGTAAATTGTGGCTTGATTTTTTTTTCTTTTTGTTTTTTTAAGATTGATACTCACCAGGCATATGTATGTATGTATGTATGTATGTATGTATGTATGTATGTATGTATGAATGTATGAATGAATCAAGAGATCCCTTTTGGTACCTTTAATAATTTAGAGATTCATGCCCAAAGTTCAGCACAGTTGACTTTTATTTTGAGAAGTTATTTGAGAACTCAGGGGAGCTGGAGTAGCCCCAAACCTTGTGCTGTCAGCCCTGACAATCTTCCAGGGATTGACCTGGACAAAAGAGCTACCCTGAGCTCATCTGCATTCTGGTGTTAACTTGGTGTTCCCTGATGGATTTACTGTGGCAGCATCTGAGTCTGGTAAACCTTCTGAGGTTCCTTTAAGCAAAGACATCTCTAGGGGTCGAATGAGATGAGAAATAAATTAGTTTTTAAGTGAGAAAAAGAGAAATGGTGTGTCTTCAATACCTCCAGACTGCCTGACTAGTAGGATTGTCACAGACCTCACCTTAAGGTGGTTCACTCCCTGTGGCCTCTGCATCCTCAGAATTACTGAAAATTCTAGTCTCTGAGTTAGTGAAGGGTATCAAGATGAGCAGCGATGGGAATGTAACAAGGACAAGAGGCGAAGAGTGGGTATAGTTTAAAAGTATGAGTGAGCATTTTAGGAACACTGGAAAGTTTGCTCTGGATTGTTTCAGGGGTTGGGATTCAAACCCTGTGTTTCTGTCGGTCTCTCTGCCATTTGTAGCTATGTGCTAGTACATGTAAGCCTGAAGTTGGTATATACTAGCTGTGAAGAGACACCGTGGCCACAGCAACTCTTTGAAAAGGAAAACATTTCTTTGGGGCCTTACAGTCTCAGAGGCCTAGTCTGTTATCATGGTGGAGAGCATGGCTGCACACATGGCATCAGAGCAGTGGCTGAGAGGTATGTCCTGATCTGTAGGCATCAGGCAGAGTTAGAGAGAGACTGGGCCTGACATGACCTTTTGCAACTTCAAAGTTCCCCTCCAGTGACATACTGGCCACACTCCTAATCCTTTAAAAGATTTCCACTCCCTGGTGACTGAGCTTTCAAATGTATGAGCCAATGGGTGTCATTCTTATTCAAACCACCATCCTAGCCATGATACTCATGTGTGCTTTGACTACGTAGGTATGAACTCATTAGCATATATTGAATTATTTTGATATTTCTGTTGACAGGATTCCATATAAGACCTTGAAGAAAAAGCAGAATCTAATATAGCTACTGTTGCTAGTAGAAAGGGCTGTTACTAATAAAGAGCTGTCACTAAACAAGCAGAAGCTAGCATGGCAGGTGTTTCTTTTCAGTTCAGGTCAGCTCACAGCATGTTTTTTTCCTTAAGATTCTGAAAGGAGAAAGCAATATTCAAAAATTCTAGATTTATAAAAGATACAGAATTTTCTGGGTAGAAAAATGCCCAGCTAGAAGTGATAATTAGTATGAATTTTTCATGGGAATACAAATGAGTAAGTACATGAACAGTTTGGAAAAACATGAATTAAATATGATGTAATATCCATTTCTGGTTATCAGTAATGACTAAGCATAAGAAGCAACAATGGTTATTTGCTCAAAGTCTGAATATTGTTTTGTATCCAGCACAAATAACAAGATATTTAGCTTCTTTGAGAGCATTACAAACAACATAATCTTAGCCTTCGTACTGAATCATACTTATCTGTATGACCCTTTTAACACCTAGAATATATGTCAAAAAAAAGAAAATGCCCAGGGGGGGAAGTCTGTAATGAGATGCAGTGATGCCTCCTTAGGTTTTTGTTTCTCTGTTTTTGAAACAAGGTTTTACTAAGTAGTCCAGGCTGACTCTAACCTGGTGATAGTCCTGCCTGCTGGGATTATAGGCCTTTGCCACGATGTTCAGCTTCCACGGCTTTCTTAGACCTTGTTAGGGACAGCAGCAGCTGAAGCTAATAGAGTCACGGTGTCAGTCATGGGTGGGAAGGGCTGTTACTAATGAAGTATTGTCATTAAACAAGCAGAAGTCAGAATGGCAGGTGCTCCTTCTCAGTTGAGGTCAATTCATAGCATAGTTGTTCACTGTTTGATGCTTACATTCTAGGCCCATCTCTGCCTATTGCAAAGTGAGTCAGCTTCATTTGGCGGATTATATGCATGAAAAATGTCACATCAATTTTAAAAGATTGCATTGAACTGTTAGGGTTACTGTTGCTGTGATAAAAACCATGACCAAAAGCATGTTGGGCAGGAAAGGGTTTATTTCACTCATAGTTCATGTAGCATTCATTCATCGTCAAAAGCAGTGAGGACAGGAACTCACACAGGGCGGGAACCTGGAAGTAGGAACTGATGCAGAACGCAGAGGCCATGGAGGAGTGCTGCTTACTGGTTTGTGGCCCATGATGCTCATGATGACAGAAAACTAACCAGTACAAACCCTAAGAAAAGAGAATTTAAGATGCTGTGGAAGAATGTCCCACCTTATTCCCAGCACTTGGGAGGCAGAGGCAGGAGGATCTCTTTGAGTAAAATGCTAGTCCAGTCTACCTAGCAAGTACCAGGCCAGCCAGGGCTATGTAGTGAGGCCCTGCCTCAAGAGAAAAAAGTGCTGTGGGGCATTCTGAATGTTTTTAGGACAGTGCCAGTGCCAATTAGACCATGTTTACCCAGGGATGCATGTTGATGCCATTAGCTGGGGGAGGGGGGATTGGAAGAGTTCTTAGTCTGATCTGTTTAATGATGTAGTCTGCTTAACCAGCTGACTTTTCTAAATTAGAACTTGATCCTTGGTTTTGATTGTTTTGCCATCATTGGATAGGGGTATTAGAAACTATGGTGTCCTCTTCTCTAGACTGCAGTCCTGCAAAGCCAGTTAAGTTTCACTGACTTCTTCCATCCTTTCTCATTGAAATTCTTTCCCTGTTTTTCTTCTTGGCCTGTGCTTTTGTCAGGGGCAGCCAAATCTCAATTCTTCCATGAAGCCTTTGGTCACTGAATCCTCTTTATCACTCGAAGCTTCACTCTTCCCGGGATGTTTTCATATTTATTATCTGACTCGTCTTGGCCTGCAGCCATGCATAGCTGCTTACTTCCCAAGTTCCACTTGTCTCTCCAGGTTGCTGGCCAGCTCTTTGGAGATGGTGACTGTTTCATAATAAGTCCCAGGGAATGCCTTCTTGGAATGGGATGCTTTTGATGCAAGTGGCTGAGGACATGGTTGTCTTGCTCTTGCTGAAAGTTGTTTCTTCCTTTGTAGGTTTCATGTGGACAAACTCTCTTCGGCTCATGTGTACCTTCGATTACAAAAGGTAACAATGTAAACACGAATTTGTGACTTTTTCTTTGATGAACACCATACTTTTTTGTGTGTGGTTAAGTTACTTAAGTTATAAATATGTTCAAAGTCATAAAGATTAGTAAATGTCTTCCTCTACCCAGAAATTGTTTTAGAAATGTGTGACTGATTGATTTCCCATGTGGAAGCCCTGTCTTGTCCAGCCTGTTCAGTGTACATTGTCTGTCCTCTTTGCTTCCTCCCCCATTCAGTTCAGTTGGTGCCAGCATAATATTTCTAGTGGCTCCTTTTTCTTAGGCTCACACAGGCCATATTGCTCACTGAGGGTACCCGTTCCCGTTTCTCAGTGTCTTTGGACACTGTCTTAAACCACATGGTGGTAATACAGGAGGAAAGCTGTCATATGCCCTGATAACACAGCACCACTATTTTTTCTAATCTGTTTTTATCCATGTATTTTCTGTGATTAAACTACATGGCATGTGTGCTTTTTGTATGGATTACCTTTAAAAAAAAAAAAACCACACACATTTAGGACTTATCAGATTTTGGACTTATGAGAAAGTTACAAAGGTTATATGGCTTCCCTGTTGCCAGCATCTCATATCGCATGGCGGATTCTCAAAACCATCAGGCCAACCCCACCTACTGCTCCTAACTAAATTCTGGACTTTATTTGGACAAATTCTCCATAAATGTCCCGTTTCTCTTCCAGAAACCGTTGTAAGGTACTACAGTGCATTCACAGAGGGGTCTGCCCTGATTTCCATGACTGTGTTTTTCCCTCGTTTTTTGTGACCTTGCCAGTACTGTCAGTGATCTTACAGAATGTCACTGCGGTTATGTGTGTCTTATTTTTCTCTTGATTAGCTAGAAGTCACAGACATGAGGGGAAGAAAAGCACAGAAGGGTTGGAGCCTCTCACTCATCACATCAGACAGTGCATATGTTTTTTGTCTTTGTTTTTGTTTTTGTTTTTTTTTTTTCTTGGTTTTTCCAGACAGGGTTTCTCTGTGGCTTTGGAGGCTGTCCTAGAACTAGCTCTGTAGATCAGGCTGGCCTAGAACTCACAGAGCTCCACCTGCCTCTGCCTCCCAAGTGCTGGGACTAAAGGCGTGCGCCACCACCGCCCAGCAGCACATGTTTTAACATCACTTAGACTGATGCCACGAGCCTGGCCTGCCTGACCAGGGCCATGCCTGCCAGCTTTCTCCACCACGGTATTACCTTTTCAGATAATACTACAGATCAAATAAATACTACTCAGGCAGGGGCAAAACTAAGTTATGCTTTTTGGGGGTAGGGCCCATTTCATTATTTGGGGTTCATGCAGAAGGGGCGGGAGTGGGGGGAGTGCATTTTATTTGCTTTTAGAGACAGAGTCTCACTGTGTTGATCATGCTGATCTTAAACTCCTGGGCTCAAAAGAACTTCCTGACTCAGCCTTCTGAGAAGATGGGACTGTAGACAGGCATGCACCACCAACACCTACCTGTGGCCTTTTCTTTGCAGTCAGGGCCTCTGTGTGTAGCTGGTCTGAAACTTGCTATGTAGAACACCCTGGACTCATGGCTCTGCAGCACATAACTGCCTACGTCCTCCTGTCTGGAAGGGGCTAACCGCTTCCCTTTTGGGGGCATTGTGAGGACTAGGAGCTGGTGTACCTTAAAGCTTTTCAGAGTAGCACCTGGCAGGTACTGAGCACTGTATGCCTTCTCTGTGGGCTTTGTTTCTCTCAGTGTAACAGTCCTGGCTGTCCACCATGTCCGTGCACTACCACGCCTGCCCTTCACTCTGTTTTGAATCCAACCCAAACTGTAAAGATCTAGATTCTCAAGCAGTGTTCTCTATCAGACTTCTATTCTGAAACCCACAGAGAGCAGCCACAACTATTTGGAGCTTTTTTTTTTTTTTTTTTTTTTTAGCTTACTAGCATAAGTGGCTCAAAGCAGGCTTGTAGCCTGTACAGTTTGAGTCTTTGGGCTCACGAATGTGAGCTCTTCATTGCTGTTGCTGTTGCTGTCACCCTGGCAGTGGGAGCAGCACAATAGGTGGCGGGAGGGTGCTACCTGTTGGAAGAAGACTGGACACACCCTGACCTCAAGAAAGGATCAAGAAACTGTCCCTTAGGCACCAAGGTCCATAGCCAGACTTTAGAGCTGCCTTCAGTCCTGGGGTCACCTCTCAGCTCTGTCATTTGCTGGACATAGAGAACCTTGGCCTAGTAATGTGGGAGTATGTGCTGGGCACTCGACAGGTGGTAGCTACTGAGTGATTGTTTTTTAACCGTCTTGATTGTTTAGTGTGGGGTTGTCACCTCTTACTAGTTTTGCCACTGCCACTCAGTTGTAGCTTCGTGTAGTGACTGCAGTGGCTGCTGCTCTTGATGACAGCACTGGTATAGAGGTATATATCCAGGGCCCTCTCTTTAGATGGTCTGAAAAATGCATAGGACGGGATGTCTTCAAGTTCTTGTGTACATAATTTTCAATGTAGCTGGGAATGTAATTTAGTGGTATTGCCTAGCATATAGAAGGAAGGCCCTGGGTTCATCTTTCAGGTGTCTCTCTCTCTCTCTCTCTCTCTCTCTCTCTCTCTCTCTCTCTCTCTCTCTCTCACACACACACACACACACACAGACACAATTACACTTGAAAATTATGAAAGTTTGAAAACAGTAGTGAGATAAAGTTATTCCAGCATTGAGTTCTTTGTACCATTTGCCCTCTGACAGCTGTTCCTATAATCCCATGCCTAATAGAACCTGATTCTAAACTGATTTTTCCCATTCTTGCCCTTAGAATGTCTTTATTCTTTGGAAATAACTTTGCTTACTCAGATGTTTGATTGATAGCAATTTCTGTGGAGAAAGTGGCATCTCTGTCATTTCTCCCTTCTGGTGGTAAATAGTGGGGACTGTCCTTATTTTGGCTGGGGCAGGGTAGGGCAGGGGACTGGTAGATGGTTTGTAAGATGTTTGGGACCCAGAACTCCAAGGTGTCTCTTTCAAAGGAAGGGGCCTCAGCCAGGAAGACTTGTAGATGTCAGAATGGGCATCATTTCCTCACATACTTTCCAGAAAAGAACGAGGATAAAAACTACTGAGACATAACTGCAGTTAATATCTTCAACATGGTTTTTAAAATGTGTTAAGTGCCTTCTCTTAGTTCATGTAGCATCCTGTGGTGGGCATGGTAAATTCATCTTTCTGTGTTTTGTAACCTATCTGAAGAGCCCTGTTTGCTGTAAGCCCAAGTCTAGCAGGTAAAGCAGCAGATGCTCTGAGTGCTCCAGCAGAGTGCTCCAGGGATCAATCAGTAACCGAAGAGGATCATTTGACTTACTTTATGTTGCAGGGAGAGAAGATAGAAGACATTCCAAAGGAGGTTCTGATGGACTGTGCCCACCTTGTGAAGGCCAATAGCATTCAAGGTCAGTTTTCCTAGAAGTGTTTTCTAAGTGAGCATGTACTTTTTCTATGTCTGGAGTGAAGTCCATTTAGCAAGCATGCTGTTGACTTTGGCATGTGTCTGAGGACAACAGAAGATAAATCTGAGGAGGGGGCAGTTTTGCTGCTTGTCAGGGAACTAAAAGCTCACCTTCCACTGCAAGTTTCGCTGTCTTTTCTGAGTCTTGGCCCTCATGACTCTTTCCCTTTCCTTGAATAGGAGGTCATTGAGCTCAGTCTAAGACTTCTGGTAGCATGTCAGTGTTGATAGCTAAGGAGATGTGTCTCATGGCTTTGTGTTAATGTTGGTGTCAGCTACCATCATTTGTCATCAGATTTTTTTTAACTAGAGGGGTTTGTTTTGGTTTTCTTTTTTTTTAAATTTTTTAAATTAATTTTATGTGTATGGTGTCGTGTTTGCAAAACTATCTCTGTGCCATGTAAATGTCTGGTGCTCTGGGAGCCCGGAAGATGTCAGATTCCCTGAAACTGGAGTTATAGACCATTGTGAGCCACCATGTGGGTGTTAGGAATTGAACCCAGGTCCTCTGGAAGAGCATCCATTGTTCCAAACTACTAGGCCATCTCTCCAGCCCCTTGTTTGTGTATTTTGAACCAGGATCTTGCTACATAGCCTAAGCTAATGTGAAACTCACTGTGTAGCCCAGGCTGGCCTAAAACTCAAAATTTTCCTATGTCAGCTTTCTGGGTACTGAAAATAGTATAGTTATGTGTGACTATACAAGGCTTAGAGCTAGAGATTTTAAGTCATGCCTTTTCCCCATCTCTCCCATGCTTTATTTTTCCTTTACATTGTGAAGGTTTTGAGTCCTTTGACTCTGTTGTCTGTATCCACAGACTCTTACTTAGCGGTCTGGGTGGTCCTTGAGTGTTATTATCTTTCAGAAGCTCTCTGGGTGAGCCAGTATGCAGTGTGGGTTGGGAACCATCACCCTATGTGTTTTAGGCAGTAGTTAAAATACTGGGCTTGATGCCTGCTTAATTCTGCTAGATAAGATTTAATCTGAATGAATGGTCTAGGATGATAACTAGGATGGGGATAGCAGTTATGAAGGGGGCTGAGAGGTATTAGTCTAAATGATTGAGCTAATTAATAGGTGAGATTGTAGGTAGGATGCAGGCCTGGAAAGAGAGAGATAACTGGTTACAGAGGAAGTTGGAAGATGATCCAGAGCAAACACAGCTGATAACAGGCACTGGTGCCCATGATTACATGATGAGAGCTTGGCAACCTTCCTTCATGTAAACTGGTATCTTCAGTCTCAACTCAGGCAGCCTTAATAACAAACTACGAATGTATACAAAGAAGCGTAAGATTTGCCGTTTCCAGCCATCAGTTCTCAACTCCAGAAATCAACAGGTTGTTATGAGTGAGAACATTCTATTTTATGAGTAGAATAGAATGTCTTAGATCTTCAGTTACTGGAGTAAACACTGAAACAAGCAAACTGTTTGTTCTGTGTTCCCACCCCTTTCGCACAGCCTTGTTCTTTTTTCTGTGCCCTGACTTGAAAATGAGCCTTGATTCAAAGAGCTGTTGACTCCTTATTCTCAGCTCAGTTTCTTTCTTTTCAATATTCTTACAATGTACAAGTTCTAGAGAAAACAGGGAAGAACGGTGACACAGGAATTACTCCCCTTTCTTCCTCAGCCTTGCACAGTGATTACTCACATAGCATAGTATGAAGCTGAGCCCCAGGTTCTGCTTATCAGTACCAAAGGATGCTGCTGAGGACTGATGAGAATTGTAAGACTGCAGAGGATACGCCACTAGCAGCTCTGTACTTGCCCAGTTCTGTCCTGCCCTACACCAAGGGAACAGGGATTAAGCTAGCTGGTTTCTGCTAAATTGACCCATTTTATATCAGAATCATAGGTTTTGTTTAGGTTAGGGGGAAAGGCTCCACTAATAACCAAACAAACCTTTTTAAATGTGTTGGCTTCTTCAATGTCAGATGGGGTGAGTGGTAGGCACCTGTCAGTTCATTCAGCTGGTTAGGTATTGCCTGGCTGGCTCTCTGTATCTTACTCTGTATCTTATTATGGCAGTATCTTACTGGTTAGCCATCACCATCATTACTATCCACATGGTAATTTTGAGTTCAATTTTAGAGAGTTCTTGGAAGTCCCTGATATTAGTCATGGACCCTTGCTTTTTCCACTGTAACACTTTGACTTAATTTGGTTTCTCACTTGCCTTTGGTGCTTTGGAACATCAGAGGTGTGCTCTTCTCAAGCCTTGTCTGGGGTGGGTGATGTTTTGCTGTGGGTGAAGGCTGTGCCACTCAGTGTCATGTTTCCTGCCTATTGAAGACAGTCTCTCTTGGCAGGATGCAAGATGAACAACATTAACGTGGTGTACACGCCATGGTCCAACCTGAAGAAGACAGCTGACATGGATGTGGGGCAGATAGGCTTTCACAGGCAGAAGGATGTAAGTGTTCGTGGACCACAGGAGGCGGTGCCTGCCCCTCTTAAGTGAGAAAAACATAATTAAGGCTGGGTGCTTTCCCCCTTACCTTCCTCAAAGGTAAAAATTGTGACTGTGGAGAAGAAAGTGAATGAAATCTTGAACCGATTAGAAAAGACCAAATTGGAGAAGTTTCCCGACCTAGCAGCAGAGAAAGAAGGCCGAGACCGCGAAGAGAGGAATGAGAAAAAAGCCCAGATTCAGGAAATGAAAAGGAGAGAGAAGGAAGAAATGAAGAAGAAACGGGAAATGGATGAACTTAGGTACGATGGGGCTGTGGCCTTGCTGTTGGTTGATACAGGTTACCCTGCTCAACCCTGCTCACGGATTTTTCCAGGAAGACACAAAAGCTGGAGTGTTGAATGAGTTGTTAAGAGGTGGTGATGTTGATGGGTAAATTGGCCTTTTGGAGAGGTGTTGGGAGTGAGTGAGTGAGTGAGTGAGTGAGTGAGTGAGTGAGTGAGTGAGTGAGTGAGTGAAATTAAAGGTCTGGTTTTACTTCACCATTGTAAGCCATTGTGAACTTCCTCAGAATCTGGTTTGTTCTTGGGAAAGGAAACGGTAAAGCAGTGTGCAGTCTTGAGCAGCTGTGCCGTTTAGACAAAGACGCGAAGCTGAGTAACTCAGAGCTGCTTCCAAATGCCTTTTCTGCCTTTTGAAAGTTGAACATAGTTGTGTGGTGGAGCCTGCTTCGGTGTCCTACAGTTTTAAATAGCTGTTAAAATAGTTTGGCTCCTGAACTCAGTGAAGGTGACCGTGAGGATGCTGACTCTATCAGTTTTCTGTTGCCTCTATAACAAATTGCCCCAAATTTAACCCCTCGAAGCAGTGTACAGACCTAGGAAGTTGTAACTAATCAAAACCAGAAGTCGGCAGGGCAGTTCCCTTCTGGAGGCCCCAGAGGAGACTCCAGTTTCTAGAGGTTGCCCACATTCTGTGGCTCGTTGCCCCTTCTCGTGTCTTCTCTACTTTTATCAGACATAATCCCATCATCCCAGGAATCTCCCTGTCATTTAGAACTGCCAAGTGTATTCTAGTGCAGTGTTCTCAACCCTCCTAATGCTGTGACCCTTCAACACAGTTCCTCATGTTGTGACCCCCAGCCGTAAAGTTATTTCACTGGTACTTCATAGCTATAATTATGAATATAATTATGAATCATAATGTT
The DNA here is from genome assembly GCA_030556225.1 of Cricetiscus sungorus. Taxonomy (NCBI): domain Eukaryota; kingdom Metazoa; phylum Chordata; class Mammalia; order Rodentia; family Cricetidae; genus Cricetiscus; species Cricetiscus sungorus. The sequence goes on from JANBXA010000741.1 coordinate 12,128,172, forward strand.
AGTAGAATACCTGGTCTGTGACCCCCAAGGGGGGTGGTCCTAGACCCACAGGATGAGAACTGCCATTCTAGAGCTTTGGATGTGAGCATTTTGAGGGAGGGATGTTTTGGGAGCGTCACTCACCTGCCTCATTGAGTGTGTGTTCACTGCACTGGAACAGGCCCCTTGCCCTGGTTTTGTTTGAGTGGGGTGTTGGCTTTTTTGAGATAGCTAATCTCACACTGGTAAACCTGCATCTCCCTCCTGGGTGCTGGAATTACAGTACACCCAGCTCCCCTTTGCTTCCTTTTCATTTCTTTTCTCCCTTTCTTTATGTAGTTAATGCTGCTTCCTCTGCATACCTTGGGTTCTCAGGAAACCTGCTGGGCAAGAGCACAGCTGTTGTGATCATGTATGTTCAGGTGGGAGGCACCCGCTTGCGTCCCTACCCAGGTCCTGCGGAAAGGGAGACTGGCTTCTTTTAGGGTTGAGCATTCAGTTGGAGGGCACTGGGAATGTTGGCCTCCACTCCCCTCCTCTCCCCTCCCTTCTCCCCTCCTCTTTCCTCGCCTCTGTTCCCCTCGCCTCTTCCCCTCCCTTCCCCTCCCCTCCCCTGTCCCCCTTCTCTTCCCTCCTCTTTGAAGCAGGCGGTACATAGACTTGGATACTTGCTATGGCCTGCAAATGAGAGCCTGCTGTGAGTTGTTAAAAGCAGCTCACTCTGGTAAGACTGTGAGAGTCTGGCAAGCAGGATTTACAACCAATTTTTGTTTTTAGTTGGAGCAGGGAAAAATTGAAGAAGATGTGCCCCTGTTTCCTTTGCATCTTTAACAATTTTGTTTAGAGACATGGGTGTGTAATGTTAGAAGCACAGTAGCACCTCATTTGCATCTTTTCTAAGGAGGAATAGCTGGCGCTTAACATTTGCCATCTGCCCTCACTGTGCTTTAAAGGGCTTCCTGCATGTGTGTCCTCACTTAGCAGCAGGTATTTGTTACCTGAATTTGTGAAAGAGCAGAGTGAGTCTGAACAACAAGCAGCTAGCTGAGCGTTACAGCCAAGTGTGTCTGATTGTTAAATCAATACACCACTACACTCTACTATTTTACACACTACTCACTCAGAATAAATAGAGTAACAGAAAGAGGCTATGATTTACCTGGAAATGTACTGTTGGTTTTGAATTAAGCTATATGCTGTTAAAGTTAGGGAGTTTAGTATGGCATTAGTAGTTTCAAAAGTTGCAAGCATCTAAATAAAGACCCCCATTAACAAAAAACAGTTTTAGTATCTTCTGGTTTGTTTTCAAAATATCTACATTAAACATATGGCATTGAGGGGAAAATTCTCCATCTTGCAGAGTAAACTCTGCTCCAGCCACTCACCCAGAGGTAGTCATCCTTGTGAGCTTCACTTGTGCCATCCCTGTTGGTCCTGCTGTCCCTCCTACTCACATGCCATCCAAGTGGCATTCCATCACAGGCTGCGGAAGGCAGACTATGAGGCAGGGCCACTGTGTCAGTGAGATGATAGCCTGTCAGGCTGTTCCACAAACTCCAGACTTCAGTTTGTAGAAGTCCAGAACATGCTTTATGCTTCCAACATTTTGTGGATTTGTTTTTGAGACTTTGAGACATAGGGTCTTACAATCAGCCCAGGTTGGCCTCCAATGAAACCTGGGATCCCACCCCCCCCCACACACACACACGCTGTAATCTATATGAATACATTTATTATCTAGCTAGCATCTTTAAGTTCTGTCTTTGTATCTTCTAGCCAATAGATCATGCTTCTTTGTTTGTTTTTTTCAAGACAGGGTTTTGTAGCTTTGGAGCCTGTTCAGGAACCTGCTCTGTAGACCAGGTTGGCCTGGAACTCACAGAGATCTGCCTGCCTCTGCCTCCTGAGTGCTGGGATTAAAGTGTGTGTTACCACTGCTGGGCAACTCTGTGCTTTCTTACCTGCTTTATTTTAATCTTGTGTTTTGTTTGACTTTTGGAGTTATATAAAACTTACGAACATGAGTGAAGTTGAGTCTACCATAGTATAGGCCATGACCAAAAGGCAAAAGCAATGATCAGGGAAATGGAGTTGGATAGGTAGCATGTCAGAAATTGGACTGTTATGACAAAGGAGCTGAGGTGTTTGAAACTGGGGGATACAAGTTGGAACTTGCAGCTCTGTAAGTGAGGCTGAAGTACAGTGGGAAGTCACAGGCCAATGTGTCACCAGCTTGAAGACATAAACTTGGTTTCCAAGTGGAGCTATTATCTTTAGTGTGGAGATTCACATGTGAGTGGACAGCTGTAAGTGGTAGAGGGGAAACTGAGACCCACCTGTAATTCTCAATCCATTGCCTCTGATGCAAGGCCAGTGTCAGAAGTTTACACAAGCAAGTAAACATGAAAAACGGTGTGTTTAGTGACTTGAAAAGATTCACACAGTTCCTGGGTGTCAGGGGGTGTTTGTGGGGAAGTAGCCTGTAGCCTGAAGCATGTAGAAGGCATCAGCACCAAGCCTTGGTCAGAGGATGACCAGTCTCTAAGAGGGGACTGTTTGTAAGGGAACAGATTTTGTGTTGGAGGAGGACCAAAGGCCTGGAAATACTTTTAGGCATCTAAAAAGGTGTTAGAGGAGGTTGGGTTAAAAGGAGGGAGCCCAGGGGAAATGTGGCATTCAGAAAGGCACATTTGTGTGTTGCTTTCATCAGAGTGGGTGGTAACCATCTGTGGTTTCAACAACTAGCTTTGTGAGCCTCCGGCCAACATAATAACCATCTTCAAGATGCTTGTTGACAGGATAACCTCATTTGGGTGTAGGGTGGTAGCCATCCATGAAATGCTTATTGAGAGATATCCTCATTTGAATATTTTCTTTCTTTCTAGGAGCTACTCGTCATTAATGAAAGTTGAGAACATGTCCTCAAATCAAGTATGTTCACATTTTCTGCTCTAATATTGTACCTTGAAATACTTCACAGAGTCTTTAGTACTTGAGCTACTGACTATTGTAGCATTGCAGGTTGCTTACCATAATGGGCATCTACTACACTGGGGGCCGACTCTGGTAGGCAGGCACTGCCTTCCTTCCCTGTGGTCTTGTGTTTGCTTTTGTATGGGTCACTTCATGGAAGGAGTTTAATGCCTCCTTGCCTGCTGTGAAGGGCAGGCCTATTAGTGTTGCGTGATGTGGCAGTCAGCTTTCTCTTAGTCTAACACAATACCTGAGACAATGAACTTATGAAGAAAGAAGCTTTGTTCTGACTCAGGGTTTTGGAGGTTTGGGGCTGTGGTCAATTGCCCTGCTGCTTTGGATCCTCTGTTAAGACAGGTGGGAAGACATGGCCCGGCAAGCTCTTCTCCTTAATGGCAGCTGGGAAGCAAAGAGGGAAAGAGAAAGGGGAGAGTCCCAGTACCCTATGAATGGCATGCCTCAGTCACCTGACTTCTTCACACCAGGCAGCCCTTCTTAAATGTTATGCCTGAGAACAAACCTCAGCACACGGCCTTTGGGGACTTTGTAGACCTAGACTGTGACACAGCACCGCAGTCCATTTCCTGTTCCTTTCCTATTTCCAGACTTTCAAATGTATTTACATTTATTAATTTTCTCTACTAATGTGGCCCTAGATTTCACAGCATGGTTAAACAGAACCAGAATCGCCCCATTCAATTAAAATAAAATGTACCAAATGCAGAGACCATCTGTTACAGCCTAAATACTAACCCTGATTTTCTTTTTTTCTTTTTTCTTTTTTTTCATACTTAATAGAACCTGGAATAAGTGTTGACATGTTTTGGGGATTTTGTTTTTGTTTGTTTGTTTGTTTGTTTTCTTTGGGTAGTGTTTTGCTTTGTTGTTGCTCAGGCTGCCACAAACACCCCCTTAATCCAGCCTAGTCTCAGATGCTCATTGCCTCCACTTCCCAAGTGCTGAGATTACAAGCATGCACCATCATATTTGGCTCAGACCCTTTTATAACATGGTTTTAAGATGCATGCTTTAGGTCTGCATTTCAGATGTGTTAGAAATGAATTGCAAATGCTGTTTAAATGAAAATTAAGTTAAAACTTGTCTTCTGTAGTCATCCTAGCTTTGTGTGACCCAGTGGCTACTATATCAGCATAGATGAAGAACCTGCATTGCTACAGAACATTCTGTTAAGTGTCTCAGTTCCCCACTTACAGTTATCTGTTCAAACTCCAAGTTACATGCATGAATTGGAAGCAGCAGGATTTTAGACGTTGTTTATATCCAGTACCTGTCCACATTTTTACTCCCACCTCTGTGAAGAACTAAATTTTTGAGTCTCCTTTATGAATCAAGATATATCTTTATAAATTATTTCTGAAAAATTTCCTAATAGCACTGTGTGCTAACAGGACTGAGTTTGAAGACAAGAGATTTAAACTGTCACTAGGGTGAGCCTATTGCATTTTTAGTCTTTCTAGGGGGAATGTTTCTCAGTACAGAGACATTACCTCATGTTACCTTTGTAACCTGTAAACAAGGGTGTGTCATGAAGACCGTGCTAGACTCTTGTCATGGCATAGGTAGTCGTCATTGGCCCTTACTGAGCCCTGAGTTTGTTTAGCCTTCTGCATGTTATTCTTGGCTTCCTTAAAACTCAGAACAGTTTAACATTAGCAGAAAGTCTGTAATAGATCCCAAGTATAATGTCCCTGCCTCTGTTCTCCTTACTAGTTCTTATTTAAATTTTCTATTTAGAAGCTTTCCACCAGAAATCTAGCTTGTGTTTCAATCTCGTACACATTGTTCTTGTCATGGATCTTAAAAGCTTATCTGTTCTGAGGTTGGAAACACGGACATGCACACACACACATCATCATCAACTCTTGATATCTTTGAGGCATTGGTTCCAAGGCCCTAGGAATACTGAAATCTGTAGGTGCTCAAAACCCTTATGAAATGGAAAAATATTTTTATATAACTTATATTTTAATCTCCCCATGTGTTTTATTCTGTCTATTGTTATTTATACTAAGTACAGTGTAGATGCAAATAGTTGTCACAATGCATTGCTTAGGAAATAATGATAAAAAAAAGGGGCCTGTGCCCATGTTTGTGTCATTCCTAAGCATTTTCTGTCTGCATTTGCTTGGATCTGCAGGCATAGAGCCCCGCAGATGCAGAGGACCAGTGGTGCAAATGTATGCACAGATACTGTCAGTAAGAGTCCCAAGACTACAGTGTTCAACCAGAGACAAATGCTCACTGGTCCTCCTTCCCTCATCCTCTGTTACTTACTGCTGTGGGTGAGGTGCTCAAATGGGAAGGTTTCCGTCTCCTGTAACATTTCTGTGCTGTTACCTTCTTGTCTTTAACAACCTAATTTGTAGTGTGATCCCTTAGTCTTTATTCAAAGGCTGATGCTTATGTGAGCTAGAACTGTGCTGGTCTCCATCTGAGCTAGATTTGCATCTGAATTTTTAGTCTTCTATTTAGCATAACCTCTTTTATCTGTAATTTTTAGTCCTTTTTTGTTGGGCTTGGAGGCATAAATTGGTACTGTTACATTCCTCTTGAATATCAGTTTATCACTGGGTGATGAGAGGTATATCTTTTAAGGTGAATAATATAGGGACTGAGAGATCTGAAAGGTAATAATAGTTGACCAAGCAACAACCTGGACCATGGATGTATAGTTAAACATTCCTGTGGTCCCAGAGAACCTGTCCTTGGGCAGCGGGAACTCTGTACACATCCAACACATAGCCCCAGTAAGGACTGTGCCCTTTTCCTTGTTACCTGACAGATGGTCTTGCCGAGCTGTTTGTCCTCACTGGCTCGACAGAGAGGCTGACATTAGAAGATGTATGCTGACTCTTCCTGACATCTCTGATGCTGCTCCTGAAGTTCAGGAGGCAGTCAGTCCTGGTACCAGGACAAAGCACAAGCAGATCAACCCAGTTTCCTGTGGCTCTGATTCCTGTGCTAATAGAAGAAACACACAAGATTCAGCAGTTAAGAGAGCTTGCTGCTTCCAGTGGACCTGGGTTCTGTTCCTGGCACCCATGTGATGGCTCACAACCCCTTAAAACTCCAGTCCCAGGGGATCCAGTGCCCTCTTCTGACTTCTTTAGGGTTTCTGCATGTGTGCGGTACATGTGCCCACATCTAAAAATAGGGTTTTTTTTTTTGTTTTTTTTTTTTTTAATGAGGGGGGAAGAGACCCAGCACAGAGAGGTGCTAACTAAAGCCAGAGAAAAACAGCTTTTATAAAAACTACCATTTTCTACAATCACCTTAATATCTTCCTACCATTTCCAACAAGGGTCCTCAAAAGAAAAAGAGCCTAAGCTGTTTCTCTGCCTCTTACAGTATTGGTGTTAAGCAATAAGAGGTAGAAGTTGACGCCAGTGCAGTGGCCAGTGCAGACACCAGCCAGCCAGTGTGGCCCAACAGAGCCCAGCTGGTGCATGCTGAAGAAAGGGGGCTGTGGCTGCACCAGTGTGTGACCTTCGGGACTTCTCAGCCATGAAGTGAGATTGGCCCTTTACCCATGTGCTGTCACCAGTAAGAGACCAACCAGCTAGCTTGATTACTAGTCTTTGTTTGACTTAAGGACTTTATCTACTAAAAAAGAAGAAAAATAATCAGCTATCATATGAAATCAGAAATCTACGAAAACCATGAAGTTCCAAATTCTGGAGTTTAGGGCACAATTTTTTTGCATATGACAGGGTTGTTGGCATAAGGGATGAAGATACTGTTTGTGTAGTGTACTTGTTGAGGACTGGTCCTTTTCTATAATTGTGTGTGTTTAAGGTATCTGGCACGACATGAGCTGTGTTCAGAGAGTTAAATCACTCCAGGGAAATAGCCTGTGTCTCTGTTACTCACTTTTTAAAATTGAGAATTCATGCTTAATTAGCTATTTACTACCCTTCTGCAAAGTTGTATTTACTTGTAGTCACTTTCATCACACCCTCTATGAGTTGGGGTGTGACTGTCCATCATAACTTGGAAGTTGTGGTAACTGGCACCTTGGATGCTGTGGCTACTCTCCCTGATCATTCCAAGAGCTGATGACAATGGGCATTGGTGAATTTGGGCCTCTTCCTGTAGCTTCCTGAACCCTGCGATGAGGAATAAGAAGAGGACTGATGGGTTAGCATGATAATAAATGTAAATTGCAGACTGGCTGTCCTCAAGGCCCTCATACTTTTCACTTTTTTGTCCCCTACAGGATGGTAACGATTCTGATGAGTTCATGTGAGCTGAGCAAAGGACCCTGGGAAGACATGAATGTGCAGGCCATTACAGATCTTTTGATTTCACCTATGTTCTAAATTACAGAAACCAACAACTAACCAACCAAAATTCTACCTTCACTCTACAAAGACATTATTCATTTTGGAGCTTTTTTTTTTTTTTTTTAAAGTCTTTTTGCCGATGAAAAGAACAGATGTGTAATATAGTTGAACTTGAAGACAACTTACAACTTTAGGAAAAGAAAAATATTTTTGGCAAAACATACATCAGTACCTCATGAAGGCTGGCTGCCTTTGTTCTTGAGATAGGCATTTAAGCAGACCAACTCTGGAAAGTGCTTCTGTGGCTGTGGTCTGTCCTGGAAACAGACATCACAAAATGCATTTCCTATTTCTAAAATATCTCTGCTTCTTTTACTGGGTCAGGCCCCCAATAACGATTTCCTGATTAGAAGGGTATATGAGTTTTGAAGACAGTGGTAGTACTTAAGGCTTGGGTTTCAATATCAACAAGTTCTCTCTTGTTTATATCAGAGTAGCCAGCCCAGCTCTTCAAGGGCTGAGGGCCCCCATCTTAACATCACAGTAACACAGTTGATCTTAAACGAGTTTAGGGACTTGTTACCTGAATCACAAGTGACCCAAGCCACAGATGTGACAACTAGGCTCTGAAGTCACTTCTCTGTGTGGAGGGAGACAGGAAGGGGTGCCCTGCCAGTAGTGTGAGTGGCAGTTTGCCTCGTTTTTGTCTTGACTATATATATCATGAAACAAAAGTCCACAGTGGATTGTGAGTTTTAAAAAGAATCAAGTGTTTTCCTAGTCAGCAAGTCATCTATTTCCTTACTTTGAAATAATATTTATTTTGAATTATGACCCCAGAGTTGTAGGCTCAGGGACTTCACACGGAGCATTGGTGCTGGCCAGAGCCACCTGCTCTCAGTAGATGCATTTTTAGTACAGTGTTTAAGGGAACCCCTGTAGACACACAGCAAACAGTGAGAGGGGAGAGAACAAAGCCTGTGGGGAAGCAGCATGCAAATCCGTATGTTAGCATACCACGCGGTGCCCACAGCAGCGAGTGCTAAGCCAGCAGAAATGATTTCTTCAGCAAACTGGTAACCCCTGGTACTCCAAGATGAGTATGAGCTGACCTGGAAAACTCCCCAAGGCGTTAACTCATTAACCACATTGGAGAGGGTATGGAAGCCCACACCAGAGGGAGGGGTGTGTGTGTGTGTGTGTGTGTGTGTGTGTGTGTGTGTGTGTGTGTGTGACATTTAGACTGGAATTCTGTGATTTTAAAAAAATTATAATAAAATATCATTTTTATCAAAAAGGATGTTGATATATGAATTCTTAGACTTGTTTTCTATAAGAAGCAGCCCCCATCTCCAAGCTGGTTTGAGGCTAATTGTGCTATAACACAAAAACTCGGTTATCATAGGTTCCTGCTGTGAACTCAAGGTCTTGTGCATTTGTGGTAGGCCCTGGGGCACAGCTCTCGTGGTCCTTCCCCTCCGCAGGCTCTGCTGGGGCCTCCTTCTACCAGATCTGAGCATGAACTGGTGGCTGGGCTACCCAGTGCTGCAGCCCTCCTGCCAAATCCCTGTAAGCGTTTCTTCAATACTTCACCTCCTTTAGTTCTTGGCTGTTGACATTGCAGTGGGAGGCTTTGCAGACAGCATTTTCAATGTCAGGTGCTGGGGTCTAGGTTCTAAGCTACACTTAACGGGTTCCATGTAACTGGGTCTCTCCTGAGTTCTTGGAGTTGAAATGCCTGGCTTTCACCCCTTTAGCTCTTCTGTGCTGATTGTCTCCCGCCTCTTTAACCCCGTTTTATGCTTTTCCAGTTTACTTGGCCTCAAGGAAAAGCAGAGAACTATTCTTGTAAGAACGTAGTTCATGAGTCAGACTGCCATCATCAGAGCCATCTTTCTTGCTGCTGGTATGTCCTAAGTGTTCAGTACAGGAGTTCCAGGCAGTTGTATGCATATGAGCTGCACCTTTGTTCAGACCTGTTGTGTACATGTACGTGTGTAAACATGTGTTTGCATACATATGTGTACATGCCTGTGTGTATGTGCCTATGTGTGTGTACATGTGTATGTGCACATACTTGTGTGTGTGTACATGTGCATATGCATGTGTGTGTACATGTGTATGTGCACATACTTGTGTGTGTGTACATGTGCATATGCATGTGTGTGTACATGTGTATGTGCACATACGTGTGTGTGTACATGTGCATATGCATGTGTATGTCCACGCATGCCTGAGTGTGTGTATATGTGTTTGTGTCTGTGTCTTAGTGCTCTGTCATCTCTTTCCAGTTTGCTGGCTCTGCTCCTCTGTGCAGAGGAGGCCCGCCTTATCACTTAGTTAACTTCACAAACTTCTGTTGTCTTGTTTGGGTAGTTGTAGCTCTCGATTCTGACCTTTTGCTCTGAGGTCAGGATGCCTAGGCAGGGCAGGTTTGACACAGTGCTTATGTTAGAACAGACATGGGGAAGTTGACCAAACTGGCAAAGCTTTGACATCAGAGTAGGTACAGGCTTTAGTTGAACCTGGCCAGAACCTTTTTGTGGTCTGTTGCTTAAACTCTTTTTGGAAGCGTGTATACTAGAGAGCCTTTTAGTTTTTCCTCATCAGTGATCCCGTCTCCTCAACCCCAGGGGGGAAAAATACTGTAAGCTACACAGAGAGCAAAACTCTACTCCAGCCTCCAGCTTAACAGGAGTGTGTGTAAGGGAAAGCTGTGCCGCGCCACCCGTGTGTGCAAGGAGTGGGTGCCCTTGTTTTTCTGAACTGGGACTGTTTATGGGGAAAGCTGAGCAGAGTGGCAAAATGGAGAGATAGAACAACCTTCCAGCTTGTCCTTGGACATGAAGTCTGTTGTTTCTTTGAAGCACAGTATGAGGATAACATCCCCAAGTTGGAAATGGTCATATTAGTGTGTATGGGCGACCTTTCAGTTTAAAGTAGAACATAAAGTAGCACTCTACAATCAAAAGTATAAAGTTGGAAGTGTAAAGTCAGTCTTTACCAGATGTCAGTCTCCCCCCTCCTGACTCCTGATTTGCCCAAGCCAGTTTTCTAAAACTGCTTAGCGGGCACTCTTCTCTGCAACGCACACAGGAGCCCAGCATGGGCAAGGTTCCACGTGCATCCTGTCTTAGCGTGAGACAGTCAGCCATGGAGGAGTGGTCTGGAAAACACAGCAAAACCTTATTTAAGTAGAGCCGTGTGTGCTGGCAGGATTGTTCCATGTTTGTCCTCCAGGGCTCAGCCTCTATAATGGGACATGTGTAGTGATTTTTAGGAGTCAGGAGGGGATTCTTGTACAACATATGACAAGTCACCTCTGGATCTTTTAGTCACTTCTGGGCCTGAGCGGGCGTAGAGGAGACTATCACCCAAGAGTCCCAGAACTGGAAAACTGGAAGCCCATGATATTTAAGGACTAGCATGCAGTTTGACTCCCTGTTTACCCAGATTCTTACTGGTCTGCCTGGAGTTGGGTTGGTAATGTTAATTGGTTCCGTGTGGCTATAATATAACTTGAAGCTGGGTAATTTATACGCAAAAGATTTGCTTGGTTTGTGATTCTGGTGGCTGGCTCGTCCAGATGCCATGGTTCTAGCATCCTAGTGAGGGCCCTGTTGGCTGTCACCACACAGAGAAAAGGAAAGGACCAGGCTTGATGGCTTATGAGAATGGATTCCTGTGAGACCCATCAGTCTATTCTGACAGCCATGCGGCTTCATAGCAATGCAGCTCTATACTTCATGGATCAAGCTTCCAGCACATAAACCTGTAGGTCGAGTGAAGCCACAAATGTGAAGGCTTCCTTCCTGGAATGATTTCCCCTGTGACCAGAGAGGACTCTAGGTTGTCGTTCTGTTGGTTCTAAGTTTCACCCTTCATCATAGTACACACTGTAATGTTACTTAGAGTTTAGAGAGAGACGTTTTTCTCTCAGTCATAACAAGAGTATTTGAATTCTTTTTTAAATATATACTTTTGCCTTGTGGTGGTGATGCACACCTTTAATCTCAGCACTTGAGAGGCAGAGGCAGGTGGGTCTCTGAGTTCAAGGGCAGCCTGGTCTACAGAGTGCAGCCTGGTCTACAGAGTGAGTTCCAGGACAGCCAGGGGTTCACAGAGAAACCCTGTCTTGAAAAACAAACAAAATATACACTTAAATGTATTTTTAAGGGTTTCAAACTTTTGTACAATTTATTTCAGTCATATTCACCTTCTGCTTCTTTAATTCCTCCTAGATTCTTTCCACTTCCCAATTTCATGTCCCCCCATTTTTAATAGGTCACTGAGACTAACTAGTGTTGCCCATGCATGCATGCGTGTAAGCGGGTTCATCTGCAGGAACATGGTTAACCTACAAGGGACTATACTCACAAAAGTGATTCTCCCTCTCCTAACAGCCATCAACTCTCTTCAGCTAGGACTGGAGGCTCCTAGTGCACAGCTTGACATTGGAATATATGTACATTGGGTCTTACATGGGTCACTTTTTGCCTTTCTGATTTCACAGCTTCATCAGCTGTTAGAGGAACTCTGGGCTTTTTACCACGGTATGATTGCATTGCACCCCTACCACACAAAACACAAATGGGACCTTGCCATTGGTATGCTTGGACTGGTACTGACTCAGTACTTTCTACGTTTGTGGGCAGCCATGGGAGATAATTGTTCATTCTGGAAGGCCATGTAGCTCTCTCTGGTTCTCAGGCCTGCTGATTGAGTGTTAATATTTAAGGCTAGAAAATGGAAGAATTCTACAAGTCAGTATTATGCTTCCTTCATCACATCTACTCCATCCAACAACCCCTGGAGTAAAGGCACATGCCAAACAAGCCTGGTGACATGAGTTTATATCCAGAACCCAGGTAAAACAATAGGGGAAAAAAACCCAAAGCCGGATACAGTAGCAGGCATCCGAAACCCCCGATGCTCCTATAGTGAGAAGAGGGGTGGAGACAGGAAACTCATAGTCAGCTAGCCTGAAGTACCACAAGACATCAGAAACAGCAAGAAAAGATCCTGCCTCCAAGCAAGGTGGAAGATGGCTCAGCCCCCAACAGCTGTCTTCTGACCTCCACCCACATGCTGTGGCACACACATGCACCCATGAACCTGCACACCTGAGCTCAGAAAACGGCCCTTAGAGAATGACAAAACAATCTGTTTTCTCTGCTGGAGGATGAAGGGGGCAGAGGTAACAAGTGTAAGTGGTACCAGGACTAGCCTTGGGCGATTCCAGACCAGTACCCAATTGCCTTTGATTCTCTCCCCATCCTTAGCTTGCACCCTTAGCCAGACAGCCCTGTCATCTCACCCCATCAGAGGAAACCAGTAGTGTGGGAGAGGAGCTAGGGAAAAGAGCCAAGCAATATTTGCACACCTGGACTTTAGGATACAGCCCTTTATTGAGTGTGACATTATGAGTGACATGTCTCTCTTCTGGGCCAAGATTTGTCCACTGGAAAGAGGATTAAGATCAAAGCAAAGACTAAATTCTAGTGCCACAGCGAATATAGGGTAGGCGACATACACAAGGAAGGCAGACAAGGTGGCTCAGCACTATTAAGGTCATCCTGAAGGTGTAGCGTGCCAGTTCTGGCCTATGCTATCATGGTAGCTAACCTTACAGAGTAAGCCAGTGAGCTGCATAAAAGGAGCGGAACTTCATAAGACAAAGGTGTTTCCTCCCAGTCACTTTCTTCACCAGGATTTCTCTACTCCACACTTTAATGACATCACAGACCAAATTCCTCAGTGTTCACATGCCATCTAAGAACAGCTTTGTTTTAAAATATGACTCTTCATCTCATTTTAATCAAAACTTCTATATGAAACAGTCTTCTATCTACTTAAGGTCTTCGAGCCACCCCCACATCCCTGTTCAAGTCTGAACCTTTACTCTCTTTCTTCTCTAGCTGCCAGTTCTAGCTGCCAGGATGGGGTGGAGGATGGGCACTGAACAAAACGGGGAAAGGCTGTCTGGGTTTTGGTGGCCTCCAAGAATAGGTGACCCAGTGCAAGTTCTTCAGGGCCTTTGTGTGGGTTCTTGGACCTCCCTAGAAACACATAGTGGGTACCACAGCTCCTGACCTAGGGTGCTTTCTAGCAGCCCCTTACCCATGTCTCTGAGACAAGCCCACTTGCCTGGGCAGGCTGCTCCCCCCAGGGAAGCCTCAGTTCACCTCACCTGTAACCCATCTTTTTTCTGTTGCTTCCGTTTAACCAAAAGGAAATTCCACTTACCAAATCAGGCCAGTCCAGTATGGTCAACCGTACCACTTATCGTCACTTGGCCACTGCAGACAGTTCTGACCTGTGTCCTCTCTGTGGATTTCTCCAGGCAGGGTCGCTCTCCTTGGGAAACCGTGCCAAACATGGGCCCACAGGAGCAGTGAGGCCTCACTGGTAGATGGCATGTCGGCCTCTCCCTTGGACTTGGATCTCCCTGACCCCAGGCAATTCACAGGTTCTTGAGTAATGAGGAACTGCAGCTATCCCTGGAAGCTGGTGGCTTTGTTTCTGTGTGTTTTGCGTGTCCCTTTTGAGTTGTGCCTTACATGGTTGTGGAAATGACTAGCTTTACTGTCACTAGGCAAAACCCACGCTGTCTGTCTTGTAACTGAACTACAGTTTGCACATGCCACTTCCTACCCTCTGTTTTTGAAATGTTGTGAGCATCCGCTAATGTGATATTAAAAATCTAGTGTTTTAGGTAACTGTAGGCCATGCATTGCCCACAAACTATCAGCCAGTGCTGAGCAGGATCTAGTCAGGTTGAGTGCTGAGCTTCCTCCCAACCCTGATGTTCTGAAAATTTATCATTTTCTGAGACTTGGTAAAAGCACCAGATGTATCTCGGGTGGCAGAAGCTCTTGATTTGTGCTATCCTAATCAGGCACCATCTGCATCCTGCACAAATGAGAGATGGCAGGAAGGGCCAGCAGAGGGCAGGAGATAGTAAGCAGTCTCGGCTTCTGTTTAGGAACATGTATTATTCTCCTGTAGAAGGGTCTGGACGTTGAACACAGCATCCTGCAGCGACCTGGAAGACCTGTGCTTCTGGGAAGCAGAGGTATAAGAGAGCATCTTACCATTGGGATAATAGAAATTCAACATCACTCACTGAGTAAACAAAACAAAACAAAAACAACCAAATTGCTATCAAGAAGACACAGTGATTGTATTTAAAAACAAAGCTCTGGGTATGGAGTCAGCTTCTGTGTCTTCTTTGTGCACACAATGTACAAGTCTCAGTCTCATCTCATAGACAGGAGGTGAAGGGACTTCAGGGACTGTACGAGTTGCCCACTCTTCTGTGGTACCCTTTGCAGTGGCGCCTAAATAGAAGGCCTGAATCTTGCCTAGGACACAAGCTCAGGGCTTCCCACAGCTATTCTCTTGTTGGGAAATGATGTTATTTAGCCATGGTCAGCCTCCCAGTGGCTTCAGCTACTGGTTATTCTGCCATCTGGCACGGCAGAGACCAGCCTAGGTTCCTCTACCATCTAATAGCTTGGAAGGTTTGAAGACAGCTGTGGCTGTTCCTAAACACTTCATTTGTTATGATCCAATATGATAATCAAGGGATAGCCAGCTTATCAACAACTGTTTGCCTGACTCCTCAGAGAGAACAGCCCTTGGGCTCTGCAAGGCCTCCAGTCAGAACCTCAGATGGACAGAGCATGACAGAAATGGTTTTTTGACTATGATGTGGGTCACTTGACTGTGACTCACATTATGAAACCAATGTTCTGCTTGACTCTTGGATTAATCTTGGATTTGATATTTCTTGCACTGTGTTATAAGACTCTAAAAGTATCCCTTTAAAAATTAGCAACCTGCATAAGACCAAACTAGACTCGCTTAATATAGGTGACAATATAGACTCCCTTAATATTGTGACTGGGACAATATAAGAGGCCACTGGCAGTGGGTCCAAGATCTAACACTAATGCACCAACTGACTCAGTGGAGCCCATTCTATGTGGAGAAGATACCTTGCTCAGCCTAGACACAGGAGTGTGGGGGTGGAGAGGTGCCTTGGTTATGCCTCAATGAGATGATGGGACAGACTTAGTAGACTTCCTAGGGAAGGCCTTACCCTCTCTGTGGAGCAGATGGGAGGAGGGAGGAGTGAGGGAACCAGGAGGAGGCCGGGGGGGGGGGACTGGAACTGGAATGTAAAAAAATAATTAAAAAAAGCAACCAATATGTAAAAGAGTATTTGAAAATTACAGTCTTTTAAAGAGTAATCACAATGACAGAAGTCCCTGGTCAAGAGGCAAGCAGCATCTGCTCCTCAAAACTGCCTTTAGCCCCCCCCCATTCCTACAAGTTTTATTTCTGTCATGTTTTTCATTGCTTTTTTCTTTCACCCCAATGGCATTCCTCTAAACAGCCCATTGTTAGTTTCTTCCCACTTTGAATTTCAGATGGAATTTATTGTTATTTTTCTCTGTAACTTCTACTGAATATTGGGCATTTATTGATTTGTTTATGAGGAGGTCTTCTCGCTCTGTACCCTTGACTGGTCTTGAACACTCAGCCCTCCTGCATTAACCTCTGGAGTGCTGACATCATTAGCCTGTTTCACCATGACCAGCTTTCAATATTGCTTTTGATGAATTTTCCTATTAAAGACATCTTGTTGGACTCCATCAATAAGCTAAGTTGAATTCCAGTTAGTTCTTCTACTATCACTTTGTGGAGTGTGTGCATGTATGTGTGCAGACATATGTATGTACACCAGTGTAGAGGCCAACCTTAGGTGTTGCTCCTCTCTGGGTTTTCTGTTTGCTTGGGTTTTGAGGGAGGGGTGGCACAGTCTCTCAATGTCTTGGAGCTTGCTGATTCAGGTCGAATGGCTGGTCAGCAAGGTCTAGGGATCTGCCTGTCACTGCTGCCCCAGCACTGGGGTTATAAGATGAACCACTCTAGCTGGGTCCTGAAGATCAGACTCCAGGCATCATGCTTTCATGACAAGCAATTTATCAGCCGACCCACCTCCCTAGCCCCATAATCACACTCATAACCATCATCTACATGTCTGTAAACATTCTGTCTACATCACCTACATGTCTGTAAACATTCTGCCTATATCATCTACGTGTCTGTAAATGTTCTGTCTATAATATTTACGCGTCTGTAAATGCCTTGTCTATATTATCTACGTGTCTGTAAATGTTCTATCTATATTTACTTGTCTGTAAATGTTCTTTCTATGTTGTCATTAAATTGGAAAAGCATTGAATGCAACAGGTCTTAGGTACTTCCTTTACCAAACATTCCTTCTGACAGAGATCAGTCCAATAACCCAGCATTATTTGGTGCACTCCACCAGTTGCAAATCCTCCTGATTTTGCCTTAATCTGGGTGGTATTTTCCTTCTTGCTCATGTGGTGATTAAAAGACCTTGTTTGAAGTGCAGATAAGTATTTTTGGCATCTTCCTGGTATACCAGTCCTGTAACCTTGAAGAAAAGGAAGCAAAGCTTGTACATACAGTGGGCCTTAGGATTCCATGATTGCACCTGTGACTGATGGCAAACTCTAGAGTTCTGGGAATTCACCATTGACCTTGGAAAATCAGAACCACAAATTCAAATCTCACAGGGTCTCAGTACCTAGGTATCCTTCACATGGCCAAGATGCTGGGACTCACCAGGGCCAGGAGCCAATTCTACTGCACAGAAGGGAGGGGGACAAAGTCCTTAATGATCAGCTTCAAGAGACTGGTAGATGACATCACACATGACTTTGAGCAGGAAGAGTGGCAGGAAGAGTGGCACAGGGACAGGAGGGAGCAGGTGGGCACCCCCTGAAAGTTCTGTGAAGCAGGAACACAAGATTCCCTAGAGGACAGAGGGTTGTGGGAGAGAGTAACAGATGGAGGTGGCCTGACTCTCAGCCTTTTGGGGGTGACAATGGTGAGTTAAGGATCTGGTTTCCTGCATGGCCGTGGAAATAACAGGCAGAAGAGTTGGACAGGAGACAGCTGTTTTGAATAAGGAGAAGATGGAAGGGGGGTTAGGATGAGCGAACTTGGTAAGGGGATGTGAGGGACAGCAGCATGTGATAGCAACTTCAGGGACTAAGCATTCAGATGATGACAGGACATGGCAAGGGGTGTGATGTGGATGGAGGTACAACGGGTTGGCAGACCAGCATGAGGACTAGAGATTTCTGATGCTGACTCATAGCCTCCCTCCAGGGACAATATGACCTCACTAAATACACAGAAACTCAGAGGTGTTCTAGCCATGAGCCAGGAGGGCACTGTGGGCAGGCACTACCGGGGTCTCTCTTCAGCTTCACTCCTGGCAATACTCCTCCCCACCCCTGGGATGGAGGGGGCGGTTATTAACTGCAACTCATCCATCTCCACAACAGGCACCTTTTCAGTGGCATGGAACAGACATGTGACATGCACCGTTTGAAATAGCAACCACAGGATAATTGTTTATTTAAAAGCCAGCTATGGGCTGAAGAGATGGTTCGGTGTTTAAGAGCACTGGCTGCTCTTCCAAAGGTCCTGAGTTCAATTTCCAGCACCTATGTGATGGTTCACAACTGTCTTTAACTGTGGTCCCATGGGATCTGATGCCCTTTTCTGCAAATGAAACACCCATATACATGGAATACATAAATAAGTCTGTAAAATATATATAAAAGTCAGGTATACTGTAATGCTCATTAGCTAACTCTGTCCAGACTTATCACTCGCAAGCATTTTGCTGCAGTTGAGTTAATCGATAGCAAACATCAAAATTCACTCTAGGCTAGAGGAGGCTTCCAGAGACCTGCTCAAGAATGTCAAACCCCATCCATCCATGTATGGTATGCTTCCTCCTATATGTCTACATTCACAGTTATGTTCAGTTCATAAGATAGACACAATGAAAAAGTAATATAGCCATTAATACAGTAGAACAATAGCAATATACTCTGATGAAAGTTATTACGACTTGTAGATTGCTTATTTCTGCATTTCCATTTAATATTTTCAGACTGAAGTTCACAGTGGGTAACAGATCCCCGAAGGGGAAACTGCTGCTAAGGGGGATGGGCTGCTGTGCCTTCTCGTGTTACATTCCAGACGTGACCACTGCCCCTTTCTCTCCGAGGCTGTCAAGAGTGACTGTGGACTGGGATGATTTAGAGGGAGGGAAGAAGGGGGTGGCTCTTTCCCTTTCAAAAGAAGCATGGGAAAGTTGTTCTGAAGGGGGAATTCATGCACCCCAGACTGATATCTGGGAAATCATGACTGACCCAGACATAGGTGTTAGTTAGGAAGACTGGGAAGTCAATGGGGCCTCTGGTAGTGGATCAGTATTTATCCCTAGTATACAAATGGACTTGGGAGCCCATTCCACATAGGGAGATATTCTCTCAGCCTAGACACATCAGGGAGGGCCTAGCCCTGCTCCAAATGATATGACAGACTTTGAAGACTCCCCATGGAAGGCCTCACCCTCCCTGGGGAGCAGAAAGAGGATGGGATTGGGGGTCAGTGGAGTGTACAGGAGGAGGGGAGGGAGAGGAAACTGGGATTAACATGTAAAATAAGCTTGTTTCAAATTTAAATTTTTTGTTTGTTTTTGGTTTTTGTTTTTGGTTTTGGTTTTTTGTTTTGTTTTGTTTTGTTTTGTTTGTTTTTGGCTTTTCGAGACAAGGTTTCTCTGTATTGCTTTGGTGCCTGTCCTGGAACTAGCTCTGTGGACCAGGCTGGCCTCGAACTCACAGAGATCCACCTGCCTCTGCCTCCCGAGTGCTGGGATTAAAAGAAAAACAAAAAAGAAAGTTGTCTTGTGTTTCTGTGGTTATGAGAACACAGACATCTGACCTCAAATAAGGAGACAAAGACTCATACTTTTTGCTTTTATACAGTTATCTGGGATTTTGTTTTGTCTTAGGAGAGAGAGAACATGTATCCCTGCCATATCTTTGGGGCTGAAAAACTACTTTAAATAATTATTTATTTTATTTTTTTAATTTTACACATCAATACCAGTTTTCCCTCCCTCCCCTCATTCCACTCCCCCACCTTCTCCTCACCCCACTCCCATCCCCTCCTCAAAGAGGGTGTGGCCTTCTATGGGGAGTCTGTACCATCACCAGGATAAGGCCTGACCAAGGCCCTCCCCACTGTGTCTAGGCTGAGTAAGGAATCTCTGTGGGCTCCAAAAAGCCAGTTCACATACTAGGAATAGATCCTGGACCTACTGCCAGTGGCCTCATAAACTGCCCAATCTACCCACTGTCACCTGCATTCAGCGGATCTAATTCAGTCCTACGCAGATTCTGTGTCTATCAGTCCAGAGTCAGTGAGCTCTCACTAGCTCGAGTCAGTTGTCTCTGCGGGTTTCCCCATTGTGGTCTTGACCCCTTTGCTCATTTAACCCCCTCTCCCTCTCTTTGACTGGACTCCAGGAGCTCGGCCCAGAGGTTAGTTGTGAATCTCTACATCTGCTTTATTCAGTTACTGGATGAAGGCTCTGTGATGATAATTATGGTAGTCCTCAATCTGTTTACAGGGAAGGCCAGTTCAGGCACCTTCTGCACTATTGCTTAGAGTTTTATCTGGGGTCGTCCTTGTGTATTCTTGGGAATTTCCCTAGTTTCAGGTTTCTCACTAATTCCAAAATGTTTCCCTCTATCACGATTTTTCTTTCCTTGCTCCCCTTTTCTGTTTGTCCCCCAAGAAAAGCTACTGTCACATATCAGCAGAGACACCTTCTGTGGCTACTCCATTCTTTTGCAACCTTTTCCTAAGAAACACTTTCCCAAGGGACCCAGAACCATGCCCTCTCCCTGCTTGTGTCTGAAAACAGTGGAGCTGGCAGGAGAGGTCCCTGGCCATCCTTGTCTTGCCCACTCTGATGTAGTATTTACAGAACGTTCCCCATCCAGTTCAGTTGAGTATGGAAGTTCATGAGGCACTTGTTCCCTTCCAGCCAGTCCTGAGTGCTTGGTGAAGGACATGAGTCTTCCTCATGAGGTCACTGCTGTCTGATGTCTTAGCAGCTGAACAGGGACAAAGGATCCTGAGAGCACAGAGGGGACAGGGTGGGAAATTCTCCGGCTAGGGCCAGCAGAGTCTGTACAGAGAAGGTAGTGTTTGAAGTATCTCCAAGGGCTGCTCAGAATGTCTCAGGGTGGTTACAAGTGAATCAGGCAATGCCACAAGTGTATGGAGTGCTCAGTGCAACCTGGGTGCATAGTGAGTGCCTCTGTGTGTTGGTGACAGAGATAGCACATGAGGATGTGGGAGAGGGCTCTAGGGATGCAGCTAGAGATGAGGACAGCAGGGAACGTTTAAGGGGGTCAGACAGACCGACAGAGGGTAGTGATCATGAAGAGGACATACCTTCTCTGTAGAAATGTTTTTGGCCCAGGCCTGGGAATCACCCCTCCTATGTGCTCTCAGACACCCTTTGCCACCTGGTCACCATTCAGCTGCTAAGTGTATTCTATTGGTTTGATAACTGGTTTATTTCTTGGATAGTTGCTATAACTATATAGTTCAAAGTAAAAACTCGTATTTTATATTGAGAAGTCTGGCCCTGCCCTGACTCCACTCCACTCCTGTACATAGCTGTTCTATCAGTCTGGGTTTAAACAGTTATATGTATCAGGTTTAGTAGTTCAGGGGGCTTGCTACTCTTGCAAAGGACCTGGGTTTGATTTCAGTTCCCAGGTGGTGGGCTCATATATGTATAAAATCTATTGGATCCATCTACTGTTGCTAATATGTACGTGTGTTTAGGGATGACCACTTGGGACTGGATAGCCTATCAGGGAGCTCATCTCTGGAGAAGACTGATTCTCCATCTCTCAGAAGCCATTGATTGCCTATCGCTGTTCATCTAGGAGTACGTTTGGTATTCATAGTGTGCCCCATTTGACCAGTTAGGAACTGTTCTAACTAGTTTTTAAGTCTTATACATTCCCATTATTCTGTGAGCATTTTTTTTTTGGCATATAAAAAAATCCAAGCTCATCTTAGATCTTCTCTAGCCTCAGTCATTTCCCATGAACCCCTGGGTCTTTGAATAGTGCACCATGCCAGGGCCAGGTGTGCTGGCTTGCATGGGAGCCTTGCTGCTCTCAGGCCCTCTACCTCCTTTTGTGTTCCTTCCGTCTCCCTCTCCCTTTCCCTTTCCCTTCCCTCTCCCTCTCCCTCTCCCTCTATCTCTCTCTCTCTGTCTGTCACTCTTTCTCTCCCTCTCTTCCTCTGTCTCTGTTTCTCTCTCTGTCTCTCTCTGTGTCTCTGTCTCTGTCTCTCTCTCCTTTCCTCTCTCTCTGTCTCTCTCTGTGTGTCTCTCTGTGTGTCTCTCTCTGTCTCTGTCTCTCTGTGTCTCTTTCTGTATCTCTGTCTCTGTCTCTCTCTGTGTCTATGTCTCTCTCTGTGTGTCTCTTTCTGTCTCTGTCTCTGTCTCTGTGTCTCTCTCTGTGTCTCTGTCTCTCTCTGTCTCTGTGTCTGTGTCTCTCTCTGTGTCTCTGTCTCTGTGTGTGTCTCTCTCTGTCTCTGTCTCTCTCTGTGTGTCTCTGTCTCTCTCTGTGTGTCTCTCTCTCTGTCTCTGTCTCTGTCTCTCTCTCTCCCTCTCGGTCCTCTTTACTAAACCAGGGAACTACACCACGGTTTCCAGTCCAGTCCATTCCATCCCATGACTGGGCCTTGCTTTCTTTCCTCTTGTGTTTATACCTGTTTTGTCTTCAGGGGAGCTGTCCCTGTTGTCCACATGTGTTTAGTTATTTAACCTGGATGTAGTTGGCCACAGGCCTTCCACAGCCACACACCCTGATTTCATTTTTATAAGGTGTCCTGGTGTTGGCCACCTCTGATCATCCGTTGGTCAGAACTCAGTCAGTAACCTGTCTTATTACAAAGGAGGCTGAGTATCATTTCTGTACTGTGCCTAGGTGAAAACAGGATGGACAATAGCTGGCCAGTGTTGGCCACACACATAGATGCTATTTCCAGGCTGTGATTAATCATTGCATACCCTGGAGCTCTTTCTTATCAGTATACAAAGAACATCCTCATTCCTTAAAAAAAAAAAAAAAAAAAAAAAGGTATGCCATTTTCTTTCTTTTACATTTATTTGTTCTGTATGCATGTGTATGGGAGCCTGCAGATGCCAGGCTTGGTCCATGGAGGTCAGAGGACAACTTGTGGGAGTCACTTTTCTCTTTTCTCCATGTGAGTTCTTGGGATCAAATTCAGGTCATCAGATCTGGCTGCAAGCATCCTTACCCACTGATTCATCTCACCGGCCCTGGTATTCTGTTTTTTACCTGAGCCATTTTAAAAATAGTTCTACTAGATGGGCAATTGAACTAATTGTTGGCACGCTGGAGTGTGTAACCTTCCAAAGAGTCATTTCATACTTGTGCAGATTGATCTGTAGGATAAATTCCCAGAACAGGAATTATTTGGTTAAAGAGGCAGGGACATTATATTTTTTGATAACTTTGCTAAATGGGGAGGTCCTGGGGTTGAATCCAGGTCCTCATGCACACTGGGCAAGTATTCTACCATTAAACTATATCTCTGCCCAAGTTATTCTCCTTTGAAAATGTTTCTCTTACTAAGAGTTAAGCTTATCATCCTTTTATTGGTCATTTATATTTATTTTAATATCTCTTCAGCCATTTCCTTTTGGATCTTTTGACTTACAGGATGATGAGATTTTTGCTGTGATATAAATTGAACATATTTTGTTATCTTTGAAGTTTGCATTTATTGTATTTTACGTGCAGTGATTTTTATGTAATTGCGTTTTCTTTCCTTTTGTGACACATAGGCTTTGGATGACTGTTGGACGACATCCCTTTTGTTGAGAATGGACTAGGGCAAAGCCAAACTAGGGCAGGGGCAGCAAGCAGGATGGAGAGAAGAGTGTATTTGTCTCCTACAAAGTGACGCATCACTGTGCAGGTGGGATGAGGGAAACTGAGGCTTCTGCCAGCCTGGAGTGATGTTCCCTCTGTTCCTGATGGTTTGGGCTAATCCTGGTCTAAGAGATAGAGTGGTCACTTCCTAAGCAATAGTCCCAGCTAGTGCCCTGATAGTGGTTCCCATGTACCAGTGAAAAGTGTAGGGGTTCAAAAACTGTCTAGGACAGGAGCTAGTCAAGATAATGCAAGAACTTAAAATATCATTCCTGGGCTGGAGAGACAGATGGCTTAGCAGTTAAGAACGTGTGCTCCCAGAGGGCCAGAATTTGATTCCCAACACCTGCATCTTGTAGCTAACAACTATCTGAACTCCAGCTCCAGGGAAATCAATTCCTCTGGCTTCACTCGTGTACACATACTTACAAACACATATACACACAATTAAAATTTTAACTCTAAAACAATAAAATAAAATAACATTCCAGAAAGAAAAGGCGCTATCAGAGACAACAGAGGTTGGCTTAAAGGGAGAAACAAATTTGAGGAAGCCGAGATGAGATGATTGGACACAAATAGAAGTAGTCAGTGATATAGGCAGAAATGTGCTAACATTGTTAAAGACTGCAAATTTAAGCTGGACACTGGTAGCACACACTTTTAGTCCCAGCACTTGGGAGGCAGAGGCAGGCAGATCTCTATGAGTTCGAGGTCAGTCTGGTCTACAAAGCGAGTTTCAGGAAAGCCTCAAAATCCACAGAGGAACCCTGTCTCAAAAAACAAAACAGAAAACAACAGCAACAACACAAAAAGACCATAAGTTTATTGTAAAAACAAAAATTAGCTTATAGGTCATCTTTGGATGGTAAAGATAAAACTTATTTTGAAACCCGTAGAACAACAATAACAATAAACAGCGGGGAAATGGATGGATAATTCTATCTACCTTTCCTATAAGAACTACACTGGGAGAGAATTGTGACCTGGAGTGATGAGAAAAGGCTTCTCCTTGGAGGAATCCCAGTGAGATATTAATACTTGCATGACCACTTTATAAACCCTTTATAACCCTGCAAACCTAACTATGGGTGTCAATTGCTGTGGAACAATCTTTGTACACTGTAAATATGTATTGCTCACATTGTTAGTAAAAAGCTGATTGGCCCATAGCTAAACAGGAAGTTAGGTGGAACAATCAATCCAAGGATGCTGGGATGAAAAAGGGTGGAGTCAGGGAGTCGCTGGCAGATGTAGAGAGAGCAAGATGGACATTTCAATGTGAGAAAAGGTACCAAGCACATAGCAAAGCATAGACAGGAAATATGGGTTAATTTAAGTATAAGAGTTAGCTAGTAATCAAGTTGGTTATCAACCAAGCATTTATAATTTATATTAAGTCTCCAAGTCAGTTATTTAGGAAGCACCTGACGGTTATATGGGAGCAGGCAGATGGGACAGGAAAATGCCACCTACAGTCAGTGTCCACAGACATCACAGAATCAGATTAAGCGATATGGGGTTTCTAGTGGTGCGTATGCCATGTAGGAGTTATGCTATGAATTGCACGTCCTGTTCTGGGCTTAGGGTTCTATTATGTTACAGGAAACATTTAGGACAGTAGAATATTTAAAACATGGGGTCAGCTATTGACACAAAAACATAGAATTTATTCTAAAAGCAAATGTGAGTAACTAACCGAAGCTCAGTGGCACAGATTTAAGTTATCCCAAATAACAGTTTTATGAAGTTTTTATAGTAACTGTTCTGTTGGGAAAGCCATAAATTAAGATGTATATTCTTGATATATCTTATTAGTTTGCTCACTTTCGAGCATGTGGGTATGCGTCTCTGTACATGTCAGAGTAGGACTTGCAGAAGTCAGCTCTCCCCCTCCAGCATGTGGGTCTAAGCAATGGCACTCAGGTCTTCAAGCTTGGCAACAGTCACCTTTATCCACTAAGCCATCTTGTAGGTCCCAAATCAAGGCACTTAAAATACCGATTTATTTTTTATTTCATGAGCATGGGTGTTTTTGCCCCTGTGTGTATCTACCTGTGCATCATGCATGCAATGCCTGCAGAAGCCGTTAAGGGGGGCGTTGGATCCCCTGGGACTGGAAATGTTTGTCTGCAGCCATGTAAGTGCTGGGAATGGAACCAGTTTCTACCACTGAGCAGTGTCTCCAGCCTTAAATCAAGGTATTTTTAAAAATAGATTGATGGAAACATCAGGTTGGTGGTGAGCTACAGTTATGTCGGGAAACCTCTGCTATAGGCCTCAGATGATATCTGATGGCATTCTTAGCCTTTGGGTTGGTAGGAGGTGGGAGTCTATTTACACATTCCAAAGGATTTACCTAATAACCACAAGGATGTTAGATCACAATAAACGGCTATCAGGGAACTAAGGACAGCCCAAGTTAACTTGATTCCTAGCCATTAAATTCCGACTTTCTAGAACCACAGATGTTATCATCAGTCAGCCTTGCAGACGTGTAACAGGTGTAGCTTCTTTCCTGGTTCACACAGTGTAATCCAGAGTGTGGAGCTGTGTGTGGGAAATAGCCTGGATTCTTCAACAAACAGCGTTTACAGGGGAAAAGGAAGGACCAGCCTGTAAATCCAGAGACACCCGCCAAATGTGGAGTGTGGATGTAGGAGAGGTTTGAGTTCAACTGCATATTGGATGGTATTATGCCTTTGCCTCTGAAAGCATCCCTTTGAAACAATGAAAGTCAATGGCGATGGCATAGCAGAAGATGCCATGCTGTTTTTTTTTTTTATTTACTATTATACATTCTGTGGCTAGAATTTGTGGCTCATGGGTCTTCTCACTTTTCCTAAGTGTTGTGTTTTTCTTCTCTTTTAAAATTGTTTTTATTGATTAATTTTATTCTTTGACAATTTCATACATTTATATAGCGTACTCTGCTTACTCCTCTCCTTCTTTTGTCTCCCTGTCACCCTGTGTTCCCCTCCTTTACCCTACAGATCTCTTTCCCACATTCATGCCTTTTAGTTTTGTGTTGTGGGCCACTGATTTTAACCAGGAGTCTGTGTGAGTACAGACAGTGCATTTGAACTATCCAATGGGCAGTCCTCCTGCAGAGTCCATCTGTAGTCAGTAAATAGCTCGGCGTGGAGGGGTAGGCTTCTATAAACCTCTCTTTCATCCATTACTGACTGTTGACATGGCAGTCTTGTGCAGGCCCAATGCAGGAAACTGTAGCTGCTGTGAGATCATTTGCCATGGCGTGTCATGCCTTGAAGACAGCATTTGAGTCCTTCTCCCTAACTTCCAGCTCTTACATTCTTCTACTTCTGTGATGTTATCTGAACCTTAGAAGAACTGGTATAAATGTCCTGATTAGGGCCTAGTACCACTCAACTATCCTTTAGTCTAAGCACCTTGATTGCATAGTCTAACCACCTTTGAGCAGCCATGAATGTCTCTCCATTTCCCACCATTCACTGCAAATCAAAGCCTCGTTAAAGCTGAGAGCAGCTTTGTCTGTCTGGCCCAGGTGCGACCGGCTGTTCTCTACAGTACACATTTCCATGAGTCACTAAAGACAGTGTGTGCTTCGGATTTCTGCTTCCACTGCTCGGGGCCTGGGGCCTCCCTTAGCCTAGCTCCCACCCCTTCTGTGGAAAGCAGATACCCTTTCATGTGTTCTTAGTGCTTCCTTTGCAGACAGCCTTTCTTGTGCCCCTACCAGAAAGAAAGAGAAGTTGGTGAGGAACACAGAACAGAGTCTCTACTCAGAGGCCCCAATATCAAATATAAATAGCGACGGTGTGGGCCAGATGTGTGAAATAATGTATGCAAAAGGGTTTGCAGAGAGAAAATGATACGTAAACGTAAGGTGAGACTGTTTTCATTTTCAATTCTTTCTCCTCGAGAGAGGATTGTTCTTGGCCCCCAAGCTCCAAGGATAAAAGAAATGGGAGTGAGCGGGAATTGTTTGAGCTTAAGACTTTTTGCAATCAACCACTGTCTAATTCACTGAACTAGGGATATTAACACTGGGTTCCATGAATAGAACAGCTCTGGCCAGCGTGCTAGCCACCTGCAGGGAGAGTGGTTGGGGGAGCAAAGAGAGGGGGGAGAATGGGTGGGATCTAGTGAAGGGCCGAAAGGTCTGAATCAGGGTTGCCTGTGGCCAGGCATCTCATGCATCTGGGTCAGGCAGATGGCACAGCTGGATTTTCTGGCCCCAGACCAAGTCAGCACCGGGTTCCTCCAGTCACAGGAGAGCCAAGCAGCTGACAACAGGCTAAAGGGGCCCACTGCTCCTCAGGGTTTAGGAGAATCTGGGAGTGAGGAAGTGAATTTAAACCGGCTTCCGTGGGACTTAAACTTTGTCCTCCCTAGTTCTTCCTCTACCCTATCCAGAGGTGTGTGTGGTTGCAATCTCTGGGGTTCAAAGGGGCTCATGGAAGAGAAAACCAGTGTAGTAGGGAAGCCCCGGTGAGTGAGTATCTGCAGCAGTGTAGACAGGAGGCCAGGGCCCTGTCCTGACTTTTCCCTTCTTTCCAGGGCTTATGTATGGCTTAGTAACATTTCAATTTTTAAAATGAAATCAAATTTATTTTTGTGTGTGCCGACGGTGTGTGTGTGTGTGTGTGTGTGTGTGTGTGTGTGTGTGTGTGTGTGTGCCCGAGGTCATGCACATGCCAAAGAGCACGTGTGGAGGTCAGAGGGCAGCCCTCAGAGGTCGGTGCTCTCCTTGCACAGCACTGAGGCAGGGTCTGTCTTGTTTGTGCTATGTGTGTACTCCAAGGCAACTGGCACCCTCACCAGGGATTGGACACGAGGCTTTAAATACAGCAAGCACACGCTGCACCACTGAGCCACATCCCTGGCACGGTTTCCATGTTGTTTACAAGATAACGTCATCTCATGACCCATCTCTCAGACTGGACCCTGTCTCTAAACAACATGGGACCTCAGTGTGGGGGTCCAGTCCTTGTCACCTTCCCAAAGGGCTTAACTTTTCCTGGGGGGAGAATGGCCATGGGCAAAGAGGACAAGCGAAGGGCCAAGGGGGCCTGACTGCTTAGACTTCTGCGAGCCACTTCTGTTTAGTTTTGAGTCTTACCCTCCTGGTGGGCTGCTTGGGGCCCTGAGTCCCAGCCCAGGGGGCAGGCATCTACCATTAGCACTTAGAAGGTAGAGAGGCTTCTACCCCAAGTCCTCCATTCCTTGCCCAACCTGTTTCCCTACCCAGCACCCTCAGATTCTCCTGAGCCCCACCCCCCCTCTGATTCTGTGGAGCAGGCTAGCTTTTCCCAGAAGTATCACAAAGCAGCCCGTTTTCCCTCCCGCTGGAAGAGCTATCGTTCTCTAATTTCCAGGGCTCCTGCTCTCCCCTCCTGCAAGTCCATTGCTTCTCCCTCCTCATTGCTGTTCACCTTTGCCCACCTTCTCCCTCTCTACCCTTATTTCTTTCTGTTCCAGTCCGTGTTGTCTCATTTTGTTTTCACCGACAGCCTCCTTCCAGCCATCTCTTCACCCTCCTTTCATGTCTCTCCTCAATTAAGACTGTACTTGGGAGCCCTCAGATGGAACCTGCCCATTCAAGTGCAAACTCAGGGCAGGAGCTCATGGCCCGCTGGGCCTCCATGCCCACACTGCTTTCCTTCTGGATTTCTCTCCGTAGCAGCACATCCTCTACTGCACCGTGGAACCTGTGCTATTCCTCCACGCAGCCATACTGCTCCCTCTGCACCAGCTCTCTATACCCACTCCATTTTCTTTTCTATTCCCTTTGCCAGGACTCTTCCTTGCTTGAAAAAAAAATCTCAGCTTAGATGTCACTTCTGCAAACATTCTTCTGACCCCCAAATCTCTCTGTGGGCAGCGCATGTCAGTAGGGTGGATTTCTGTTTTAAAATTGTCTTTTCATTTTGTCTTGAGTGAGTGTGGTGGTTTGAATAAGAACTGTCCCTATTGAATATTTGGTTTCCAGTTAGTGGAACTGTTTGGGAAGTTAGAGGAGGTGTGTCGGTGGCGGTGGGCTTTGAGAGTTCAAAAGCTATATACCATGTCCATTGTACCCTCTACTTTTTGACTTGCTTTCAGCTTTCGAAGCCATGCCATCATGGACTCTAGTGCCACTCTCTTTGGGGGTCATTTTCTTTCAAAACATCACAAGCATGTGTGGTTGTTTTAATGAAAAAGGATCCCAGAGGATCATATATTTGAATACTTGGTTTCCTATTGGTGGATCTGTTTGGGGAGGATTAGGAAATGCAGCCTTGTTGAAGAAGGTGTGGACTGGGGGTGGACTTTGTGGTTTCAAAAGATTCTTCCCCATTCCCACTGTCTCTCTGCCTTGTGGCTACATCTCAAGATGTGAGCTCTCAGATACTACTCCAGCACCATGGCATGCTTCCCTGCCATAACTGGCATGGACTCTAACCCTCTGAAACTGTAGGCTCCAAACAAACACTTCCATAAATTGCCTTTGTCATGGTGTCTTATCACAGCAATAGAAAAGTAACTAGGACAATACACCTTTAATCCCAGCATGCTGGGAGTTCAAGGACAGCCTGGGATACAGTAAGACTACTCAAACAAACAAAACAAAACAAAACAAAACAAAAAACTCCCAAAAAACAAAACAAAACAAAAAACCAACAAAAAAAGTTTTTTTGTAGTGTGTGTGTGTGTGTGTATTATTCATGTTTTGCTTGCATGCATGTCTGTGTGAAGGTGTCATGTTCCCTGAAACTGGAGTTATAGGCAGTTATGAGCTGCCATGTGGGTGCTGGGAATTGAACCTGGGTCCTCTAGGAAGAGTAACCAGTGCTCTCAACCACTGAGTCATCTCTCCAGTCCCTAAAAAACAGTTTTGAAGAAGTCCAGTAAATAATTTAAGGTCACTCACTCATTGGGCTCTGACAGTGAGGCCCTGTGGTTCTCAAGCCAGGGAAGCTTGTTTGGCTATGGGGCACACCATAGTCAGAGCTGCATGTTTCCCCAGCCCCCAGTCTCTGGCACAGCGGTGTTGACTTTGGCTCTCTCCACCTAGTGAGGATAAAATTCCCTGGGCCCTTGGGGTAGCTTTACCATCAGCCTTGATCTCCAACTGGTCTCAATTGCATCTGCATTCTAGCAGAAAGTTCCTGTGCTAGGGCCCCTGTAATCAAAGAAGCCATCCCTGGAGGGAGGCAGGTGGAGGTCACTCTACTTTCAGCGCCACCCCTCCCCTCCTCCTTAGAGCACCCCTCTCTCTGTTCCTGGCACCCAGGGAAACACAGACTGGGCAGAGTTTTATAGGGACAGGGGTTGGAAAGTGTGAGGAAGGCTCTCACTAATTGGTGGTCTAGTGGTTCCCTTAATGAGCAGGGGTGTGAGTTCCTATTTGGCCGAGTCCACATAAGGTTCATCTCTGGGGAGATGCTGGGCTGGAAGTTTAGATTATTCTGCAGCTTTTAAAGCAAACATCTACTTAGAAAACATGACATCACTGGGGATGGTTTGGTTACCCTGCAGGGTGCTGGCAGCAAAGCTCCTCCCGTCTCCAGTTTGTATTATGTTAAGAGAAGGATAAGAAGAACACTTTGAAATAGAAAGGAAGATTCTTCTGGATGAGGGGGTGAGGAGAGAAGAGGAGGGAGAGACAGAGACAGACCCAGAGCCTGTCAGAAAACACATCACATACAGGGACTCTGTAAGTGACTTTAGGGACTATGTAGTGATTTGTAGTTGGAAATACTAGTTCAAGAAGCTCCAAGTCCACCTCAGAGTCTTTACCATTGACCCAAAGGAAAGTGACAGGGTGGGAGCGAGGGCACTGACTAATATTGATTCTGTTTTGGAAGGTCAGTGCTGGGCCCTAAAACCCTGCAAGATTCCTTATGGTTGGTATCCAAGTTCTTTGTCTCTTCTCTTAGCCCTTCTTTGTCTTTGACTTCATCTTCATTCTTTCTCCCTTCTCCTGGGGGCTTGAGACTGGCATCTACACCCAGTTCCTGCAGTGCTGGGGGTGGGATCTGGGGCTTTGTGCAAGCCAAGCAAGCATTCCACCACAAAGCCACGCCCCCAGCTAAGACCCTCTTTTCCTTTCTGCTCCTTTTGTCCTCCTTTTTCTCATCTTAAGACAATACTATTCCCCCTCTCTTTATCATTGTTTAGTGCCGGCCCTCATCCTGCTTAGTGACCAATGTCTATCATTTCCTTAAAACTCCCTTTTCCCTCTATTTCACGCACGTTGTTCTTGCTTAGCAGGAAACATAGCTAAGCAAAAGGCAAAACAAAACAGTACAAAAATGAAGCAACTCCTCAGCTCATTGTCGGCATGGACATCTGGTGTATAGTCTCTCAAATTTCTGTCTACAAATGAGCACTTGGAGATCTTCTAGGAGGCTTGGCATGATGGTATAGGCCTACACTCCTAGCATGTGGAAGATGGAGGCAAGAGTAGGATTAAGGGTTCAAGGTCACCCTGGGTTGCACAACAGAGACTGTCTCAAAACAACGATGACCGGAGAGATGGCCCAGCAGTTAAGAACACTTGCTGCTCTTGCAGAGGACCTAGGTTTGGTTTCCAGCACCCACACAGTGGATAACAATGGCCTATAACTTCCAGATCCAGGGTATCATGCCTAGGCCTTCTTCTGGCCTCTTGGGGTGTTGCATGTATGAAATACACATAACATATATGCAAAGCAAAACACTCATAATCATTTAGTTAAAGAAAACCACAAAACCAAATAACAACAAAGCCTCCAAGCAAACAAAACCAGAAAACAAACTTGGTAAGTGGCAGCCTCTGTTCAAAAAAGCTGCATGATCTTGGTTGAGTCAGTTTTCCCAGGCCTCCCCTGGAAAGAATCCTGGCGATCCCAGCTGTAACCAAGCATATTGCAAGCTGACTGATTTTTCTCTCAAGGAAGCTTTCAGATGGTCGCCTTCTGCCAACACACAAAGGATAGACCTGGTTGTTGGGCCCACCCAGCCACCCCTCCCTTCCTTCGGCCTCACCCTAGCCTTCTCCGCTTTCACCGTTTCTGCAGAGTCTTTGGAAATCTCTGCACTCTGGTTTCCCATCCATCTGTACCAACAAATTCAAAAGTGCTGCCCCAGCACTCTCTACCTCCCCAGGGTGTCCCCAGGAAAAGGAGATGCAGAATGGGGATGTTGTACCACAATCTGGGGCTTGTGGTGCCCACCAAGGGAAGGGGTTGGAAGGCGCCCTCCTGCGGCGGGGGGCTGATTTTTCTCCTGAAGTTTCTTGGCCAAGTTTCCATGGCTGGGTACTCAGGCCCCAGGGCCAGAGCTGTAGGTGTGGGCGACCTGGAGGCTCTCAGCAAGGAAGACTTTCAAGTGGGTGCCAGCTGGACTTGGGTGCGGGTGCTTTCGGCCTGGCAGGGCCAGAGCAAGAGCTGCAGCGAGAAAAACACTGTTGGGGAGCTGCCTGTGGGAATGGCGCAACAGTAAGTGGACAGGCAGGTCCCGGCGCCTGTGCAGGCAGACACCAGGAAGGCCATCATGCCACTGTGCCCCCAACCAGCCTATTTCACCAAAAAAGAGCCACTGCAGAGACAGGAGGGACAAGTCTGCCTGTCAGGGTGGAAAACAGTTTCTGAAGGCTGTCTTGGTCCCCGCCCCAGGCTCAGAAGCCTAATCAGGTCAAGCAGGCTCCCTGGACAGACACAGTGGTATTGTTCAAAGCCACTACTGTCCCCCTGCTGTCCCCAATCCCAGCAGAGAGCAGAGGTCTGACAAAGGAGGCCCTGAGGGACAGGGTAGGGAGGACAGAGGTCCAGGGTCCCAGGGAGGCAAGGGCTTTCTCACCAGCCGCTCTCTCTCAGCGGGTACTTTTCTACCCCAAGCTGTCAGCCCTGGCCAACCCGGAGGCTGTTTTTGTTTGCTTATGGGCACTTGAGCAAACTGTCCTGAAAGGTCAGTCCTGGTCCCAGGCGGCCTGGGACATGGCAGCCCATTTGGGGAGGAGTGGGGAGAAAGGAAACTACAGCCTCCCCCCCCCCCACCTCCACCCCTGGGCTCAGATGACTTCACTGGAGCCGGAAATGAGCAGGCAAGAGGAAGGAGGCTGTTTCTGGAATACTTTGGCTACCCCATAACCTTTAAATAGGGCTGAGGTCAGCAGTTTATCTGCTTTCCAGAACATCCCACAGGGATGAGGGGTGAGATCGTAAGCCCTGCAGAGGACCAGGGTGAGCCTCGGTTTGTAGAGAGGTCAGCCAGTTACTGCCCTAAGTTTCCTGCTTCTGCTCAGCACCTGCCACCGAAGTAGAACTTTGAGGTCTATTCTAGGCTTTGGGAAAACATTACTAAACATACATCTCATGCCTGTTGCAAAGCCTAGGGGTGGAGCCGGGAGTGGTTCAGGGTTCTACAGATGATAACCAGACTCCAACTTTCTTGGGATTTGACCGGTTTTGATCCAGAACAGCATACTATGTCTGAGGGCTCAGGAAACCTTCTGGGCAGCCTTGGAGAGTTGCTTATAGACTCTAGAAGCAAACAGCTCTTGGTCTGGAAGGTACCGATAAGTGAAGCCATGTGCCAAGGAATGTATGTGGGCATGGGAAATGGGAGGAGGCAGAGACGTTCTTGGAAGGGAGAAGATGTCGTCTCATCTTACTGGTGGACAGTGGGGACCCTTCTGGAGTTTAGGGAATGAACTGTGTTGAGGCATGATTTACATCTGACACATATACAAGTCAATGGATTCTAATAAATGTATGAAATCACTCAATTGCTCTACTAATCAGAACTTTTATATCATCCAAGAAGCGTTATGTTCAATCCTACTCATATCACCTGATTTCTGATGCATTTTGCCTATTTTATAACTCAATGAAATCACACTGTGTTTTGTCCTCTTTTGACTGACTTTCTCTGCTCAACCTGTTTTTAAGGTTCATTCAAGTTACATGTATTAGGAGCTGGGATGTAGCTCTGTAGGTAGGGTGCTTGATTACAATGCATGCACCCTGGGATCCCTGTAGCATCAGAACAGAAGGCACTCACCTGTAATCCTAGCACTCCCCCCAAAGGATCAGAAGCTCAAAGTCATCTTCAGCT
Organism: Cricetiscus sungorus; assembly: GCA_030556225.1. Taxonomy (NCBI): domain Eukaryota; kingdom Metazoa; phylum Chordata; class Mammalia; order Rodentia; family Cricetidae; genus Cricetiscus; species Cricetiscus sungorus. The sequence continues at coordinate 12,162,388 of JANBXA010000741.1, forward strand.
ACAAAGTAAGTTAGAGACCCACCTGGACTGCAAAAAAGCAAAAACATGAAAGAAAGAAAAAAAAAAAAACAACACAAACAAAACAAACAGTAACCACACCAAACCTTTCAAAATTTCTCTCAGCAGTTTTGTAGTTTTTGTTATGAAGGTCATATACATCCCTTAATAACTTCATTTTTCTGTATGTTTTATGTAATTACGATGTGACTAATATTTCAAATTTCTGCTCTTAGAATATAGCAGTGTGAAGAATGTTTGTATATTGTCTTACATTGTAACATTGGTAAATTACTGCTATTTTTTTCCTGGTAGAACCCTTAGGATTTTCTGTATTACTTGTCTATGAGGTCTGTGAATAAAGACAATTTCATTTCTTCTTTTCCAAGATGTATTTGCTGATTTTGTGTCTTTGGAAATGGTTCCCAGTAAAGTATCGAGCAGAAGTGAAGATGAAAGTATTACCTCATCCCTGATTTTAGAAGAAAGACATCTCCTCTCTTATCACAGAGTATATGACTATCTATAGTTTAAAATTGTAAATTGATGCTCTTTATTAAGTTAAAATCATTCCCTCTATTTATAATTTGCTTTTTTACATTCAAAGGGAGTTTTGAGCCTTGTCAAATGTTTTTCAGTTGAAATGGCTAAGTAGTTTTCCTCCTTTTTCTGTCAGAGTGGTGAATGACACTAATTGGTTTTCGAATGTCAAAGCAGTATTACATTCCTGGAATAAAAGCTGTTTGGTCATAATACATTATATTTTACTTTTCATGGATTAGGTTCATTTTGGTTCATATGTGTGTGTATGCATGCATGTGTGTGTGTTTGTGTGTGTGTAGAGGCTAGAGGTCAACCTTGTGCATTGTTCCTCAGGAGGTCTCCACCTTGTTCTTTGAGACAGGGTCTCTCACTGTCCTGGAGCTTGTCTTGGAGACTAGACTGGCTGACCTATGAACCTCAGGGAGCTGCCATCACCTCCTCCAGGCTGGGACATCAGGTGCAAATTGTTACACAAAGCTTTATACACAAGTTCTGAGAAGCAAGTTCAGGTCCTCACGCTTGTGAGACACTAACTGAGCCATCTCTCCACCCTTCGATTTATTAATAATTGTTAACCATACTACTTAATAAATAGTGTTCCTAAGTTCTTTATGACATTTGCCTACAATTTTCTTTATTGCCTTTGTCTGATTTTATTATCAGATTTATACTGGCCTTATAAAATAAGCTGAGATTACCTTTTATTTTCTGAGTGTTCATGAGAATTGTATTACATCATGCATCAATCTTTTATAGAATGCAGCTGTGGAAACATCAAAACATCTAGCAAAAATTTCTTTGCAAGAAATTTGTTTCAGTTTCTTAAAAATGAATTTCATTAAAAGATATGACTGTTTAGGTTTTTATTGCCTCAGGTTAGTTTTTATAAGTTGTGTTATTCAAATATCTCCATTTCATGTATTATCTAATACATTGCCACTCATTTGCACATATTATTTCCTTATTTTCCCATCTACATAATAGCATAATTTCTTTATGGTATTAGACTTTATGTTTTTCTCTAATATTCAATTGAGGTTTCTTTAGGGACTCATCAATTTTATTAATTTCTTCAAATAACTCTGGGTTTTGCTAATTCTATTGCTTGTAGGGTTTTTGGTGTTGTTATTGATTTCTGTTCCCATCATTATCACACTTTTTACTTCTGTTTACTTTGGGTCTAATTTTTTCTTTTCTACATACTTATTTTTCATTTGAGACCTGGTTCCCTATAACACAAGGTAGCAGCAAACATGCTAAGTAGTTTAGACTGCCCTTGAACTCTTTCCGATCTTCCTGTGTGGGATTATAAGCATGTGCCAGCATGGAATGCTGGAGATTGAACCCAGAGCTTTGCACATGCTGGGCAAACATGCTACCAACTAAGCCCCAGCCCCAGCCCTCATGCCAGCTTTGTTATGCCTACTATTTTCATGGTGTATCTTCTGCTAACCATTACTTCAAATTATAGTGTTCCTAATGTAGATAACATCAAGTTGGATATTTTTAATTTATTTATTTTACATCCCTAACACAGACTCTCCTTCTTCCTCTCCTCATACTCTGCCCCTCCCTTTCCCTACACTCTCCCCCCCCAATCCATGCCTGCTGCACAATTACTTAGAAAGGAGCAGGAATCCCATGGGCTTCAGCAAAGCATGACATATCAAGTTGCCATAAAACCAAGCAACTCCTCCTGCATGAGGAATAGGTTCCTAAGAGCCAGTCAAAGCACTGGGGACAGCCCCTGCTCCCATTTCCAGGAGACCAAGCTACATAATTGTCACATATATGCAGATGGCCAAAGTCGGTCCATGAAGGCTCCCTGGTTGTTGGTTCAGACGCTGTGAGTTACCAAGAGCCAGGCTAGTGGTTTCTGTGGGTTTTCCTGCCATGTTCCTGACCTCCTGTTTCTTACAATACCTCCTCTCTCTCCTCAGCATGACTCCCAAAGCATGGCCCAGTGTTTAGCCATGGGTCTCTGGATCTGCCTCCATCAGTCACTAGATGAAGGCTCTCTGATGACAATGAGAGTAGTCACCAGTCTGTTCACAGGGGCTGGCTAGTTCAAGCTATGCATCCACTGCTGCCAGGAGTCTTAGCTGGGCTATCCTTGTAGACTTGTGGAAGTTTCCCTTGCATCAGGCTTCTACCTGACTCCATAAAGCTCCCCCTTTCCAGTCATCTCTTTCATCACCCTCCCATCCACACACCCCCAACCTGATCCCTCAAGTTCCCATCCCCACCTGCCCTCAGTTGAACCAGAAGATCTCCTCTATTTCCTCTTCTCAGGAAAATCCATGGATGCTCCCACATGGGCTCTTCTTGTTACCTAGCATCTCTGGGTCTGTGCATTGTAGCATGGTTATCCTTTACAGCTAATATCCACTTATGAGTGAGTACATAATATGTTTGTCTTTCTGGGTCTGGGTTATCTCACTCAATATTGAGAGATATAACATTGAGTAAATGTACCACATTTTCTGTATCCTTTCTTTGGTTGAGGGCAGCTAGGTAGTTTCCAGGTTCTGGGCTATTACAAATAAAGCTTCTATGAACCTAGTTGAACAAATTTCCTTGTTGTATGATTGAGTAACCTTTGGGTATATGCCTAAGAGTGGTATTTCTGGGTCTTGAGGTAGATTGATTGCCAATTTTCTGAGAAACTGCCATACTGATTTCCAAAGTGGATGTGCAAGTTTGCACTCCCGCCAGCAATGGAGGAGTGTTCCCCCTGCTCCACATCCTCTCCAGCATAAGCTGTCATTTGAGTCTTTTATCTTAGCCATTCTGACAGGTGTAAGATGGGATGGCAGAGTTCTTTTGATTTTTTTCATGTATGGCTAAGGCGATGGACATTTCTTTAAGTGTTAATTTGCCATTTGAAATTCTTATGTTGAGAATTTTCTGTTTAGATTTGTACCTCATTTTAAAATTGGGTTATTTATTTTCTTATTTTTGATGTCTAGTTTCTTGAGTTCTTTATATATTTTAGAGATTATCCCTCTGCCAGATGTGGGGTTGGTGACATTTTCCAATTCTGTAGGCTGCCATTTTGTCTTATTGACAGTGTCTTTGGCCTTATAGAAGTGTTTCAGTTTCATAATGTCCCACTTACTAATTGTTGGAAACTCCAAGTCTTTGAAAAAAGAAATTGGGGAAGTTATCAGGAGATGAAATGATCTACCATACCCATGGATTGGTAGGATTAGCAAAGTAAAAATGGCCATGCTACCAAAAACAATTGATAGATTCAATGCAATCCCCATTAAATTCTCAACACAATTTTTTACAGACCTTGAAAGGACAAAAACTCAACTTCATATGGAAAACCAAAAACCCAGGAGCTAAAACTATCCTGTACAATAAAAGTACTGCCGGAAGTATCACCATCTCTGATCCCAAACTCTACTACAGAGCTATAGTAATAAAAACAGCATGGTATCAGCATAAAAACAGACAGGTGGATTGAAAAAAATCTAATTGAAGACCCAGACATAAATCCACATACCTATGGACACAATACAATGGAGAAAAGAAAGCATCTTTCACAAATGGTGCTAGCATAACTAGATGTCACATGTAGAAGAATGTAAAAAGATCCATATCTATCACCCTGCACAAAACTCAAGTCCAAGTGGATCAAAGACCTCAACATAAGTACAGATGCACTGAACCTGTTAGAAGAGAAAGTGGGGAACAACCTTGAACACTTGGAAAGAAGAAGAGTGACGTCTTGAGGAGATGAGGAGGAAGCATGACATGTAGAAGATAGCTAACAAGCCAGGAGCCACATGGCAGCATGTAAGTTAATAGAAATTGCTTAATTTAAATTATAAGAGGTAGTTAAAAAAAAAACAAGCCTAAGCTATCAACCAAGCTTTCATAATTCACAATAAGTCTCTGCGTGGCTGGCAGGACAGAGAAAAACTCACAACACACATCCATACACACACACAAGAACATGCCTGCATGTACATGTAGTGGCCAGAGAACAGCCTAGACTGTCATCTTCAGGAACATTGTCTTAGTTAGGGCTTCTATTGCTGTAAAGAGACGTCATAACCATGGAAACTCTATAAAGGAAAACATTTGATTGAGATGGCAGCTTACACTTTAGAGGTTCAGTCCGTTATCATCATGGCAGGGAACATGACAGCATGCAGGGTGACATAGTGCTGGCTACATTTTTATCAGAAGGCAGAACTGTGACGCTGGGTGGTATCTTGAGCATAGGAAATCTCAAAGCCCGCTCCTGAGATGACATACTTCCTTTAATAAGGCCATACGTGTAATGAGTCTTTTTCTGTCCTCCTAGGAAGCTCTCAAATAATGTCACAGAAACTTCTTATTAATTATGAAAGCTTGGCCTTAGCTTAGGCTTGTTCAACTAACTCTTATAACTTAAATTAACCCATTTATATTAATCAATGTTCTGCCACATGGCATTACTTTTCTTTCATCCTGTTTCCTCACCATGTTTCTCTCTGGCTACTCTGCCTTTCTTCTTCCAAGAATTCCCTCTGCCTGGAAGTCCTGCCTAACCATGTCCTGCCTAGCTATTGACCATTCCGCTCTTTATTGAACCAATAAGAGCAATATAGCTTCACAGTGTAAAAATGTCCCACAACACATACCTCCTCCAACAAAGCCACACCTCCTAATGGTGCCACTTCCTGTGAGCTTATGGGGGCCAATTACATTTAAATTTACACATTCTACTCCCTGACCCCCATACACTTGTAACAGTATCATATTGCAAAATGCATTTAGTCCAACTTCAAAAGTCCCATAGTCTATCACAGTTTCAACAATGTTTAAAAGTACAAAGTCTCTTCTGAGATTCATATAATCTCTTAACTATAATCCCTGTAAAATCAAGATCAAAAGGAGATCACATACTCCAACATATAATGACATAGAATATACACTACTGTTCCAAAACACAAGGAAGATAGCATAGTAAGGAAATACTGTACCAAAGCAAGACTGAAAACCATCTGGGCAAACTCTAAACTTTGCACCTCCATGTCTGATGTCAAAATCTCTTTGGATCTCCAATTCCTTTCAACTTTGTTGACTGCAATACACTTCTTTCTCCTGGGCTGGTTCCACTCCCTGTTAGCAGCTCTCCTCCATAGGTATCCCACAGCTCTAGCCTCTTTAACATCATGGGTCTCCAAGGCAATCTAGCTTCAACTTCACAGCTTCATGCAATGGCCTCTCTAGGCCTCCATTCAGGGACATCCCAACACATACTTAATCTCCGAGGCTTTCATTAATCTTGGGTGCAAATTCCATAGCCTTCCCTTTCCTCTATCCTTAACTTCAGAACCACGTGGCTGAAGCTGCCAAGTTCTGTTACTTACTGGGGCTTGAACATGGCCCCCTTCTTCAATTACATCTTTATCAGCTTTCTGTCCTTTACTGCCTAAGCTTGGCTGCCTAAACCTGGATATCTATACCAGGCTGTCTGCTAACTCAGAGATCTGCCAGCCTCTGCTTTCCCAGTGTTGGGATTAAAGGTGTGCCTCACCACACCGACTCTAAGCTTTTCTCTAGTTATTTTTCACAAGTTGGAAATTTATCTGGATGGGATCCTGCCCTGAGGTTACCACTGACTTTATTCCATTTCCTAATCTGCTTATCTCCTTGAACACAAGATTTAGGTCTATTCTACTTTCTGGTGCCCCTTTTCTAAATCTGTAAATTATATATATATATATATATATATATCTCAACTTGCCCCTTTCTTATTATAAATCTTTATTAGAGTTACCATTAATAACTACACAAGAGTCTATATTTGGCTGTTTTGAGATTTACTCTGCCAATGGAATTAACCTAAAACTCTTCCCTTTAGCCTCAGAAAGATACTTCAGACTAGGGCAAAAAGCAGCCACATTCTTCACCAAAATACCACAAGAATGATCTCTAGGTGACAAACTAAAATTTTTCTTCACTGAAACCTCTTGAGCTAGTCCCCAATTGTTCAAATAACTCTTCACACCTCTGTCTTCTATGCTCCTACTAGTATGGCTCATTAATAGAGCTTAAAGCTTTCTGAACCCAAAGTACCAAAGTCCAAATTTCTCCAAACAAAAAATGTTCAGGCTTATCACAGCATTATTCTAGACCCTGGTACCGACGTCTATCTTAGTTAGGGTTTCTATTGCTATAAAGAGATACTATAACCATGGCAACATTTAATTGAGGTGGCAGCTTGCAATTCAGAGATTCAGTCCATTATCATCATGGCAGGGAACATGGTGGCGCACAGACGGTATTGGTTACATTTTGATCAGAAGGCAACAGGAAGGACTGTGACACTGGGTGGTATCTTGAGCACAGGAAATCTCAAAGCCTGTCCCTCACAAGACACACTTTCTCCAAACAAGGCCATACCTACTCCAATAGTGCCACTCCCTATGAGGTAATAGGGGCCAGTTTACATTCAAATTACCACATTGTCCATCTCCTTTGAGACACGAATGCTCATTGGCTTGGAGTTAATCAATTGGATTAGAATGGCTGATCAGAAGCCCTTGGAATTTTCTTGTTGATATTTTCTTAGTGCTGAGGTTACAGGTCTTCACCCCCATACCCAGTGTTTTCACATGGGGTCTGGAAACAGCTTCCATAGAATGAAAGTGGCAGCGTGTTACTGGAGACTGTGAAGAGGGAGAGAGTGATCTTGGCATGGATGTCAGGAGCTAGAGTAGGGAAGCAGACTCAGTCCAACATTGCCTTCTACCTGAAACCTGAGTGACCTGGGGTGGGGAGGAAAATGATCAGACATGGGGGAGCACTAGGGTAGGAGAATTTGGCTGAGGGGCTAAGGGATTTAAGTACCTGCAGAATGCAGAAAGGGAATTCTAGGAGTCACAAGGAAGTGGGTGTTTGCAATTGAGATGAGGTCAGAGGAAGGACACAGAAGTCATGTGTGTACTGAAACCGAACTTACAGGAATCCCAGGGCACAGGCCTGATGCAGCAGATAAGGGCCTTCCTACAAGTAGTTCACAGGTGGAGGGACAGCAGCACAGTGGGAAGCCAGCCTCCCCCTCACTAGCAGGGGCGCCAGCATGAGTCATTGTCATCATGAAATGACTAAGTGTCAGAGGCTGTGAAAGTGTGTTGAAATGAATCATGATGTCATGACAAGTGTTGATGGAAGAAAGAGAATTGAGCTGCTGAATTCTCAAACCATCCCCAAGCTGGTTAAAAGTAAATACTTCCCTGTTTTGTAAAGGCAGCCTGCCTATTTAACTTATTTGGAAGGGACCCAAGGGTCCCTAATTGGCCCTAATTGACCCCAAGCTCACTCTGTAGCCAAGGATGACCTAGTGTTTTAGTTCTGCCTCCACCTCCCAGCTCCCAGGCTTGGAGATTACAGGGATACCTCACCATGTCCAGTCTATGCTGTGCTGGGGTTCAAACCCAGGGCCTTTTGCATCCTAAGTTAAGTATTCTACCAACTGAGCTACACCTCCAGGCCTGTCTTGACTTAACTCTCTTTGGCAATGGCAGCATTTATTGCCTAGCTGGACGGACTCTTCCCCAGGCACTCTTAGCATTTAGAAGGCTTTTATGTAGACACTTATGCGTGTTCTTTTGGACTTTGCTATATTAAGAAAAAAGAATTAGCTTTTAAATCATGCTTTTTCTTTTAAATTCCTTACCAGTCCAGAAGACAGGTGTCTGGTTATTTTAGAAAGTTATTAAATTCTGACTCATTTATGTGTAGGGTGGGTGTATTTGCTGTGATGCACTTGCAGAGGTCAGGGGACAGTTTGTGGGAGCTGGTTCTCTCCTTCCACCATGTGGGTTTTAGGGATTGAACTCAGGTCATCAGCCTTGGCAGTAAGTCTTTACCCATTTAGCCATCTTGCCAGTCCCTGATTACTTATTTTTGAAGTGATAGTGGAGATTTGCCTCAGGACCTCATGCTCGCAAGCAAGTACTCTACCCTTTGTGGTTATTTTGTCGTTGTATGTTTGTTTGTTTGAGACAGGGTCTCACTTTATAGCTCAGCCTGGCCTGAAATTCACAACTTTTCAAATGCATTGTTTCCCGAGTGAAAAAGAATAAGAGAACGAGAGAGTAGGCATGCGTTGCAGGGTCAAAAGTCATGGGTATTCCAAAATATGGAGACTGCCCTCCTTCAATGCTTGTGTGTGCTATTTATTTTTTATTCTTATTTTTCCCAAGATAGGTTTCCTCTGTGCAGCCCTAGCTGTCATGGAACACACTCTGTATACCAGGCTGGCCTTGAACTGAAAAATCTTGCCTCTGACTCACAAGTGCTGGACTAAAGGCAGGTGCCACCACTGCCCAGCAAATGCTTGTGTGTGAACAGGTGGTACCGGCTGTAAATTTCCTGACCATTGGAAGGAAACTGGTCACAAAGAGTGCTATTTTTGCTGTTTGCCTCAAAGGCGTTGCCCTGTATTTATATCTGCATGTAACTCCTTTATTTCATTCCAGATGGTCAAGCTTAGAAAGTGCTAGCAATCCCAGTGTAAGCAGGCAACTTCTGCTGAGTTCCTTGGGTTCATGGGTGCATGCTGAGAGAGTTGGCAGACCTCCAGATAAAAGGTCCATTTATTTAGTTTCTAAAAGTATACATCCTGGGGCCAGGCTTCTGTTACAGAATTGGTCTTGGATGTGGGCCCACGGTCCTCTGCTGGCTCCAGCTTGAGTAGCGTCAAGACAGCCCACCTGTTTTTGTTTCTATGCCACCAACTTCTGCGATGCTCAGGGGCTGAGATGACCTGGCTGGGCCACCCTTGTAGGCACAGGGTCCTCCATATTCTAGATTGATTAGATGTCTTCTGTACTTTTACATCCAAGCACAATAGAACTTTTGTTCCCAAGCCCAGGACCTTGGGAATCCTGTTCTCCCTCCCGACTCCCTTGTCTGTGCCGTGGGAAGATTATGAGGGACAAATTTTCCACACCTCAGTGTACAGCGTCAGTGCTGAGCTGTCTCACTGGCTTAGCTAGGGTCACAGAATAATCGGGAATGTTAGCAGCAGCTCCTGATTCATTTCCTTATTCCTCAGAGACTTCCATCCCCAGACAAGCACACAGTCCTGCTCTGTTTAATGTGCTGCTTGCACACAAGAGCAAGCCCTACTATTAGCACCACGCTCTAACCTGCTGAGCTAACTGGCCAGGTGAGCAAGCCTCCTATTACCCCAAGCCCATCCTTTGCTTGGGAACAGGGTCTGCAGACTCCTGACCCCAGAGGGTGGCTTTATTCTGCTGGATGTTTCTGCAAGTGATTTAGGAAATCACTCTTCTTGGGGCCCTCTCAGGCTACTTGGAATGTGTCTGCAAGACTCTTTGCAAGGCCTCTTCTTAATGACTTGCTCCCGACTTGTGTTCAGAGTGTTTCTGATGAACTTCCAACATCTGAGAAGGTTGGTTATCTGAAGGCTGTTAGCAGAAAGCATCTTCAAACACAGGACCTCACACCCATACGCTTTCTCTCTCTCTCTCTCTCTCTCTCTCTCTCTCTCTCTCTCTCTCTCTCTCTCTCTCTCTCGCTCTCTCTCTCTCTCTGTGTGTGTGTGTGTGTGTGTGTGTTTATTTCTTAATTCTTTCATTCCTTCCTTTCTTTTTGTAATTGTGGGATATTTATTCAGAGAAACAGAAAACATGTATTTAAAAATAACTATAAAGCCAATCTTTTGACACGGGTCAAGAAATAGGGTAGTGCAGCCCTCAACAGCTCCCTGTGTTGTCCTCTCTAGTCACGTGTGTGGAAGTTGCAGGTAAGAGCTCCTTTCCTTAGCAAGTCTGGAAAATGTTCATTCTAGTGGGTTCTTTCCTGACACATCCATAGACGTCCTTATGGCATGCAGGCATGGGTAGTGCTGTCTTCTCTCTGGATCTCTCAGATCATTCTCTCCTTTTATTTGTGTTCCATTGGTCCCCTCTGTCCCTTTCTTATTCATTATTAGTCACTACTCTCCACCTGTCATGTGTACAACACATTCCCTCCTGCAGATGAGAGCAATTGCAGGGAACAAACCCCAGATGCATCATTAATTATAGACAGAAACACCAATTACCACATACCAGAATCCATGACATAAGGAGACATTTAAATACATATGTTTTGATGAATGAGTTTCTTGATTTATCTTTATTACTCTGCCCTAGAATCCTCTTCCCATGGACCTAAAAGATCCCTGGCTATTCCTTGTTTCTCCTTGTTGGCTAACCTACACATCCTCTATCCCTCTTGGCCCCTCTGGGTGGCTGCACAGTTCAGAGTCCAGTTGGGAGCAGAGACCATACTAGGTGGTGAGGCAATCTGATACAAAGACTTAATCCCCTAGAGAAAAGGCCATGGGAAAACCCTCCAATGTTATAGAAGCTGCCACCCTAGGAAGTCATCACTCCCCTAGGCTAGGGGAACGATGGAGAAAATCTTCATTGTCAAAACTCAGAAACATTGAGGAGGGGCCCATTGAGCTGAGGAGGGGGGGGTTCAGTTTTGATGTCTCTGATGCTAGTGTCTCTGATCTTAGAGAAGGGGACCCAGACATTTGAAACGAGGCTGATGTTAGGGTTTCAACAGGGGAAGGGAACATGAATGATTGTGTCTTGGGGAAACTAAGCAGGGTTTGTTGGCTGCTATGAGAAGGAATTGCTACTGTGATTACAGAATGAGGTGGGAGGCTTGGCAGTGCTGGTACGATGGGAACCAGTCCTGTAGCAAGCAGTTGGAGGAAGAAGTGAATCTCCGTGAACTCTAGGGCTGTGGTGTTCTGCATTTGAACTGCATTTCAATAGGGTGGAACCACCTGGGCAAGGCAGATACAGTTGGGCAAGCGAGTTCTTGCCCAGTGTGGTAAGAGCACGGGACTGAATCTGAGTCTGAGGGGTAGAGTTTATAGACTGCACAAGTGGCCATCAGGCTAACACATGACCAGCCTTCCCAAGACCACTAGCTTGGACCATAGCTCCTGTGCTTCTGCTCACACAGACCGAACATTTCTCCAAGTCTAGAGAGGCAGAAACACCTACAACTTGTCATCAGAGCACATAGGTGCTCAGACCACTATGATGCCAGTTGCATGTGAAACATGCTCTTCATTCATGTGAAATATGTCCCATTTAAATGCACCCATCTCCACACTAAATAATTTCTCTGTTTTAGAAGGAGTGATCTGGGAGACCCCTCCAGAGGAGAAATTGACTTTCTAGCAGTTCTGAAGGCTGGGAAGCAGTCAGCCATACAAAAGTCATATGGTAGACTGTGACATTCGCATTTGTTTGTTCTCTGAGAATGGTACCTGCTAGGCCCATGTGAGAAAGATCAGGAAGGTGACATGTTTGAAAAAACAAAGGAGAGGCTGAAGGCCAGAGAGGATGGAGAAGTCAATGGGTCCTAGGTAAGTGTGGCCTAGGATTCTCATGAAATGTGTGGATTCAAGCCCGCAGGATCTGTGGGTAGAAGCACTTCACACGGAACTCTGATGGTCAACAATTGATCCATGGAAACCATTTTAGAAGAGTAGACCAACTCCTGAAAGATGTCCTCTGCTCTCCACGTGAATGCTATGGCGTGTACACACACACACACACACACACACACACACACACACACACACACACTAAATACAAGTTTGGATTTTGTTTCAAGTGGGATGGGAAACACTGGAAATGTTTTAGGCATGGAGCACAAACAGAAATTCAAGCAAGGAAACAAAAATGGTTGCTCTATGGAAAAGCAGAGTGGGGATAGGAAGAGTAAGGCTCGGGAGTGCGTGCACATTTATTGTCTCAGTCAAATCCCTCAATAACCACGTGGAAGGCTGTTGCTACTTTCACCCTCCAGATGAGGAAAGCGAGTCTTAGAATGTTGTCTAGCTGGTCAGAGCTGAGATTCCAGCCTGGCCCCCAAGGATACATTTTCTCTGTGCCCCTGTCCTAGGCTGGTCTTGCTCTGCTTCTACACTCTAGAGGGGAAGAAGGACACCTCTCCCCAGAGTTATTTAAATACTTTGTAAAATTCATTCATTCATTCATTCATTGTGGGTGCTCATGCGATTGCCATGATGATGCTGCTTGTGTGGAGATCAGAGGACAACTTGTAGGAAAAGGTTTTCTCCTTCTACCCTGTGTGTCCTGAGGATCAAACCCAGCTCATCAGGCTTGGTGGCAAGTGCTTTTATCTGATGAGCCATTTTGTCAGCCCTTGTGTGAGTTATTGAGAAGCCAGATAGACTGTGAGAAAACCAAAACAAAGTTTGAATCTAAAACGCTCCCACGGGTTCCTGCTTGGAATGCTTGCCCAGCTGCTGGCAGCACTATTTTGAAGGCTTCGGGACTTTCAGGAGTCTGGACCAGGCTGGTAGAAGTAGACCACTAGGGGTGGGACTCGAACGTTATAAATGATGTCCAGCTCTGCTTCCTGGTCTCCGGGGATATCGTCCACTCACTCACTCCCCCACGAGCTGAGTTTCTCTGTCATGAGACAGTTGACAAAAACCCACTAAACTGTGTTCTAGAATAAACCTGTCTAATCTTTAGATATTTTATCGGACAGAGGGGCCTGACAGCAGATAGTAACGAAACCAGGCACATTCAGTTCCCAGTAATGACAGATTGCAAAGCGAAGTGCAATAGCACAGCTCTGCGAAAAATAAGGATAGAGAAGCATCTCAGACAGAGGGTGGCCCCTTTGCATCCTTTACCATTTCTTTCTTCCTTGTCTCTGGGATTTGTAGGGTATCCCTTCCATTGATGAATACAGCATCGGTGATGGGTACTCCTTTTGTCCTGTTCTTTTGTTTGTTTTGTTTTTCCAGACAGGGTTTTTCTGTGTTGCCCTGGCTGATCTCGAACTAGCTCTATAGATCAGGCTGGCTTCGAAAACAGAGATCTGCCTGCTTCTGCCTCCCAAGGCTGGGATTAAAGGCAGGCACCACCAGCACCTGGCATAGTTGTTCTGTACTTGGTCCCAAAGAGTAAAGTCTCCATGTCTTATTGTGTCCGCCTCTCTGTCATTCTCTTTCTGTAATTGTCATCATTGCTGTGGTTGTCATTAGCACCACCACTACCATTCCTCCCCCACCCCCGACTTCTCTACTCCATATTTGTTGTTCTACTGTCTGTCCTTTCTTAAACCAAGGGATCTGTTATTAATTAATATACTGGAGGGCTGAGGTGGAGACTGGTTTGGGTGTGTGTATGATTATACTAAACACCAATATTTCTCTGCTTTCTTGGGCAGAACCTGCTTACACATTGAGGCAAATAGCCCCAAGAAGTCCAGGCTTGTTTTCACCTTCTGAGTTAGCAAACCAGGGGGGGTGAGGGGGTGAGGGGGAGGTGAGAGAGAGGTGGAGGGGGGTGGGGGCAGTGTCTTTTATCTAATACTTCCAGTAAGTCTGGGAGCTAATCTGATGCTCATGGGCAGCCTTGGCAACAAGCCCATTGCTGTAGTCACTGTGGCATTATCACCAGCCAGACCTGAGTCACTTGCTATCCTCTGGCAGGGGGACGGAGAGGGGGGATGTGGGTGGTGAGGTCAGTCTCATGTGAACCACATGATGTTATTAAAAATGTTTATCCGTAGGAGAATAGGGGTGTTGATATCTGAAATGGATGGAAAGGATGCTTGGCAAACCGGTACAGCAGCCGTCTGTGACACATAGAATTTGAGGTGGGCGGGCCTGAATATCAGTAAGGAAGAGCATTCTGAGAGGACACAAGAAAAGCACAAGGTCTGGACTGGTCTAGCAGCCTGGTCCCCTGGGGCTTCAGGATGGCAAAGAGAGAGAGAAATTTTCTTTGTTCCTTTCAGAATAGCATATGTTGCAGCTCTTACTGTCATATGGCCATTCTTCTCATCTTTTGAATTTCATGATGGAAGGCTTTCAACAAACCCAAAGACAAAACAGACCAGATAACCAGCCCACCCGAGCCTGCCACCCAGCTTTGCAATTATGAATGTTCTGCCAATTCTAAGATGCTGATCTTCCCTCATGGAGTGCTTAAACACAAACCCAGACACAACATCATGTTTCCTCTAAACCTGGCCGGTATTAGGTATTATGTCAGTCAGTTTTCATTCCAGTGACATAATACGTGAGGCAAACAGTTTAAGAAAAGAGAACTTTACTCTGGCTTGCAGATCTAGATGTATTTGTTCCTGGTCACCTGGAAGTGTGTTCCTAGACTAATAAGAGGGCATGGTGGGGGAGGCTTGTGTCATGGCAGCCAGGAAGCAGGGAGGGCAGCATGAACTCCAGGGACAAATATGTCTTTCCAGAATGTAGTTATTACTTTTCTCATTGCTGTGGTGAAACAACTGGTGAAACATGAAGGAAGGGTTCAGTTTGGCCCATAGTTTGGGGATACAATCCCTCATGGCAGGTAGGGGTGGCATGGTGGCAGGAGCATGGGCTAGTTGGCCACATTGCATCTACATCAGGAAACAGAGATATGGACACTGGTAGTTAGCTGCTTCTCTTCTTTTTCTCTGTTGGGACCCCAGTCTGCCCAATGGCACTGCCCACAGTCAGGTGAGTTCTCCACCTTCATTAAACCTCTCTGGAAACACCCTTACAGGCACACCAAGATGTGTGTCTCCTAGGTGATTCCAAATGTAGTCAAGTTGAAAATGAAGATTAACCATTACTTGGGGGATGACCCCAGGGACCCACTTCTCCCAATGATAGCCTACTTTTCACAATTCTATCACCACACATAACATCGTCTATTCAATCAAACAAGCCAGGTATGGTGGCTCATGCCTTTAATCCCAGCACTGAGAGACAGAAGCAGGTGGATCTCTATGAGTTTGACACCAGCCTGGTTTACATAGTGAGTTCCAGAGCATGGCCAGAACAACACAGTAAGACCCTATCTCTCAAACAAAACAAGACAAAACACTGTCAAGTTACATCTTTTTTAATCATTGACCAAAGGGGTCCCATATATATCCTCAAACATCACAGATTATTGCCAAGGCTGTTTGTTACTCTTTATAACTTGATGGTAAGGCCCTGTTGTTGAAGATACAACTCATTTATATCTTTGAACATGGATAAATCAAACTGGAACCCAACTAGAAGCTTCACCCCTGCTGACTAGCATTCATAGTGTAAGTACTACTGGAGGAGAAAAGTAAGTGTCAACATCACCCAGTTACAAATTCTGTGATCTACAACAGAGCTACCTGCAAGATATATCGGTACAATACTTGCAAAACTGTTATAGGAGTAACCAATCACTTTTTTTAAAAATTGTGTTTAAGGCCTACTCCATCAGGTGATACTCAATCCTGACACTGCTAAAGTGGCCAAGAACCTGAGACTAGACCTGGGGGAACCTACTGCTATTATTCTGATAAAGGAATGTAGCAATAAAATGACCCCTAATGATATATTGTAAAAATCCATGGTTAGCTACACCACTCAGTTCTCATCAGGAAAGCTTCTTCTTGAGGTAGAAGGTGATTAACATAGAAATACACAACTGGATAATGTGCAGAGAGTAAGAAAACAGATAAACTCAGCCCAGAATGGGATGTCTTCATCAAATCCCTCCCTTCAAGGCTCAGGATCCATGTGGAAGAGGAGGCAGAAAGATTGTAAGAGCTAGAAATTTGGATGACTCCAAAGACAAAGAGTCTTCTACACAAAAAAGGGCCAATGTGCATATGAAACCATATTGACTGTAACAGCACACATAAGACCTGCACAGGTTCAAAACAGACAAAATCCCAGCACTGAGAAGGGGGAGTGGAAACAGCCCCACCCCAACCAAAACGTTATTTACACTGAGATATGCATTGAGAAAGGGGGGGGATCACTTTTCTCAAATGGATCCTCACAGGTGACATTAACCACACTCGAGGGCAGTTCCCATGCCCAGGAATATTTGGACTCACTCTCTCTCTCTCTCTCTCTCTCTCTCTCTCTCTCTCTCTCTCTCTCTCTCTCTCTCTCTCTGTGTGTGTGTGTGTGTGTGTGTGATTTTTTAAATTTTGTTTTGCTTTGGTCTTATTAGTTTTCTACATTTTAATTTGTTAGTTTTGAATTTCATTTTGTTGTATTGTTTTGGGGAAAGAGAAAAAAGAACTTGAAGTTAGATAGAGAGGTGGGGAGGGTCTGAGAGAAGTTGGAAAGGGGGCAGAATATAGTCAAAATATACTGTATAGAAATACTAAATTAAATCCACCAATGAATTAATCCATTCATGAAGGCAGAAGCTTCAAGATCCAATCACTTTTCTAAAGCACCATCTCTGCATCCAAATCCTTTACAATCGTCTCTTTAAAATACAGAGACATTTAGAACCCATAGTCATAATACATCACCTCATTTAACACTACTCTTAATGTGATCTAATAATACATTTGGATTCAAGTTTATTTCATTTTTCTCAAAAATACTTTTATAAGTTGGTTTGTTTGAAATAGGTCCAAACCCTCTCCAGATCTTGTATTTGTTGACATGTTTTTAAGTTTTTTATTTTCAATAGACTTCTATTTGAATATTAATTTCAGGTCTATTTAATGTGTAACGTCCTCTTCTTATTTGTTGAAGAAACTGGATCTTTCTGGGTTTGGTTGTCTATCACCTCAATAATATGAAGATGTGATTTAATATATGAAGGAACACTAGTCAATTTGAGTTTGTGGCTCTGGCAGGCCCTTCCCCAATTCCTTTTGCTTTGCTAAAAACTGTTACATTGCATTCCTGAAGCTAGCTAACAAAGTCTATTCCCTTATTTGACCAATTCTTCCTCTTGAAGTTGACTACAAAGGTCCAACTATCAAAGTATTGAAGTCCAGACATCAAAAGTTCCCTTTGGCTCACCTAATTAGCATTCCCAATTAAAATTAAACACCTCATCCTGACACAGGCCTTCCCTTTTACCTTTACAAACCACCATTTTCCTATGTGCCACATCTGCCTCCTGTCAAAGGCAGTCCTTTGACCCTCGGGACAAATACCCCTTCCCTCTCTTCCTTGTTCCCTTCACCTTCTCTCTCTTCCTCTATCTCCTGTCTTTGTCCCTTATTTCCTGCCCAAGTCCCTCTGGGGCAAATCTCCCTTGTGCTGAAAACTTGGTCTTAGTGATTGTGAGGCAACACTGATCCTTTCAACAAATTTCTGTCTTTGGAGAATGGAGATGTTCCCTTATATTTTGGGTCCATTTTCTCTTCTTCCTTGTTTTGACAAGTTGCCTTCTCGGTGACATGATTGCTATGGTGTCCTATCAGGAAACACCCAATGTCTTGCTCTTTTAAAGGGAATAATTTCTACTTTTCATCTTTAGGAAGAATACTTGCCATGGATTTTTTTTTTTTTTTTTTGGTAGCTACTAAAGATTAGGCCTAATACGTTTATTCTTAGTTTGTAAAAGTTTTTGTTAAAATAGTTTCCAGGTCAGGGCCTTAGCTTACTAAGCCTTGTTTTTGTATCTATCTATTTTATTTTCTGATTTTGGAAAATGTTTTCTTTCTCTCCTCATAGAACAAGCCAGGAAACTGTGCCCTACTTTTCCTGTTCTCTGGGAGAGTTTGTGTTGGATTGCAACATTGTCTTTGAGTGTTTTGGTACCTCTGTCTCCACAGACCTGCTGTTTTTCTTGTGGGGATATTTCAAACCACTTACGTGGTTTCAGACCTTTTAGGATTTTTTTTTTTTTACTTCTTGAGTTCACTTGGTGAGTTATATTTTCCTATAAATTTATTTATTCTATGTGAGTTTTCTAAGTTATTGGCATTGCATTTTCATAATTCCTCCTAATTCCACCTTTCCCGTGCTAACCTTCCCTCTCTGTTTAGGCTCCAGGTACTGGTCAACTTTGCCTAGAGCAATGGTTCTCAACCTGTGGGTCAATACTTCTTTGGAAGGTCAAATAACCTTTCACAGGGGTCACCTAAGACCACCAGAAAACAAAACATTATGATTTATAGCAGTAGCAAAATTACAGTTGTGAAGTAGCAATGAAAACAATGTTATGGCTGGGGGTCACTACATCTTGAAGAACTATATTAAAGATCTGCAACATTAAGAAGGTTGAGAACCACCAATCTAGTCTTTGACTTTGTTGATCCTAACTATTCCAAACTTTCTTCTTATGAAGTGGGCATGGTGGCACATGCTTATAATCTCAGTATTCAGACTTAAACTAGTGAGTTTTAACGTGTACTCAGTGGAATACACAGATCATGGATCTACTTGGGCAGGTTCTACCAAACACACATCTGTGTAAATTAAACCTCCAGCACCACAGAGATTGTTCCTATCCTTGCTGTTTCCAGAAAACCCACCTGCAGTGACCGGTTCTGATTTCCATAACATGTAGCGTCTTTGCCTTTTCTAAATCTAACACAAGTAGAACTGTGTTACATGCAGTCAATGTATCTTTTTTTCTTTTTAACCTCATTGTAATTAGGTGTTTTGTTTGTCTCTTTGTTTTGATGGTGTTGTTGCTTCTATTCCACTGATATACCTCCTCTTTTTCTTTTAGTTCTCCCCTCCTGGCTTTTCCCCTTTCCCCTTTCCCGACTTCCCCTCTTTCACTTATGATGACAACTGCTGCAAATGTTTTTATGCAAATCTTTTTTTCATAAAAAGATTTGCCCTATTTGCCCTATTTCTTTTGGGCAAATAGGAGTGGGAATGCCGAGTCATAGGTAGGTGTGTGTTTACCTGTGTAAGAAACCAAATTGTTTCCCAAGGTGGGTTTTTTAATTTCTGCTCCCACCAGAAAATTCTTAACAGCATATGACCTTTTAAGTCTTTTGAATGTCTATAACTCTAGAGAATATTCTAGTTGTATTTTTAAATTCAATTATATGGCATCTAATTTACCTGCAATGAAATGCACTCATTAAAATGTATGATTGGTATGTCATGGAAAATATAAAACCACCACTCCAATCAGGACATTGCTATTACCATGTGTCCCTGTGAGGCCAAGTAAACCCCACTACCCTCTTTTCTACTCTGTGTATTGTTTGTTGGGGTGGAGTTTCACACTGTGTGTGCTGTCAGTTTAGAACTTCACACTGGTAGAATCACACACTACACACTGTCTTCCTAATGGTTTGACTCAGTCAGCAACCATTCTTTAAGACTAATCCAAGTGTTTGTGTATGGTGGTGGCTGTTTCTTCTTTGCTAACTGTTACTCCATTGTACAAATATGTCACAGCTTGTCTCTCCATTCATCTGATGATGGGCTTTGGTTTGTTTTAGTTTTGGCTTTATGCATATGCCTTCTATGCATAAGCATTTTGGGGTATATGTTTTTATTTCTTGGATAAATTTCTAAGAAGTGAATAATTAAAGCATGTTTTAAATGTATTTTTATTGTAGGTATGAGTGTTTTGTCTTTTTGCATGGGCACCATGTGCAAGACTGATGGCAGTGGAGGTCAGAGGGGGGCATTTGGGTCATCCAGAACTGGAGTTACAGGTGGTTGTGAGCCACCATGTGTGCTCTGGGGACTGATTACAGGTCCTCTGTAAGAGCAGCAAGCACTCTTTACCAGTGAGCCATCTCTGGAGGCCACATGCTTAACTTATGAAACTATGAACCTATTTTCAAACTGCTTATATAATTTACAACCCTACTAGCAGGGTATGAGCATCTCATTGCAGTAGATCTGCCAATGGTTGCTATGGTGACACCAGTTTTGACTTTTCTAGTCTTCGAGTCGTGGTTTTCATTTGCCTTTCCCTGATCACTAATGATATTTGCCATTGTTTCCATGCTACAGTGTTCTTAGTGAACTATATCTGAACATTTCACACATTACTGCTGGTTTGCAAGAGATAGTTCTATATTTTATTTAATGTGCATGTGTGTGTGACTGGGTCTCTCTCTCTCTCTCTCTCTCTCTCTCTCTCTCTCTCTCTCCCTCCCTCCCTCCTCCCTCTCTCTCTCTCTCCCTCCCTTCCTCCCTCCCTCCTTCCCCCTCTCTCTCATGAGTTCATGCATGAAGGAGCCAGAGGATGCCAGAGGAAGGTGTCAGATTCCCTGAAACTGAAGCTGCTGCTGCTTGTGAGCTGCCTGATATGAATTTAAGTTACAGCTTTTCTACAGTCTCAGCTCATGTGATTGACAAGGCTGAATCAGTCAGATTTCCAAAGTGCCTTACTACTATGCATATTCAGTGTGTCTGTCAGCTTGGAGCTCTCTCAGTTCCCACCTTGCAGAATTAACTGCTTACGGAGAAATCTACACAGATTCTTCCTGCTCAGTGCCCAATTCCAGCTGCATGGCACCCCCAGTCCCTGACTTCTGTCTCTTCAATCTGTAGGATCACTGCTCTTGGCAGAGCAGCTGTTGTCAGCTGTGGGTTGAGATACCTTTTCTGGGTGGGTGGGGACTGTATATCAGATATGCTATATATCAGATATTTATATCATGATTCCTAACAATAGCAACATTACAGTTGTGAGGAAGCAATAAAAATGGTGGGGGTCACTACGACATGAGCAACTGTATTAAAGAATCATAATCTTAGGCTGGCTGAGAGCCACTGCTAGAGACTCTTGTTCTCTGTACAGAGGCTTGGGCAAGAAGATGAAATGGACCAGGCGCTTGCCTCTTGGATATCTGCTACAAATGTAGCAGCTGCTGTCAGCTGATGATTTGATGGATGTATGAATGCATTCAGTGGAGTCCTCACCCTCCCTATTAGATGTTGAAACATTTCTATGTCTAGAAGAAGGGAGCTCTTTGAGTAAGGGTGGTGATGGATGATGGGGAGTAAGTAAGTTCCAGGTTACAACTTGAGGGTAGGACAAGCTTGTCTGTGGGATGGAGAAGATCTGGAATTTCTTCTGGAGAAGGAGCCATAGGTTATAAGTGTGTGTAAAACCATCACATGGAGATTCTTCTACCATTTCCAATCAGAGACAATAGAGGTGGCTTCATTCTGTGCTATTCAAATGACCTAATCTTTTAAAGGAATGGCATAGAACTGAGAAAATGCTATATGAGTAAGTTCCAATGTTTAATACAAGTTTCTCAGTGGTGGAGTTGGGTCTGCATTTTGGAGAAGTTGGGTGATGGCTCCCCTGGAGTTGGGCACATAACTTCCTTTGAGAAGCTTTCCTACTCTCATAGTAGGATGGGCCCTCCTTTGTTTAGTCCTGCAAGCCCCTTGCTCTTGGTATTTAGTACAAAGCAGTTGAAATCGGGGAGGCTGGCAGTACTTTGCTTGGGACCTTGCCACTAGCTGACTCTGAGATCTAGAGGAATTCTCTTTCTGTGAATTTAATCCTTCTCTGAAACACAAAGCTCACTGACTCCCCAGCTCTACCATTCTTGAAGAGATATCTCAATAAAACTGAGGCATCAGGGAAACCTCCACACATCTGATTGCACATTTTTTAAAACCACTTAGTATATTTACTTACTTATTTAAGAAGTATGTGTCTATGTGGGAATATGTGCACATAAGGGCAGGTGCCCATGGAGGTCAGATGAGGGCGTCAGATCACCTGGAGCTGGAGAAACAGGCAGTTTTCAGCCTCCGACAGTGGTGCTGGCAACTGGATGCCTTCCTCAAGAACAGTATATGCTCTCAACCAGCCCCCATTTAAGAACTTTGGAGTATATATATTGCTCGTCATTTCTGAGCCTCTGTTTTCTGACCTGTAACATGCCAGTGCACCGTGCTCACGAAAATGAAACAGGATAATAAACAGGAACTGAAAAACAGTGTGTTCCTTTCTTTATCTTTTACACCTGTGGATCTCAAATTTATGAGGCATCATAATTCCTTGGGTCTTGGTCTGTAATGCACATTACCTCCCACTCCCAGATTCTCACCCATCTCCACGGTTCTGCACCAGTGGGTTTAGGGTGCAAGCACACGGTGTGCATTTTTATGGGCCTCCAGGTGGTTGTACCATGGAAGGTGGTTCCCACTAGGAGGCATTGAATAAGCCTCTAAATGTTCCCTGACCCATCAAGCACGGCTCTTGCACTTGGAAGTTTGAAAGAAAACAAAAGCAGTGGACAGGCAAAGGTCAGAAAACCAAATGGCCCATCCTTCCACAGTCAAGTAGTCCTCAAGAAGGCTGCTCAGTCACCCGTGGGGGTAAGGCTTTCGGGAAAAGCCAGCCCTTGGCAGCCCGGCCCTGGTGGAAAGTTCGGTGTGGTCAGACCATGTTTTTCAGCTCTTGCTTGACTCTCCAGTGTTTCTGTTTTGACAGGTGTATCCAGGGTTGGTGCAGCAGAGGTTGCCAACTCAAGCCTGGCCTGGGGAGAAGGGGTGGGGGAAGGGCAGGGTTGCCCAAACCTGTCCTCTTCTGCAGGAAGAAGGGAGAGGTTGCCAGCATGAGAAAGCAAGCTCGGAGCTCTCAGAGATACTGAGAGACTGTGGCTCAGGTCTGTGGCTTCTAGGAAGCCCAGGAGTAATTTCAGGGTTTTGTAAGTTTTGGAATTAAAGTCACACCAACAGCAAAGCCTGTGCTTTGCATGCAGTAGCTGAAATCTCATAGACTGTCACCTCTCCATGAAGAGTCAGACTTAATTATCTTGGCTCTAATGAGATACAACGAAGCAACTGAATAATAGAGCAGGAGAGAAAGACAGCTTGCTTAGGACAGATAAATGTGAATCTCCAGGCCGGGGGCAGTCAAGACTGCCCACTCTGTTTTCAGAAGAGTCTATCGATCCAAGAGGTCTATGCTGGGCCTATAGTCCCACAAGAAAGAAGAGACCAGCATGGCCGGAGCATGGCCTGTCCCAGCTCCATGTATACTGATGAACCCTGTCAAATAGCCCACCCAATCCCCAGTCTCAGACAAGTGGCATCCATCTCACAAGATCTCACGTTGAGTCATACCATTTGTTTCAGGCTGTACCGTTCCAACTGCCCATTCCTAAGACCCAGTAAGTTCTTTGGAGTTTCAAAAGAATTGGGAAAAAAGGTTAGGATATTCTAAAGGACTATGTGATGACATGGGACAGAGGGATGAGGGTTGAGAGAAAGAAAGGGTAGAAGTACAAGGAGTGTGCTGGCCTCTTGCTCTGACTGTTCATTTGCAGAGGAGTGTTGAGTCTCAGTGATGCTAAAGAAACTTAGATTCTCTGTAATGGTCACCATTGGATGGTGACTGATGTCTATGGAAGACTGGCTGCTGCTGGGTACCCGGATTGATTGACTTATGCAGCCATCACCTCAGTGTGATGATCTGGAGCCATGATCTTCAGGAAGTCATTAAGCATAAGCAAAGCCACAGGGTTGAGCTTAAGGCTGTCTGGAAAAGCGTAAGCTCTTGTCTACCATGTGAGGATGTAGCACAAAGATGGCCCTCTGCAAACCTGGAAAAGTTGACACCTTGAGTTTAACCTTCCCAGCCTCTTGAACCATGAGAGAAGAAATTTCTGTTGTTGGAAGCATGCGATCTGGCGTGTTTGCTGGTGGGAGCTAAGCAGACCAATACCCTGGCTGAAGAGCTTTCCAAGAATCTCATGGAGGCAACTAGACAGCAGTTAAACAGCTTATGCAAGGCTGTCTCAATGTGGCTATGTCTGAAAAAACTAGTTATGTCTCTGCACAAGTCAGTGTACTGCTCCACAACTCAGTTCTCCTGTGAGGTAGAGATGCACATTATACATTATAAATGGTAGCAAAGATTGAGTTACTATTTGTGAAGTGCCCAGGGTGGTATGTGGCCTCTGCCTGACTGCACCATTGTGCTTGCTTTCACTGTTACTGCTGTCTGATGTGGACCTCTGGGCTCTGGCATGCCATGACTGTTGCCACCGTGTAATCCGTGAAGCTGTGATTACCCACGAGCGACTTTTATGAGAGTGGACCCACCTAAGATTCTCTTATGGGATGTAAGGGCAGGAGGAATTACAGGTTCCTGAGGTTCTCTGTCCTTCCTGGAGGATATGTAAGTGAGTAATAGTTGTGGCAAAGAGGGCGTGTTTCTTAGTGTATCTGCCTGTCTATAAGTAATTTAATTAAACTCAATGATTCTCCAAGTGGGAGTTAGATGGAGCAGTTTCTTTGCTCTGTGATTGCTCTCTCTCCTCTCTCTCTCTCTCTCTCTCTCTCTCTCTCTCTCTCTCTCTCTCTCTCTCTTTCTCTGGGGAACAGAAATGGCTTCTCAGAGAAAGCCATGAGACATTGCACTGCTGGCACAGTGCCCACTGGATTTCACTGCTGTGCTCTCCATGTTTTCAAATTAACTTTTTTTTTTTTTAATTCCTATGTCTTTTCTATCATTTTGTCCTCCAAGCCCATCCTTTGGAATTTATCTCAGATCTGGCTTTGTTGGGATTTAACTTCAAGAGCAGCTTGTGGTAGTTTGCATGTAATTGGCCCCCATAACCTCATAATCTTGTAGGGAGTTGCACTATTAGGAGGTGTGGCTTTGCTGGAATGGGTATGGCCTTGTGGAGGAAGTGTGTAACTGGAGGGCTCTAAGCTTTGAGGTTTGCTATGATCAGGATGCCACCCAGTGTGTCAGTCGACTTCCTGATGCTTTTGAGTCAAGATGTAGAACTCTCGGCTTCAGCACCACATCTGCCTGCACGCAGCCATGCTCTCCGCCATGATGGACTGAACCACAGTTAAATGTTTCCTTTATAAGACTGCAGTGATCATGGTGTCTCTCCACAGCAATAGAAACCCGAACTAAGACACAGCTGAAACTCTCACTTATGCTTTTCTTCATCCCAGGGCCTGGTCTAATTCTTTCCCTACCAGTAGTGTGGCAACCAGTAGTTCAAGATTTCTGGAGGTTGGTTCATAGTCCTAGAGTGTGAGGTGACTCCAGTGATCTGTCTTTCCTGTTGTTCTTGTGTTACTAGCTGGGTGTCACCCTTCTGAACATGTCTTATCACTGAGACTTGTCCCCACCCCCTAACTACCCCTTTCTTTCCCTTGTTTCATGCAAGGCTATAGATATGTCTGCCCTCTTGAGGAAAAGTGGCCAGATTGAGTTTTAGGCCTTACTCATCCTTGTGAGCCTTACGCGATTAACTTAGCGGCCCACATGCGGCAGGTGCTGTGTGAGGGGTGGCTCTCATGCTACACAGATGGGCAGGGCTCATATACAGTGGTCTCATCTCAGCTCTTCCATCTTTTCACTCCCACTGAGCACCCCTGACTCATAGATGCCCCACTTCAAACCAGTACCCAGGCTTTGCATGGGGTGTGTTTGACTTATCAAATGAACTTGCTCTCCCTTAAAACTCCTTGTGGAGCAGGCTCAGTCTTATTTCTAAGGAACCCAGCTGACCCCTGTTCTTTCAGGCCCCTTGGGGCAAGTCTGCCTTGTCTTTTCCTCCTTTTTGGTTATGCTTCTTTGTTTTAGAGACAACATATAGAAGTAGCAGGCATCCCTGTGTTGTCTGGGCCTGCCCTATTTCCCATTTTCCAGTCTCATTGTAGCCAAATAACGATAGGGTCTGGCTGCAAGCTTTAGGGGATGCACTGTTTCAAGCTTGGCCTTCCCTTGGTGGTAATTTCTTAGACTCTTGCTTGGGCTTCACTGCCAACCATTAGAGCAACAAGAGGTCCTCTGTTCTCAGATTCTGCAGCAGAACCCTTGACAGTGACTCCCCTCTGAAGGTTAATATGAAATGGTTCCCAGAAGGAATCACTTCCTCTGGTTGGGTACAGATACCAGAAGACACATCCCTCCTGGAAACAGCTCTTTACTGGGCCAGTGATACTGTGTCACATGACATTATCGTAAGTAGGCAGGACAGTTATACAGCAGGGGGTAGGTGGGTGGTGCAAGCCAGTTGCACACTGATGTTGAGGAGAAAGGTGGTACAGAGGCTTTGAGCAGGAAGAAGACAGGTTTCTGAGGCAGTGCAAGGGAGGAGACAGCTCTGCCCTTTGCCCAGGAGCATCTAATTCTGTTGGGAGTCTGAAGAAGCAGGGCAGCTTTATAGAAAGTGAGTCAAGACAATGCAGGCCTTTCCCAGCATCCCTTTCTGCCAGTGTACGCAAGACGTTCATGAAAGATGAGGAGAAACATCAGAGGCTCCTTGTGCATGTTCAGGCTCTCCCATGCCTTGTCCAGCCTGCTGCTCATGGGGGAAAAAGTTCCAGTCTTCTAAGGTTGTGTTGGGGTGAGGTCAATGTTCATCTATGGATAGGACAGCCAAGAGTAGGTGGCAAGAGCTACCAAGCAGGGGTAGGTGGCCAGCTTCCTCCCTGGCCACCACAGAAAAGCTCCACTGGGAACATGGCATGGCAGCCCAGGTTGAACAAGAGCTGACTTTGCAGAGAAGCTTCACTCCTGCCTTGTCCTCCCATCTCCATCCCTGTGGTCTTCCTGGGAGCGGATAGCAGACAAGCAGAATGTTCTGGGACCTGCAGGGCCTCTCCCAGCAGATGAAACTCTGCTTGGTTTCTTTTCAGGCCACTCCTGAGATGTAGAGGTAAGACTGAAGAGAGGAATGTTCTGGACGTGTGAATGACAACCCTCTGAACTTGTCAGAGGCACCATGCACAAAGGATGCCAGCCAGGCAGAGTTCTCCTGCCTTGTGTGGGGCAGGGCAATTCCCTGTGACTGTTCCCATGGCTGTTGGAAGAGGCTCCCTGGAGAGTCATCTATAATGTCCCAAAGGTTTCCCTGGATGTTTTCAAGACCAGGAAGAAGCTTCTGGCTAGCATAGGTGTTAAGTCACTGAAGAGACTGTAACTAGTTACTATCCAAGAGATCTAAGACATTCTTCCCCAGCAGGCTGTCACAGGAAGCAAGGAGGGGATGTCTTTTTCCCTCTCCTCTTAACCAGCCATGAAAACCCAGTAGGTTCTCCCTGGCCAGCAGAGAAATGGGGGTAGGCAGTGAGCTTTTTTCCTGGGGTACAGTCATTATTGGGGAGCTTAACGCTATACAGTCAGTTCTATGAGACACCCTCATATCAGGATCAAAGAACAATGATTGTAGATAGTAGGCCCTTCTGGTCCCCAACCTGCATTGCAGCATCAGGCCAAAGACCCCTTTCAGTGGGGGCTCTGGTTCCCTGGAGGGCCTGGAGGCCCGGGTAATCCAGGGGGACCCTGGATGCCTGGTTCACCCTTAGGCCCCGTGGCCCCCCGCTGGCCTGGTGACCCTGTCTTTCCTGAAATCCCTGGCTTTCCCTGAGGCCCTGAGGGTCCTGGAGACCCTGGAGGCCCCTCAGGCCCTGGGGGCCCCACATCTCCTTTGGGGCCTGGCTGCCCCCTTGGCCCTCCAGTGCCAAAGCTGCCCTTTGA
This sequence comes from Cricetiscus sungorus, assembly GCA_030556225.1. Lineage (NCBI taxonomy): Eukaryota > Metazoa > Chordata > Mammalia > Rodentia > Cricetidae > Cricetiscus > Cricetiscus sungorus. Next base: position 12,190,158 of record JANBXA010000741.1, read on the forward strand.
GCCTTTAAGTCCTGAAAAGCCTCGGGGCCCAGCTGGCCCTCTCTCTCCAACAGGTCCCGGCTCTCCAGGTGGCCCCTGAGGACCCTGACGTCCCGGGGGTCCCAGGCTGCCAGAATCCCCCTTGGGTCCTCTGTTACCAAGAGGTCCTTTCATGCCAGTATCTCCTTTGAGTCCTCTTGGTCCTGGAGGCCCGGGGACACCTAGGGTTGGATAGAAGAAGAGACAGGTCAGTCATGATGCTTTCTGTAAGCAGAGTGGTCAGGGACAGCTGAAGTTCATACAGAAGCTTGGCCCAGGGCAGTTGCTGCTGAGCTATCTGATGATGCTTCACTATTGCTGGAGTGGTGGTTATAACAGTAGGTTCTAGGCAACATGTATCAGTAGCCTACACTGGCCTGCTATACTGCTAACACTCCCAGTTCTGACACCCCACAACCTCATACATAGCTAGCAGGACTGAGAGCAGGGCTCTCTGTCTGTGTGTGTGTGTGTGTGTGTGTGTGTGTGTGTGTGTGTGTGTGTGTGTGTGGTGGGGGTACATGGTAATCCAGCTATTGTGGAGGCAAGGCGTGGTGCAGACCTCATTTTCTTCCAGTCTCTGTGTGGGTGAGGGACAGGGACAGGGTTGATGGGAACTCTGAGTCCCAGAACTGGACTCAGATCTCCATGAGAACTCTGCTGGCACCCCAGACCCTTTGCAGTGCATTAGGTGGAATCTAGTCCAATTCCTTCAACTAAAATCTGGAGAGTGAAATGAAATCCCATCACTAGGCTGGAGACTGGTCCCATTGGTAAAAGGCTTGCTGTCTTGAGGATCTGAGTTCAATCCCTAGAACTGGTGCTGGGTATGGTGGCCTGTGAGTAGTCCTGGGGGTGGGGTGGGAGTGGGGTTGGAGACAGGTGGATCCCTTGAGTTTGCTTGGCTAGCCTGCCCTGGCTTACTTGTCAAAATGAGAGACCTTATCTCAAAAAACAAGGAAGATGTCTCCTAAGGAACAAATCCTGAGGACACATCTGAACACACAAATGAACACAAATGAGCCTACAAGTCACTCTCTCTCTCTCTCTCTCTCTCTCTCTCTCTCTCTCTCTCTCTCTCTCTCTCTCTCTCTCTCTCTACCCCCTCTCTCTCTTCTTACCCATCTTGCTCCCTTCTTCTCTCTCTCCCTCCCTCCTTCTTTCTCTCCCTCCTTCCCTCTGTGTCTTTTCTTCTCTCTGTCTCAGTCTCTGTCTCTGTCTCTGTCTCTGTCTCTGTCTCTCTCTCTCTCTCTCTCTCTCTCGTGTGTGTGTGTGTGTGTGTGTGTGTGTGTGTGTGTGTGTGTGTATGTGCGCACGTGCGTGCATGCATGAATACAATTCTAAGGGCTTCTTGAGTGGAGACTAGAACTCAGTGAGATCTTTGAGGGAAAGGATGCTGTGTGCTGATTGCTGAGCTCTCTAAGTTTCCAGAATCTTATTCTATGGTCCTGGACCACCATCATCCTGGCTGATGTGACCCACAGTCCCTTGCTTTCCACCCTCTGCTGTTCCCTGGGTCTCCTTCTCGATGTGTTTCTATGTAGAGCCAGGTCAGTGAATATCATGACCGAAACTGGAAACCAGAACCTGGACACTCAGCCCCATTAGGGCCAATAAAAACCTCCAGCCAGGCAGCTCCTGCCACTGCCTGCCACGGGACAAGACTCCACCTCAGCTCACGTGGCACGCCTGCAGAAGTGGTTGAAGGTTGAGACAGCTGGTGAGTGATGATAGCAGCCTGGTATTGGAGAAAGTAAGCAACAGGACCTGCCCTCTGATTCCCAGAGTCCATTATTGCAGTTACCAGCACAGCACAGGCCTAAGCTGATGCCCACACAGGGTCCACCTCCCTCAGCCTGGCAGCTCTCTCTGGGAACTGGCAAAATCACAGTGCTTGTCCTTATTTGGCTCCTGGCATCTAGACCAGCTGAGATTTGGAGAAGCAGAGAGCCATTTAGCAGTGGAGAGGCTCTGTGAGGCTGTGTGGTTGACAGAGCGATGCTGATCAATCCTTCCCCATTCCAGACCTCAGAGTTCGGCAGAGAGCAGTACTAAATACCATCCCTGCAGACAGCTCAGTTAATGTAACACACATAGCTTAAGTTCTTAACGTTACACAACTGAATGTCAAAGTGCCCAGTGGCTCTACAGCTCCTTGTCCTGGACCCCACCCCTCACCCCATGACCAGGTGGGCACTTGTGTCATGCCTCTGTCCTTGCTCTTTTGGGAAGTTCCTTTGGATTCTTCCTCCACCTGTCAGGGGAACAGCCTGCCCCAGAGACTTCTCTAGGCCCCCTAGTACTCCACTCTTTTTGACTTTGGGTGGAAATGATTGTACCCCATGCCCAGTCTGAGGACCTCATCATAACAAGGGTGCTATGCCCTGCCCCTAGGCCATCTGATATATGTCACCTTCTTCGGAGGGCCCATTTTCTCCAGTGCCACTGCCTCCAGGGAAGGGCCTCTCCTTGACCCAGAGGAGCACAGCAGCCACTGGGAGGGTATGCAGTCTCCATGTCAGCAGCAAAGGAGAAAGGGCAGAGACAAATGTCTGCCCTCCCTGCCACACTGCCACTCATTCCTCAAGTGTCTTTCCATGGCAGATCCAAGCCATCTTTCCTCAAGGGAGGAGTGAGTGCCTATCATGCTTGGGTAGACAACTGGGCAGAAGCCTCAGACCTGGTCATACCACTCACCCCATTGTCCCAAGCATCAGTGCAAGGAGGCCAGAAGAGAAAGCCCACCTCTTTCTCTGTGCTTTCTCTTGTGGCCACCACTACTGCTCCATCTCTGAGAACTCAGATGAGCCTGGGGCAGCAGCAGGAGGAGAGCAAGCAATGGGCCTCTCTACCAGGCTCTCTCCCACAGCTACCACTGCTGCCCCTCAGCAACCCCCAAAAGGGAGTCCTGGGTCTCTTTCATCCAGTCTGGAGCTGTCTGAAGAGGGGTGGGGGCTCTAGACTCCTCTGAAGAGCACTGTTAAGAGTAAGGAGAGCCAGCATGGGGTGTGCAGCTATAATCTGAGCACTTGAGAAGCAAAGGCAGGAGGATTGGGAGTTCTGGGCTCCTGTCCTGGGTTACATAGAGTCTGTATAGCTAGATGATAAGGGCTTGTTTCAAGAAAGGGCACTTGTCTAGCATGTGCAAAGTCCTGGATTCTATCTTTAAAACTTACATTAAAAAAAAAAAGGCAAAACAAAACAAAAAACCATGGGAGCTTGGGAAGACTCCTTTCTTAGATGATCAGATATGTCATAAGAATTGTGAGATTGTGAGGCAGGGGAGCCCTGTCCATCTCAGGACAAAGTCAACAACCAGCCGTTAGCACAATGGGAAGGAAAATGACTCAGGCTGAAGCCAAGTCTCCCACCAGAATAGAGTTCCAGTGACCTGTCAGTAGTAATAAAACACTGGCGTGTGCCGAGTACAGGACAAAGACGAGGAGGGCTCAGAACTGCTCTGAGCAGCCAAGAAGCAAACACCAGCATGGTGGCTGAGGTAAGGCGTCCCAGGGAGGCCCATCATTATTCAGGAAGCTACAGGCTGTAATTAGGCTCTTGGACCCATTAGGAACCAGCCACAACTGATTGCATGTCTGAGGGAGGCAGGTAGAGTGGGTGGTGGTGGTTCTGTGGCCCACACTCGGGATTAGGGAAGATGAAAGAAATAGGAGTGGCTGGAAGAATCTAGAATCTCAAGAAATAACTATGCCCACCCATGCTATAATGAGCCATTGGTAGGAAGGGTCCATGGTGCCTCTCGTAGTCAGCTCACTATGACAGAAGGAACTGGAAATGGAAAAGATGGTTCTTTGAGTGTCAAGGCCAATGGAAACTGCCCTGCCCTGAACCCTGAGACCTAGGTTGGAATGCCAGCTCTGGCATTAGCATGTTAGGTGGCTGGGCTTGATCTCCATCTCTGTCTCTGTCTCTGTCTCTGTCTCTCTCTCTGTGTGTGTGTGTCTGTCTGTCTGTCTGTCTTTCCCTACATCTCTGTCTCTGTCTATTTCTCTCTGTTCTGTGACTCTATTGACATCAGCCAGAGATTCTCAGTCCTAGTTGTGGACTAAACAAAAGAGCACCTAGAGAATGCTGATGAACTTATATGTCTGTTGAGGGTGGGCTGGTTTGTAACGTCCTACACTGCTAACCAAGAGTAGGAGAACTGTTAGAGATGACGCAGAGCATCTTCCAGGGAGTTCTGGAGTGACACCAATACTGAGATCCTGGGAGAAGGCTCTTCCTGGTGCCAGCCTGCAACCTCTGCTGCTTCTCCTCTCAAGGTGCTGTGGGGAGTGATCATTCTCTATAGAGAGACTGAAAAAACCAAATGGAAGAGTGCAGCTAGGGCATCAAAGGAAACTCTCAACAGCTTTACAAGGCTGGGCAGACAAAAATGGGACTCACAGCTACGAACCCCTCTTCGCCTGCATACACAGCCCCAGTGCCTAAACAGAACTGGTTTTCCTTTCTTTAAAATAAAATTATTTGCCAGGTGATGGTGGCACATGCCTTTAATCCCAGCACTCCTGAGGCAGAGGTAGGTGGATATCTATGAGTTCAAGGCTAGGCTGGTCTACAAAACAAGTTCCAGAATAGCCAGAGCACCTACACAGAGAAATCCTGTCTTGAAAAACCAATATATATGTGTATGTGTGTGTATGTATATATATACATATACATATATATATACACATGTATGTGTGTGAGCACATGTTCAGAGGTCAGAGGACAAGTTGCTGGAGTCAGTTTCTCCTTCCACATCTCAGACCCTAGCTATTGAACTCAAGTTACCAGATTTGGCTGCAGGTATCTTAACCTGACAAGGCTACCTTGTCACCTTTGGTGTTCCCTTCTTACCATGTCAACTCCTGAATCCTTGTGGGTTGACAGCAGTGTATAGCAGGCGGTGCTTACAGAACAAGTTTCCAAGTTTAATTCCTTGCACACTTGGCATCTACCCTCCATTCATATTTTCAGTTATTCATTCATTAAGCAAACACTTCCAGAGTGCCTTTGGGGCCCACGAACTGTTAGACAGTTGTGAATGGGAAAGGGCATTTATGTCATCAATGTATTGATGTCATCTCATATTAACACACCGTTTTTAGGTTCATATGATTGTTGTCACTGAACCTCACAATGACCCTATGTGGTACTGGCATAACAGGTTTTAGCGATCTTATTTGTGCTGGCTAGTTTTAACTGTCAACGTGACACAACTTAGAATTGCTTGCAAAGAGTTTTAATTAAGAATTGTCAAGATCAGGTAGATCTTGGGGCATGTCTGGTGGAGCTGTTTTCTTTTGATTGACATAGGAAGGCACAGTCACTTGTGGGCAGCACCATTACCTAGGCAAGGAGGTCCTTGCTGGGTATAAAAACAGTGTATGAGAGGAGAATCCTAGTTGAGGGTGGACATGCAATTAAGCTAATGGGCCTGAATGGATTCACTTCTCTCTGCTCTTGACTGTTAACAGGATGTGACTAGCAGCTTGAGTGACCACCTGCCTGCCCCTCAGTGATGGGCTGTTATCTGGAATTGAAAGCCAAATAAACCTTTTCTTCCCTAAGTTGCTTTTTATCAAAGCAACAGAAATGAATATAGGACATGGTTGGTGAGGAGACTGAGTTGAAAGTGATGAGGAACTCTACCCATCTCTCAGCTAATGAGCAGTGGGGTTTTTTCCCTCCAACTCCAAATGGATAGTCATATAGTCCTAGCAGAGACATTGTCTAGCACAGACATTGTCTAGCACAGACATAAAAATTATCCCAGAGACTAGGGAGAGATAAAGATTCTAGGAGAGGTGTAACCAGTGTGCATGCACCACAGGCTTTCTGTTTAGTAAATGGAGGCTTGGAATTAGAGCTGGAAGGGGCTGGTCCTACCCCTTCATTTACAGATGACAGAGCACAGTTGGAGAGATGAAGCAAGTTTGCCTAAGTCCCAGAACAAATTATAACCCAGCCTCCTTTCCTTTAGAGGTACCCTTCACTGCTTGTGTCATGGCCGTACCTATGGTCTAACTATCAGCTCTATACCGGCCAGACAACCCTCACTGTTAGAGACTCCAGTGTTAGAGACTCAGAGCCTGTCTGAGGGTGAGGGATTAGTTCCCTCTAGGGTGTGGTGTGCAATTTATCTGGAAAGATTCTTTCAGATAGAAGTTGTGCATGTAATGACTTTAAGATCAAGAGGGATGTTGGCCAACAGACACAACTTAAAATTGCACCTTATGGGCCACACACATGCATCCATCCTCTCAGTGAAATGATATGGTCAACTTTCAGTTCCTATGGAAATGCTCAGGACTGGGCTTTGTTGTAAATATAAGATAAAACAACAGTTAAACATGTTCTCACCCCTCCACCTCACCAATCTATATCAACAAGAAAATAAGCTCAGTGTCAGTAGAAACATGAAGATATTGAATTGAGGGTTCCATGTACTCAAACAGATGTCCCACCATGCTTAAGATGTGGTTTTGTAATGACAACTCTGCTATGATCAAGGCAGCAAAATGTCAGTCTCCAAGACTTTCTCAGGGCACTGTCTCTATCTCCCCCATTCTCCATCCCTTGCCCTATAGTGAAGCAGGAGCTAGGTAGAAATGTCTGAGCTATTTGCTTTCAGCCTCATAATCTCAGCATCTCCTCTCCTGAGTGGACAGTGAACACATTTTTGAAGAACTGAAGTAGGGCACCAGGAAAGAGAGAGAGAGAGAGAGAGAGAGAGAGAGAGAGAGAGGGGGGGGCATGTGTGTGTGTGTGAGCGTGCGTGCATACAAGTGCATGTTTGTGTGTTCACACATATGTACATGTCATTGGCCAGGGAGCAATATCGGATGTTTTTCTCAATTAATCTCCAGCATGTGTTATGATCTCTCTGTCTGTCTGTCTTTCCAGCTATTACTTAGCTTTCACCTATCTTCCTACATTCTACTAGTTCTCTTCTCCTTCTCCTCCTCCTCCTCTTCCTCCTCCTCCTCCTTCTTCTTCTTTTCTTTTCCTGGAGAATTCTGATGAATAAGGAACTTAGGGAGATATAGGAGAAGAAGGCAGAGTGATGGGTTTCTGAGGGATGCATAGTTGGACGGGCAGACAAAAGCATTAAAGGGGGGGCAGAAGGGGAGAAAGAGGGCATACTTGTCTAAAAGACAAGGTCTGCATACTTGCCTATGTGGACTAAAAGAAATCCATGAATAAATCAAATTTTCTTTGAAAGGTAAAGTTAGAAACCATATCACCTTCACCAAGAGGTCTGCAAGAACCCCCCTTCTTTAATTTGTTCCTTTTGATGAGACAGTTCGCTATATATCTCTGAGACTTAGTGTGTAGTCAGTCCAAGCTAGCCTTGAATCCATGACAATTCTCCTGCCTCAGCCTCCAGAGTGGTGGGATTGTAGCTGTGCACCACAAAGTTTAGCAGTCAAAGATAGAATTTTTAAACATTAAAAGATGATTTTTTTTTATTTGTGTATGTGTGTGTGCCTACTTGTATGTGTATACCATGTGTGTACATGTGCCTCTGGAGTCCAGAAGAGGGCTTCAGATCCCCTGAACTTAGAGTGACAAGTATTTGTCAGCTTCCTTACATGGGTGCTGGGAACTGAACCAGGTCCTCTGTAAGAGCAGCATGTGTGCTTAACCACTGAGCTCCTCAAAGGCATTTCTTAAAGTTGCCTGCTGCATTGGGAATTGGTTACAGGATGATATCAGCAATCTGTTTCCCTATCCAGCGCCCTCTATTTAACATACTATTGGAGATTTCCCTAAAATCATATGCTCCTTATATAGAAATAACTCTGAGTCCCTAGAGAGTCCTGCCCACTCCTTCTCTTACCTCGGATGATGGTGACATTTCGGAGGATTTCTCCATGCCGTGTGTCCACAGCCTTCATCTCCTCCATGATCATGGAGAGGTTTCGGACATTGAAGTCCAACCGAGCACTGAGCAGACTGAAGCGCTCCCTGAGCAGGTTTGTGGTGCCCAGCATGAGGGAGACAGACTTATTTAGGTAGTAGAGTTCCTCAGCGTGGGTGTGGAAGCCCAGAGTGCAGGACAGCCGCACATCGTCCAGGTACTTGAGCATGCTATGCACGTGATTGTCGGTGGCGTTGATATTGGTGAAGATGGTGCCGATTTCGATCTCGTGTGAAGCCATGCGTCCTTCCAGAGACTCAAACCTCTCCACCGTGCGGTTCTGGGCATATCGGGTGTGGTATTGGAGGTCATGCATGTTCTCCTCGTGGTCATCCAAAAAGGAGGAGATATTGTCCAGCTGTAACTGCAGGCCCATGACCTGCAACACCAGGTCATGCATGCTCTCAGAATTCTGGCTAATGCGCTGTGAGGAGGCCCCCAGGGTGGTCTGAATGGTCTTGACCATTTCTCCAGTCTTGGCAGAAGTGCTGCGCAGACCCCCAAAGAGCCTTGTGTAGTTCTGCCAGTCCGTGACCATCTTCTGTAGGGTCAGGGTCTCCTCGTCTGTCTTCCGCTGGATCCCATGGATCCACTCAGCGGTCTGGCCCACTGTGAAGTTGATCTGGTGTACCGCAGCCCTGACATCATAGCACTCCTGGGTGAGGTCCTTCAGAGTTGTGCCCATGCCTGCTGTGGTGGCCTGCCAGCCCCTCACCTGTGCCAGGAAGAGTCCCAGGGACTGATTTACCTGGTGGATGGAGAAGGAACAACTGCCCATCTCCTGGGAGATTTGACTGCTTGTGGTGGAGAGCAGCTCATGGGCCTGGGAAGTCTGGTCCAGCTGGACCTCCTGGGCTAGCAGCATCTTCTGAAGCCCCTCGAGCTCCTCTTGGAGCTTCCTGATCTCCTGCCCCAGCTGCCCAGCCTCTCGGCAAAAGGAGCAATTGTTCAGGGCTTTTGGGTCTTCAGGAGAAAAGGGGACAACATTTTCAGTTAAATGGGACAAAGGTGCTTTGTGTGTGTGTGTGTGTGTGTGTGTGTGTGTGTGTGTGTGTGTGTGTGTGTACATGTTTATTTGCATGCAGGCATACATGCACATGTATGGAGGTCTAAGAACAACTGTAGGTGCTGTTCCTTGGGTGCCATCTGTCTTGATTTTTGAGACAGATCCTTTGGCTGGCCTGGAGCTTGTCAATCAAGCAAGGCTGGCTGGCAAGTGAGCTTCAAAAATCCCCCTGTTTCTGTCACAATAGCACTGGGGTCACAAGTGTTTGCTACCACACCCACCTTTTCCACGTTTATTCTTGGGATTAAGCTCAGGTCAATGACTGAATTCTCCCCCTAACCATACAGGCACTTTCTGAAATGTAGGCACAGGAACTGGCAAGTGACTTCCTTTCTTGCTGTGAGAATCCCTCTCAGAAATCTCTGCAGAATCCCTTCTTTGCGCTACAGTCTGAAGGATAGGATTTTGGATATTTTCCTCACAGTATCACTGCATTCTCAAGAACAGATCTTAGTAGCTGTTCTGAGGTGAGCAAGAACCTCCATTGTGCACTTCATTTAAACATTTCTACACAATTTTAATATCTGTTGTCTTGGTTGATATCGCATAACATATTTGTGGGGAAGATGGCCCTGGTGAGATTTTTTTTTTCCCTGTGACATCTAAGAAATAAGACAGAAAAGGAGCTTGCCAAACAGAACTCCATTATTAGGTGTCAGGAAGCACTTTCTATTTGCAACAGAGATGATCTTTTCAAATATTTATTTATTTATTTTTAGCAAATTTTTTTTTATGTGCATTAATGTTTTGCCATGGTGTTGGGTCTCCTGGAACTGGAATTACAGACAGTTGTGAGCTGCCATGTGGGTGCTGGGAATTGAACTCGGGTCCTCTCAAAGAGCAGTTGGTTCTCTTAACCACTGAGCTATCTCTCCAGCCCCCAGAGATGATCTCTAAGCCCATATCTGCTGTGGCCCCTGCTGACTCCCTCTCTTAGAATGTTCCCTATTGGAGAATGGAAGAGAGACCATTGTGAACTGTACTGTGGCTTAAGGCAGGTGACTCTGAAGGGGCTCATGTATAGCAGGAGGCTTTTAAGATCTTAGCAATCATTTGAGATGCATGAGGGCATTTTGAGAATGGTAGATCAGTAGCCTATATAGAAACTCTGCCCCGGTCCTTGTTGCATCCCAGTATCCCAGCCCTCCTTGGACGAATGATGCTCAGGGATTAGTGGCTGGTCTGAGAGAGTAGGCAGCACCTGACCATCTTTTGATAACATGGAATGGAGGGTCCTGTGTGCTTGTGGACACTAGAATCTTACCCAGTCCTTGAAGATTTTCTTGCATCGACACAAGCTTCTTATTATAGATGGACTGGGCCAAGGAGATGTCTTCTGAGAGAGAGTCCACCTTCCGAAAAACTGAGGGAACAGAAGACCAGGCTGGGTCGTGGTTCAGAAATAGGCATCATTGGTGAGATCATTTTTATCAGTCTGCACTTAAACCATTTGTGCTTCTCCCAGGAGAAAGGCTTCCTAATGACCAAGCCAAGGTGCTTCTTTCTACCTGAGTTCAGCACATGTCCCGCTATAAGAATAATAATTGGCTTACCAGCTGGGTTTTAGAAACAAGGCCTCCTTATAAGACAGGATATAAAAAATTCACAAATATACACAGATAAAATTATTCTTAATTCCATCACCCAGAGAGCACTCACTGCCATCAGTATCTTCAAATATGTATTTCTTCTAGAGATGTGTTCATGGATAGATACCCCGTTGATAGTCTTATAGATACACTCTTTAGAAAATAAAATGCAAAACTGTGTTGCTCTGGCTATCCCATCTACTTTCTTTTATTTGACTTTTATATGTATGGCATTACAGACATTTTTCTTCTTCCTACTATCTTTCCATTCTTTCTTTGGTGGGCACATAGGTTGGTTTTTCAGGAACATTTGTTTCTATTGAGGTTTTAAAATCACTTTAAAATCATGACCTTTGGTGTCTTCACCATTATTTAAGAGTGATTAATTTACGAGTATGTCAGGGTTATAAAAAATCCTGTCACTGAGGACACTCAAGGTACCTCCTCGCCTAAGCTTATGAACAAAATCTGCTGTTTAGATACGACCAATGGCCCATCTTAGAAATAGCCCTTCTCTATGATGGTTGTGAGGACATGATTTTTCCCTTGGGATAAATGTTTGGACTCTAACCCTTTGATTTGTACAAATCTTTGGTACAAGGTTTCCTTTAGAGCAGCCTAGGCTACCTTCCAGTTCAGTTCAGCCCCAGACCCTACAAAAGCTGTTGTGTCAGCAGGGCTTAGAGCAAGTCTCAGCAGAAGCAGGGTTCCTGGGTTTATCCAGCAGAAGACTAGATGGCCCTGGAAATGGTGAGAGGGTATGGGTTGGACTCATGACTGACACAGATCCTCTGAAGGCCACATCAGGCCGAACGGAATTAGTATCACCCAAAGCGACTTAGCTTCTAGACTCAGATTGGTATAAAGTCAATTGGGTGACTTTGGGCAGGGCAATGAACTTTTCCAGAATGAACAGAGTCATCTACAAAACGAAAGCATGGAGGCAGAGATCTCCAAAAGTCTTAGCACCTCAAACCTTTATGGTTTCAAGTGATTTAGAATTTCTGGATTCTCGCAAACACTGTATATCTCAGATCTGTCAAGAGGTCAAATTAATTACTAACAGTGACATGTTTCAGAGATCCTATGGACGACGTCAAATACTCTTGGTTGGGGTAGTGCTTTATAGTTGGCAATAGTTCTTCTATTTGAGGCTTCTCTCAATTAAGAGCCCATATGTAGCTAAAGGAAAAGAAATAGACCTGATAATTGCTATTTTGACTCTAATGCTTCATAATGTCTACTAGGCCATCAGCCAGGGGCTTGTCCCATGTACTCTTTCTCCCTTTTCCCTGCACATTTCACATTTTGTAATTAGATATTTATTTGTTTAGGCATTGTCCTTATTTTTTTTTCTGCCTTCTCATCCTGCTATGGTGTCAGGTTGAAATGTGCACTGTAGGCTCATGTTCTTGAACATTTGGTCCCCAACTGGTGGCTCTGTTTTGGAAGGCACTGCCCTTCAGAGGTGAAGCCTCGCTGGAGGTAGTGGGAATATGGGAAGGGGCCTTGAGATTTTTATAGCTGGACCCTACTTCCCTTCCACTCTCTGCCTTCTGCCAGAAGAGGCAATGTTTGGCCTCCTTCTGCTGACATGCCTTACCCACCATAATGGACTGCTCTCAAATGATAAGCTAAATGCATCCCTATGAAATTGCTTCTTGTCGTAGCAAAAAGAAATGTAACTAACACAGCTAGTGTTGGTTCCCAAATTCTCTCAACCAGGAGCAGGACCAAGTGCCTTTCCAGGAGGGTGTTCACTCTCAGGGTCAGTACCTTGGGTGAAGGTCATTCAGGCCTCCATTGTTTCTCACTACTCTTTTCCCTGTCACTGGTCTCTGTCAGGTTGGGACAGATTTCAGTATGATGTGACCAAACTGATTTTAGACAATTTTTCTTAAAGTCTTAGAATCTAGAATCTACCTGACCCCGGCCATATGAAAGCCCCATGGTCACAACTACTGCACTGTGTATGAGAAGCCCCAAAACTTGGGTCTCCTGGCCTCACCTGCAGGACTCTGATTTTGCAAGTCTCAGTAAGACCCGGGAATTTATAGTTTAATGAATACCGATGCAGGTGGTACCCAATCTTATCTTGAGCAACACACAAAGAGACCATGGACAGAAATAGAAGCCTCTTAACCCAGTGGTCACAACCCAGGGCTCTACAACAGATTCACCCAGAGAGCTGAAAGTTTCAGATGCACTGTTACCCTGGGAACAGGAGAGTTCATTAGCAGTTCTGAAAACTCCCACATGATTCTAACACAGACCTGTCTAACTCATCTGGTTATTTTCTTCTACTCAAAGTCCTACAGCTAACTCTTTTTCTGTTTGTTTGTTATTTAATTTTTATTATTTAATATATATTTAAAATATTTTACATATCAATCCCAGTTTTCTCTCCCTCCAACCCTCCCATGTCCCCCATTGGCCTCCCATCTCTTCCCCCATCCACTTCCCCGGGAGGGTGAGGCCTTCCAAGAGGGATCATCAAAATCTGTCAAGTCATGTGGGGTAGGGCCTAGGATCTCCCCCATGTCTCTAGGCTAAGGGAGTATCCTTCATGGGGAATGGGCTCCCGAACTAGGCTTACATCCTGGTTCCACTGTCAAAGGTCCCATAGACTGTCCAGGCCTCCTAACTGAAACCCACATTTAGGGGGTCTGGGTCAATCCTATGTTGGTTTCCTAGCTATCAGATTGGGGTCCATGATCTCCCCCTTGTTCAGGTCAGCTGTTTCTGTGGGTTTCTCCAGCCTGTTCTTGACCCCTTTACTCATCACTCCTCCCTGTCTGCAACTGGATTCCAGGAGTTCAGCTCAGTGTTTAGCTGTGGGTGTCTGCTTCTGTTTCCATCAGCTACTGGATAAAGGCTCTATGATGGCATATAAGGTAGTCATCAATCTCATTGTCAGGGAAGGACATTTAAGGTAGTCTCTCCACTATTGCTTAGATTCTTAGTTGGGGTCCTTGTAGGTCTCTGGACATTTTCCTGGTGCCAGATTTCTCTTTAAACCTATAATGGCCCCCTCTATCATGGCATCTCTTTTTCTTACTCACCTCTAGTCTTCCCCTGCCTCAATCTTCTGGTATAGTGGTGAGCATAGCTGCCTTCCTACAGCTAACTCTTAACCAGAGATTAGAAGCAAGTCTAGTCTCCTAGTGTATTAGCCACGATGATATCTGAGCCAGGATGATGCTTGCCTGGGTGACAGGTGACAGATGTGGAGTGCTTGTTTCCACAGAGGTTTTTTTTTTTTTTTTTTGGTGTAGACACCTAATCAGCCACTCCCCTGAAACCCCAGGCCAAGGAACTCTGAACTCACCCAGAGAGGCCAGCACAGCCACGGCCACGAGGAGCAGAGCCAGGAAGAGATACAGAATCCTTACTGATGTGTGCAGAGACAAGTTCTTCTGGCAGCGGCTGCAATGGGGTCCTGACCGGCCTGCAGAGGACAAGAAGACGGCAGTGGCTTGGGCCAGTGGTGAAGGCTGGAGTGGCACACTCAGTTCCGTGCTCCTGTTCTGGCCTGTCTCATTGCTTTCCAAGCTCACAACTGGAGTTTTCCAATCCTATCCCTTACTTGCTCCTACCTAGACTGACTTTCTAGAACTTTCTGAAATAGAGGAGACAGAGACCCCCCACCACACACACACCGGCCTTTCTTTCTTGGCAGCATCTTCATTCAGCCCACAGAGTGAAACCACAACCTTCCTCTCCATACTGGCCCTACTGATGATACACAATCCCAGTAGCCTGCTTACACCCCAGCCCAGTGCTATTTATGCTCCATTGTGTGCTCAACACAACCCAGTTTGCCCATGACTTTCTGGGTTACAGCACCGAGACTCTCCTGCCATGAGAATTCCTCAGGAGGGGCAAATCGTGATGCTTTGCAGAGAGTTTCAGTGTTGAGCTTTAAAGTCCCACTCCTGGGGGGGGGGTTCCCTCAGCCCCACACATGCTGGACAAATAAGCTGTGGTTGTCTTGGAAACCACACAAGGAATTAAAGTCCGCCATTCAGGTTGGTGCACAGAGGGAGGAGGGAGCAGGTGTTCCTGGGGACTCTGGGAGGTGACCAGCGCCCACTGAGGATATAGGCTGGCCCCAAGATGAACTCAGCTTAGCTGCAAATGATGGTTACCACAAGTGATTACAAACCTAGAGCCTGGTCCATATGGCACACTAGAATAAGTTCAAAATTCTGAGGGCAAGCCTGGGGCATCAATGAGTAAGTACAATGTCCAGTCAAGGAAAGAACACAGGTATAATCTATACCAAATGCCACTGGGGGCCAACCAGCAACTCAAATGGCATGAGCAACAAAGCAGAAGATAGACCTTGGGCACAGAGTGTCTGGCTAGAGCAGATGGCAGGGGTTCCTATAAGGCCTCAAGTGGAGCCCTGGGGGCATATGACACATGCCAGATCCTGCACAGTCCCAGGCCACACAGCTCTGCCCTTCATTCTCCAAGGGGCAGTAGGAAAATGAGAGCGAGATTTCTGAGACCACATGTTTGGACACATTGCTCACCAGTCTGGAGACGAAGGCAGGGAAGTCCCAGCTCACAGAGGACACAGGGGGTCCCCGAGTACTTACCTTCTTGTGTGCATGGGAAGGATGGCATGTCCTCGTCTTCACCAGCCAGCTCCTCTTCAGTAACACATAGTACATCCCTGTCACTGCCAGCCGATCTAACTGCAATGGAACCAGTTGGCTCAGACTCTACCTTGACCCCAAGCCACTCCTTCCCATCTCCAGCTTCACATCTGGTATCAAGGCTCATATCCTGTAGCCACCCAGTCCCTAGGTCCAATTCAGTCCACCTGAACCCCAGGTGACCTTATGTGAGCTGAGAAATGGAGGCAAAGGTAAGGCGTAGAAGGTCACTACCGAGATGTCCCACCTATCTGTAAAGAGATGTGCCCATTTTCCACAATCTAGGAAGACACATAGGCCCACCTAGTCTGCACTTCTCTCAGACCTCTGGGGGTGGAACAAAGAGATATAGGAGTGTGTTGATTGGTCCAACATATGGAACAGAAGCAGAATTTCCCTGATGCAGGCACAAATCTGAATCTTGTCCTGTACAGGTCCAAGACTATGTCCAGCCCAGCTAGAAAGCAGTGGGTAGATAGGAGATGAGTGCATCCTGCCTCCTGTGTGTACTTCACTGGAGACCCACCAAGGTGTCAAAGGGATCACGGAGGAGAAGGGGTCCAGAGCCAGACCTAAACGGTGTGCCTCACTGTTGAGGAAACTGTTCCCTTTCCCTTCCCCTCCCATCTCCTTTCCCTAGGAAAATAATGATGAGGAAGGAACTTTAATATAGAGGCAGACCAAGCTGTGGGGCCAACTTGGATTTGGGAAATGGAGATACAAGCCAAGGATGAAACCTAAATTACTTAGAAGAGGCATCCTTGACCTCCCCTCTCCCCGTTTAAAAAATAGCTTTATTTATTTAAATATTTAAATGTTAATTATTTTATTCATTTAGCCTGAAGGTGTGTATGTGTGTGCACAGACATGTCATGACTAGCATTTTTTAAAGTGAAGAGTTAAAATTCATTATGATAAGATTTTAACATAGGTTTAGGTCTGGACATCAGTAGAGAGACACTCAGGAAGAACTGAATGTACCCAAGCGTGACTGTGGGATTCTCAAGAGAAAGTTCTGCTTACATGTCTTAACAATAGCCATATATGCCATTAAAATGTTTTATTTTATTTTAAATTATGTGTATATGTGTATGTCTGTGTGGGTTATGTGCATGTAAGTGCAATGCCCACAGAGGCCAGAAGGAGGCATGGGATTCCTCTGGAACTGGAGTTGTAGCCAGTGTGAGCCATCTGACACGAGGGTTGGGAATTAACTCCAATCCTCTGGAAGAGTAGCAAGTGCTCTTAACTGCTAAGCCATCCCTCCAGCCCCAAGCCATATATACCATTCCCATGGCATCTGAAGCAATAGCTCAAATGATTGACAAAAAAATCCCTCCCCTTTTTACATATAAGATGACTTTATACAATTCCTACAAGTGAATTTGCTGGATTGGACTATAAAGATATTTTAATGATAAGATAATTAACAAGTTTCCATCAAAAAAGGATATAAAAATTGTACTTCTAACTACATGCATATACTAATCTGCTGGCACATCCCAATGAGTCTCATAATAAAAAAATGTATTTATGAATTTAACTCCCATTGGCTCCATATTTTATCTTGTACATTGAAAAATTGTTGGTGAACAATTTGTGGTGGAAGGGGCATTGTATCTCAGGGATAAAGCAAGGACAGAGCAAGTACTTACAGTGTATGAGACCCTGGTTCAACCTCTAATGTGTGTGCG
Organism: Cricetiscus sungorus; assembly: GCA_030556225.1. Lineage (NCBI taxonomy): Eukaryota > Metazoa > Chordata > Mammalia > Rodentia > Cricetidae > Cricetiscus > Cricetiscus sungorus. The sequence continues at coordinate 12,207,116 of JANBXA010000741.1, forward strand.
CGTGCACACACACACACACACACACACACACACACACACACACACACACACACACGGAGACTCTACCTGGAGCCTGGAGAGGCTGGGTTCTCTGGTCAGCTCTCAGGCAAATGGCCCCTTTTCCTCATCTCCCTGTTCCTCTCCTTCTCCAGTTTTAGAGGAACCAGCAGGGATACAGCAAGTGAGAATCTTTACTGACAGATAGCCTGACACTTGACCAATCAGAGTGAGTGTCATGACCATCAGAATGGTCTTGGATTGTTCCAAGGAGAGACACAGTGACAGCTTACTGAACAGGGACAGCTTCTGGGGTCCAGGATTTGTTGTGGAAGCAGTGGTCATATGTTCCCATCAACCCTATATTTCCCCCCCTCTGGCTTGAGCTCCTAGTTTAAATGTCAAACTCCCTACCCACCCACCCACTCCATTTCCCTTTTGCCCATCCTCTTCCTCTTGTTTCTCGTCCAAGAATTCATCTTCTTTGGAATTTGTTTTGCTAATCCTTGGAGACTTCTATTTTCTTTCAACTTCAGCTATGCATTTGGTAATACATTTATCGTTTACCTCTTGCCTAATGTTTAAAAACCCCCAAGTATGCTGGAAGCAGCCACTCCTAGATTGTTTTTCTTATGTTTCATTTTTGAAATGTGGCATAGTGTGGGGTCTGGCCTCAAAGCAATCATCATGACAATTCTATAAATTTTACAGCCTGAAGTATCAGTTTTATGGTCAAAGAGACTGAGAGCCAAAGACATTAAGAACATTACCGACGGTACACACAATACAAGTGGGAAAGCCAAGGTTTGGATTCAGAAACCTTCCCTCTCTGGCCTATGTACTATAACTGGGAGTGAGGAACTAAAGTTCTGCAGAGTTCTTGAGTATTGCTCCTGCAACTACAAGATCAGAGGGTAGAGAGGAGAAGGGACAGGACTGTCACTGAGCAGGCAGTGACAATGACCAGTAGCCCTCTTGTGTTTTGTAAACTTTGGCCCCTGTGACCTCCTGTCCCAAATGTTGCCCTGTGACCTCTGTAATCAAGTGGGAAATGAGAGGCAGAGTGGATGTGATGCTTCATGTCCATTGTCAACTTATCCGGATCTATAGTCACCTGGGGATGTTTAGAGTGAGATTATCTTGACAGCATTCCCGGAGGTGGGAGGACCTGTCTATGGTGGGTGGCACCATTCCCTAGCTGGAATACTAGAATATACATGTGGAGAAAGGGAGCTGAGCAGCGAACACTTAGCTTCCTGACTGTGGATGGGTGTGGCCAGCTGACTCAGGCTCACGCTGACTTCCTCTCTACGATAGGCTGTACCTCTAACAGTGATCCTTAATGGAGAAATACTTTCTCCCTTAACTTGCTTTTGTCAGAGTATTTTGTCACAGTAAAAGGACTCATGGGAAGGAAATGAGGAAGGTCCTGTCACTGCCATAAGTCCCTTCTACTTAGCCCCAGCTCTGTCACAGTTCAACTAAAATGGGAGTAAGTCCCTTCCTTGCTGCATCTACTACAGGGCCGTGGGTTCACCCTCCGTGGAACTCAGCAGCCAGCTCTCATGCCCAGGGCTTGAATCCTAAGGGCGAGCAGACTGGTTCACAGAAAATGAACTAGGCTTTGAAAGCTCAGAACAATTTTTCATTATGCTTTTTGCAAGTGATTCAGCTATCCCTGAAGACATCTGAAATCTGAGGCTCTCCAGAACCCAGGACTCAGAGTCCCACCTCCAGAGGAATTCTGAGTTGAGGGAGGCTGAAGATAGAAATGTTGAGGCTTAAAAGCACTTCTATTCTGCCGTCCTAATTGATCCTGACAAGTAGCCTGAGAAAGATATGGTGTAAGAAATTAGAGAAATTAGTCTCTGGATTTGATAGATGGATGAGGAAGTGTGTGTGTGTGTGTGTGTGTGTGTGTGTTTATGGCTGCTGGTAAACACTGCAAAGAAGAATGGGAGAGGGAAAGGGAGATAGGGACAGGAAGCAGGGTGTATGGGATACCACACATCTCTTTACATGCATCCCAAGGATCCAACCTTTTCAGTCCTGCTTTACAGCTTGGGCTGTGATCCCTCCATCAATCCGCCAGCAATTTACAAGGATCGCTTTGCCCAGGCAGCTTAAAGCGTACAGGGTGATGATCTCTTTCCCAAAAGCTTCAGGCTAGGTGGACTAGAATTCTTTGGGCCATTCTGTACTTGTCTAACTAGAACCTCAGCAGCTAGCTAGGGCGGTGCCGCTCAGCTGAGCTCTTTAGAACACTGCACTACGGGGGCTGCTCAGATCTTCCCATTGAGCCCCTCAGAGACAGATTCCCCTTCCTTCCTGTCCATGCCCCTTTCTCCCCACTCCTTAGTAGTGCTTCTTGGCCCTCCCTCGTGACAGGGCCTCCTCCCTGTTCTGGCTCCAGAGACAATTTCATCACTCCACTGTTTATAGCCTTTGCAAAGAATCTGGGATGATTTAAATGAAGCCTGGCTGACACCAGCCTTCAACAAACACCCCTCCCAGAGCAGCTTTGTCACACCCTTGCTCCCCTAATGAGAGCCCTTAAATTGCCTGCCATTAGCAAATGGGGGTTAATAAGGACCACCACTTTCCTGTACTGCAAGGAGTGGTCCACAGAGGGGAAGTAACAGTTCTCTCTAGACCAGTGGTTCCTGGGCATTGGCTCTCTGCCCCGTGATGACATCTCAGCTGTGTAATGCATAGCCCTCCCCAGGCCCGGGGGTTTCTCCTCTTCCTAGTGCCCTGACTTCCTGCTGTCCAGGGTAGAGTCCTGCCCTTAGGGACTCTGACTGACCTATATCGCAGCTCGCAGCTTGAGCCTCTCTCACTTTAATGAGAACATAATCCAAAGCATTTGTGGGGCTCCCTCAAGCCAAGCCTTTTGTGAGTACAAACTCTGTTTATGTCTCATTGAGCTCATTCTGGTTGGAGACCAGATGAACATACATTGTGAGGAAATCCTGGAGGAAGAGAGGACTGTAGAGAAGATGGATAGAAACTAGATAGGAGTCAGAACACACCCCTGGTGCTGGACCAAATGTGGTCCCCTGAGGCAGGAGAACAGTTTTCCTTCATTGCCCCATCTTCCCAGCCTTCTGGGCCAAGCTGACTTAGTGTTGGGTATACTAGCTTTCAGAGGGGACTCACAAGGCAGAATCACTGCTGTCCCATTGCAAAGACTCTAGGATAGTAATGGCTCCACGGTGTCCAGGAATCTGGGGCCAGAACCCCAAGGCACATGCGGCATCTACCTGATGGTACATGAGAGCTGGGGTAGGACCCTCCAGCCAGGCCTGCCATCTGGGTACTCATCAGACCTCCCAGTGCTTATGTCACCTCCTTCTGGTCAGCCCAGGGCTGATGTTGCAGTGGGAGTCAGTCAAGGTAGCTTGCTGACTTTTGGCGAAGACCTGAATGTTTTCTGTTGGTTTAATCGTGAGCTCATTTCAATTTAAAAAAACATGAAAATTAACCATCAGAAATATGGTTTCAATCTGTTTTATTCTTGGTATTCTCTATGGCCAAGAGAGTGTTGATGTATGGGGTTTGCAAGAGCTTAACACAGCAGAGTCAAAATAATCACTGGGGGTTTCAGGGTTGAACTGCCAGGAAGTGGAAGGTGGGGAGGAGAGGGCCGAGGGAGGCAGCAGAGTTTAGGTGGGGCTTCCCTCCCTTCTACAGATCTAGCCAGAGACTGGATAAGACATTCTTTTCCTAAAACTAGAAGGATTCCAGTTTGGATGAGGAGTGGCAGGGAGAGGTAGGGACATAAACATTCATGACATTTAGGACTTTGGATTTGCCCACAAGTTATGGTGACCTCTCTGTAAAATGTAAGAGTTGCTGGGTGTCTGGAGCAGCGAGGAGAGCCTTGTTCCGATATGTTTGGAGCAGACTAAGCTTCTAGGAAGGAGTAGCCTCCGTTGCATGCACATGCCTGCTTTCTCTCGTGCAGCTTTGAGCATCACAAACAGGATGGGCTTGGACGAGGACACTGCATCAGACGAGGCATGTCTAGACCTAAAAAATTTCATGAAGCTCCTGTGAGGGACACCTAGAATAGCATGGTGCTCTGGGGATCATGAAGGGACAGATATCTAAGGCTCTGGGAACCAGTCACCACCTCCCTGGTCCCGAGGCCACAAGGGTTCTCTGAGCTGTGGCAACAGCAGTGCTTTTACCTAGAGAAGACATGGCGCTACTCTTCACATGGCCCACATTGCAGGCAATGTACTTGGAAAAAAAAGGGAAAACATCAAACAGCCTTTAAAGGCCAGCTTTGCAAGCCAGCTTCATACAGTAACAGCAAACACTGAAGGTTTGAAAGTGCTTCTGTTCCGCTGGTACCTGGGGGGCGTAATCTCCCATTTAAAAGCCAGAAGGAAGGCCAGAGAGGAGGGATTCCTTGTTTTTAAGCTTTTGCTTGCAAGAACTAGGTGGAACATTGGATTGACAATGGGCATGTCTTGGCACCTGGTTGCAGAAGCTGCTTACTTTCTTGGGGTCGAACCTGGTTCAACCTCTCCCTCCTGTGAGTAGAAAACAGCTTGGATGCACTAGCACTAACCACTAACCATCTGCTAACCCAGTCGCTGTCCCTGATACCAGCTTCCTTCTGGTCGATCAAGAAATGTGTGATTGATTCAGCCTTTTTTTTTTTTTTTTTTTTTTTCTTTTCTGGGACCGAACACTTCTACACAAGGCAGAAGGGGGAGATTCGAGGAACTGAATAAAAGGTTTCTGGGCACTCCAAGGGACATATTTTAATGATTATCTTCAGCCGAGTTCAGAGTGGGTTTTCCAAACAGCCAATTGGGACAGGAAAAATAAAGATGTGGAAGAACCCTTCTCAGGAGCCAATGCTATATTTAAAGTTTCAGGACAGCTATGGTTTAAGGTTGGGGAATGCTATAATTAAGGTCCCAGGGTTGTTTTTCATCAGAAACCGCCTGCTACTGCCCCCCTCCATGGCTCTGTGGTTCCTCTGAAGCCTGGTGGGAATCATCTGTCCCCCTGAGCTCCCAGGGGGCCAGGCCTCTCTTGTTCAGATCATGCTCAGCTCAGTGAGTTAGCACCCACAGCCTCCTTGCCCCTGTAGTTACCTTCATTTCCTTTTTAGTCTCCACCCTCATACTATGTCCCTTCTGTCCCTGCCACCTCCTTCTGGACCTTCCCTCTGTGACCTCTAGCTGTGTTCTTGGTGACTACAGAAACTGTGAGTTCATTCTTGCTTCATCCCAAGCCTTCCTTTCTCTAAACAATAGAGTCCCTCTCCTCTCCCTTGTGACCTACTGTTGGCATTTTGGTTACCCGGTTTTCACTGCAATCCTAACCCTGTAATCCTGACCTAGCCTAAGCCAACTCTAACCCTCTGATAGCCCCCCAATGTCTACCCCACTTCTAAGCATTTCCTCAGTGGGTGACACCACATCTATTTGAGAAGAGAACTAGGACTTTTCAGCCCAGGCAGCAGCCATCCCTATCACACCCACACTAGAATCTTAAGTAGAGACAGCCCCTCATCCAGACACCACTCCCCAGAGCCCCAAGAATTTGGTGGGATGGGAGAGATGGGAGCTAGCTGTCTGCTCCATTCTTGCTGCCTACCTGCTCTGTGAATGCCACCATTTCCTGCTTCTCAAGTTCCCTGCTGCCTTTCCATGACATTCTCCCCAGAGCCTCCTCTTCTATAAGACAGGGGCAGGACCCTCCCTGTACTAGAGATGTGAGTGCAGGGAGGAGGGGGTAGCAGGAGGCATAGTCAGATGTAGAGTAAGGGCAGCAGCCACTTTGGGTAGCGTTATTTGCCTATCCCCAAACCCAATCACAGCTGTCATCTATTACCACGTCCCAACCCCCATCACCCTCAGGACCAATTTCCAACTTCCAAGAAATCCTTTTTACAAAGTGTGTCCACAGAGCATGGTTCCAAAACATCCTTTGTGGGGGGAAAAAAAGCTCTTAGCAAATATTTCAAAAAGTCTTGAGGGAAAAAGAAGGACATTTAAGCATGTTTAATTCTGTGTTTCTCAGACTGCCTTGACCTCAGAACTTCCTGTCAATCTGGAAAAACATTTATTGATTGATCCTGTGGAATGAGGATTCAGAGGTGCCCCATGTTGGAGAATGCTGTTCTGGATAATACCAATGATGGATTGGATTATTCCTTCATCCTCCTCCTGCTATGACTGTAAACAGAGCAACACTGAGGATGAAGTTCTTTAGTGGAAATCTGCGTGTCTCAAGCCCCAAAGGGCTGCAGCTCAGCTGCCTCACTTCCTAGAACACTGCCACTCCTCTTGGAGCACCACTGCCTCTCCTCCTGGAGCACCACTGCCTCTCCTCCTGGATCACCACTGCCTCTCCTCCTGGAGCACCACTGTCACTCTTCCTGGAGCACCCCTGCCATTCCTCCTGCACAAATGGGCTCCAGGTTCTCTTTGCACCCTTACCCCATGCCTTTCCAGTTTCTACCATACTAAGCCTGTCCACCTGCTCTCCACCTACCCATAACACATCCTGAACCCCAACAATAGCCTTTGACAGGATAGCTCTCTCCTATGCAGGCTGTCATTCTGTTTTCTCTGCATTGTGGAAGACTTCCCTACCCCAAGCAGTAGACATTCTGAAAAGACTTAACAACACTGAGTTCCAACTCCTTTATCTCTCACTGGCTCCCTCAATACAGCTGCATCTCACTCAAGGACAAGTGAACAGGTGTGGGAGGGGCCCTATGTGTATTTAGAACATGCAAATGAGTATTCTCCTCTGACTCAGTGTCCCTTCTAGGAACTTTCCTAAGAGGATAACTATACAGCCAGCAGAAGTGCCTATAGAGTTGACTCTGCATGCTACAATAAACCTGAAGACGTGGATGGCCACAATGCCTGTGAATAAGAGCTTGAATAAAGTGTCGTAGAATTATACTGTGGAACATTACAAAGATGTCCCATAACAATGTAGATTTTAAGTTTACTACCTGGGGGAAATATATACAACCTTTTTTTTAAATTCTTTTAAAATATTTTAACTCTAGAGATTGAATCTAGAGCTTTGCACATACCAAACACAAGCTCTACCTTCCCCATTACCTTTTGTTAGTTTTTTTTAAAAAGCTACACTCAGGGCTGGTGAGGTGGCTCAGTGGGTAAAGGTACTGCCAAAGCCGATGACTTGAGTTCCATTTTTGGAACCCACATGATGGAAAGAGAACTAACTCCCAGAGGTTTTCCTCTGACTTTTTTTCTGCCAGTGAGTGATGGAGTCCATACCACAGCACATGCTGCCGACTCCACCAAAATGTAAAATGTAAAAGAACAAAACAAACCTGTGTAAGACAGAGTAATATAGACAGTATCTTATCTTTGTGGGGGTCTTCCGTTCATGTGCACACATAAAGTTTTATAGGAACATGACCATCTGTGTCTTGCCATCTGTCAGATCTGGGGTATGGGATTTCTATTCCCCCCCTGGAAGTTTTTGAATTTATGAAATAGCAATCTAGGACAGTAAGCATCCAAGTCTTACGGATGCTTCTCCACCCCTTTGACAGGGTCTCCCACTCTTTCCCCATTGCCTTGTTTCTGTTTTTTTTCCCCTTTTCTTCTGTCCCTTTGTCTTCCATTGAGTCCTGGCCACCTCTTCAGTGCCAGCTTCATCTCTCACCCCAAGAGCCCTTTCTCCTGAAGCCCTCACACCAAAGTGCCTGCACCTTTCACTCTCCCCTGCAGCCCAGCTTCCTCACAGCCTGTTAATCCTCCCTCCCCTCTGATGACCACCAACAGTATGGATCACTTCCTCCCTCCCTCCCACTCTCCTAGTTCTTTGCCTGTGCCCTAAACCATGCCCCTCGGTTCCATGGTGAGCTTGCTTTCTTCTTCTCACCCTCTAAAAGTAGACTTTTTCCAACACAGGATAAAGTTAAAAGAGGGAGAAAGTTATAACTGAGCCTAGTGAGAGGTGTCAAATGAGCTTTTTTTTTTTTTTTTTCTGACAAGCCCTACAGGTTCTCCGAGGACAATAACAGACACCAGGGCACAAGGCTGCCCTGGCCTGTGGTCCTCAGTTTCTCTTAGCAAGCCCTCAACTCTAGGCAAGTCTGTCTACCCGCCAGCACACTTCCTGAAGTACCCAAGGCTCAACACTCACTGGCACCATTTCTAGCCTCTCCCAAGCTATCTGATCCAAGTTGCCCCACCCTTGACTCATAACTGAAGCCCTTTCTGGACATTCATTCATTCGCTTGCTCTTTGGCCCCCTCCTGAGTACACTGTCTGTGTCACCCCTTTGTTTTTCTTCACCAGCTGTCCTGATTCTCCTTCGCTGTCCTTGGATCTGCATGCCTGGGGTCTGTCACACAGTGCAGCTGCCTCCCTTTCGGCGGCTGCACCTCATCCCCTGAAGCAGGTCGCCCACATGTGTTGGCTCTCTGGAAGCAGGAGGGTGGCATCCCAGAATTAAGCAGCTGTGCTGCTTGGCTTCAGATGGGAGTGAAGATTACTTTCCTTGAACTCTGAAGAAAGGTCTGCAGTCTCCAGTAGAGATGTTGACATTACTGAAAACACGGGCCAGGACCTTGGGGAACTATGTATGGGGCAATCATTCTAGGTCCAATTGGGAAAGTGTTCAGTGAGACCCCAGGAGTTCACATCCAAGGCCACAGAACATAAACAAAACAAACAATCAAAAAAAAAAAAAAAAAACAAAACAAAACAAAAACCCGAAACCCCCACAAACAAACAAAAATAAAAAAGAGTCAGCCGGAAGAGTCAGTACCAGCATGCACTCCCTCCTTGATGCCTCTTTTGAAACCCTGACTACTTCCAGGCTCTTTCAGAATTATGGGGCACAAACCTTGTGTCCTAGCAAAAGGAAAGCTCTTTGAGAGTGTCTAAGCTCTTCTTTGTATCTTCTTGGACACTAGTCCCAAGATTTCGAGAACCCTAGCATCTAACATCTGACCTATGTATACATGTTCACTAAACAGAAGCATGTTATCAACTTCTGGGCTCTGTTCTGAGGACAGCATGGTGTGAATCTAGATTTAAAAGACCTCAGCCCAGTGTGTGTTTAGGGTTAACACGTTAAACAATAAACAAGTATTGCGAGCTCTCTGAGTGCTAGAGAATGGGCAGACAGAATGCTCATGAAACCCCATATTCAAACACCTCTCTGTAGCATCATCCAGCCTACTCGATGAGGGGACTGGGGCCTATGGTGTGCCCTGACAGAGCTGGGCTGCACACACACTCACACACACACTCACACACACACACACACACACACACACATGGGGGGGCACAGCATAATTGAATACAGATGGAGTATATGCAAGCATTCACACCATCCCAGATGCCAAGTCTAACACCCAGACCAGCTGCGCATCCACAGAAAGTGCCAAGCTGTCCGCCAGCGCCTGTTCCAAAGCAGCTTGCTTTTTCTTCTCTCTCAAGTTAGCTCTGAGATATGAGTCTTCAGGTTTTAAAGTTATCCCAGATGGGTAGCAGGGTAACAACCTTGTAGTGAGAATTTTGGATGGTTTGGCGCTAACCTCTAACATCCAAATCCCTGTGACCTCTGTGGCCCTGCATCAGTTGGTGGCTCTTTTCACCTCTGTGCTGTCAGCTCCCGGATTTCGACCCTAGTCTCCTTACTGGGCGGAGCCACACATCTCTCAGGGACAGAGATACACACCAAACACATGCTTCCCACCACATCAATTCTGTTCACCAAGTGTTACTGGGGCTCAGAGCTCCTGGGCCTCAAGGAATACTCAGGAGAAGAAAGGGAACCAGGACTGGAGACCCACATCTGTGGGGCAAATTGGGCATCTTTGAAGTTTGAGATTCTGCCTTTACAGCCTACTTCTGGGAAGCTCTGGGAGGGTTTTCGGTCAAGCCCCTGTCACACACAGGTGGCTATTAATGGCTCACAAGTCAGTGGGAAACTCTGAGGAGGGCTTGTCACCGAGAGGCTTGTGGCAGCTGTTTGCTCCTAGGCTTACGGGTGAGAGAGGCCAGGTGCCAGCTTGCATATAAAGTCCTGGCTACCTGGGAGGCCTGGCCAGCCACTGTCAGGCAGGAGCCTCCTCCCCCACCCGCCCTCAGAAACATCTTGGCCGCCAGAGCAGGACCCTGACATGGGGGTGGGCACTCAACAGGCCTGTTTTCTGGTTTAAATACTGTTCCGGCCAATGCTGCTTCCCTCCGCAAAACATCACATCACTGTGTTTGCTTTGAGCAGGGGACATTGTGGTCCTTTGCCAGCAGATGTAATTGGGAGATTGGTGGGGCCTTGAAGGGACCAGAAAAGTCAGCCTCCTTTAGGGAGGGGCCTCTTTGGAAAGTCTCCCTCCCCAGCTCCCAAGGGTACCATGCTTTTTTCACTCCAGCGAGGAAAAACAAGACCAAAAAAAAAAAATTTCACTTTGAAGATCCCAAAGGCCAAATGTTTGCTGTTTCCATCTGCCCTGCCCTTCCCATCATAGGTAGAGGTGATGGCCCTTTCTGGCTGCCGAGTGCGAGGCATGCTGGGAGTCAATCATTTTCTCTCCTGGCAGCTCTGTGCCCCTTGAGGCCCTGGGGTGTCACAGGGAATCACTGAAGGTTTCTAAAGAGCTACTCTGAAGCTTGTGGAGCAGAGTTATCCTGGAACCTGGGAACACCAGAATTGGAGTGAGCAGGCAGGATTCACAATTGCCTCTGTTCCTTCCTGGGGACCTCCTAAGAAACATTCATTCACGCTCATTCTTTTGTCCCCAGTGCAGGCTTTGAGCCCTATCTTTGCCTTTTTATATTTTGTCTGCATGGGGTGGGGTGGGGTGGGGATTGGGGTGGGGTCAAAAGCACAATGAGAATCTCAGCATCCCAGCACCATCAGTATCCTAGTACCATCCCATGGGCAAGGTCCAGGGCAGTCCAAAGCCCTGTAGACTATGGTGAGATGTGTCCTCAGAACTTTTAGAAAATCGACTGCCCTGGACTACAGATAGGAGGAGAGAGCTCCAGGGATACAGCCCCTAGGAGCAAGGGCCCATGGGCAAGGTTCTTCTTCATCTGCCAAGGCCACTCCCTGGGGCTGGTTATAACTGTTTGACTAACCCAGGTCAGTCTAAGACTGTGAGGCTATCAGAAAGCTTTGGCGGAAGGTGCCAGAGGCCCAAGGGAAGGAAGCAGAAAAGAACAGGTCTTTTCTGGGCTGGAGGTCAGAGTCCTTTGGCTAGCAATGAGTTATAGGCTACTTTTTCCATAGTACCAGCTATGAAATTCCTAGGGCTCAATGCAAAATGAGAGTCAGGGAGGGGGAGAGCCCCTGTTAAAAACATTATTAATTTCACAATACCATCAGTGGCCCTTTAAACAAAGTGTGGGTCTCATGGGGGGTACTGGACATATGACACGTTGGGAGTCAACCCTACTCTCTGGGTTTCCATTTCCTCTGCTCTACAATGCAGAGGTTGAATTGAGTCAGAGAGTTGTCTGTGAGACCCCTTCTTCACTTGAATGCCCAACCCTTGAATACCAAAGAGGCAGACCACAGCTGCTCCAGCTGAAGCAGGATTGACAGGTGGGGCCTGACCTCCCGGCACCTTCTCAGCAACACCAGAGAGTTAGTGTTGGAGCCCCGGACACATCCCAGAGGTCCTCTTAGGAAGGGCAAGGCCGTGAAGTTCTCAGTGTCGGAACACAGCATCCCCTGGGCTGCTGGAGGAAGAGTGCCCCAAACCTCCAAAGCTTGCTTCTCTCCCGGCCAGGAAGGGAGCTCTCCAGGACCCAGGAGCAAGCAGCTTGGAGTCAAGAAGGGTTCCTTTTTCCATTTCAACTCTGTCTGGCCCTCAGGGCTTGCCCGTGGTCCCCAGGTCAGGGAGGTTCAGATGTCAGGAAGGGCAGGACTCAGTTGGGACTCTGACTGGCATAGTTGTCTTCAGTTGGTGGAAGAGAGCGGCATAAGCCTGGCTGGGGCCTGCAGGAGACCCTGGGATAGGACCTCAGCTGTGATCTACACCAAGCATCTTTCTATGGTCCCTGGGAACTACATCAGAATTGTCTCTGGACTTTAAATTTGTTTTGAGGGTAAGCAATGGCGGCAAGGCGGCACAGCAAGGGCCATGTGTGGTGATGGTTTATCATCCCTCTCTTCTCTTTTCGGGACTTAGGACTCCTGTCCCATCGCATCCTGTCCAGTTCTCTCCCCCACCCCACCCCACCCCCACCTCCTGCCCCACTACCTACTCAGAGATAGTAAAAAGAAAGTCCGGGGGCCCGACCTGGAATACCTTCCCCAGCGTTGGGGACCCTCGGCCCTCCTGCAGTCCAGGCTCCAGGGTGTCCCTGGCCCGTGTCTGTAGAGGAAGGAATGGGTGATCTCTGTGCTGCCAGAGCGTCTGCTTACCTTTCATGGTCCCTTCTGCGCGGGCCTCTGCAGGGCCCGGTGGTGCTCGAGTAGCCTTGGATGGAGCGGGAAGCCGGGGTCCTCCCCGGGCAACGACCGGCGCCCCTAGGCGCGGCCCGCGGCACTGGGGCTCGCGTGGGGATACATGCGGCGTTGAGTAGCTTCACAGGCGGCGTGGCCGGAGGAGATCCCGGGGGTTGCAGGCTGGGGCCGCCGCGCTGCCCGCCGGAGCCGGGCGAGCTGTGCTGCCCCGCGCCCGCCGTCCTGGCCTCGCGCGCATCCCTCCCTCCTCCTCCCGCCCTCCCTCGTCGTCACCGTTGGGCCCCAGCCCAGATCAACTTCCTTGATATTTTCAAAACTGCCGCGACCGGGTCTCTTTGTGCCCCTGGTGCACTGCAAAGGGTGGAAAGGAGGGTTCGCCACCCAGGGGCATAGCACAGTTACCATTGTGGTGGGCGTGGACCGGGACCCTGGATTTCAGACCTGCACACTTTCCTAGCCCATCTTGGAGGAGCAAGAATTCTCAGGGACCAGCCCTCTGCCAACTGTTGGTTTTGCACCGATTTGTGCTCTCTACATCCACACTCCCCTGCACAGCAAGCCTTCTCTTCCAGGTAACCCTCTCAGTCCTGGTCAACTGCAGTTGTTACCTGTTGGTTACCATGGCTCGCTGCCACTGTCAAGCTCAGCAATGTTGAACTTCTGGTCTGCATGGGAGAACTGGGCCCCGAGCACTCCAAAATCCTGCTGCATGTGGCAGGACCACTGATGTAATGGACAATACAGAGAAAGTTATTTCAGATACCTAGGTGACTCTTGTCATAAAGCCTCCTCGGCGTGTCATTTTGCATTAAATGAATATAGGTTAACCACACATTTACCAGTCACCTACCAACTTCCAGATCCTGCCCTAAGTTCTGGGGGAAGGTGGGAAACGCATCACCTGTCAGTAAGGAATGGAAAGCCAGCACAGAGATGTGGTAGATATGGGAGTAAAGAGCAGGGACTCCAGAGTGAGGACAACCTAGTCTGTCCTCTTCTTGTGGCTGAAGAGTGGAGAGTGGAGATGACAACACTGAGATTAACATACAAAGAAAGCCAATTGGTGGAGGAGAGGTGGACTCTGCCCCTCCACCCCCCAATCCCTGACAGATTTGGGAGAAACCGTGTTACATACATGATCTCCTGGCCCAATACTTTTGGGGCATTTCCCAAATGGGCTTATTAGTCTACTGTCATTGATGGGGTGGAGGGAGGATTTTTTTTTAACTCTATTTATAACATGTGTCCTGGTCCAGTTCTTTGCTGCCTTGAGACTAACACCCACCCCTGTAGCATTCTGATTGCTACAGCCCTGCTGCCCACTCCTCATTTAAGGCTGGAATGAAGCACCAAGGGGCTGGGGTAAAGAGAGACACTGCTACTCACCCAGCACACCAGAGAGGGAAAAGCTCAGTCGCCTGCACTCTGCTTGGCCTTGACTTAGGAAGTCTACAGTTTGCAAAACTATACCAGCAGAAACTCAAAGTACCTGGACAGAGGGATGCTAGGACACTAAGCCTGCCACTTGAGTCTGGGTTTCTGGGAATCACAGCCTATATCAGGGCACTTCTTTGGAAGTGCTAAGTAGACAGTCATATCCATCAAAAGAAACTTCATCTCAGTGGTCGCCTCTTCACTAACTTGTGTGACCTTCTGAATGCGATGCTTTCCTTGTTGTTATAATGAAACAGTGACAAAACAGCTTAAGGGGGGGAAAAAGAACTTGTTTGGGCTCCTGAATTGAGCACACAGTCTATCACAGAAGGGAAAGTGTGATGGCTTCTCTAGCTGTGGTCACAGGAAGGTGTAGTGAGAAATCCACCCTGCCCGCACCTGTTGCACTGCCCACGCCCACTGGGGTGTGGGCACGGATGCAGATGTGACCCATGCGAGGCTAGGTGTAGAGAGCCTCAAAGTGCCACGCCTTAAAGATGGCGCTGGCTTCTGCCTTCCACCTCCCCACAGATGAATGCTCTCTGGCGTAAACAAGCCCTTAATTGGTTGAGTCTGTTCAGCCTGTCTGCTTCCCATTAGAGTAGCCTATCTGCAGGGTCCACGTGGCTCACTGGGGTTGGTTAGCTCAAGGGGATTTAAGCCTGTGCAGGGGTCCCCCGGGCTCTCACGGGTCAGAGGAAACATGTTTCAAGGATCCTGATTAAAACTGCATGAAGATCTTTCCAGAGTTGCGTCCTTCCTTGCTGGTCAGGGTAGGCGCATACATCTAGGTCTGGGGTCTCAGACCCTAGCTCACTCTCTTACTTCCTGGTCGGGTTGCGGAGAGCATCCAGGTGGCATGCTTGGAGTGGGAACCTGCTGTGGTCATCTGTTTCAGGCGTAAGTGATTGCTCCCTGAATGAACATCAGTCAACCTATACTGTGTCCTAGTGAATCTTATTTCCCACTCAATAGGAAGGTGGGGCGTCTAATCACATTGTGTCTACAGTCAATAAGCAGAGAGAGGTGGATGTTAGTGTTTAGCTCACAGTCTCTTTTCTTCCCTTTTTATTAAGTTTTTTCCCCCTCCTAGAGGGTTTCTCTATGTAGTCCTGGCTGGCTATGTAGACCAGGCTGGCCTTGAACTCATAGAGATCTGCCTGCCTCTGCCTGAGTGCTGGCCCTGCTTTCTCCCCTTTTTATTCCATCCAGGATGGTGCCACTCATATTTGGGGTGACTCTTCTCACCTCAGTTAAACCTCCCTGAAGACACCCTCATGGACACTCACAGAACTTTGTTTCCCGAAAGACTCTAGGTCCTGTCAAGTTATCAAAATTAATGATCATATACTGTCTGCAGTCCAAGAAATAAGCACCACCGTTGTCTCTGTGCATGAAACGTTTTAGCCATACATTTAGCTTGCTGGTCAGTAGGAATGGTGGGATTTGAACTTGGGCAGGTTAAAGTGGTGAGAAAAATGCTTAGATGTTTGTGGACAAAATGAGTTTAAAAAGGAGACCTTCTTTTCATCCACATTTTCTGTAGCTGGTGGAGGAAGGGCTTCACCCTTCTGTAAGGAGTAGGGTACCACTCCCAGGGCCTTACTGGGTCTAAGGATATTTGCATTCTGATGTTGCATAAGTTTCTGCCCTGCTGGCCTGGTCCCACAACCTCTTCAGCCTCAAATAAAGACACAGGTGCTATATAAATTTATGAAACAGTCGGCCGATGACTAGGGCTTCTTATTGGCTAGCTCTTTCTTAGTTATTAACTAATTTCTATCAATCTATGTATTGCCACAAGGCTGTGGCTTACCCAGTAATGCCCCAGTATGGTGTTACTCCTCTCAACAACGAGATTCCGTGTCTCAGGCTCACTTTCCTACCCTTCTCAGAATATTCCTTGTCTCCTAGACCCACCTATCTTCTTGCCTCATTGGTTGAACAATGTTTTATTCATTAACCAATAAGAGAAACATGTATACATCATCCAGGCCATTATTCTGATCATGCAAGAACATCAATTATCAGTCTTGAAAACTGATGCTTCTGGTTGCAGATGGACCCTGGGTGAGGCCCACAGGACAAGGATCAGTCTGAAGATGCAGAAGGTATTCCAAGGCCCTAAAGGGACTCTGAGGAGAAGGAGAAGAACTCAGCTTTATGGACTGAGGAGGGGTTAGGTTAGCACACAGCAGGAGCTAAAGGTCTGTGTGGTTTAGAGTGACAAAAAGCAGAGCCTTTCCACAAACCAAGAAGGGGCACACAGCTTCTAACAGAGTCTACACCAGCCTTTGGGTGACCACTTTCATCTGCAAGTTCAGGCACTTTCTACCCACAACCAGAGGGATGGGCTTGGGTCACTGGAACACCTCTTACTGAAGGATGAGGCTACAAGGCCTTTGGGAGAGGGGGGAGCTTGGATGTCAGGGTGGAGGCCTGGGTTGCAGTAGTTAGAGAAGGGTGGGGAGACTGTTTGGTACCATTTTCACCTGCAGTTGGGACAGGCAGTGGATGGCTGTACACCCACAAGCCTTACCTGTGTTGAAAGTCAAAGGAAATGGCTAATAGTAAAGATGCTTACCAGGGGGGAGTATGACCATTGACAGTTGATGTACCAGGGATTTATGAAGGTGAGGAGCCCAGTGTTCCTGAGAAATATTACTTTCAAGTCTTTGTGAGGGTTCCACAATACCAGTTCTCTTTTACTTGAAGCAAAAGTCCTCTCTCACTCTTACTGCAAGCTTCACTATTATTCCTCCTTCGCCTCTGGTTCACAACCTCCCCAGTGCCTGCTGCCCTCTTACACACCTCTCACATCTCATCTCCCCAGAGATGAGGCCTCTGGAAGCATCTCCACTTTTCCTGCTACTTGGCCCAGAAGCCTCAATGCTCAGAAGTCTTCCCCCTTCCTCCTAACTACCAAACAGAACAGTCTTTCTGCACCCACAACCTCCTTAGCCTTGGGCAATGAACACTGTCAGTGGATGCTACTCAGAGCTCTGCAGAGAATCAAAACCAATAGGACACACAATAACCCCCTTTTATGCCCAAGGAATAGGTTCCCAGGCCCTCAGTAGAAGACTGAAGCCATAGACACAGCACAAACCACAGATGCATTATGTTTGTTCCTATACATAGACCTGTGGTAAAATTTAACTGATAACTTAGACATAGTAAAAGACTAATAATAGCTACAATAAAATGGAACAATTATTTAAAAACTGTGTTTCAATACCAGAGAAGCTAGAACCCTCTTCCAGAAACAGATGAAAGCAGGTGCAGAAATCCACAATCAACCACCGGGCCAAGCTCCTGGAGTACAAGTGAGGGAGGAGCGATAATATGAACAGAGGAGTCAAGACCATGGTGGGGAAACCAGGAATCAGCTGACCCAAGCTAGTGAGAGATCCCTGACTCAGGTCTGACAAATGGGAAACCTGCATAAGACTGAACTAGACTCTCTTAATATAGGTGACAGTGGCGTGACTGGGACAATGTATAAGGCCACTTGGGATACTTTGCCCAGCCTAGACACAGGGATGTGGAGGGTAGAGAGGTGCATTGGTCTTGCCTCAATGAGATGGTGGGACAGACAGACTTAGTAGACTTTATAGGAGAGGCCTTACCCTCTCCATTGAGCAGATGGGAGAAAGGGGGTGGGGGAGTGGAAGGAAAGGAGGGAGGTGGAACTGGGATTGGAATGTAAAAGATAAATTAATTAAAAAATAAATAAAAATACTGTGTTTAAAGTTAAGTGTTGTCAGTTTCTCTCAAGATACCTGATTGCACTGTGTGTGCACTAATTGGTATGTAAGATTCACACCATAGATGTGCTAGACAAAGGCCTAAGAGTGTAAAAATGTCATAATTCTCACTAGTCTGTATGTTAACTAAAAGCAAATAATAACAATAATAGTTTAAGTTTCTTTCAGGCATACTTCTCACTTAAATGGGAAAAGAGAATACAAAAATATGTATATTTCCAAAATATTATATAAAACTGAATGCAATTATAGTATCTCTTTTTAACTAAGAAAAAAAATTTAAAATTTATTTGAATGATTTCAGAATGTAGGAACTGAAAAAAGGGGGAGCTAGAGATGTGGGTCAGTGGTTGAGAGCATTGGGTGCTTTTCCATAGGACCAGGGTTCAATTCCCAGCACCCACATGTTGGCTCACAATTATCTGTAACTCCAACTCCAGGGGATTCGACACCCTCACACAGAAAAGAAGGAATAACACCAATGCTTATAAAATAAAAATAAATAAATCATTTTTTTTTAAAAAAAAAGAACTGAAAGCATTTAAAGAAAAGCCTTCGTAACTAAAACTATGTATTCTGCACACATAGAGGAAACCAATCAGATGAACAGACTAGAAAGTTTGATACAGATATGTTTGTTTGAGAAACTTCACATACATAGAAATGACATACTAACTTGGCATGGATAGGATAGTGCGATGGTTCATCCAAGTTGTCAACATGATGAAATCTAGAATCACTTGAGAGGTAGGCATCTGGATATGTTTGCGGGAATTTTCTTAATTAGGTCAGTTGAAGTAGGAAGACCTGCCCACTGTGGGTGGCATCATTCCCTAGGCCAAATCCTGGACTATATGAAAAGAAGAAAGTAGTGAGCGCTCTCCTTCATAGCTCTCTGCTACATTATTGTGGATGCAATGTGAGCACTTGCTTTAAGCTCCTGTAGCTATGATGTACCAGTCATAATAGACTGTACCCTCAAACTGTGAGCCAAAATAAGCTCTTTCTCCCTTAAGTTGCTTTTAAATATTTTACCATGGCAAATGGAAAAGTGACAAAGACAGTTTCTCTGATAATAATGTTATGTATTAGGTTACTAATCTAGAATAAAATGAAACTAGACCACTGCTTTATCCATGCCCCCATTCATGTACACAGAGTCACATACATGCTTTTCCTTTTGGATAGATACACAGATATAAAAATAACACAATAGAAGCCAAATGAAAATGAGGAGGATAGTGGTCTATCTTTGAACTGAAGAAAGAAATTCTCAAACAAGACAGGAAACACAAGGACTAAAGGAAAAGATGAACACATTTTACTTGCATAACAACTTTGGAAAGACCCCACAATCAAAGGAAAAGGCCTAACAAATAACAGCTTCTTAGAAAGGGGGCCAGAGATATGGGTCTGGGGTTAAGAGCACTTGCTATTCTTCCAGAAGATTTAAGTTTGGATCCCAGCACTCATGCCAAGAAGCTCACAACCACCTAGAACTCCAATTACAGTGGACCTGACACCCTCTTCCACATCCATGGGTACAGCACCACACACACACACACACACACACACACACACACACACAATATAAAGGAAACGTGGCACACACAAACGATTACTTTCCATGTTTTTCTTTGTTTACTTAAAATTCTTACAATTGACTGATAAGCACAAATAACTTGCTAAAATAAACACACAATATGGATAGCCAAGACCAGAAAAGGAAATTTTACTTCAAAACAACGAGTTGAAATCAGGAATGTATACAAAGAGACTAGGACAGATAATACCTGCCTCTTTGTCTCTGTCTTCCCTGTCTCTGTATCTCTCTTTCTTTTTTCCTGAGGGAGGGTTTCATTAAAAAGCCCAAGCTTGTCTGAACTTCTATGTAGCCTCCTTCAAACTCATGATACTGGCAGGCATCACTACTCTTGGTGGAAGATATTAGTTATCAACTCACCAAACTGGCACATCCAAAGGACAATACCTATCACAGTAATCGTGTGGGAAGGAGCATTCCTAGAGAAGCTAAAGTCCCAGAAACCCTTGGGGAGACAGTCAACAGAAAATGTATCTGAACATTAAGAATGAGCCCTCTCCAGTGGGTAAAGTGCTTGCTGTCTAACATAAGGACCAGAGTTTTCATGCCAAGAATCCACATCAGGACATGTCCATGCCCATCTGAGATCTCAGTGCTCCTACAAAGAGATGGGAGAGTGGCTAGGCTGGTACACAGCAGGGGACAAGATATCCTGCCTCAAACATATGTGCCATGGAACACTTATAACAACCCATTTACACATACATGAACATGTGCACACACTTCACACACAGAGATTTAAGAAAATGAATGAGCTATCTGTTTTATCTGTCAGTACCTTAAGCTTTTTGGGAGCAATAAGGGCATCAATAAATCCAGAGGCATGTGGAAGCATGATTTATGACACTGCTTCAACAGGAAAGGTGGATTGAGAGAATGAATGAACAAAACATATTTACTTTTACTATGGGATGCTGTGGTGTTGCCCGGAAATATGGGTTAAGTCTTCCTGAGCATTGACTCAGAATGATGTCTATGATATTTCATTAGGTTGAAAAGAGCAAGTTGCATTTGATTTAATGTTGTTTTTAAAACTATGTATGTATGTGTACCACATATGTGCAGTACCCAAGGATGCCAGAAGAGGGAGTCAGATCACCTGGAACTGGAGTTAGAGGTTATTGTGAGCCAGCACATGAGGGCTGGAAGCTGAATTTAGGCTCTCTGAAAGAGCAGCAAGTGCTGCTGTTTTTTTTTTTTTCTCTCTCTCTCTCTCTCTCTCTCTCTCTCTCTCTCTCTCTCTCTCTCTCTCTTTCTTTTTCTCTCTCTTTTTTCTTTTCTTTTTCTTTTTCTTTTGCTTATATATTTGTAAACACACACACATTACATGTAAATGTGTGTGTATAAATAAACATCAACTACTTTAGAAGCATGAAGTTCCAAGGGAAGCTGACAATAAGACAGATAAAGAAAGGTGATTGGTTACTGTGTATTCATCCTTTCCTTTAAATCTTAGAGGGGATGTGGAGCCAGCAGTGTCTGTGTCCTTGTGTCCTCCAAGCTTGCCCCACAGGTCAGTTTACATCAGTGTGACAAGCACAGTATTGTGTACTTTGTATATCGTACAAAAATGAGCAGAGACATGGCATCAATATCGCAAATAGGAAGTGTTTGCTACTATCCCAGCTGGCCACCCATCCAGGTGTCCTGTGTTAAGTCTAAACCCACACATAAAGGCAAAATGGAGCATGTTTGGGGTAGGGATGAAGAGTTAGGTATTTGGTACCCTGTATGAAGAGGTTGAAGGAACCATAGGTAAGGTCGGGTACAATTTGATGAGTTGGCTTATGGAAGAAAGGACACCATATCACATATTGTCTTAGAAATAAGATGTAGGAGGCAATTGTATGGAGGAAACTGCAGAGGCTTCAGCCAGAGTGAGCAGATACCTGCTAGGGGTCCTGTGAGCCCTCTTCCCCCATGCTTTCTGTAAAGAGACTAACACCACACACTATGACACAGAGAAGACCAACGCAGCAAAAGTGTAAGCCAACAATTTGAAAACCGTGTTTCTAAACTGTGGCTGCTTTCACTTGGATTCATCCATATATGGTATGTGTATTAATATAAATTCGTATATGTATTAATATAAAATATATTATGTATATATTACATATGTATTCAGATGTTGTGTCAGATTAATTCAATCAAAAGTGCTGACTGGGAGAACTCAGCTACTGGTAATTTTAATATAATTTAAGCAATTTCTTTTTAGACAGGGTCTTATATATTTCAGGTTGGCCTCAGACTTATTAGATAGCTAAAGATGATCTTGAAATCCTGATCCTCTTGCCATCGCCTCCTGAGTTCTGGGATTACAGGTGTGGGCCATCACAACTGGAGTGTATTTCTGGGAATTGTACCCATGAATGCTAGGCAAGCCTTCTACCAACTGAGCTATGTTCCTAGTCCTCATTGCTAATGCTTAGAGTAACCAAGTAATTCCAGTGGTTAGCCACTGACTGGTTCCATAGGAAAGCACAGATCTAAAGTAATAATTGGAGTCTAGGTGATTGTAGAAAAAGAAGTCTTGATTTGAGGCAGGTCTGTGGGTCATTTTTTTTTAAGGCTCAGTAGCTTAACAGTTGGAGATAAAGGCTAGAATTGAGAAATTTTGAAGTGCAATACAGACAGTGTGGCCTGTCCACACCATGAGGAATGTTAAAGTTGGTTTAAAGAACATTTAGCTGTCTCAAGTACAGCTTATCTCATGATAAGCAATTCATGATTGACTAGCCACAGCTCTCTCTTGGACAATCCCGAATGGGAAGAGAAAAAGGAACAATTGATGAGGTGTTTCTGTACCTCAGTGATGTTCAGAAAAGATGCTGAGCATTCTTCATCAGCCCTTGGTAGATTAAGTTATTTATGCTATTATTCATTGTGTCACTATGGGTCCATGATTGACTTAATGCACCCTAAAATACTTAAATAATTACTGCCTAAAGAGTAATCCTTTTCATGTATTTATTTATTTTTGTTTTGTTAAGACAAGTTTTCTCTTTGTAGCTTTGGAGCCTGTCCTGGAACTCACTCTGTAGACTAGGCTGCCCTTGAGCTCACAGAGATCTATCTGCCTGCCTCTGCCTCCCAAGTGCTGGGATTAAAGGTATTCGACAACACCGCCTTGCTCTAAGGAGTGATTCTTAGTGTGGATCATGGGGACTCTGCACATGTCCATTTCTGCTTTGTTTTGTTGGTAACCAAAGTTGCCTGGTTGCATGCTGAGTTTACTCAGCTGGCTAATGGGTGTGTAGGAAGGGCACCAAGTAAAAAAATTAGATTCAAAGACAGATTGGGCAGCCAGAGATGCTGAATAAAGCTTAAAGAGAAAAGGAGATCACCACAAAGCTCCTCATTTACTCCGGCACTCTTCCCCCACAGCCATAAAGAAAAGAAACAAGCCAAATGCCTCAGTCAGGGCTGCACAAGTCCAAAATGGGAGAACAGAGGGAAAGAGCAACCCCAGCTGAAGGCTGATGAACTCTGTGAATGAGCCCATGACTCAGCATCTAGCTCAAGGCTAATGTTTAGGACCAAGAAGTGGGTGGTCCTATTCTGCTCTGCGTGGTTGTGTCACTCCTGGTACTGGCAGGCTCAGAGCTGGGTTTTGGGGTTTTTGTTTTTGTTTTGTGTTTTTGAGTTAGGTTTCTCTGTATTGTTTTGGAGTTTTGCGTGTGGCAAAGTCAGAAGGTCAAAGCCTGGAAGAGTCTGCAAAGTATGACAAGCACGGAGCTTCCAGGCCTCCTAGGGAAGCAGACTGAGTTGCTGTTGGTCATCTGATGGCCTTTGGGAGATAGAAGTAGGATTTCTTTGTGTGGTTCTGAGGACAGAATTGAACTTAGAGCCAGCCTTTACAGAAGCTAGAGAGGCTTCAGCCAAGATTCTATAAGTATCAATGGCTTCCCTAAAGCACTAATTGTTTTTACAAGGGAGGTAGACAGTTCTCAGACTGGAGGCATCCAAATAGAATTGGGGGTGCACCTGGCAGGGATGCTGAGCAGGAAGGGGACTTTGTATAAGGATCAAACCAGTTGTCTTCTGCAATTTTCCTAGAATACTGAAAATCCAGGGCTGGGGAGATGAAGTAGTTCATGAAATGCAAGAATGTGGACCTGAGTTAGACTGCTGGTACCTGTGTAAAAAGTGGCCCAAACTCCTAACCTTAGAGCTGGGGAGGTAGAGGCAGGAGGATCCTATGGCTCATTGGGAAGCTGCTGGCTTAGCCTACCTGATGAGTTTCATGCCAATGAGAGATGGTGTCTAAAGCACAAATGAATGGCACCTGAGAAGGGACAGCCAAGGTTGTTCTGTGGTCTCATATATGCACAGTATGCATCTGCACATGTGAGTACATCCATAAACACACAGAGGCACACACAAATTAAGTGGTGCATTCAAGATTTGTGCCAGTTTTCTTAAAGTCGAATTTCCAAATCATGTGTACTTGGGAACTGGAGAAAAGTGATTCCTTGCTGTTGTGGCCAGGAAATCCCTATTGTCCTCTCCCTGGATCCCCTATCTCAGTTGACAAAGGCAGCTCTTCCTGCCTGACCTCCAAAGAACAGTTTTTACAGGCATAGCTATTGTAGTCTGTGCCTGCTTCATCCAACAGGGAGGGAGCTGTGGAAAAAAAAAAGGGACAAGGACACCAGCATCCATGGAAAATGTAGCTGTTACTGATAATTCATTTTTTTTCTTTTTGAGGAAAACAAAGAGAAGTTTCTGGAAGAGAAAAATTCCCCCAAGTTTCTGTTACCTCTGTTCTTTGGTTAGTTATCTTCTCAAACTTGGCATTGGATCAGGTTGGGCTAAAGGAAGCCTTAGAGGAGACACGTTTCAGAATCATCCTTCCCAGATGGAAGAAACTAAAGCCTGAGGGCCGTGTGCTTCATCCAAAGGCACTGGGTGCCTCGAGGCACAGCTAGGACTACAGCCAGTCCTAACTCCCACTTCTGCTCAAGCCTAGACACTTCTGTAGGCTGCCTTTTGGGAAAAGTCCAGATCACCTTAGCCTCTGGCCTTGGGCAAATGGAAACCTAACCTCCTGGCTGTTCTTTTATAGACATGAAAGGAACACTCAGGTCCTGACTACACACCTCTCCTTCAAGCCCTTTCTCTCTTACATGGTTTTTGAGGCCTGCCACCCAAACTCCCTTACCTTCCCTGGGTCCTCACTAGCTTGAGAGGAATGCCAGGCTCTTGCCCTGACTCTTGACACACAAATGTTCCAGGGGCCTGAGTGGAAAGCTTGGCTTCTCCAAGAAGCAGCAACGTGGTGGAGGCTTCTAGACGGTTCCTCCTTTCCAGTGATCCCTGTAACAGATGGTCCTGCGCTCAGCAGAAAACAGCTGGGCAGCCTCTCAGCACCTCTGGACACAGACCCCAGATACTTAATCCTTAGGGCCCAGTGGAGAAGAACTTCTACAATACTCTCCCTGTTCAGAAACCAGTGTGAATGACAACCCTGTGACAAAGTGGTTTTGCTTTAAAATTTTTATGAGTATGTATATATTATACATAATAATGTATACACAATACATATATTTATTTATGTAATTATATACAATAATGAGTTTAATAATGACATTTCCATACATGTATATAATGCATTTTGATCTTACCTCTCCTCATTTACTTTTTCTTGTCCTCTCCCCCATCCTATAATCTCTTCTCTTCTCTCTCTCTCTCTCTCTCTCTCTCTCTCTCTCTCTCTCTCTCTCTCTCTCTCTCTCTCTCTCTCTCTCTCTCTCTCTCTCTCTCTCTCTCTCTCTCTCTCTCTCATTAGTTTCATTAGAGTTGCGTACAGGAGCATGGAGAGGAAAGTTATTTACAGAAACATGGCACTTCACCGGTGACTATACTACTGAAGAAAGTGAGATAGTGTACTTGAAAATAGGTGTGAGGTTCCTAGGTCCAGGACCGGTGAAGCCAGCCCACCCTGCTTGACTGGATCCCACGGGCATGGGAACAATGAGTAACCTATATGGGTCCCAGAGACAGGAGAGGTCTTTTGGGTCCCTGGGTACGATTTGTTCATTTTTAACCCATTTCTGTTTTATCTATCTGTCCACCAAGGGACCAGCTGCCCAAGGCGGCTTTTAGAGAGCCAAATACTCCTCCTTATCACAAAGCCTGTGTCATCCTCAGAGTTACTGATAGTCTTCCATTTAAATGGAAGAAAAGAAAGGGGGAGAGGTTAATGGGTTAATGTGGAAGAGAAGATGGATGTGCAAAAGAGTGGGCATCAGCTGGTGAAATCTTGAGCCTGTTTTGGGCTGGGACTGGGCCAGTGTACTGAGTGTAGCAGCACGGAAGGAAGACCAATCTAGGGTCCCTCTGGCAAGGGCAGGGTTATTTGTGATGCCCATGCGCCCCCCGGTGCCCCCCGCCGAGTGCTGCACCTCCTACCCCCCACCGCCAGGCTTCCCGAAAGCTCCTGGTGCATTCCCCGGCATTCTCTGGGCATGAGTCATGCAGGTTTGCAGCCAGCCCCAAAGGGGGTGTACTTGAGCCCAGCGCTATAAATAGGGCGCTTCCCTGGTGCTCACCACCAGGAGGAGCGCACTGGAGCGACGCCGCAGACCGGTGAGACATCCGCACCTTTCCTTCCCCAGCGCGGAAGCCACACGGGGAGGGATGGGAGAACAGGGGCTGGGCCAGGTGGAGAGATGGCGCAGCCGAGGGGAAGTGGGAGGAGGCCAGAATCCCATCACCAGGAAGCCGAGTCTCCGGTAGAATTGCACCGGGGCTGTGCGCTGGGTCAGATTCGTGAGTCCCCGTGTTCATTAACCCGGATCACAATTTCAAGGCTGTTCAATAGGCAGCGTGCAAAGATCTTCCTTTTGCAAAAATGGGGAAACTGAGGGTTAAAGCCCGCCTTGCGCTGCGTTGCGGGAGGCGCAGGGGCGTGAGTGGCTGTGCGCTGCGAGCAGGTGCGTATCTTGGTGGTGGCTGATGCATTACATGCATGAGTCGCCGGGTTTGCATCTCTCTTCCAGCTCCTGGGACAGCACATAATAAAAAAGATGTGTGTTTAAGGGTACGCTGCAGCTACCCAGTCCTGTTTCCCACAGGGCTGAATGCATTCAGTCCTTTAGAGAAATGCTCCATCAGGCCCTAGAGGTCTGATTCCACCGGATCATTTTATAGATGGTAATCTGAGGCCTGGAGGGGATTAGAGAGAAGTTCAGCCTCCAACGTTATACGAATGAGAACAGAAGCCCCTTGGTTCAGAATTTCTGAACCCAATTTTAAAAACTGCTGCTGCTGCTGCTATTTTGAAGGAAGACATTAGGAATTTAAGCATCTATGCAGGTTCTGTAACAGGAAGTTCATGAGAGTAAATTTAGTTGCCCAACCTTGTGAAAATAATAAAATAAACTGCAAATGTTAGTCGATGGAATAGTAGACAGCCACAAATGTGTGATTTCAAAGAATACTGGAAAACTGGACCTGTAAAGGGATGGTTTATAAAAATGCATTGAAAGAAATGGAGGAAATAAGGCACACGGGAAGAGGTGGTGTTGCCTTGTTAGATAAGGAGGTCCTTGGCCCTGATGAGGCTCATCTTCTCAGGGCAGTTGGCAGGCAGGCAGTAGGCCAGCTTGCGAATGATGAGAGGAAGTGAGTCAGTGTAGAGGGAGGGCACGGGCTGGGTGGCACTGTCCTTGGACCAACAGCACCGCAGCACCTGGAAGCTTGACAGGCAATCAGATTTTGACCCACAGTCAGCATTGCCATTGTCCTTAGGTTTAGAGGCAAGGATCCATCGACCGCTTCTCTGAGGTCTGTATCAGGTCCAGTTTATGGATACAGAAAGTGATGCAGAGAGATTTAAGACTTTTGTTGTCAAGGAAAGGCTATTAAAATGAGATTTTAGAGGGCCAGGCTCTGATCCTGGGGTGGCCACCACTGGCATACCGTATGTCTTGGGAACCTCACTGGTCCCTAGGCTCTAGTGGAAGGGAGAGGTTGGATGGAAAAGTGACTCTTCCTATCTGGGAGCTTGGTGGCTCTCCAGGCCCCGGGTCTCCTTTGGAAAGTCCCAGGCCCACTGTGCCTCATCTTGAAACTGCCTCACCTCCCAGTCGAGGGTCTTCCTTGGCTACCCTGCCCTGATTCCGGACACCATACTATCCTCTGTTCAGAATCCATTTCCAAGGCTGCTGAATGGAGTTTCTAAAAGTCACACTTGAGGTTTCTCCCACCTACAGGTATTTCTGTGGCTTCATTTCTGATGTGGCAAAGGGTCTGTCCCTGCCTGAGGCATTTCAGGCCTCCGTGAGCATCTGGGAGACCTGTGAGATCAGGACCTTCATAGTGGATCTGAAACCACGCTGGTCCAGCTGCCCACCTACCACAGGAAAAGTGCCCATTTCTCCTCCCATGTAGCTCCTCTGCCCGTGTCCATAATTATGCCTTGGTGGAGGCCTTCCCTATTAATGATCTACTCAGTGTGCCCATGGGCCTGTTGGGCTGAGAGAATGTTTTAGAGTGAGCCATTTCAGGAAGAAAGACCACTCCCCCTTCTCTGTTTCCATGGCTAAGGGAAGTTGGTGAGCCCAGATAAGCCATTCTGGGCAGGGTTGGAGATACAAGGTTGTGTGTGTGTGTGTGTGTGTGTGTGTGTGTGTGTGTGTGTGTGTGTCTTTTTATGCAACCAATCCAGCTTCTGGGAAAGGATCCATTGTGTAATACTGGGGCTTCAGCCTGTGTCCCCTGGCTCAGGGCAGCCAGCCCAGTGGTGGCAGGGGCACCTTGGCAGAGTATGCTGATTCAGGCTTAGCGGGAATCGGCATGTGAAAGGGATTTGCTGGAGCCAATGGGCCTGTCCTCCTGAAGGGGCTTTCTTGGGGGCCCACTGCTAATCCCTGCTTTGTCTTCCCCTTCCCTGGCTCTGCTTTCTAAACAGTTCTAACCTCCTCATTTTGTTCCTTACCCCCACACCACACACTAGAATCCATCTTCAGCCTGGCACATGCCTCACCTAGAGAGAGCCCTCTGAAATAAATTTGCTGTGCTGACTGAAATGGGTGAATGCTATCTCTGACTCCTAAAAAACACACTTAGATAGCCCTGGGGGCTCTGAGGGGAGCACAGGGCTGGGCTGGAGTGAGGGTGCAGTCCCATTGAAGGGGGTAGGAGAGAGATTTTTTTAATGCCACGTTCATCAGGGATAAACTGCAGTAATGCCAGCTGAGGGGACAGACGAAGGCCACAGGTTCCAATCCCACCCACCTCCTTTTCTCAGGGAGCTGTGGCAGGCTGCAGGAATACTGTGAGCTGCCTGGCTGTTACTATGATGTTCTCCTGTTCTTTCCAAACAGACCTGCTAGGACTCCTGACCCAGAGGAGGCTGCACCATGAAGATTCTCCTGCTGTGCGTGGGGCTGCTGCTGGCCTGGGACAATGGCATGGTCCTGGGAGAGCAGGAGGTCTCGGACAAAGAGCTCCGGGGCAAGTAGACTAAGTAGACTCCGGTGGAGGGGGTGGGGCCTGGGGCAGGGCCACCTCTGCAAGCTCAGTCTCCAAGTGCTGCGGGCTGTTTACATACCGCACCTTGGGTCTGTCCCTGTCCCTGTCCCTGTCCCTGTCCCTGTGTTCCATTCTCTCTGAGACTCTAAGCTCCTGCTTTGGTTTTGTGTGGTCAGGTGCCTTCTAGACATTGACCTCTATGTCCCAAGTCACTCTCTCATCCCTTGCTGGTCCCCTCACCTGGCTGCCTTACTTTTCTCCCAAAGCTGTGCCTGGACCATTTGAAACGTTGTCAGTCTCCCCTTTGTATGACATCCAGAGTTCTTACACATGTGTCACCAAACCTATCCTTCTAGAAACCTGGTCCCACCAGTGTCCTTCTCTGGACAAGAACAGTACAATTCAACATGAAGAAGTCATCTGAGATCACCTCCTGCTCCCCACCTTCCACCCCTCCACCCGTCTCCTATCCCTTCCTCCCCATCTTCCAAGGCTGTCCCCGAAACCTGCCTTTCTTCCTTCCTTCTTTGCTGACCATTTCAGTGGGGTTTTCACTTAGAAAACCTAGATATTTGGAACAGATATTTGGGTGTGACTCTGCCCTATACTCCCTATACTCTCTACGTCAATGGTTCCTAACCTTCCTAATGCTGTGACACTTTAATACAGTTCTTTACGTTGTAGTGACCCCCAACCATAAAATTATTCTCACTGCTACTTCATAACTGCAATTTTGCTATTGTTATGAATCATAATGTAAATATCTGATATGTGACCCCTTCAAAATGGCCATTCGACCCCCCACAGAGGAGTCTTGACCCAAGGCTGAGAACCACTCTTTTTGAACTCATAACTCTACTCTTAAACTCCAGCTTTACTGAGATATGATTGACACACCAAAATGATATGTTACAGAATACAACCTGATGCTTTGGTATTGATATGCAGCATGGTGAAATGATTACTGTTATCAAGCTATTAGCTGTCCATTACCTCACCTTATTGCTCAGGTTCAGACACTCAAAATATATTCTCTTAGCACACTACAAAGGGTAGAACACAATGTTATTAACCATGGGCACAATTTGGACCATTGACCTCCAGGCTTATGGACCATTGACCTTCAGGCTTACTCATGCTGTATAATTGAAACTTCAAGCCCTTGTCTCAACAGCTCCCCACCCTCCCCCCATCACACACTTTCCTTTCTCCTTGGATGTGTTTGACAGTGGTGTCAGGAGTAGTAGATAGAACACATTCAAGGTGTGGGAAATGGTGCTTGACACAGGATAAGTACCCAGTAAGTGGTGCCGCTGTGACATGATGTGTCACTGCCTCTGTCACCGGGTGCTGTGCCTTGGTTACAGTTGCCATAGTGAATACAGCCCTTCGTTTATCTTCCCATCTCTACGTTGTCCTGTGCCATTTCATTCATCTTCCTGTCCCCATCACCTGACATTGGAACAAGGAAATGCAAAGGCTGGGTTAAACTGAACTCCAGAGAAATCTACATCCCAAACAACAGACTTTTATTGTATTTTGATGCTTTCAAGGTTAACTATCACCTTTTTCTCCTATCCCTGAAATATCCTCTGTGGCCATTGGCTCCCCAGGGTGGTGTGGCGGGGGCCAGACATAGTGCAGCTGCCTTTCTCTGTACTATTTCTGTGGTTTGTGTTTCTGAGCTGTGGGGTGACATTTACCATGGGCACTGTGCTGAGACATAGAGGCAGGACAGAGACCATAGCAGCTGCCACTGGCTTGGGGTGGTGGTGATTGTATCTCACTTGACAGCCCTGACAACCCCCATTGGAGCAGGGCTTTCTCATAGTCCTGCTAGCTCCGGGGCTATTTCTCCAACCATTTCTTCCTCTCACCTCATTCTATCTTCCTTTCTTTCCCAGAAATGTCCTCTCAAGGGAGTAAGTACATTAATAAGGAAATTCAAAATGCCGTCCAGGGAGTGAAACAGATAAAGACCCTCATAGAAAAAACCAATGCGGAGCGCAAGTCACTGCTCAACAGTTTAGAGGAAGCCAAGAAGAAGAAGGAGGTAGGGCCAAGACTTGACTGGGCCTGGGCCCCCCTACTGGAGGGGAGGAAGTCGATGTGGTGGGCAGGTGTCTTGTGGGGTTGCCATGGTGTCCTAGCACAGTTCTTACACGGCTTTGCTGAAGCTGGGCTAGACCCAGGAAACAGGGAACGCACATTTGCTTGTGAAAGCCTCAGGGCTGAGGTCTTGGATCTGGTTTCCTTGCAAGTCCAGTCCAGGGCCTGAAGCCCAGATTCATTTCAATAGATTTTTCTAATCCTTGTTGAGGATAGGGCATGGTGTGGGACTTGGGTGGGAACAGATCATGGCAGTTTCTGGCTACTCTGCTCTACTCTTAAGTATTTAAAATCAATGTAAAATCCTTGTAATCTATCCTGGACATCCATCTATCCTCACTTAGCCACAAGGGGGCAGGTTTCTAGACCCTTAGTAGAAGCCTGAAGCTGTGGATAGTACCAGGCCCTCTAGATATGTGTTTGTGTACCTGTTTATGATCATGCTTAATTTATAAATTACAGACAGTAAGATATGAACAAGAACATAGAACAATTATAATCTTGTAGAGGAAGTTATGCAGATGTATTTCACTTGCAAAATACCTCAGTTCCTCATGGCCCATGATACTAATTTTAGAATGTGGTTGACCATGAGTAGGTAAGACCACTGATGATAATTGGGGCTGCTGTGTTACCATTTGTTAAACTTGTCCTTTACATTTGAGCATCTTGTTTGGCTCTGGTACACACACACACACACACACACACACACACACACACACAGAGTGGAATTTATACACATATCCATCATTCATACACATTTATTTTCCATGTGCATCTATAGATGTACATATCTGATGTAAACTAATATCTCTTCAGGCATTGGCTATAACATTTTTATTTTGGTGATCCATAGAGCCAATGACTGGGCCAGGGGCATGGTAATACATTTGATGGTTGATGTGACTTCTGTTTTCATAGCTTTGATTTGCATGCCAGGGACCACAGTTATAACAGAAAGTTGAGACAGCATCTTTGGGGCGATGAAAAGAGGAAGTGAGGTGTAAGGGAGAGGGGGAGTCTGAGGAAGAGACTGTCAGAGCAGTGGGTCAGAGGTCAAGGAAAGCATAGAGAACAGCCAGGCCTTGAAAGGTAAGAGGCTGCTGAGAGCCCAGCAGGGACAGCAACATTAGAGCAAAGATGAGGCCTGCAGGGCTAGAGCAAAGATGAAGGCCTCAGTAACACATTGCCGGGTCTCCGCGTGGCTCACCTGGCCTTGTTATCTTCCTGAAGGATGCTCTAGATGACACCAGGGATTCTGAAATGAAACTGAAGGCATTCCCAGAAGTGTGCAATGAGACCATGATGGCCCTCTGGGAAGAGTGTAAGCCCTGCCTGAAGCAGACCTGCATGAAGTTCTATGCACGTGTCTGCAGAAGCGGCTCTGGTCTGGTTGGCCGCCAGGTGAGAAGGAGGCATGTACACGGTCTGGGCTCTGAATGGGGAATGTGGAGAATCCATGAAACAGGCCTCGTTCCATATGCTGGATACAGCTGATTAGCATGGCTTGACGACTTGCCTTTGTAGTGTCATGGTTGATTGGTGATGTCTGACACGAGTGCAGATGTAAACAGTCATCACCTGTGTGCTTGCGGGGTGGGTACCATCTCTTAGAAGACCTTTAACTAGCTGGGTAAAATGCCCTCATAGTATGGCAGGATCCTGTGCTCATCTAGGGAGAAGGAATTAAGAACATTTAGTATATTAGCATTGGTTCTATCTCTGCCTGTGAGCTTCGCAAGGCTGGGACTCAGTACAATTCACTATTTCCTGAAGGCTGACCAACTAAGTGGGAGTGGCTGTTCTCTATGGTCAAAGATGGGGGTGGGGAGGCTCTCTTGAAGTGATGAGACTTGTGAGTCTCTGAGTCTCCCACTGAGAGGTAGATGGATGGGGACTTGGGTTACCTGCAGCGAGATCAGAGGAGGATGAAGCCGGAGTCAACACCTCCTTACTGTGCTTCTCTGGGTCCCAGCTGGAGGAGTTTCTGAACCAGAGTTCACCCTTCTACTTCTGGATGAATGGCGACCGCATTGACTCCCTGATGGAGAGCGACCGACAGCAGAGTCAAGCCCTGGATGCCATGCAGGACAGCTTTACCCGGGCATCTGGCATCATGGACACGCTTTTTCAGGACCGGTTCTTCACCCATGAGCCCCAGGACAACCACTACTTCTCACCCTTCGGCTTTCCGCACAGGAGGCCTCATTTCTTATATCCCAAGTCCCGCTTGGTCCGTAGCCTCATCCCTTTCTCCCACTTTGGGCCCCTGAGCTTCCATGACATGTTCCAGCCTTTCTTTGATATGATACACCGGGCACAACAGGCCATGGATATGCAGTTCCACAGCCCAGCCTTCCAGTTCCCGGACATGGATTTGTTAAGAGGTCAGAAAACGCTTGCTTTCTTACCTCCCAGGTGTTAAGGCTCTTCCAGGCTTGGCCTGTGCTGCTTTTATGTTCCTAGCAGCCCCGTAGGCTGGCATTCCCGTTTACAGGGTAAAGGAGCTAGGACGGGGTGGGGGTGGGGTGGGGGTGAGGGAGAGTGCAGATGACAAAATGGGGTCTAGTTCAATTTAGCACTGTAGAGATTGGAGTCTGGCTGAACTTTGGTGGCACACACCTTTAATCCCAACACCCAGGAGGCAGAGGTAGGTGGATCTCTGTGAGTTCAAGGCCAGCCTGGTCTACAAAGCAAGTTTCAGGATAGCCAGAGTGGTTACACAGAGAAACCCTGTCCTGTGTTCTTTGTAGCCAACTCAGGGTGTGACCTGGCCTGTGCTTCCTACAAGATCACAGCTGCTTTCTTAGGGACTCCTGAAGGTGTGTTTTGGGAAGCCTGTCCTTCCAGGCTTTATTGCCTTTAAAGAAGATGTTCGTGGCCTTGATCTTAGTGTGCAATGTCTGTAGGGATGAAATGTAACTTGGACAGAGGAAGCCAGTGTCTGAGGAGCAATATTCTCCATCAGAGATCTGCGTCTTAACACTATGTTCTACATGGTGTGGTGTGCACTATGGGGCTTGACCGCTGGTTAGGGAGTACCACCAGCCAAGGACAATGACGAACAGAGTGTGCTGTGATGCCAGAGGGCACATGACTGGGGGAGTGTGGGAGGAGAGAGCTCCTCAGATGGAGACAATGGGAGCTTAGGCCGTACCTGCTGAAGAGCCACGGGGATATCCTCTGGGAACCACAGGGAAATCCCGTGTGCACAGGGAAGCAATCACCAGAATCTTCCCCTGACTACAGGGCTGAGCAGAGGTGTGGAGGAGTTTCGGGTGGGCTCCCTTCCAAAGTGCTGTATGCCTCAGCTTGCATCTTTCTCCCCTCATATGTGTCCAGAAGGTGAAGATGACCGTGCAGTGTGCAAGGAGATCCGCCACAACTCCACAGGATGCCTGAAGATGAAGGGCCAGTGTGAGAAATGCCAGGAGATCTTGTCTGTGGGTGAGTGGATGAGCATTCCACAATCCGGCACTGCCGCCATCTGACTCTGGGCCATCAGGGATTCACTGGCACTGTCTTTCTGGAGAGACTGCTCTCTGTTTGTGAGCTGTGCTCCCTGGAGAGAGTCCTCACCCTGATGCTCAGCCTACTGTCCTCATGTCTAGAGTTAGGTTCATTATTTGGGAACTGGAGTAAAGCCCAGTGCTTACACCTGCTGGGCAAGTGTTCTATCAGTGAGCCACAACCATTGTACTTAGAATCCAGTTCAGATGCAGATTGTTCTAACGTAGAGGAGGTGTATTTAAAGCACCCACAACCTTGGTGGCCCATGATAAACCCGCAGTCCACGGTGGGTGTCACCATAGAATTTGACTACAGCCACCAGCAATCCACAACTCATTCCCCTGGTTACTTTGTCCACAGTGCCAAGTATAGTAGACCTTTTTGTTTTGTTTTTCACTTCATATTATGAAATCTTAGGCAACATGCATTTTGTTTAATGAGCATTCACCACGTGCCAGGTAATGTTGCAAACACTTAACAGATGTTTGTTCACCCTTCAGAATGACCTTGTGAGCTGGGTAAGATGACTAAGTGACTTACCTAAGATTAGGACACAGATATCTCACTTAGCTGTGCTCATGGATAGCACCCTGGGGTTTCTCCCTGGGGACCCTGAGCTATGTATGTCCTTGTGACAGTGGTCCTTGAAATCCTGGCCACGTTCCTTTTGGTGGATTAGTCTCCCAGAAGAGGAAATGCTTTCCTTCAGCAGTTCCCATGGCAATCTGGGTATGGTGGTACTCCCCTATAATCCAAGCACTTGGGAGGCGGAGGTAGGAGGATGGAGAATTCAAGGCCAGTCTTGGCTGCATAGTGAGATTCTGTCTCAAAGAAAACAAACAAAACACAAGCAAGATCAAAACTGTCCCTTAAAGTTTTGTCAGTTCAGGCTACTGATCAAATGCCCCTGCTCTGAGCCTAGTCTTTACAGTGGCTCCCTGCTCCGTTCACAAAGGGTTAATCTCCCTTATCAGCCCCATGGCTTTGCTGTTACTTCATACTGGTGGTTGGCCAGGACTGCCCTTCAGAGTCTGGTTAAATATTCCTAGCCTCACTCCTGCAATGTTAGGAGCCCATGCAAACAAACATTAGTGTTTTCAAAGGTTATGGTGTGAAATTTTAGGCAAATATACTGCCACACCTGCAGGTTTTCCCCAGGGAGCTGTCAGGATAGTTGAGTGACGGAGAGCCTGACTGCAAGGAAGCCTGTCACCTTATAGACCAGACCTCTTACAGCAGACTCAGTGATCCCGACCACACACGCAACAGTCATCACATCCATCAACCGTTAGTTCTTATTTACAGTGCTTATGATTACATGGATAGGCTGTGCCAGGGGCCTGTAGCCTGGGACGACTTGATTCATCCCTGTGGAGCGGACCTTTCCAATGCTGAGCATTTAACAGCATCTTTGGCTTCCACCTTCCAGATGCCAAGAGCAACCCTTCCTCCACTGTGACAATCAGAAATACCTTCAAAACTTCGGAGGGGCCCTCGTGGATAGCACGGCCCAGGTTGAGAACCACCATTTGAGACTGGTTAGCCCTTCAAGGACCTTCCCTTGTTTGAGATATTCACTAGTAAGAATGTTCGGGCTATTCCATGAAGATTTCTTCTCAACCCGGCTTCCTGTCTCGAATACTGTTTCTTTCCCACACATTTTATCTTATGGATGACTGCAGCTGCACATAGCACCCACAAGGCCCTCTCCTCTCTTGTCTTGCTTCGGTTTCATATAGCCACTCCTGAATGTTTTAAAAATAATGGAGGAAAAGCTGGTTTGCAGAAGGCACGGGCACTTTGTGGGTCCTGGAAACCCGACATCTGCAGTGCACTCGGGGACCAGAAGCAAAGATTGTGATTCTCCTGTTCTCTGCAGGAGTGCCCTGGGCAGCTGTGGGTGGACAAGGGCAGGCAAGGATCGACTCCCAGGCCCCAAACATGCATTTTGCAACCTACAGATTTCACTGGCTCTTCTAAAGCTTGGGTTCTGGGGAACCAGATTCCCCAAATCTCTCAAATATGCTCAAAAATAAGCTTAAAGAATGTTCTAGAACCACAGTCTCAGAGGTAAGAAGAGCTCGGGTTGAGGAGTTGAAGATGTGGGTTCAATCCTGGTTTCACAGATTGTTTCTCCCCCAGATTGTGGCAAGTTTCTTACTTCTGGAAATCTGTTTTATTAATGGTAAAGCAGGAGTTTTGATGCTTAGGTTAAACCAAGCATACTTTGAGAGAAAAGGACACCTGAGCACCTAATGTGTGCCTGGCACACAGTAGGTGCAGCTAAGTAAATTATGTTCCTCTTCTCTGTGGAGTGTCCAGTGCACAGTAGGTTTCTCCTGTTTGGAAATGGCTCCTGGGAGGGACTAAGGCAGCAAGAGTAACTCCAGGTCTGAAAACACGGAACAGTTAACATCGATGCTCCCTGGAGCATTGGGTCAAGTCACCGAGACTGGTCATGCCCACTCCCTGGAGAGGACTCAGCCATGCTGCTCCAACACAGCTTGGCACAGCCGCCACTGTTTCCCAAAGCACGGAGGGAGCAGTGAGTGCCTTGATGCTAGTTTGGGGGACCTGTTTTGTGGGAATTCTAAGGACTGGTTTGGGGACCTCCACTTAACAAGCTCTGTGTACTTCAGTTGCCAGCAGCAGGAGCTGGCTCCCAAGGGCATTTTCTTCACCCTTTAACTTTCCCTTCATGTTCTGTTTCTTTCCCCTCTGGACAGACTGTTCAGCCAACAACCCTGCGCAGGCTCACCTGCGCCAGGAACTGAACGACTCCCTTCAGGTGGCCGAGCGGTTGACCCAGCGGTACAACGAGCTGCTCCATTCCCTCCAGAGCAAGATGCTCAACACCTCGTCCCTGCTGCAGCAGCTGAACGAGCAGTTCACCTGGGTGTCCCAGCTGGCTAACCTCACTCAGGGCGAAGGCCAGGCCTATCTGCGGGTCTCCACGGTGAGTTGTGTCCCAGTCACATGCCTAGGTTAGGCCCATGTGTGGTCTACAGATGATGTGTGTTTCTTAGAGGTGCCAGGGGACAAAGGTACCACACAAGAGCACCTGTGATTTCCACGGGCAGGGACTAGGGAGAGTCTGCATGTTTTAGCATCGACATGCCTCCACCCTTTGAGGTCAGATATCCAAGTCCTGTTTCTAAGAGGAGGAAAGTGAGAGGTTCTGTAGCTTACTAAGAATGGGGAACTTTGGACAACTTCCCTGGGTCACTGGCCTGTCAGCCTGGCTGCAAAGCTGCTTTTTTACCCTGGGCTGCTTAAGTGGCACATGAATCGGTTCGGTTCATTGTCAGCTAGTGAGAACAGCTTCCTTTAGTGCTAGGACACCCCCCCCCCCCGCTTTCAACCACTGACTGCTTAGCATTTGTCCAACAAAGCAAATGTTGGGGCCAGCCATGCTGTAGGCCAGCGCCGAAGAAACTAAGGCAGGAGGGTGGAGAGCTTGAGACCAGGCTGGACTACAAAGCAAAACCAAGGAAACAAGACAACAAGAAAACATTTGGGACTTAGGTTTCTGGAGTGCCTGGTCATTTTCAAATGACATTTGTCCTTTCGGACTGGGATGGTTTTGCTCTGGATTGTCTAGACATCTTGACTGGTGGCAGATAACAGAATATCTGTCCTTGATTGAAGGGGCAAAGAGAAGTTCCTTATCCTTTGACAAAGGGCACACTCTAAACATCATGTGGAGATGCCTCACTTGCCTTCTCCTGCCTAGGTGACAACCCACTCTTCTGACTCAGAAGTCCCCTCCCGTGTCACCGAGGTGGTGGTGAAGCTGTTTGACTCTGACCCCATCACAGTGGTGTTGCCAGAAGAAGTCTCCAGGGATAACCCTAAGTTCATGGACACAGTGGCCGAGAAAGCACTGCAGGAATACCGCAAGAAAAGCCGGTGAGTAGGCAGCCTTTCTGTGACCCTGAGGGACTGATAAACAAGTCTTTCAGACCCGGGGAGGCTGGAAAGTCCTCAGGAGTCCAGACAAGGGGCAGAGTGTGCATTCTGGGCACAGGGCCTATCTCTGTGGCTGGAGCCCATGGTAAGCCACAAAAACCCTTCTTCGTTCTGGGAAATGCTTTTCCCTGGTGGTAAGGATGTGGACGTAGGTGGCTGTTTCTTGGGTGGGGGGTGGGGTATTGATTCCCTTCTCCATTCCCTTTCTTTAGAGCGGAATGACACAGAAGCATTGCTTTCCCACATGTGGGGGCCTCTAGGAGTAAAGGCCCCCCCTCAGCTCCCCGAGGTTGCCACAGACACCTAGAGAGCTCTGCATGTCTCCAGGCGGGTAGGCCTCGACCCCACCAGCCTCTCCTCCCTCTGGATTCTGCACTCTAATACCTGTACTTGCTGCTCCTGGGAAGAACTTCCCCCATGCAACTAATCCAATAAAGCTGCCTTGTGATCTGTGTCGCCTGGCCTGTTTTCATACTTGATTTTCTTGCTGGCTGCGTGCCTTCGTTTGGTGTGGGGGAAGAAACAAAGACATTGATGTGTCAGTTGGTAAAGTGCTCGTCACGAACATGAGTTTGGTAAAGTCGGGCATGATGGCACACGCTTGTAACCTCAACGTGGTCAGTGTGGAGGGAAGAGGGCTCTGGAGCTTTCCGGCGAGCCAGTCTCATCTGATTGGTGAGCCTGCGGTCTCAGGGAGAGATCTCATCTCAAAACACGTGGCTAGAGAGGGTCCCGAGGAACAACATCCATGGTTGGCCTCTGGGCTCCACATGCATGCAAGAGAAACCGTCAAAGTTAGGGCTGAGATTGCAAAGGATCCACCACACAGTGGAGACTAAAGAATACTCATCATGGCAAGTGGGTGGAAGGGGGCCACACCCTGGCTTTGAGAAAGAGAGGCATGTCCCAAGAAGCCACTGAGGCAAATTCCTGAAGCCGGAAGCTATTCCTTCCCATTACAGCACTGCGCATGTGTCCTGAGAGGGGCGGGGCAGTCTCCCAGAGAATGCACTGAAGATCAAGGCAAAGACAGCTGCCAGCAGGGTACACGGGTGTTTTAAGCTGTAACTGTTGAAATTGGCCAGCAGGAGGCCAGACTGAGACAATTTTCTATTTATTTGTAAGGACTGAGAACCCTGGGACATCTGGACCATGGTGGTCTCTGGTCACTGCCTTTCCATGTAATCTTTACCTCTTTTTTGGGGGGTGGGGTGTTTATGTCTCTGTAGTTTTAAATTCATTCTTGTAGTCAGCTGCAGTACCAGGTGCTGCCAGGAGGTGACGCAGACCACCCACAGTTCGCATCTCCATTGAGCATATCTAGTTTGTTTCTAGCAGGGATCTCAGGCCATTGTGACACTGTAAAAATGACAGTGGCCACTTATTTGCAGTCCTGAAGTTAGTAACTAGCAGATTCAGGTACCAAGGAGCTTCACTGTGGCCTTATAGATGCCAAGGCTTCTTCTAGCTCAGTGTCCTATGCAGACCTAGCCTTGCTAAATGTTTCCTAGCAGAGCTTGGCTAATCTAGGATGCACAATGATGAAGAGAAGGTGCATAAAGGGCTTGGATCATCAGATTTCAGCACTGGCCCTGCTGATGAAATAGCAAACAGCACACCATGCCGAGAAATCTCACAAGGGCCACAAAGGAACTGTTTGCCTCTGCACTGTTCACACTCCAATCCAGTTTCTCCTCTGTTCCCAATATCCCTGTTATATTCCTCCTGGACTATGATGTTGCTTTATGATGGCTGGGCAGCATCAGTGTTTGCACAGTTCTTCCTGCCCCAGCTCAGTGGCTTATGGTCTAGCGGTGCCATTGACCATCTCTGGTCCAAGATAGATTCTATCACAGGTCGATGAGGGTTTGGGTAGCCTTGGGATGGAGTTGTCACAGGTTGGGGTACCATGATCAGCTTGCCCTCACTTGCACTGCCACCCAGGGGAACAAAGACCATGTCTTGAGTTGGCGTCAGGCTGACTCGGTGACCTCATCTTTGCCCCCAGTCTCTCTAGGTGTCTTAAGACACGTCACAGGATGGGGGTAACTGGAGAACCACTTTCCCCCAGCTCATGTTCATGAATGCCATGACATCTTTGCCAATGATGTTATATGTATAAAGCCACAGTGACACACTGACACCATCCCAGGAAAGGGTGCAGTTTTCAGATCAGCAGCCAACAGGTCCTGAGGATAGGAGTTAGTCCTTTGAAACTGGCCCATTATGACCTTGACAGACTTAAGCACAGCATGCTACTGCTGCCTTACTCTGGCTGGGTGAAGACACCCTGTGTCTAGAAACACATGTCAAGAACATGAAATCAACAAAAACAAAATGGCTCCCTTTTGGAATTTTCTGGAAATGTCTGGGCTTCTCGTGACCTCTGAAAGGTCCCATCTCATGGAGAAGACATCAAGACAAGGCTGGTGTTCGCAGCTCAGACATTTAGTGACCTCTGCTCCACGTTGCCTGGTGGTGTTGCCCCTCTTTGTAGATTTCCATTCCAAGGTCTCCTTGGTCTGTGTGATTAGGCTCTTTGGAATGATTTCCCTGGCTTCCACTTTCCCTTTCTTGTGATAGAATCCATCTTGGGCAAGACCTCAGGGAGGGACCTTACAGGGACCAGAAACCTCATTTATAAATCTGAAGCCAGCTATGTTCGTAGAGCTCAGTGTCTGATTCGTTCTCAGAAACATTCAAAGTCAGATTTTTGTTAGGCCATGGCAGGCACATATATTAGGTGCTGGAGACAGCTTTAGGCTCAGTCCAGAGACCTACAAGAGGCCACCATGGAATGACTGGAGAGGTCCCTTCCTGAGCTACGTGTCTTCTCTGTTGGTGCGCTTTGATGTTCCTTCCCAGCCAGCTCTAACCGTCTGCCTTCCTGACAGGTCTCGGCGTCTTATCTAAGGTTCCAAGGTGATGGGGCTGATCCATTCTCTAGTCTTAGTTACTTCCTACTGCTGTGACAAAAATACCCCAATAACAGCACTAGAGGGAGAAAGAGCTGGCAGTTCCAGATCTAGACTGGTGAGCCTTCATCTGCTCCAACAGTTTCACAAACATCCCCACCAGCTGGAAACCAAGGGCTCAGACATGAGAGCCTGTGGAGGCATTGTAGATTTGGGTCACCATGCAGGTGGCCTGGCCAACTTGTGTAAGTTT
The DNA here is from genome assembly GCA_030556225.1 of Cricetiscus sungorus. Taxonomy (NCBI): domain Eukaryota; kingdom Metazoa; phylum Chordata; class Mammalia; order Rodentia; family Cricetidae; genus Cricetiscus; species Cricetiscus sungorus. Next base: position 12,248,594 of record JANBXA010000741.1, read on the forward strand.
GTCCTACCCTGAGCCGGAGAACCCAGGACATAAGGGTTGCTTATCTTCAGCCCTTAAGTGTCCATTTCTTCAGGTCTGGCAAGAACCTCAAAGCAATGAGCTGGTGGCTGCACCCTATGGGAGCCCCAGAGCTCACCCTGGCCCCTCTTTTCCTCAGCTGCATACCTGAGGGGTATGGAGACAAGTGGGCATCTGGAAAGAAGTGTGGTTGGCCACCTCTCTCCCCAGATTCAGCTTGGAGAGCTGATGCTGTGTTGTGATCCTAATTACACCTGCCACCCGCTCCCTCTCCCCGCCCCCCACACACAAGGAGGGCACTGATCCTCACCATACAATTTTGATTTCTTACATGCTCTAACGAATGCTGCCCACTTGTTAGAGTCCAGACTCAGCAGACAGGAAACACACACACACACACCTCAGTACCCATGAGTTCCCACATTTGGAGAGGAGGCTAGTGCTTGCCACCAGGGGATGGACGAGCTGGTTTCTGCTTCAGGTTCAGGTGATAGGGAGGCAGGCAGCTGCAGACAGAACCCAGCCAGTGGGAACTTGGAATAAAAGAAACAGAAGAAAGATGAAAGGAGGGAGGAAAGGGGGATCTAGATCAGCAATGCCCTTGGGAGACCACACAGGGGCTCAGCACACATCACAGTGTCAAAAGAATGACGCCATGAGAATCTTCTGGACGGATGGCCTTCAAGGGTCAAAAGACACCAGCACAAAGAAAGAATAAATTACATTCATCAAAGGCCAAAGCCCCTAAGGATATGCAGGTATTCTGGCAACTGGAACGTGTATTTCCAGAACACTGGGTTGACTGAGCAACCTGGGAATTGAAGAATTAAGGAACTTGGAGGTTGCAGGCCTAAGTCATTAGACTGAATCCTCACAGTCTGCACGGTCTTGAATAGAATGCTCAGTCCATAGGGTTTAAGAATTGAATGTAAACCATCTAAATGCATTGCTGTAAAAGGTGCTTCTGTTTCCAGCTGTAGGAGATGCTCACCCCTGGCTGCTACTTGGGTACAGCCTTCTGATGAAAAAAAAAAAAATATTTTCAGGATGAGTCAGTTATGAAGTGAAGTTGGAGTTGAGTAAATAAATAAAGGAAAGTTTTGGACTTGTTAAGAAGACAGTACAGGCTTTAATTTAAGGGTGGGCATGGAGACAGACTACTTAAGGACAGGACATTTGAGGAAGTGAGGGCTTCTCAAGTGATTTGAATCACTGGGATTTTGGATAGAGCTTTTATGAGCAAACTTTATGAGTTCAAGTGGGGTGGGAGATTCTATGTGTGGATTTCCCCAGAATGGGGTTCACCTCTTCTTGTCCCTTATGGGGTTTTCCAGATGTGTTATTGTGATGGAAAAATTAAAAAATAGAGCTTATGACAAGAAGGGAAAATTAGAGAGAACAAGAATGAATTTCTGCCTTTCTGCCAGTAGATAACTCCCTGACTACAGAGTACAAAGCCCACATGCTGTTCTCAGGAGATAAAAAAAAAAAAGAAAAAAGAAAACCTTCTAACCTTGCAGGTGTGCTAATCAATCTTGCCTACCCATAAACGACCTTGTAAAGAAACTTTGTATTCTATGAAATGTCTGTAACCTTGGAAACCTTGTGAACTGAGACTAGCAGTCTCAAGCCTCCCTTTCCTCTTTCCCTTTTAAACATGCTTTGCAATTGTAAGCAGGCACCTTTCTCTTCTGATAGAGTGAGGTCCCAGCCGGTTTGGTTCTTAGCAATAAAAACCTTTTGCTTTTGGAGTCGGGAGTCACTTCCTTGAAGGTTGAGGAAACCCGTAGGCACAACAGTTATGGCATCAGATGAATAATAGGGAAGGGGATCTTGCAAGCCCAGTGGTAACAAGCTGCCATTATATTGAAGCCAAGGACAGTGAATGAGCATTTTGGTCAGTGATGTTGGCCACAGCTGAGCTTGGGTGGTCTTCTTCGCTGATCGGTGTCTCACTATTGGACAGCGCTACGCTTTCATTTTTCTTTAAGAACAAGTAGCTGGCCCTTTCCCCCATGCCTATGCAGCCTGTCTCATTCCCCTCACTGTAGCTGAGTTTAAAAACTTACCTTATGTAGTGCTCTGAGATACTCACAAGTTTCTTCATGTCCTTGAGCCTCAGTTTCCTCTTTTGTGGAAGGGCAGGGGTGGGGTGATTTAGACCTAGTTATTTCTAGTGCCTTGGCTTTAATTTGCTATTATTTTTTAAAATTTACTTGTGTATATGCATGTGTGGGTTTGCACACATGAATGCAAATACCCAGGGTCCAGAAGAGAGAGATGGCGCTATGGGTGATTGCAAGCCACTTGATCATGTGCTGGGGATCAAACTTGGGTCCTTTACAAGAGCAGTGTATGCCCTCAAACTCTTGAGCCTTCTCCCTAGACCCCCACACACTCCCATTAGCTACTCTGACCCACTCCAGAGCTCTTGAGATACATCAATAACAAGGGGTTCAATACTGGGCTTAGGTACCTGTGATTTCAGTCTGCAAACCCCAGTCTGCAAGGCAGCCCCCAAGGCAGCAAACATTGGCTGGGGTTAGTGTGGACTCTTTACAGGCCCAAAGTTTCCCCTAATGGGTGTGTCTAACCTTTTGGCTAGTCAACATGGCATTATTATCTACAAAAGTTTAAGCACAAGAAACAGAAAATCACGTTTAAAAAAAAATAAAAAGCTATAATAAAAATTAAAAACTATTTTAAGTAAGCAATACATTAAAATATTTGCTATTGTGGATACTAATAGTGTCATGTCTCTGTGCCTTCATTTGCACTTTCTTTAAAACAATGATGCTGAACATCTTTTTATGTGTTAGGGTGGCCTTGGTGTATCTGCTATAAAGAAGTATCTATCCAAGTCCTTTGCCCCTTTGCTGATCTGGTGGTTCTCTTGGTAAGTACACTTTGCATTTTAATTCTTTATGAGGTAGACTTAAAATACGAATTTCTCAAGGGCAGAAAAATCTCTTTAGAGTCTTTTAATTTTTACAAAGTAGCTGGAGCATCTTGGTTCTCCAAGTAACACCCCATTGTGACTGTGGGACACTGTTCTATCCCCCCAAGGGCTGCAGGACATGAGGGGTGGGGGTGGATGCTGCCAGTCCGGCTTTAGTAGAACACCTTCTCCAGATATGAATTCAAGAACATCCCAGTGGGGTCCAGCTTCTCACGGATGTCACAGAACTTTTGAAAGGCAGGGTACATCTTCTCAAAGTCCTTCCTGGTGCAATTGTGGGCCTGTGGAAGCAACCAGATGCAGCAGGATTTGTCTTCACAGAGCTATCAAGCCAAGCTGCGGCTACCACCCAGAGTCCCTAAGCCTGTATTACGACACGGCTCCCCGACTTTCTACACATAGTGCAGACTCCCAGACAGAAAGGGATCTGGAAAGTGAAGATGAAGGAGCTTAGAATTCATCACTGGTATCTTCATCCCATAATACCATGGAGGACCTGGCTCTCTGGTCCCACCAACACACAAGCCTCCCACTTTCCTATCTGTTAAATGGACACAAAGATGCCTGCCTTATCCTGATCACAAGCTCCATAAGAAAATCTGATAAAGTGAAGGAAGTCACTATGAAGATCCCAAGGACTTAGCAACATCTGGGCACCAGGAGAGGCATGGTACCTTTTTCTAGGGGTTAGGTTCCTCAGAGTAATAGAGGGGAGGGGCGCCCTCTGGTGGAAGCAAAGCCCATAGCAGTAGCCCCAAGGCTATGGGGTGAAGGGGAAAGTTACCTTTGCCCAGTGGGGTCTGCCTCCAAACTTCTTCATGATGGTTTCATAAGCCAGCCAGTAGTCCAGCCGAGGCACATCCTTGCCATAGGGCCTAGGGCAGAGAGGGAGAAGGCGGTTAGCCCGGCATCCCTGCCTTGTGATGTATTCCCTGTAGCCTATGCTAATCTCAGGGGACTGGAGATTGGGCTGGCTCTTCCTTCAGGACAGCACAGCCAGGACAGGCACTGAGGGCTTCTGCTCATGGCACATCCTCCAGGGATCCCCAAGACTTTGTCCCCTTGTATATTAATCAGTTACAGGCTGGACGTTACAGTGAGTTTAGTATTGGCCAAAGACTCCAAGGTGATGAAGCTAAAAAAGTTTCTCTTGTGCTTGTCATTGCTTTGCACAGGTTAGCTACAGAATTAAAACAGACAGTGCATTGGACAGGCAAGCAGCCTAGAAACAGCAGGAGTGTGCAGAAGGGCATGCCATATAGGTTTTCACAGGGTGACATTCATTGCGACAAAATTGCTAATGGTGTGTTTGTCACAATGTCCCCTTTTAAAAGCAATTTCTGACTGTCACACAATACACACACACACACACACACACACACACACACACACACATACACACACACACGTGCGCGTGCACTGTTCATAATACACTAGTCACACAATATACAAATAACACAAATTCTCACCAATAATACTTATACAGACAATACTTAAAATACAACACACACACTAGTTACAAAGCTAGTGTTCACACATGATGTAGATCTGCAATCCACATAATCTTTGTGCAGTGCCCACAAATACTAGTAACATACAATACTCACACATATCACATACACACATAGTACTCTGGCCAGTGCTTTGAAATCCCTGGATGATCTCATTCCTGTCTGGAAAGCATGACTGTGTAACCTAATGAATGTCTCCAGTCAGTCCTCCTATCCAGCTACTCAACCCAAAGTGACTGGTCCCCAACGCTGACTTCAGTGCTAAAATCAAACAAGCACATTCAGATGTGTCCCTGGCAACTCTCACTTCTGTAGTTGAATTCAAGGAGCAAGAACAGGAGATACACAGACAGCTGGCTGGCACACGAGCTTTACCACAGCCACATCCTCTATGAACTAGACTACTATTCCTTCAGTGTGTCTTTCAGAAACTCTTGTGGCTCTGGGGCCCCCTAAGAACTGCGAAGTCAGTTGTTCCTGGCTTTGCAATGATTTGGGGCCTTACACATGGGGAAGGAGCACCCTAAAAAGATCAGGGTGGTCAACTTTTTTTTTTTTTTTTTGCAAAGCCAGAGAAGGTCTGTGACATGCAGAGGCAAGAAGAGGGATGGGAGGTGGGGTGGATGGCAGATGAGGGATACATCTTAGCAGGGAACCACAAAAGACAAATTCCTTCAGGTACCTCATGCTGGTTGAAAAGTGGCAGAAGGTCAGCCCTGGGCTTGTGTTCCGTCACTGGGATTTGACAGGTACATCCTAACATCAGGTTAACATCTCTTACACTGAACTTAAGCCATCTTCAGAACTGGTCTCAATATAGCATGGCTTCCAGGCCAACAAAAATCTTACTGGCTAGGGCACCTAAACTAGGATATATTCTTCATTCCATTATGCAGTCCTCAATAATGGTGAATATTCCTCATTAATATTAACTCACTGTTGATGTTAGAATATAGAAACGGAGCACAGACTTTAATTGGCACATGTCACAAGAGTCTGCAGCGAGGGAGTGACGTTAAGAGCTCAAAGGAGTGCTGCCCTGTCCAGCTGCTAGGACCAGTGTTATCTCCCAGTAGAGAAGGTGGGCTCAGGAATGGACATGAGAAGACTGAGGAACGGAGAGGCATCCCTTTACACGAGGGGACAGCTCCCTATGCCCCACACCCTGCCGTGAGCTGTCACCTGTATATGATGATGTTCATATAGCAGCTGTCTCTCTGGAAGCAGGGGCTCAGCAGGATTTCGTCACCTCGGGTGAAGCGCACCTCCACAGGGTAGTGGGCTACCACGTTGGGGTGGGCCTCCAGCATGGCCTTCAGCTCCAGGAGAGCCTCCTTGGTCTTCTCCCTGCCCTCAGCCCGGCAGAGACCTTGGAGTAAGAAGAGGCTACCCAATCCCCCTCCCAGGGGATCTCAGCACAGGGTGCTCATGGCAATGGGGACTTCTCGCTCCAGAGGGACCCCTTTTCCATGGCAGGCCTCAGGGAGTACACTACCTGGGGATCGCCCAGTCTTGGACGTGCTGCTTGAAGCGACATTCGTAGGTGAAGATCTTGTGGCTGAGGTTGCTGCTCTCCTTCTTGTGGTTGAACAACAGCCAGAAGAAGAAGCGGTTGATCCAGCCCACGAGGCATGGCAGGTAGGTGCTGCAGGCAGGCAGGGGACAGGGCCAGCAATTAATGTGTATCAGCTGTGGGCTGAGTTCTTTTCACACCAGGCCCTCACTCCTATTCTCCTAGTGGCTTTGTTTTATCCGGGCATGGCCTGTATGGTGTTGGTCTGGGTAGGGACAGAGGCCACTTTTTACCTCACCTCTTTCCTACCACCAGCCCTTAAAGACAGTGATGGTTGCCAGGTGGTGGTGGTATACGCCTTTAATCCTAGCACTCAAGAGGCAGAGACAGGCAGATCTCCGTGAGCTTGAGGCCAGCCTGGTCTACAGAGCGAGCTTCAGACAGGCTCCAAAGCTACAGAGAAACCCATCTTGAATAAACAAAAGCAAGAAAACAAAAAGACTGTGTGTAGTGTCTTGTCTCTTTCCACCACACAGTAACAAATGTCCGTGTCTCAAAGCTAAGGCAAGACAGAGCAGAGGCACTGCTCAAGTAGACTCAGCCACCTCTTCCTCCCATCTCATATTCCTCCTGCCTTTCCTGGCCTACTGGCTTACAGCCCAGAGGGTGCCTTATTCTCTTTCAAATACTTGTAATGATTTTCATTGCCCTTAGAAGGAACCAAGTCTTCCAGGTGATTCCAATGTGCTGTGCGGCCAGGGCTGAAACCATGGCCCTGGACCCAGGAGGCTGGCCAGTTTTCAGTTGTAAAGGTGGGGCCTCTTCTGAGAAGATGGGACAGAGGCCCCCTGGCATTCCTACCTGATCCAGAGCAAGAACTCCAATAGGTAGAATCCGATGGCATAGTCCCAAAACCAGTTAGATGCAGAGGAGGGAGCCTGGGAGGAATAAAATATTATGAGTAGGCACCAGGGACTCAACTTCCTTCTAACTTGTTTATGATGATGTCCCATTAGAAGACTGTTGCAGAATATTTTAAGATGTGTTACATTCATTTATGCAGCAAAATATTTGTTTCATAAGACAAATACACCATCTGCCCCTCCCCTTGAGAGCCTATGATCCAGGTGTTCATCAGCTATCCTTTACAAAGCCTACACTGTCCCCTCCACACAGTAGGATTTGGGATACCACTGACATTTTTTTTTTTAAATTATGGTGTTCTAAACTTTGTGTGTGTTTACATATGCACCTATGCACATGTGGAGGCCAAAGGTCAATACTGAACATCTTTAGTCTTTCCATCTTAATTTTTTAGACAGTCTCACACTGAACCTAGAGCTTGCCAAGTAGCTAGACTGACTGGCCAGGGAGACCCAGGATTTCTCCTGTCTCCACTTCCCTAGAGCTGGAATAACAGCTGTGTGCTACCACCCCCAGCCGCTTTATATTTATATTTTTCTGGATGTTAGGGATCAAATATGGGTCCTCATGCTTGCATGGCAAACACTTTGTCAACCAAGCCAACACCTTAGCTGGTAAGTAATGACTTCGTTTGTTGTGGAATATAATATTACTTTAACTATGTTAGGATGTCTTACACTTGTTTATGTTGCAGAATATTACTGTAACTATATAAAGATGTGCTGCACTTGTTTATGTTGCAGAATATTACTTTAACTATATAAAATGTGTTACATTTGTTTATGCTGCATTTGTTTAATAATGTAAACATGTGTTTCTGTTTTACCTAGCCTGCCTAAGACACCTGGTGGTTCTAATAAAAAGCTGAACAGCCAATATCTAGGCAGTGATAGAGGGATAGGTGAGGCTGGCTGGCAGAGATAATAATAAGTAGAAGCAGGAAGCTAGGCTTCAGTGGAAAAGGAGAGAATAAGGGAGAAAGAGAGCAAGTGGCTCAGACAAGAAGTAGGACATACAAAATGAAAGAAAGGTAAACAGGTGAGGCAAAAGGCAGATGGAGAGAAACAGGGTACGTTAATACAGCTAGTTGGACAAGCATAAGAATAAAGCTGAGCATTCATAATTAATAAGTCTCTGAATCATGATTTAGGAGCTGGTTGGTGGCCCAAAAGAAAGCCTGCTACATTTATTTCCTTCTGCTAAGAAGCCCCTTATTTGCAAGGCTGAGTACAGGAGACAGAATTTTGTCTTTTCAGCTGAAGTGGAGTTGTCACAGGACTACATGAAGGATTCTGGTACAGTACAACTGTCTGACACTCAAATCCATCCTACCTGCTCCCACATGTACTTCTTTCCCCCCACACCTAGGTTTTCCCTTTGACACACTGGACCCCAACTTAAGCCACCTTCCTTCCCACCTTCACTTATGTCTTTTCCTCTCTTCACATTCAGTGACAATCCCATTTCCCTGGCCATAGGGACAAAGGTCAACTACTCTGGGATGAAGGGTGTGCAGGCTGTGGGTGTGTGAAGATGGAGAGTGTATATGCTAATTGACCAGAAGCGCCCTGCTCCAGGATGCTGGGTACAGTTGGACCTGCACTGCAGTTACCTTATCGGTGTGGTCTTGGTAGATGACATTGACATTCTCACTGTGAGGAAACCAGTGGAAGCGGAAGTATTCTGACTTCTTCATGTGGCTGTCCAGGTTGTCCAGGACCTGGCACAAGAAGGAAGTAGGATAGATGATCTTGACTGTCAACTTGACTTGATTGAGAAACACATAGATTAGTGAAGTCCATCTGGATGAATGTGTGAATGTCTCCAGAGATAATTAGACCATGCAGGCTCTGACCAATCAATGAGTCAGGCTCTTTTCTACTCTCTAGTTTTTTGAGACAGGGTTTCTCTGTGTTAACAGTCCTTCTTGGCTGTCCTATAATTTGCCTTGTAGACAAGGCTGGCCTCAAACTCAGAGTTCTGCCTGCCTCTGCCTCCTTTGTCCTGGGATAAGTGTGTGAGCTGCTGCCACCACCATCTAGCTAAGCCAAGCTCTTGATGAACTAATAATATGAAGGCATTGTGGGAAGGCAAGGGTCAGAGGTAGGGCATAACTCTGGTCCCTCTCTGTACCCTCTTCCTCTGCTTCCTGTTGTGCTCTCCCTGCTGTGATGGGACTGTGAGCTCAAAGTAACCCTTCTTCCTTTAATATGTGTCTGACACACATTCTTGACCATTATGCAAAAGAAACTAATCCAGGGAAAGGATGTTAGTCACAGGAAGAAGTCAGTAAAGCTGAGTCAAGGCCCAGGTGTGTTTTAGTTTATTTTGAGTAGAAGAACATACTAAAATTGTCTTAATATTACCAAACAACTTGGTATAGGTCTTAAAATATGCTGGGTGCTGGGTGTTGGGCTGGAGCCATGGCTCAGCAATTAAGAGCACTGGCTGCTCTTCTAGGGGTCCGGTGTTCAATTCCCAGTGACCGCATGGTAGCTCATAACCCTCTATAATGAGGTCTGGTGCCCTCTTTTGGCCTGCAGACATACATGCAAGCAGAACACTATACATAATAGATAAATAAATCTTCAAAAAGAAAGCAAGCAGGTTTCCATTATTTTTTTTTTTAAATATGCTGGGTGTCAAAGTCGCTCACACACATATTGACTTCCCCAAGTTGTTTAGAGGTGATAAGCTACATCTTATCCTACCTTAAGGAATTATTAGTGGCATGTATAAACTGGGGCCAATGTGAGTAGCAAATGAGATTGTTATGAAGATTAAATGAGCTAATATAGCAGAAAGTACTTAAAACAGTACCGGACACAAGGGAGTCCCTTGATAGGCCTCAACCTGCATCTGGTACTACATCTTTTATGCTGATTGCCATCTCTGTCATTACCATCTTTCTCACCATCACTACCATCATTATCTTTAACTTCATTACCATCACCATCTCCTCCATCACCATCATCATCATCACCATCATCATCACCATCATCTTTGTCTTCATCATTGCCATCACTACCATCCTCATATCTGTCACCATCATTTTCATCATCTCTTGTCTCTGACACACAGTAGATCCTAATACCACTCATTATGGTCTACTTGGAGATACTATCACAGCATGAATAACATCTCCATGGGGCCCACCAGGCAGGTGCAGGACAAATTTAGAACCCAGAGTATAGATATGTTTTGACTATGGGTTGAAGAAGAGTTGTGGTCTTGGAACGCATTGTGTGGATTGAACTCTAGCATCCCAGCAGCAAATGTAATGACACGATTTTCTAGGCTCTGGATCTTGAGAGGCTTGTCCACTTATCTTTCCTTAAGAGTGGCTCTACGATTCACAGGCAACAGTGACTTTTATGACACTGTGGGTGTGACTGCTGAATGGAACTGTGCCAGGCCCTACCCATCACAAAGAGAGCCCTTTCCCATCCAGGTTTACAAGCTTTGTTCATATGTATGTGTATATTTGTGCTTCCATGTGATCATGCATATGTGAGAGTACATTATACATGCAATTATACGTGTGTATGTGTGTGTGTGTGTGTTGTGTGCATGTGTACATGTAGGCTTATATGCATGTCGGCATGGGGGAGGCAGCCTAAGATGAAACTCTAATAGACCCAAGATTTGTCTGTAATTGATTTTAATGCTGCTGAATCCTTAGGTCAAAGGAAACAAGGCAAGCAGGTGTTGGGAGACGTCCATTCACCCAGCTCTGATACAGTAATGGACACATGGGGGCTGATGCTCATCCTCTACAAGGGATGAGCCCTTTATCTGTTGATCAAAAGCTCCAGATTAAGCATCAGTACATTCTAGCTGGACTTGGAGGCAGGAAAAGATTCAATAATGCAGCATGCCAGATTACAACCTCTTTCTGATGGAACATGGTCCTAGCTGCCCATCCCTTCCTGGTCTATGATGGTCCTTCTCTCCTTAGCTTGTAAGGCCCCTCTGCAGCTGTCCTCGTGGAGGTCAGCAATGGCCTCCTGGAATTGATTGACCTGGTTATTGATCTGATCCCCTAAAGCATTCTGTGAACACACATTATCTGTTGCTTTGGGAACCCCACCCTCTCCTCATCATCTTCATTCCTGTCTAGCTAACCCTTCTGCATGCTCTCATCAGCCAAATGTCCTGTCTTCAAAGGCCCCTTTCTTTCACAAAAGCCCACTTTTGGGGGATGATGGACCTTCTCATTGATCAATCAATTTCCTAGGGGGATGAAGCTCTCTACCACTGGCTGAACTGTGTCTAAAAGATTCCTGCACCGAATCCCTAACATCTTCTCCTTAGAATATGACCATGTTTAGAGACTGCGTCCAGATCTAAGCCTGTGATGCCTTCCATGGTAAGGGAGTCCTAGAATATCTTCCATAGCACAGGAGGGAGTTAATGCCCTTAAGAACAGCCAGTCTTCATTCTCCTGGGGTGGCTCTCCATCCACCCAAACCCCTTCCACAGCCACGTGTCAGTAACGCCTGAGGTTCTTCTGAGCCTTAAAACCCATCAGGGTTCTGACCACAGTCTCTTGGGCCAAGAAAGAAAAGGGAGACCCCCCCCTTCCACCTCCTTGAGGGCACCAAAGGTGCATGGGAACTGTCTGGGGGCTGGAGCCCTGGTCAGGACCTCCACCTGTTTTCTGAGGCTGGGCAGCAAAGAACAAAAGACTAGTAAGTACCTCCTTGAGGGTCGAAGGAAAGGATGTCTCCTGCAGGTGGAACTGTGGCACGCACTGCAGCGTCACGGTGAGGATGACGCCCAGACAGCCCAAGTGCACTCGTGCAGCCTGGAACACATCTGCATTGCTTGACTCAGAGCATTCCAGAACTGTCCCATCAGCCGTCATCAGGGTCAGGGCCACCACCTGGCAGTGGGAGAGGTGTCACACTTAATAATATCCCACTCACAATCATCACCCCACTTTCTGGCTTGTCCTTACAACAGAGGTCAGGTAGCTCCTCCTCCCAGGGGCTACCATGGTCAGCCACACAACTTCCTAGCCAGGTCTATTAATATGAGAGGGCATTCTGGGAACTGGGGGAGAAATGGGTGAGGAAAGCTGCATCTGCTGTCGGTGCTCAGTTCTCAGCAGAGTGGAGGCCATCATCAGGCGATAACTTCATGTGGCCCTGATGGTTTGGCTTGTCCTCCATCATTCTGGGGCCTCAGTCAAGCAGCAGCTTGCTAGCTTCTGCAGCCTAGAGATGCTCTGGGGACACAGGCCCCCGGCAGAGGTGCTTGACAAGGCCAAGATGAACATACATGTGCCCTGAGATGGGATAGTGGATTGGGATTCCAACAGCCTTGCCCAGCCACGTGGATGCTTCTTCTTCAATAGAGGATTCTTTCTCCTGAGGAAATACATCTCCTACTTAGCCTCACCTCACCAGGAAGTTTGGTTTCTGTGTTTGGGGCATTTGATTGCAAACTGATGGAGGTCCCCAAGGTCTCCACTTCCAAAAGGGCTCTCTCTCTCTCTCTCAAGGTTATTGAGGTCCCTCTCTGCACTCTGTTACCTGCTAATTTGGATGGAAATTGCTTCTGATGTGTGCAGTTGGTGGCTGGTTGCTCAGGGAGAGGACAGCCACAGCTGAACTAATCCTGATTAACAGTGACCAGAGAGCAGAAAGGAGGAACTGACAGAAACGGGACACTGAGGCCAGCTGTGATGGGAGGGGGCATCTCGGTATCTGTTACAGAAGCTGGACACTGTTGAAGGTCCAGAGCCTTGAAAATAGTGTGCCTGTGAGATGCTCCATAGGCATCTAAAGGCCTGCAAAGGGTGGGGCTTTGCATTAACTACTGTGACCTCGACTGATGATAGTCGTAACTTCCTAGGAAGGTAGGAAGGTCAAGTATGAAGCCTGTGAACAACCTGAGGTAAGCTGAGGAGATGCGAGAGCTGTCCACGCCTTCTCCTTGCTGCTGTAGTTTTGCTTGAATCTAAAATGTTCCCCAAAGTTACATGTGTTTAAGTCTTGGTTGCCAACTGATGGGTCTAGGGGAAGCCATTGACTCACGACAGATCTAACCTCAGTGATCTAAGGACTGACTCATGTGATGGAGGTTGTGAAGAATCAAGAGTTGGGGGCTAACTGGAAGAAACACACTACTGCGGGGTGTGCCCTGGAAGGACCTCTCCTGTCTCTGGCCCCTTCTTTTGCTGCCTCCTGTTCTGGCTGCTGTGTGGTAGCTAATTCTCCTGGGCCATGCCTTTTCTCCAAAACCATTGAGCAAAAACATACTTCTTAAAGCTGGTTTTCCTCAGACCAGTTATAGTACCAAAAGATGACCAATATAGTTGCCCACAGCCTGACTGTAACACAGAACAAGCCCTCCCCTTTGATTCCAGGCCATCTTAGTGGGGTGTCCAAAGAGAAGTAATCAATGAATCCTATGTGCATTTTTTAGTGACCAGTTGAAGTTAATTTTATACCTTGATGATCAGTGTGTAGCAGCTGACACTGACCATCTTAACATCAGTCCTAGATAGTGAGAAGAACTGGACTCCTATCTTGGGAGCCCTGCTTATATCCCCAGTTACCACTGGGCCCCTTGGGCAGTAAGCCCAGCTTTGAGATGACAATGGCCGTGGAGGATTCCAAGTTGACAGTGTAGAAAGTTGAAGGTGTTTGGCTTCAGAAAGGCTGTTCCTGAGGCAGGTACTTCTGAATTGCTACCTCATGACCATCACCTCTCCCTGTGTGTTGGGCTATCTTCATTTTACCGGAGGATTTTGACAGCAATGCACCCAGAAGCTAGGGACCCCCTCCCAGTGTGCATAGGGAGGGAGTGATGGATTAAAACCTGGGTTTTTGTTGTTTGTTTTGTTTGTTTGTTTTTTGTTTTTAATGAAGAACAGGCAGACTCTGACACAGGTTACCCATATGCCTTCCCCAGATCCTACCTCCACTGCTACCCTGGGGTAGTCCCAATCCCTAGCCCGGCTCCTGGTTATAACTTCCAGTGGAATTGGTACCCCTTGTCCTGTGCTGCCTATGAGGATGCAGGAGTGGGGATGAGAGTGTCCCTTGGGATGTCTAAAGCATTGACAAGCCTGGAGCTCCTTCAGGCCTGGTAAGGTTTAAGGAAGGACATTGTGTTTCTCAGGGCACTGTCAAGTGTCTCAAGCCTGTGCAGAGCTGGACCTAACCTGCCATGGACACAGGAGACTCACCTGGGTGGCCAGGATGCCATGCTTGATCCCTGTGTTATGTGTTCCAGACCCAATGACACCAGCAACCGTCACATCGGACACTGCTCCTAGACTGAGCTCCCCAGGTAGAACAAGAGGGACAGAGATCAGTTAGACTCTTCAGGACAATGGGAGCCCCAGATGAATCACATGCTCTGGGATTGAAGACCCTCCCTTTTTTTCGAGACAGGGTTTCTCTGTATTGCTTTGGAGCCTGTCCTAGAACTCACTCTGTAGACCAGGCTGGCCTCAAGTTCAGAGATCCGCCTGCCTCTGAGTGCTGGGATTAAAGGAGAGTGCCATCACTGCCTGGCTGAAGCCCCTCTTTATGCCTGAGAATCCCCTCTTCCCCTCTGATGGCCTAACTTGTGGTCAGCTCATCTCTCTGGGCCTCAGTTCTCTGATCTCCATGACCAGCGGATGGGTGGTTTGCAGCGAGGCCTACCTGTGTAGCCTTTGAGGCCTGCAGCCTAGCAGGCCCAAAGTTTTCCTCTAACTGCCAAAGGCACCCTGAGTTGGAAAGGCAAACCTGAGTTGGAAAATACACCACAAGAAGTGTGACTGTCTTACTGACAGATCCTTGTGTGGGTCCCAGAGCAAAGAGAGGAGAGGTAGCCCTGGCCCACTCTGGCCAGAGGAGGGACTCTTACTTGGACATGGCCAGGCCATGCTTGTCCAGCTGTGGGTGGAGGTCCTTCAGGAGGATCCCGGCTTCTACTGTTACCTGTTTCTTCTCCTTGTCCACCTGCAAAGGCCAGCATAGGCTGAGAGGAGCTAGGTCACACACAGGCCTTTGTTCGGGAACCCTCTGGAAAGTGAGCATGGCTATCCTGGCCTGTGGTCAGCTTGAACACTTTTCTATGTAAAAGGTGGTAGGTACTGAGCCCAAGAATGTTGGAACACTGGGTGAAAATTTGTTCTTTTGAAACAGAGTCTTGACTAGGTAACCAAAGCTCGCCTCAAATGTGCAATCCTCTTGCTTCCACCTTCCAAGTGGAGGGGTTACGGATGCCTCAGTTCCTTGGTGCTCACCAAGTCAGCTCTTTATTTAGTATTGTAAACGGGACCCACTCCTTTGCACACGATGGGCTAACACTCTGCAGAGCCTCACTTCTAGCCCTTTTGGGATGCTCTATGCAACAGCCCTTTTCCCAGGCAAAGGAGATGAGAGCCAGAGAAGTGAAGAGTGTGCCCAGGGACACTTGGGCTAGGGTGGGGACTAGGCCACACCCATGCTCCTCACCTTGTCCACCCCGTTACGGCAGTGCCTGGCTGTGCTATGTGGAGGACCAAGTCTCAGGCTACTCCCATCCTGAAGACCTGAGCAATGGCTAAGCACTGGGAAGGGAAGAGAAATGGCTAAACACAACGTTCTGCCCGGTGTCTGCATTGGCCCTGTCAGGGTGAGAGCCTGAGATCCAGCAGCAGCACAGGGCTATACCAAGGTCTAAGGTCATGCAAACAGAAAAGTCGGTGACAGAGCTGGGCGAGAGTCCACATCTGCCCAACTACAAGTACTCTCTCGTCCAGCTACCAAGAGCACAGAGCTCGGAAAATCAATTGCTGAAGCCCAGTCCTCACTAATTGGCAATCAGAACTAATTACTGCCACGACTGATGTTTGCTAAGAGAAAAAACCTGTCAATGTGAGCAAATACCGGCAGAGGCGAGAAGTCTAGGTCATTACTAGCTGGCTGCAGGGAGGGTGGAGCATTCTGTGGAATTCAGCTGGGAGACCAGCCCTGGCAGGTAAGGACTATGGTCCTAAGCCCACATTCCTGGGATCCCAAGTCCCCTGTGGGCAAGTGGATGCTGGCTGAACTGCAGACAGTACTCCAATAGAAAGCTGGTGGCCGTGCTGAGTCTGGGTCCAGCTATGTTTGCTGTTGTTTGCTGTGTGACCACTGGCAAATCACAGATCTTCACTTCTTTGTAAGCCTAGTTCAATGTCACTTGGGATTCTTCCGGATTAGTTAGTCACTGTGAGTCTACTCTTTGAGAGTCTGTTTCTCCACACTTCTTTGAATGAAGTGGAATGAAAGCTATAGGGGACATCTTCTCTGTGACTACAAATGGCCAGACAGACTTGACAAGTGGCCCGAGCAAGCCCAGGGACAGTCACTTAGGGGGAGGCCAGGGCTGAGGGTGTCACTCTGATGACACAGAGCAGGAAGAGGCTGAGGATTAGATAAAGACTGGGAGATTTCATACACAGGCTCTGGCTATTCATCTGAGGACCAAGCAGGGAGAGGAGCCCAGGGCCCCAGTACCTGAAGGACCCGGTTCATCTTGCCCATGTGGATCATGAAGCCATCAGTGCAGGCGATGTCTGAAGGGGAGTGGCCACCCCCTACCACCTTCACTCTCTTGTTCTGCTGCCGAGCCAGGGTCAGCACCTGTGGGGACAATGCCAGTCAGGACCAGCTCAGAGAGGAACCAGGGGCCCTTCAGGGCTGGGTGTAGACTACAGGGGGTGAGCAGCTGTTGCAGGGGGAACCTTCGGCATTAGTGGACCCTGCCTAGCTCCAGAGAGCCAGACAGATGGACTGTGACATCAGCTGGGCCAGAGAAGCACAGTCCTTCTGGTCTGTGGCTCTTGTTCCCCCTACAGCAGCTCCAGGGGTTCCTTCTGTTTTGATTCTACATAAGATTTTGCTATGTGGTCCAAGCCTGTCCTCTAGTTTATGATCTTCCTGCCCTCCCCAATGGTGGAATTACATACAGGGCCACCCTATGGACCAGTTTGAGGAACCCTCCTTTTTGAGACCTATGTAGCCCAGGCTGGCCTCAAACTCACTGTGCACCAAAGCTGGCCTTGAACTCCTGATCTTCCTGCCTCCTCAGTACTGGGACCATCGCATGTATCACCAGGCTGCTATGTGCAGCACTGAGGGTGGAACCCAGGGGTCTGTGCATGATACACAAGCTCTCTATCAGCTGAGGTAGATCTCCAACCAACCCCAGCTTAAAGCTTTTAAAAGACAAATCCCACTGCAGTCCTCAACAACAAAAAACTTCTGAAGATATTCTAGTGACAGGATAGGACCCAACTGCCTCAGTGTGGCTTCAAGGACCCTTAGTCTACCCCCACACTTCAGTAAAGGCCCCTAGAGAATGGTGACTACAGCTGACTGCAGCCTCTCCCAGGGCTGGCACCAGTAGACAGTGTCTGGTCCCAAGGCTGCTTTAGTGAATCGGCTCCCTTTCTCCTCGTGCCTGTACTCAAACACATTCATCCAGGTCCCTGGGAACCCACATTTTACAAGTTGTATTTATCACAAAGCCTTCACTGGCAATTTGGAAACTGACTGAGAAATGCTGGCTGTCCCTCCCACGGTACATTTTGGGCTGAGGCTGAGCAAGACATTGTGTCACACCACAAGCCTGGAGCTGCTTAGTCACATACCTATTTTCATTTTCACTGGGTTTTGCTGGCCCTCCAAGGAAACACTACCTTTTACCCTTTAGTACCACAAGGTCATGTGGGCTAGCCCATCCCGGAAACCATCTTCTTGGGTGGCTATGCCAGGAGCACGCTGCTGGCTTCCTCCCTCATTCCCTAATTGCCCAAGCTCCATCAAAGCCACTTTGCTGCAGTTCCAGCTTCTCACCCACCCACTCCTGGTGCTTCTTCCTTGTCTCTTAGGGGACATACAGTTCTCAGTCCCCACATGAGTGTCCTCCAGCAACCCCGGTCCTTCTCAGAAAGTCATCTCATATGTGAGTGTAAATGTGAGTCTATGCATGTGTTTGTATGTGCACAAGCACTCAGACATATATGTACACATGCACAAGCCCATGTACATATATGTGCATAGATGTGTATATGTGTGTAGTATGTGCAGGCCTACACGAGCAAGTGCACAGCCTAAGTGCATGTATATGCATAAATGCACATTTGCCCAGGTATCTGTGCACAGACCTATTTGTGTGCATGTGCAGATGTATGTACAATTGTGTGCATTTGCGGTTACATGCAGAGGCCTATGTGCACACATGCACAAGTTCGCATGCAGGTATGTTCACAAGCATGCACAAATATGTGCACATGTGTGTGCATCCAAGTGTGTACTTGGAGTTCATTGCAGAACTCCCTTGGCACACTGCTAGGCAGGCTTGGGGTAGGCATGGCAAATGACAACAGGCTGATGGGCAGACTTGGGGCTTGGGAAAGCAGAAAGAGGAGCTTTGTGTTTACCAACCAGGCCAGCAGTTAGGGACTGAGGTAGACTTGGGTCAGGAAGCCCCACCTGTGCCTGTGTTCTAGGGCCAGGGCTGTGGCTGCAGGCTGGGCAGCCCATGTGGTGTTGATGAACCCACCTCTCTGACTTCCTCCACCGATGTGGGCTGGTAGTACATCTCTGGACAGCAGCCATAGGTCTTTGCCCAGTTTTGGAACTGGACCCCTTTATACCCATGAACCTGTAGCAGGAAGAAAGCCAGGTCTCAGTGGGTGAGCAGCCACTCTGTCCTAACTGTAAGCTGTCAAATCACCAACCCCACACCCCACCACAAAAAGGGGAGGACATGGCCACACCGGAGTCCCAACTCTCTTTGGAGTCCTCTGTTCTTAGGTCAAGGCCACTTCGGATGATCAAAGGGATGGCGGCTGCTCTGAAGCTGGCAGCCCACACAAGGCTTCCTGATGTTACCTTGTGATCCCTTCTGATCAGACAGATGGGAATTCTGCCCATTGAGGCCAAGGGGATGGAATGGGTCAAACAAGGATGGAGTTTAAATAAACCTGGAGCAGGTCGATCCCTGCTCCAGGCACATTGTTGACGGCCTAGCAGATAGTAGATAAGAGTGTGGCAGCCCAGTAGGACTGTAGCCCAAAAGGCTGGCAAAGGTGGCCCCGGAGGCAAGAGCTGGGGTCTGGCTTCCCTAGCAGGAAGGGGTGTGTCTCAGGGGCTAAATGGCAATATCTTTTAGCCTCCAGCCTGGAATTCTCTTTGTTGCACACCACTGTAATAGACAGACAGGCAGAGCCTATGTATCACATTTTATTAGATTTTTACAATAACGTCACCAAATAAAGGATATTAATCCTCTTTCAGCTGCCAAAAATCAAGGCTCAGAGAGGTAAAGGGTCTTCCTCAAACTTGCAGAGGCCCAATGAAGGTGTTACGAGCCCAGCCCAGACGGCCTGTTCTCATACCTCTTTTAACACCAACAGTTCCCCAAGTGCCCTTGAAGGGTCCCCATGACCCCTCCCATGGCCCCAGTCTTGGCCGAACTTTGCACTCCCTCATCTGGCTCACAGCTGGCCTAATCTACCGGCTGCATCACGGGTCCCCTACCATTCCTACCATGGTTCCAGTGCTCCACGGTGCTAGTCGAACAAAGATGTAGGCAATAGGTACAGTGGTCAGGCAACTTCAGCTCTGGGTTACCTCAGGCAAAATGGGACTGGATAGATAGATGTTTAGCCACTCATATCAAGGCAGGGAAAACAGTGCTGAAGAGGCTCCTCCCCCTGCAAGATCCAGGCAATCCCTGTAAATAACAGCTGGGCCCCGCCCCCCTGCCTGGGTGCACCCCAGGAAGGGGGAAAGATGGACAATCAACAGCAGCTTGCTCCTAAAACCCCCTGCCTGAGCTCTGAACCCAGACTTGGAGGTTCGGAGCCAAAGGACACCAGCCCTGCTCCCAGGCTCAGAACAAGGCTGGCTGCCTAGGGGGTTGGCTTTGACACAGTAAGCTTCATGGGCCCTTCAAAACTAGGTCCCTATGCAGCCCTGGTACTTAGTCCCCCAACCAGCCTCCTACTTCCACCCTTACCTATGGTGGTTGTGAGAGGCAATTGCTGAGTAACAGTCTAGTGCCATTCATAATCAGTAACTGGTATCTTACTGAAGCAAACGTGGCAGTTTTGGTTAAAACTCACAGGATGAACCTGACACCTGCCTTCATTGTGTCTCTCCTGTACTGAAGACATGGAGCGTTTTTTTTTTTGGTTGGTTTTTATTTTTTGAGACAGGGTTTCTGTGTGGCTGTTCTAGAGCTCACTATGTACACCAGGCTAGCCTTGAACTTGGAGATCCTGTCTTCGGTGACAGGATTAAAGGCAGTGCATCACCACGCCCAGCCACCTTGGATTCTAAGAACAGCTACACCTCACAGTACAGACCACCCTCCAAATTAGGACAGTTATCCAGGAAGGTGAGGCTGTGTCCTGGAGCCCAAGGACTCATGTCTTGAGAACTAAATGCTCTTGTGTGGAGGAGGGCAGAGGCCATGTGCACACATAAAGCAAGGAAAAGTTAACACGAATGAGGTGCATACCTGCTCTTTCTGGAAGGCTAGCAATGATGTCCTTTTCTACTCTAGTGACTTTGCTGCCTGATGAGACAGGCTCTACAGTATCTCTAACATTCCTGGTTTTATTTACCCAAGACCTTTCCCCCTAAATCTTGAACATTGCTTTTAGACCATAAAACCTAATCTCATGAGCCTCAGGGCCTATGTTATCTTAGGGCTAGGTCAATCCTGACTGCCACAGGCTTGTTTACCTCAGTCATGCTACCTAGACCCTTATCCTGCTCATTGATTCTCGGTCCACAAGAAACCATCATACAGACGAAGCCATGTGTACTTTGCAAAGAGCTTCAATGTAAACACATCTTCAATAGCTGTGAACTTGGGACTGAGTTAATTGTTATCTGGTTACTGTTTTTCCAAAATTGTGCTGTGCTTAAGTGAGGCTAAAGTGAAACGGTTGGGGCAGACGCAAGGAGTCCTGGGCCACTGCTGGTTACCATAAAATCGGCTCAAATGTCTTTTCCCTGCCTGCTGTAAAGCCTACAGGGGAAATCACCATAGCGGGCACCATAGACACCCAACCCTGAGAGAAGGTAAGGAAAGTTTCCTTCAAATAGAAACTAGGAGCTTTAGGGAACTCGGTCCTCTCACCCAAGGAATGGAGACTGTGAGTGGAAGCTAACATGGGTTCCTCAGTCCTTTGAGACAAAGCCTTTTGTGCAGTTATTGAGATAGTTGTTAAGATCCAAAGGAGCAAAATATTCAGAACTACAACTCTTCAACATTATAAGGATAACCCAAAGGGAAGATAAAAGTCCCTTTTAGTTTTTCTACAAGCTGGAGTATAGTAATGTATTGCTTGGAACCTCTCAGGGGGAGAAAAAAAAGGGAGAGAAAATGTTCTGCCACCCATCTTGAAAGGTCTTGGCAGGGAGGACCAAAGGGACCCCGGTGGCTCAGGCTTCCCAGTGGTCACAGAGCCGTATTGGGTCTCTCGCCCTCCAGAGTGAACTGGCTATTTTTTTTTTTTTTTTTGGCTTCCAAGGTCTGGTGGAGCTAGTGAGTTCCAAGGAAGAAGAAATGACCTGTACCACCAAAACATGAATTCTTGCTTGGTGCAAAACTGAAGAGTTTTTATTGGAAGCTGGGTGGTGGTGGTGCATGCCTTTAATCCCAGCACTTGGGAGGCAGAGTCAGGCGGATCTCTAAGTTCCAGACCAGCCTGGTCTACAAAGGGAGTTCCAGGACAGCCTCCAAAACCACAGAGAAACCCTGTCTCCAAAAACAAAAACAAAACAAAACCAAACAAACAAAACGGTTTTGATGGGTTTGCTTGATTTTTGTTTAAATACTTTTGCCTTTTCCTCATAGTAGGAATAACTCAATATGGTCCCTTCATGAGAAAAAAAAAATGAAAACAAGCTCAACTTCTAGTACAGAAACCATTGAAATCCAGGGGATAAAGCACTAAGCCAATGATGTTTAACTCTCCAGAGGTATTAGCCATTCATTATATGGAATGTTCTCTCCTTCTGCTCATCTAACCAATGCTTAAATAAATGCTTAACTTTAATGGTAAGAGCAAAATTTAAAAGCGTGGGTCTCCATTGGGTATGTGCTTGTCTGTTTACCATTACTATAGGAGTTGGCTCTGCTCTTTAAGTTGCTTTCTGGAAAGTCTCAGTTAAATCCTACAACAAATGTAACAGCTAAAGCAGAGCAGGTTATTAATTCATTAAATAATGCAGTTGCTAAAGCAATAAACTCATAGAAGTAATTCCTTACTGGTAAAAAGAGCATTGTTTATTTCATGGACAATTAACTGCTAGGTGGAATTATCATGTTACTTGGGATCTATAGATAATAACTCAAAGTAATCCCTGTATTAGTCAGGGTTCTCTAGAATCACAGAACTTACAGAATGGACCTCTCTCTGTCTCTCTCCCCCACCCTCTCTCTGTATCACACACACACACACACACACACACACACACACACACACACACACACACACACACACACACACAAAGGAAATTATTGGAATGACTTACAGGCTGCAGTCCAACTAACCCAATAATGGCTGGCTGTGAATGGAAAGTCTCAGCCCCACAAAGCTAGAAGTCTCAGCTGGTCTCCTGTATATGCTGGGGAGCCGAAGAAGATCCAATGCCAAGAAAGAATGGATGTGCTGACAAGGTGAGGGCGAGCAGATGAAGAGCAACCCTTTCTTCTCCTTTGTCCTTATACAGGCCCAGCTGAAGGTGTGGCCTGGATAAAACGATGTGCCTTCTGGCCCCAAGGTCTGGCTTAAAGGCATGTCTCCTAATGAAGATCTGATCAGAGGTGTGTGTCTTCCAGCCTCAAGGCCCAAATCAAAGGCAGGCTGTCTTTTTACCTCTAGATCCAGATCACAGCCAGGTATCGGTGGCGTGGCGCACGCCTTTAGTCCCAGCACTTGGGAGGCAGAAGCAGACGGATCTCTGTGACTTTGAGACCAGCCTGGTATACAAGAGCTAGTTCCAGGACAGCCTCCAAAGCCACAGAGAAACCCTGTCTGGAAAAACAAACAAACAAACAAACAACTCTCCTGGAACTTACCCTGTAGACCAGGCTATCCTGGAACTCACAGAGATAGATCCACCTGCCTCTGTCTCCCAAGCCCTGGGGACTAAAGATGTGTTCCACCACTGCCCAGCCTCTCTTAAGATTTTTAAAGATATCCCATGGGTATTGCCTAAAATTACTTCTAAAAATTCTATAGCTCTAGGATTTTTCTTTTCTTTTTCTTTCTTTCTTTCCTTTTTTTTTTTTTTTTTTTTTTTTTTTTCCGAGACAGGGTTTCTCTGTAGCTTTGGAGCCTGTCCTAGAACTAGCTCTGTAGACCAGGCTGGACTTGAACTCACAAAGATCCACCTGCCTCTGCCTCCTGAGTGCTGGGATTAAAGGCATGCACCATCAACACCCAACGATTTAGGATTTTTCAATCTAAAAAGATTTCTTTTAATATTTTTGTAGGTGACTCTTTGAAAGGACAAGGAACATATGCATATACTCTATACACAAATACCGCATGTTCCACAAAATTGTACCCCTCCCACCTGATACAACTCAAAAGTCTAAGCTTGCTACAACCAACCTGTTTTTATTAGCTGTTTCTCAGCCGTGGGATAGTATAACTGACTCTGCTGTTCATTTAAATTTGGATGGTAGTTTATTGGACAGATTAGGGAGAACAGAGACTTTATTGATAGATTTGGATCCCCTGTTTGCACATCTTCACCCCAAATGGCTGCCCTGAAGGAAGATGGAGGCTCAACTTTAACTGACCTCAGACATGAAGGAGAGAGATGCTCTGAGAATGGAAACGGACCTAACTTGAGAGGAGAAGAATGTTGCAGAAGGATTGTGACTGTAGAAAGGGCATAGTGGAAGGAAACATTTGGAATGAGGGGTTTAAGGAGGGGTCCAGTTAACAGTCGGAATGGATGGGACTTGAATAGTTTAGAGATAGAGATGGAAAGGAAACAAAAGTGGAAAAAAGACTTAATGTGCTCCTTCAGCTCAGTTTCCTTGCCTAAATAAATAAATAAAGTCAATCTTACCGAAACATGACTAATTCTGAACCACTGGCACCTCTGTTTCCAGAGAACACCAGCAGGGAAAAACCTGCCTGGAAGGAAAGCCAGGAACAGCTGTGGCTGCTGTTAGTATATTTGTGAAATTTCTTAGTCCTAATGAACCCTTTGATTATTATTTATGTCTTCTTTTTAGACTAAGGAGACAATGGCAAGTCCCTAAAATGTTCTGGATTAGAATAGATTTTTGTATGATAAATTCCTAAGGTTATAAAGGTATTTTCAGGTTAACAAAAATTAACTTAGAGATGTATATCTAAAACTGTAAAATCCTAACCTTATAAAAAAAAAACCACTAAGTTGTTGTAAATTGTTAAAGATAATAAGAAATGCAAATTAATGGTCACCTTATAAATGATCAAATTCTTTAATGTGCTTAAAACTAAATTTGTAGTCATACTAAGTACAAATATGATTTTATTTAAAAAGTCAAGCTTTGGTTGCTGAGTCGGGGAGGAGTGGTGGCACACACCTTTAATCCCAGCACTTGGGAGGCAGAGGCAGGCAGGTCTCTCTGTGGGTTTGAGACCAGCCTGGTCTACAAGAGCTAGTTCCAGGACAGCCTCCAAAGCCACAGAGAAACCCTGTCTCAAAAAACAAAACAAAGCTTTGGATTATTGTGGACTTTTACATATGTCTTCAAGGTTCCCCAGGAAGATAGGCTTGGGATCCCTGAACACCAGGATCCTTACTCTAGCCTAAGGATCCCGGCCTGATGATTTCTGTTAAGTGAATTCAGACAAGATTCAGAGAACACAATGCAGAAGACAGGCAGAAATAACTAGAATTCTTGAGGGTGAAGCTGGGCAATGGCCAAGGAACCAGTACCTCTTAGAATGATGGATGATGGCCAAAGGCTGACACCAGATATCGATGTTTAATAAGGATCAGGAGAAACAAATAGGCCGAATAGATGTTTATTAAGGGGGAAATAACTCACAACATAGACAGATGAACACCAACAGGTTCCTGGTCCCAAGGACGCCTCGGATGTACTCCTGTCCCTGTGCTGCAAGCAAGAGAGCTCTCCGAGTCCCCTCCTCAGCCTTAATTCCCCCAGGTCACATCTGGCCCTGTCTCTACCCCCAATGGGCATGGTCTATGCCACAGGTGCGGACAAGGTGAATATCTCACTACAGATGATGGCCAAAAGCCATCATATTTAGGTAGTTGATACTATTTCTTAAGATTTCTGAGATAGATTTCCATTTGGACCAGCTCTTAAGGGCAGAGGCAATGGTGTACCTTTGTTATTTACTGTAAAGCCCTGGCTAGATAGGCATCTCATGACCTTTTAGGCAGTTCAGAATGTTATGTTAACACCCGGAACCAGAGAGATACTCATGCTCCATCCTTTGACCAGTTATCAAAGACCTACAGTTTTCCAAGCTGCTGCTAAGGAAGGGGGGTCCTGAGGATGGCTAGACAAATCTGGCCATTGGCCTACAGTGGGATGCTCCCTCCCCAACAGAATCCAGTCACATCAATGGTATAAATTTCTTTTATTGGAAAAGAGAACAAAAGGACATTGAAAGAAATAAAAATCAGCAAACTGTTGTACATTACTTAATTTGATGTGTGCTGTCCTCACTGTGTGATCGAGGGCCAAGGTTTATTGAATATTTCCTCCTGTAGGAGAGAACTCATTAAATAACTGCTGAGTCTTAATATTTTTCCAAATATTGACAAGAAAATCAGTGTCTATGGTCCAGAGTTCTCCAAAGGACTGGGGTCATGACCTCTCTTAGACTTGCTTACCCAGAAGAATGAACTCTTTCGTATCATGTGTGCTCTGTAATGGAACATGTCTCAGTGGAACAGCCATGCTCTCACCATGCAGATTTTGAAGGGAGATTAGTGCTTTGGGGTCTGCACGTAGCCCCTCCTGGCAGGAATGAGGCTATTCTAAAGAGAGACACTGCACTCCTTCCGCTCTTTGACAATCAGGCTATTGGAACAGTGGCTCCCAAGAAACTTGAATCCCCAGGGACTGAGGTTTAGGTGCCTGCCTGAGGAAGGCTTTCTTTCTCAGCATGCGTCCTGCCAGCTTGTCAGTCCACCTTTCTTGAAATAAGGTAATTACTCCATAAGGTCTGACATAGTTTTTCAAGTTGTGCTTTGCCCCTGGTGACTCCATTTTGTAAGTAACAGTTGGCTCCATTTTTGAGGATGGAAGATGGCTTCACCGTGATGGACATATAAGCAACACACTGAGTCCCTCGCTGAGCATCAGAGACTGATGACCCAACTCCTAAAAGCAAAAGGGCTGCTATCTTATACATTTATCCAATGGATTTGGACCTGACGAACACATGGGTGTATTAAAATCATATTAATAAGACCAAACCTGAGAACCTTTTGAACACACCTGACTAAGAAAGGGTACGGTCTTCCTGAACCCCGTAAAGCGGTTTACACCTAACACTGAAATGGTGACAAGCCCCATTGATACATCATCGGACCATCCAGTGCATGCATAAAGGGACCAACAGGCAGATAAACCACCAAACATGGCCCACTTGCATTTCTGCACAATCATTCACCTAGCCCCAGTACTGCCTGGTGCCTCCACAACTTCCAGTGCACATGGCTTTCACAGGTCAGCTCTGACCTTGCAGCCTGGCTCTATGACTCTGAGAATATTTCCTGTGCATCCCTATCAGTTTCTGCATCTCAGGCCTCTTTGAGACTCCTAGGGCTCTATTAGGGCCTCTTTAGCCTTCCATAGCCATAAATTAGAGTAAATACATGTGTATTTATAGATTTACTATGTAATTGTGCTCTGAGAGTAAGAAAACAGAAAGTTGCTGCCAACCAAATCGATGTTCCCTGTGAATTTATTGTTACCCACCATGTTTTGACATTGTGGAAAAACACTAACATATTTGTGTATACTTCTCGCATAGTGTGCTCATGACAACCTGATGAGAAAGCAGGCCCTGTAGTGAACAGGGCTACACTTTGACTAGGATAGCATATTAATGTGACTTCTTGCCTTTTTTCAAACCTAAACCCGTGACAGTGCCCAGAAAATCAACTTGGGAGGTTACTATACTTCTTTATTTGCTCTTTGCTACAGTGTAGCCATATTAAATAAATCCCATTCCCTTGTTTTTACTGTTACCTGTCTCTTTAATTGGCTTCTTGAGGACAAGAGTCCGGAGTATAGCTTATTGGGTCTGCCCAAACTCTGTCTTTGACCTCAACAACAATTCTGGCATCCTATGGTTATCACTTCCTTGCTGCACTCAGTAAACTCACCCTCTTACAGCATGATGTATGACTTCCAGCTGCAGGATCTCAGGCTGAGGTAGGAAGGAGGGTCCCTACAGTATCCCATGCCATTCAGGGTTGATTTCTATCAGAATCTAGGACACCAGACAATGATCACCAGCATGCATACCCCTTGAAGCCACTGAATTGTAATGAGCACACACGGAGTTTCCAAGAAATGCTCTTTCTGCAGATTGTTTCTGACTTTGAAATTCTGAGAGAGTTCCAAATATCCACACTGGGTGCCAACACGCTTCACCCTCCCGTGTTGCCAGCCTGCCAGCCCCGTCAGGGAAAAGGTGCATTTCTGGAAAAGGACTTGAATCCTAACCCAGTAACTTTAGGAACAAGGCTTTCAGTTTTAGTTTATTAAGAAATGCACTTACTGCTCTTGGGACTCAGGGCACAGCACTCCAAAGCATCATCCCTGGCAGGCTGAGTCTTCTGAATTGATGGACAGTGGACTGACTGCTCAGTTACAAAGGCGCTCACCTGCCTGCCTTCTTCCTAACCCCCTTACTGAGACACAAAAAACTATGATTCCCTTCTGTAAGCTTGACTTGGAGACCTTTTTCCCCCAAGGCTGGGATTACAAAAACATATCACCATGTCTGGCATTTTATGGAGGTACTGGGGATCAAATTCAGGTCTTTATGTTTCCAAGGCAAACACTTCACTTACTCAGCCATCTTCCTAGATTTGGTGGTTTTGGCCCTCTAAATATCCATTTAATGTTCACCGCTCTGTGTGACCTAGCATCCTCTTCCCCCCTCTCCCCTCCAGTTTCTATCGACCCAAAGACTAAAAATGTCATCAGATATCATCTGAAGCCTGGAACAGAAATTTCCTGTCTTGGCCATAACCATCTATCCAATTTTTATCACTGATGTATTTAGAAAGAGTCCTAATTTATTATTTTATTCAGTTACTATAAAAAACTTCACAAAACTCAGCTGAGCATGACAGTGCAGGCCTTTAATCCCAGTACTTCCGAGGTAGAGGCAGGTGAATCTCTAAGAGTTCCAGGCCATTCAAGGTCACATAGCCAGTTTGTGTCAAAACAAACAAACAAACAAACAAACAAGCAAGCAAGCAAACAAACAAACAAAAACCCCAAACAAAGCAACCCAAAACTAAAACATAACTGTAACCATTTGGAACTTGGTATTTGAGGTAACTTGAGTCTGTGTTCCCAGGCGAGGGTCTCTCATATTTAGCTTCTGAATAAATTATCTCTTATTCTCTTACAGGTGATAGTCATGTCTTTTTGTTGCCTTGACAATTCATAAAACAAACCTGCCACACTTTTCTCTGACTTCCCTTTGTTATAGATGCTCAAGCCATGTTCCTTATGGGGTGGGAGGTATTGAGAAAAATAACTATGTTCTTGGAAGGCAGGGGATTTTAAGGCAAGTATCTGTAGCTAATCCTGGGGCAGAGAGAGGACTCCTCATAGTGTTACACTATAAAAAATGCACCGGACAATCAGCTTAAAAAGAGGAAAGGTTAGTTCCAGCTCACAATTTTAAAGGTTGTAAGTCATGGCTCCTTCATAACCAATTGGTCTCTTTTTGCTTTGGGTCTGTGGTAAGTAACAACACAGGGTGTTGGAGGTAGGTTGCAGTTAAGGGTCCAGAGGACCTTCCCCTGGGATCCATATCTTAGTTTCCCACCACTTCCAAAGGGCACAAACTTAAAAACTAATACTTTAACACACATGTGGGAATGTAAGAGCAAGGTAAAGTAGAACTCCATCCTCAAAAAACGCTGCCTTGAGAAATTCCTTGTGTGGCACAAGGCTGATTCAGCTCTAGCCAAGGAGCCAGAAACAGTTCCAAGGAGCACCCAAACTGTGCCCACCCCAGACAAAGTGACTCCATCGGGGTAGTCAGGTAATAACTAATTTTAGTAAATAACATCTTCTCCATGCAACTGTCCTTGTGGGCAACCATTAGTGACAATTTTGAAATTCCCCTAGACCCTCACCAGTGAATCCAAAGTTTGCCTACTCTTACTCAATCCTAAATAGCCAAGGCAAGTACCACCCTGCTTGCATTTTTGTTTTTTGTTTTTTTCCTTTATAAACCCTTGCAATTGAGGCCAGGCAACCTATTCCTGCTGCCGCTGTCAGTTTGCTGGGCAGGGTCCCTGCTGAGGCTTGTAACTTAACAATAAATCTTGTGTGTTTGAATCAGTGAGTCGGCTCCTTGTTGGTCTTTTTGGGGTCTCCCAACTTGGCATAACAGGGACATTGGAGATGCAAACTACAGCCACATGCACAAGTTATGCAGTGACAATAGTTGAGCCCTTGGGCGAGGTCACATTATTTAGTGTTGTACCTTGTGCCTCTTGGGAAATCTGGATTGGTGCTGTGGGAGCTGGGAAGGAGTGGAGACATTGATCATTCTCCCCATGCTGAATTTGCAGTTGGATAGTTTTGAGGAAAGCCATGTTCACTTGTTAATTATGAGCCCACTCGTTTGTAAGATTCATTACAATGGAGAATCAATGGATGCCTTCTGCAAGGTGATGAATGCCAGGCAAGAAATAGCAAAGGGTGGCTGTAGGTCAGCAGTGATGGATGACAGCCCTGCCCTGCCTGTGAGTCGACCTCAGCCAGGATTCTTATTTATCCAGGGCTGACCTCACCCCAGAAGCAGCTGCCCTGGGTGAGTACAGGGGCACAGTTCAGTGTCTGGGGCCCTGCAGAGGCCTCCACAGAGTTCTTATCTCACTATGGTGCTGAGAAGAGTAAACAGATGTTAAGAGTAAACAGGCACTAAGACTCAGAGAGCCACAGGTAAATAGTTCTGTCCACTCACTTGAAAGTCCATCACGCGGACAGGGAGTGGGTGTGAAGGTAAGGGCCAGCGAGGAGAGGCTAAAAGGGCTTGTGCTCCTGGGTGTGTGCCAGCTGTGTTATCTGATTAAAGTTATCCAAGGGGAAGGCTGCAAGGCTGCATTTCACAATGGCCAGTGTCCTGACTGCTCCTTCTGTGCTCCTGAGCCCAGCATTAAAGATGGCCCTTAGAACCAACGCACATGGCTCAAGCCCCAGCTCTGACTCATGACCTTAGCTCTCCAAAGCCTGGGTTGATTCGTCATCTGTTACATGGGGTGTGTAAGGACCGAAAGGGCTTCTGAGTGTTTCTTATCATGGTTCACCTATTTATGATTAACATCAGGCATGAGATGTCATCATCATCATCTTTGTCACTGCTCTGAAAGTTGTCACACTGCATCATAATTGTCTACTTCTGGTCTGATGCCCTCATTACCCTGTATCTCATTTCCATTTTTATTCCCACTGCCAAAGCAGGGCAAAAGAAGGTACCCAGGAGAGGCTGGATGGCTGGGGCAGAGAATGAAAAGAAGGAAGAAATATGAGGTGAGGACTGCCAGGCAGGCCCCTGAATGACCACATGGCTTGGGATGTTTATTTTTCTGCCTGCACATACCCACCAGCTCAGCAGATTCACTTTTGAAATGAGCTGAGAAGTGAGCTTTGGCACAAAGCTCATAAGAACAAATCAGTTCTGCTATATCCAAAGCCATCTCTGGGGGATGGGGGAGGGGCAGGTGGAAGGATTCCAAGACTATTGGAGCTTTACCTCAAAGTGTT
Source organism: Cricetiscus sungorus (assembly GCA_030556225.1). Classification (NCBI taxonomy): domain Eukaryota; kingdom Metazoa; phylum Chordata; class Mammalia; order Rodentia; family Cricetidae; genus Cricetiscus; species Cricetiscus sungorus. Next base: position 12,279,525 of record JANBXA010000741.1, read on the forward strand.
CTCTGGTGTTGGAGGAATGAGAGTCCCTAAGACACAACTTCGGATGGACTCGTCAGGATGATGAGTGTCCTTTCCAACCACCCCTCTTCTTGCTCTCTTGTCAACCTGAAATTGCAGACCCCAGGAGGGAATGATTTGTCAAGTTTGTTGTGATAAAACACATCGACAAAAGCAGCTAAATGGATGGGGTTTTATTTGGTTCACAATTCCAGGTTACAGTTCATCTTTGCAGGGAAGTAAAGGCTGTAGGAACTTGAAGCAGGTAGTCAAGAACAGAGAGAACAAACATGCAGATTTTTCAGTGTTTGGCTGGACTTCTCCACTCCTATGCAGTCTAGAACTCAAACTCTAGGAATGGAGGTTTCTCTCCTGTCAGCCAGTTCCCGAATAAACACTCAGAAGCTTATATCAATTATAATTGGTCGATGGTTGAGGCATTTTGTTGAGAGCCGAGAAGTACCACGCCTTAAAGTGGAGCTGGCTTCTGCCTTACACCTTCCCGTTGGTGAAGGCTCTCTGGCGTCACGTGGCTCACTGGGGTGGTTAGCACAAGGGTATTTAAGCCTGTGCAGGGGTCCAGGCTCTCTCCCTCTCTCTCTCCCTCTCTCTCTCCCTCTCTCTCCCTCTCCCTCTCTCTCTCCCTCTCCCTCTCCCTCTCTCCCTCTCCCTCTCCCTCTCTCCCTCTCCCTCTCCCTCTCTCCCTCTCCCTCTCTCCCCCTCTCCCTCTCCCTCTCCCTCTCCCTCTCTCCCTCTCCCTCTCTCCCTCTCCCTCTCCTTCTCCCTCTCTCTTCTCTCCATTTCTCTCTCTTCTCTCTCTCTTCTCGTTCTCTCTCTCTCTCTCTCTCTCTCTCTCTCTCTCTCTCTCTCTCTCTCTCTCTCTCTCTCTCGGAGTCGCGTCCTTCCTTGCTGGCAGGGGTAGGCACGTACAGCATTTTACTGACTAGTTCTCACAATTAAATTAACCCATTTTTACTAATTTGTGTATCATCACGTGTCTGTGGCTTACAGGCAATGTTCTGGCATCTTACTCCTTCAGTGGCTACATGGTGTCTCCCGGACTCTGTCTTCTTTCTCTCCAAAGCTGTTTGGATTTTTCACCTAGCTATATTCTGCACTGCCATAGGTCAAAACAGCTTTATTTATCAACCAGTAAAAGGGGCATATATTTGCAGCATACAGAAGGAACTCCCACATCATCTCCACTTTTCTGTCTAGTTAAAAAGGAAGGTTTTGACTTTAACATAGTAAAATTACATATAACAAAACAGTTATCAAGCAAGAATTACAGTTACAATATTTAGTCTATTTGTATTTGGCAAAATTAAAGAAAATGCTCTATCATCTATCTTATCTTTGTGAGTCTAAAGTTTCATATCTAATTTATCTTTCATCTTAACTAAGGTAAACTCATTATAACCATCTAATCTTTAACTCAATCAAAGACCTCAGAAGAATACAATATTGCCTAAGTAAACTGGAAGTGCATTGTAAGTAACTTCCAATGTATGTAACCCACAATGGACATGTCCACTCACCTCTGTGATACTGCCTCTCTGGGGTTCCTCCAGCACAGCTGAGGGAATAGCGTCCAATGGAGGGCTTAGTATTTGCTTGCCATCATGACTCTCTGTTGTTCAGCCAGTCAGAGGGAGAGGCATGGAGAGTCAGGCTCAGAGTGGCTCTGAAAGGACCCATGGTGTCAGCTGCCACATGCCACTGAATTGACCAGACCATTTCCCAGGCAAAGCCTCTCAAGCTGAGATGTGTCAAGTGCCTCTGTCACAGTCTGGTCAATTATAGATGGCAACACTGGCTCTGAAAATGCCAGATTTCAAACTCATGCTATTTGATTCTTTTCTCCATAATTTAACTACACCAGTTGAAAAAATATGAAAATAAGATGCTAAAGATTTTTTCTATGAAGGTACAAAGATGAAATTAATGATAATGAAAGCCTGGTGACTACAGAAGAACGGAGAAGCACTTTAAAAATGTGTTCTTTGCTGTACATGCAATAAGAATAAATGACCCTCAGCAGAAGATCAGCAGTAAACCATGGTCCATTCCTGTCCTGAAATGCCAGGTGGCCTTTAGAAAGAACAAGAGCCATCAAATGAAAAAGCAATGCGAGCCAATTTGCATTATAGGCAAAGGGATACACATCCATGTCGGCACACACATTCAATTAAAAGCAAATTTGAGAAAATGCTGGAAAAAACATTATTGGCAGCTTGCTACGAAGAGCTCCTAGATGGGAAGGTACAACTTTCATCTTGTACTTTTTGAAGCTCAGTTCCTCTTTTCCTTCTCTCTCCCTCCCTTCCTTCTTTCCTAATGAAAAACAAACAAGTAAAAATCCTCTATAAAATAAGCCATAAGTTATGTCTGTAATATCCAGCTATCCCTGCAGGAGCTGTGTTACAGAGGTTAGGAAAGGTTTAACCTTCTTCCCTGACCATTGTCAACATTCTTTCCTACGTCGTTTCTCTATTCTTTAGTATCTGTCCTTGTGCCCTCCTGTGCCCATCTCTTGTGAGTTGCCTTGCCTCCCCCTAAGAGCTGCCTGCTATGACCCGAAGCTCCTCTATACCTTCATGGCTCCCATGGGTGGAGCCCCTCTTTGTTCTTCTTCGTCTCTTATTGCTACAGTGTTCTGTCTCTTAGCCTTCTAACCCTGGCTGTGGCAGAGTTCTTCTGTGACCCTTCATCCATTTTCCTTGAACTCTTTTCCTTTCTCAGAATTTTTCATAAAGCCTTGTTGTCTTACTGCAAATGGCTAGGCCTCATTAAGCCTTGATGGTCAAAGATGACACAATTCCAAATTCTCATAGACTGTAACGTCTGCATGGCATAAGCAAATGATCCCAGACTCTCGTATCTCTAAGGTTTTACAACTTCCCTCTCTTTAATCTTTTATCTCTATTTCTCTGTGCTCTGCTCTCAAAAATCTTTTAAGACAACTAATAAACAGTCTTTATCTCAGAACTGATTTGTAAATTCATTGGGTGTGGTTAAAGAATCTGGAAAATCTGAAACAAAATTTGTCTTACATTTATAACAAAAATCTTATAAACCTGTAGTGGGAATTTTTGTTTGTTTTTGAGACAGGGTTTCCCTGTATAACAGCTCTGGCTGTCCTGGAACTAGCTCTATAGACCAGGCTGGCCTCAAACTCACAGAGATCCTCCTGCCTCTGACTCCTGAGACTAAGGGCATGTGCCACCAACACCCTGCTGTGACTTTACCATCTTAACATGACCACATGACACAACAACTGTAAAACTTCTTAATCCTAATGAGCTCTCTGTTTATCATTGTATCATTTTGTTTTTTAGACCAAGAAAGCTTCAACAAGTTTTTTGGATTAGTATGGATATTTATTTATTTGTTTGTTTGTTTGTTTCTCAAGACAAGGGTTCTCTGTATTGTTTTGGAACCTTTTCTTTGAAAAAGCTCTGTAGACCAGGCTGGTCTCCAACTCAGAGATCTGCCTGCCTCTGCCCCACCCCCCCCCCCAGTGCTGGGTAAAGGTGTGCATCACCAACGCCTGGCTTAGTATGGATTTTATACCACAGTTATGCCGGGCAGTGGTGGCACAGGCCTTTAGTTCCAGCACTCAGGAAGCAGAGACAGACAGATCATAAAACCAAAAAAAAAAAAAAAAAAAAAAAAGAAAAGAAAAAAAGAAAAATAGAAATGTGAAGGGGGACCAGATCCTAATCTAGGCCCCTGCTTTGGCAGCCATAACAAGCTGCAGAAAAGACCCAGCAAGAGGTAGGCCTCTGACTCAGCAACGTGTGCTAAGTCCCCTATCTTGCCCAACCTTGTCCTAGTCACTAGAAAGCCAGATATCCTCCATCTGGCAAGGAACACATCAGAAGTTAGCTGGCGGGCTCTGGGAGGGCTGATAGGCCATAGCAACCTACCTGCAGCTGCAGTTGACCAGTCAACACAGGACACGTCCAAGCTGAGAAGTATATCAATCCTCAGACTTTTGCGGACCCCCTTGCTCTACCCCAATATATTCCCTTCTCCACTGCTGTTCAAGGTCCCTGCCTGTCCTTCTTGCTCCATCCGCTGTGTCTGAGGGACAGAGGACCCGAGTTAATACAGTTAACTCATTATTTAAATACTCTTTGAGTTTGCATCGTATCAGGTCTTGTGGTGATTTTGGGGTTCTGAGTTTCGGCACAACAAAATGCAGTTTCATTTTTGTGTTTATCAGATGAAGCAAATTTGTAAGCTAATGTGGGATCCAGGGCCGCTTAGCCACACATCGGCCGTGACAGGCTTAATAAAAACCATCTAGGGAGTAGGCTTGAGTTTTGGTTTACTGGCAGGCAACAGGATTCCAGAAAAAGCCACAAACTGGTACCACCCAGGAACATGCCAATCAACATCCAAGAGGAATTACCTAACGTTCCAAAGGAAATACCCACCATTCCAACCAGATGCCCCTTAGCCCAGCACATACCTACCGCCTTTCGACAAGACACCCCTAGACAAATGTCAGCCAATTGGGGTCCTGAACCTTAGAAGTCTCCTCAGCCCAACCTCTGTTGTGATAAAAACCCTACCCCAACTGAGGCTCTCCAAGGGTACCATTGAGAAGGAATAAAGGCTCTCTGCTTTTCCGCAGGGATCTGTACTCCTGGGTGATTGTTTTGTCCATATCATGAGTTCCCCAGAGACCACCAGGAGTCTGAGTTCATATGTAAAAGTACCTTTATTGCAAGTTTGAACTTAGGCTCTCCCTGTATTCTGACAGAGAGGTTGAATTAGGGAGAGCATCAAGCTCAGTTAAGCAGGATTTTTAGGGAGTAAAGGATAGGGAAAGGGATAGGGGAATTTAGGATTCAGATAGGGGTTGGGGCAGTAGAAGTCTTGTCAAACAAAATTGGCAACTTATATACAAGTTAGGTAAGCTATTTTTAATGTTCTGGAGCATCTTAGAACTTGTTTGCCTCAATTCTGATTGGTCCCCTGCAGGTTAGACTGTAGTTTTTCCTGGTTATTGTAAGGGTGAGACCTAGGCCCAGTATTGTTAGTCTGTAGCCTGTCATGGCTGCACTAATGTTTGCCTCGCCTGCACAGCTAGAGTACTGACCTGGCGGACACTGGCGGAGGGTGTCCGTATTGAAACACTTAACAGACCACCACGAGAAGTTAAGAAGAAGTTGCTGACACTGTTTATTACAGAGAGTAATGGGCTTATATACCGAAGCCAGGGGATGGGCTAAGCCTAGGAGGAACTCATGCACCACCCACACCTGGGGTCAAGGCACACCTGCACTGCGCACAGGAAAGTTTTGAAAACAACCTTGTTTGCAAGGAAGTTCTACAGCTGGGTGGGGAGGAAGAGAGCTGTGAGGGACAAGTACTTACATTTCCCAACAATGTTAAGTTAGGCCTCTTCAGTGGTCTTTGGGGACTCCTCCACCTGGGCATAGCAGCTAAGACAATAAATTCTTCGGTTTAGGACTCTAGGGTAATTACTGAGCTGGATCCAAGACAGATCTCACTCTTGACCCAGTAAATGGCAGCAGGCCCTGAACAGGAGGCTTCCTTCAGGACTGAGCTGAGTCTCATCTGAGGGCAGTGAATACCTTCAAGCTCATCTTGTCCAAGTGACTATGAGGACCTGGTTGGAAGGAGGGAGGCAGGACAGGGGGATTAGTGACACCAGTTTAGCTGACAGTCATCATTTATCACCTGTTTGAGACTATCCTGGGACATCAGCCATTTGCAGATAAGCAAACAGCTATGGAGAAGAAGTCTCTTTACTCACTGATGTCTTCAGTGATAGGGTAGTGGGCAGGCTAGCAGTAAGTCTTGTGGGTGGGCTGCTGTGAGATTATAAGGATGGAAAAATACAACCTAACTCTCCAATGACCATAGGAAGCTAGAAGTTTAAAAATATTAAATACCTTAAATTCCAGACCCTGCCCTCAGCCAGTAAATAGGCAAAAGGTCACACTCCTTGCCGCTTACCTGACTTTGTAAACTGCTTGTGAAACCCCAGCCCCAGTGACCTAACCTAACTACCATTTGTTACCCCATTTAGGAGCCTGAATAAACGCAGACCTCCAGGGCTATAGAAAACTGATTGGTCTATAAAGCATGGGCTTGGATGGTTTAAATTGGTTGGTCCACACTGCGAGGGCTCTGGATGCTATGAGATGATTGGTTTACGATGCATGAGCTTTGTTGTAACCCTATAAAAGCTGTCTCAATTCTGTACTCAGGGTCCTCAGTCCTCTACTCTTGCGTGGCATATGACTGTGGGCCACAGCGCACTTGGAATTAAAAGTCCTCAAGCTTTTCCATCAAGACCGCTTCTTGTGAGTGATTTGGGGTGTCACCTTTCCTGAGTAGGACCATGAAGGTCCACATTCTTCGGGTCTTTCAAGATAATTATTTTAAGATGTGTTACATTTGTTTATGCTGTGGAACATTTGTTTAATGATACAAAGATGTCTTGCATTCTTTTATGTTTTATTTAATGCTGTGAAGCCATGTTATTTTGCCTGTCTAAAACACCTGATTGGTCTAATAAAGAGCCCAATAGCCAATAGCTGGGCAGGAGGGAGAAACAGGCAGGAAGAGAGGATCAAGGACAGAGAAAGAGAAGATACCAGAGGTCAGCCACCCGGTACACAGCAAGCCAAGAAGTAAGTAGTAAAGGGAGGTATACAGAAAGATAAAAGCCCAGAGGCAAAGGTAGACAGGGCAATTGAAGTTAAGAAAAGCTGTCTAGAAATAAGCCAAGCTAAGGCCAGGCATTGCTAAGTAAGACTAAGTCTCCTCCATGTGTTTATTTGGGAGATGGGTGGCAGCCCCAGAGAGTGAAGAGTAAAAAAAAACAAACAAACAAACAAACAAACACCCAACAACAGTGGTCTTCCCCAGCCCAGTCCTGAGCCTCCCAGGAATGCTCTCAGCTAGGGAGTAGGCTCACCCCAGTCTCCTTCCTGTGGTCAGGTCACTCATTTGAGGATCTAACAAAGCCCAAGCCAGGAATCATTGTGCTTGAGAACAAAACCCTCTCCCAGCTCTCATTACAGATAAAGGCCAGCTGCTGCATCAGAACAATAGACACTCTGACTCTATCCCATCAACTGTAACAGTCTCTAAGACAGAACCTTTGTCCTTCCCAGGGCAGTAATTAGTTAGCATCTCTCCTCTAAGGTCACTTTCCCAAGGGGGCTGGGAGCTTGTCTGGCCTGCCTCCAGTTTTCTCCTAGGCAGAGCTCAGAATAAAGTCCATACTCCCATTAGCATGGCTTGACTGGATTGTGTGGGTTTTGGAGTCAAATAAGCTTGGGTCAACACCCTGACTCAGTCTCATGCTTGCTCTTGGTCACGTAGCTCAGAACTTGTTGGTTCTGCTGAAGAGTTCCACAGATTGAGTCTTGCTAACTTTTGCTATCCCCCTGAAAGCAACCAGAATATGTGAGGCTTTTGAGGAAGTTGTCCATACCTGAAACTTCATGCTTTTTTTTTTGTTGTTGTTATGAATATGATTGCTTTGAAAAGTATGATAGCCGTTTGCAGATATTAAATTATACTTTGGTCAGTTTTGCAATGTGTTATTTTTAGTAAAAGATTTCTATTTCATCTAAAAAATGCAACTTTCTTATTTGTCACAACTGCATGTGTATTATTCTACATAATGCTAATATCTGATTTAATATTTTCCTCGATCTTCAGGGGAACTGTAAGACCCATGACAGCGTGGTCCCTCGCGCTCCCACTCAGGAAAGGCAGCCCCCCCCCCCCAAATCACTCACGAGAAGTGGTCTTGATGCAAATGCATAAGTTCCTTTATATTCCAGTGCACTGGGGCCATCAGCCATACGCCATGAAGGGTAGAGGGCTGAGGAACCCCTGGTACAGAATTGAGACAGCTTTTATAGGGTTATAACAAAGCCTGCACATCGTGAACCAATCACCTCATAGCATCCAGTGGGGACCAATTAATTTAAACTATCCAAGCCTGTGCTTAGCCCAGGAAGTCTGCTTTCCCACAGGCTTCTGGGTGTGGCGACAAGCACATTTCCTGTGTTAATTCACTCACAGGCTGTCAAACATTAAAGTAGGTAACCATCAGCTTGGGATTTAAGACTCCCAGCTTCCTGGGGTCACTGGAGAATTAGGCTAAATTTTTTCATCCTAACAGAACAAGGTTATTAATTTCACCTTTTTGAATAAACCCTTTTGGCTTTACTTTTAATATTGTAATTTTCCTTGTTTTTTTGTTAATTTCTACATTGTATCCTGTAACGATTATGTTTACCCTGCCAGTCGGTCCCACCAACATGCCAGCCCCCAATAACACACAGAGACTCTGTATTTGATATAATTCTGTTGGCCAGTTACTAGTTTCTTGTGGGCTAGCTATGTCTTAAATATTAACCCATTTCTATTAATCTAAGTATTTCCACGTGGTCTCATCTTACTGGAGAGCGGCCCGGACCTCTGTTCTCTCCCGTCTTTCCATGCTGACTCCTCCCAACTACTTCCTCTTTCCTCCTAGTCCCACCTATTTTGCTTTCCTATTGGCCCACAGTTCTTTATTCATTAACCAAGACGAGAAACATATTTACAGAATGATATCTCCCATCAGTATCCTATTGAAAAAAAAAAAAAAAAGACAGTTGACTAGGGATGAGTATCAGTGGATAAAGGGCTTGACTTGAAAACATGCAGACCTGAATTTGGATCTCCAACATCCACATAGAAGCCACTGGGCTGGACAGCTTCACCTCTAAACCCAGCTCTCATCACACTAATTAAATGGATTAGCTCAGGGTTGGTGAGAGACCCTGCCTCAGCAAATAAAACAGAAAGTGATCAAGGAAGACACCTCCCTAGATCAATCTCTGGCTTCCATACACATGTGTACCTGATCACACATGTCCATACAGGTGAGCACACATACATATATGAATGTACATTGCACGCAAAATAGTAAATTCTTTAAAATTTTTATTTTGGTGTCTTTAAATAGCTTAGATACCTTCTAAGCACAAGACTTAACTATACCACACATTTTTTCAATAATATTTAAAATGATACAGTTCAAAATATATTAAAGCCCCACTAACTATTCTTCTTAGATTCATAGATTTATGAATGTATTGCTTGCCTCAAACACTTAGGAGATTTTAAGCATTTTTATTATATATTTACCTTAAATTTATCTTTTACCCTTTCTTTTTTTGGGGAAGTACCCATGGATAGATGTGCACACGGATGTGTTGTAACCCAGGCTAGATTAGATGTAATCCAAAAAAGTGGTGACTGAGATTCTAATGCCCCTGCTTCCACCTCCCTGGTGCTTGGTCCATGGGCATGTGCCATTCATTATGTCCAGTCAGTTCTATTCCATGCTGGGATTGAAACACAAGGCATGATAGACCAGCTCCTACCAGCTGATGGGTGTCCCCAGAATTTACCTTAAGTTTAGTTAAAAAAACAAAAAACCAAAAACAAAGAAACATGATCTGGAATGTTCCACATGATAGACCAAACCTTACTTCTTTGTAATACATACATACATACATACATAGTATAAATTTTCCTTTTGTCAGAATCAAGTACACTACTTTTGCTATTACAGTATTTGGATTCCTTATTAAATTGGATGATTTTCCTAATTGTCTATCTGAAATTTGCTTCATATGTGGTGAAGGTTCATTAAAACTCATAGGGGCTGGGTGGCATCCTATTTGCCTGGCATGTGTGACAACTTGGGCTGCATTCCCAGGTTTGCAGAAAGAGTTAGAAAATAACTTTTTGTTATTTGATTTTTCTCTTAAAGTGACCTTCTGAACTCTGACGTCTTTGTGCTTCCTCTCCATAAAGGCTACTAGGGTTCAAGCCCACCCTCTTCTCTTGTGCAGGCTTCTGTTTGTTGTGTTTTTGTTCTTTGAAGCTGCGCGCAACTTAGTGTGTATTTTTTCTAAACACTGTGTGTCAGAGCACCTTCTGAACCCCAGGATCATTGCCATTGGTCTGGTTATGAGCCATCAGACTATGACGTGACAGCATATCCACTGCACTCTAAACTATCAGGCACATGAACCACGGCACCATGTTATTTTATTATAGCCTTCCCTGTGACATGCCTACTAGGTAACTAATATGACTTATGCCTACTGGCTACCAGAAATGGGGTAAAATTTCAAAGTATAATATAAAATTCACAATCATGCATTTTTTTTACAAATGATTATTTTATGGAGTTATATACACATATATGTATCATACATGTGTATGGAGAGATATTATTTCTGGCTAGATGGAAACCACAATATACAGGCTTGACTTCCAGGCAATCAGAGAGTGCATATTTTTTTTTTTTTCTTTTCCAATTATTTTCTGTCCACTGAAGAGGATTACCCTGAAAGAACACATAAAGAGAGGAATCACCCATAAAGCTAACCAGGTCAAACCGTGTTGGGTGTAACAAAGACCCTGGGAGGACTTCGTGATGAAGGGGAATTAAAGCCTCTTTAACTCTGATCAACATCTGAACTCAAAAATTCTAAAGGATGTAATGGAAAAGAATCATTCTTTTTTTGAGACAGTGTCTGATCTAGTCTAGACTTGAACGCTATGCAGCAGAGAATGAACTTGAACTCTTGAGCCTCCTGCCGCCACCACCCAAAAGCTGGGATTACAGGCTGACACCTTCAGGCCTGGCTCTTGCAAGAAATTGTGGGTGTGTGTGTGTGTGTGTGTGTGTGTGTGTGTGTGTGTCTGTGTGTGTCTGTGTGTGTGTGTGTCTGTGTGTGTGTGTGTGTCTCTGTGTGTGTGTCTGTGTGTGTGTGTGTCTCTGTGTGTGTGTGTGTGTGTGTATGTCTCTGTGTGTGTGTTTGTCTGTATGTGTGTGTCTCTGTGTGTGTGTGTGTGTCTGTGTGTGTGTGTGTGTGTCTGTGTGTCGTGTGTGTGTGTGTGTGTGTGTGTGTGTTTGTCTCCTGTGTGTGTGTCTGTGTGTGTGTCTGTGTGTGTGTGTCTCTGTGTGTGTGTGTGTGTTTGTCTCTGTGTGTGTCTGTGTGTGTGTCTCTGTGTGTGTGTGTGTCTGAGTGTGTGGTTGTGTGTGTGTGTGTGTGTGTGTGTGTGTGTGTGTGTGTGTGTGTGTGCATTCGCAGATGAACTTTCGTACCCATGGATAGATGTGCACATGGATGTGGAAGCCAGACCTTGGCTCTTGTCTCCTGGGTGCTTTAGGGATCTGCCTGCCTGTTCCTGCCCTTCCAGTGCTGCCTTTACAAGCCATGCTGTCACACCCAGCTTTCAGTTTGGGTTCTGTCCATAGAACTCAGGACCTTCAAGGCTGAGTTATTTCCCCAATCTGCAGGATTTTTGTTTTGTTTTTTTTTTAGTGATAAATTGTGATATCACATATAGCATTCTCATGTTATTGATATAAATTACAATGCTGCAAAGTAGTCAGTAGTTGTTTGTGTTATATAGAACTAACTATATGACTTTCATCCTTTATGTCTCATTCATTTCTCTTCCCCCTTCCCTCTTTCCCTTGGAATGTTGGAGACTCACCATGATGACCTTGTGGAAATCTTTGTTGTCCAGACTAGTCTTTGGTTTCAGTTTCACTTTCAAATTGCCTGTATAGTTAGTTAAGGGACAGAGACAATCACTTAGAAACAGTGATACAATATTTCTAAGTTGAGCCTATTCTCAGATTCTTAACATTTTTAAACGGCTAACTTGCCTGTAAGCTTTTGTGGTCATTCATCTTCACCCTTACTCATTGCTGTTAAATTTACTACTTTACTGCTTTTACTCGTGGTCTGCTTGGTTTTTACTGCCAACTTGATACAACCTAGAGTCACCTAGGAAGAGGGAATTACACTTGAAGAACTGCCTCCAACAGATTGGTCTATGGTCATCCTGTGAGAGTGTCTTGATGTGGGAAAGTCCAGTTCACTGTGGACAAACGGTCCCAGGCAGGTGGTCTTGGACTGCGTAAGAAAGCCAGCTAAGTGTGAACTAGAGAGTGAGCCAGTCTCCATCCACTGCCTGCCCAGTTTTTATGTGGGTGCTGGGGTTGAAACAAGTTCTCATGCTTGTGTATATGCATTTAACCCACTGAGATATCTCCCAAGCCCATACCACCCTCCTGCATTTTCTTTCTGAGATAGAGTCTCACTAAGCATTTCAGGGCTGGGCTGGAACTTGCTATGCAGACCAGGTTGGCCTTGAATTTGTGATCCTCTTGCTACAGATGTATGCTGCCATCCTGGTGTCATGTCTTTTAGTCATATTAGTCTAGATAATTCTTTATCTTTCACCTTTGACTGCTTAGTTCTTCATTTGTGTGGTTTTTTGTTTGCTTGTTTGTTTTTGTTTTTGGCTAAAACCAAATCAAAGGAAAAACTACTTTCCTAGACTTTTTCCTAGTCATTTTTTCCAAAATAACATAAAAAAAAAAACAAAAACAAAAACAAAACAAAACAAAACAAAAAAAACCCTCCACAGTGGAGAAGAGCAAAACTTAAGCAATGTTTATTACATATTTGATAATAATGTTAATAAATGGGAAATAGTAATTTTCATTTGCTTTTACCCCTAAAGAGGCCCAGGGTATAGGGTGTGTGTGTGTGTGTGTGTGTGTGTGTGTGTGTGTGTGAGTGTTTTCTACTTTTTTTTCTTAGTATCACAAAAAGCAACAGATATCGCTGTGGCATTTTCATGCCCACTAAGTTTTTATAAGATTAAAAACTGATGCTTAAAAATTCTGATTATCCATTCTATTAACCGTTAATATGTTAAGTACTCAGTGTCCACACACACACACACACAAAAAAATGCTAAATCTGAGGGACAAGCTACATCTGTCTTGATCCCCTTGATAATCCATTACGCCAACTAATTATGAAAGTAAGAAAACAGGTATGAAATCCACACACTCATCGCTTGAGTAGTCGTTGTTCTTCCATTTTTTCCTTTGGGAGTGGACTTTTACCAGTATGGCGATCAGAACACAGATCACAATGTAGAAAGGGATTATCAAGAAAAACGGCCAACGTGTAGGCTTGGAGCGGTAAGCACTTGCAATGTGGGGCCGCGCTAGCAAAAGAAAAGTAGCAGGGGTTAGAAGGCAATTGCCAGGACTATAGCAGCAATATTACTGGGAGCTGCTGTGACTATTAGAACAAACATGTTACCCTATTTAAAAACTTTATCATTAATTTTATAGTTAGATATAATTTTACATGTAAGCTTTATCATTATATATAATTAACGTATATAATATAGGTAACATAATGGCATCAGAACCCCCTCCTTTAAGCTCTCCAAATCCTTGTGTAAAAGTTCTGTCCTTTGCTTTTCTTTTTGTATGTATCTTTTAAAAGAATTTTAAAAAGTATTTCATGTGCGTGAGTGTTTATCAGACTGTGTGTATATGCACCATGTGTGTGGCCAGAAGAGGGTGTTGGATCTTCTGGAACAGGAACTGCAGATGGTTGTGAGCCACTATGTAGGTACTGGGAACCAAACTCCTCTAAAAGAGCAACAGTGTGATTAACAGCTGGACCATCTCTCCAGCCCATGCTCCTTGCTTGGCACTGGAGACTTTTCTACTCCAGGTAGTCTTTGTCTGATCACAAAAGGAATTGAGTTTGATCCTTATCACCAAACTCTTATTTCAGGTGAAAACAAAATGCTGTACAGATTATTTTAGTTCTAATTTTTTTTTTTTTTAAAAACCAACATGTTTTCATGCCCTTTCTCACAAATTGTTTTTTCAAAGAGTCCTTCCAGAATATTTATGGTTTTAGTTTTCCACTTCATGCAGCATCAGCATTGGTTGGCTCACAAGAGCCAGGGGATCCAACACCTCTGGCCTCCACAAACACCTGTAACCACATACATATAACCTCTGACACAACATATACACATACACAGAGTTAGAAAAATAATTAAAGCAAGTTGCTTAGAAAAAAATGTATACACCAGGCATAGTGCTATATGCCTTAATAGCAACACTTGGTAAGAAGAGGCAGGAGGATCACTGTAGTTCAAGGTCAACTTGGCCACATTGTGGGTTCTAGACCAGCCAGGGGTACACAGTGGACCTTTAAGAAGTGCTGTCATTTTTTTTTTCTTCAAATCTGTTATGACTTTCTCTGTGGTTAATAGTATCTCACACATGACCGCAACATCACGCCGCTTTTCTAGTCTTTTGTTCTTTTCTTGTTCTTTTCCAAGTTTAAAGCCCACAACATACTGAATACATACAGTGAGAGAAGACTTCACTGTTTTGCTCCTAGTTTTATGGGAAAATAAAAATTGTAATCATACAATGTATTGGTTTTAATTTTTTGGTATCCTTTATCACAGAGATCATTCTCCGTAGCCTTTTTACTGCTTTGTGTGGCAGGTGAGAAATTTCAATATCTCTCTCCCTCTTTCTCTCTCCCTTTCCCTCTCCCTCTCCCTCTCCCCTCTCCCTCTCCCCCTCTCTCTCTCCCTCTCCCCCCTCTCTCTCCCTCTCCCTCTCTCCCTCTCCCCCTCTCCCTCTCCCCCCTCCATCTCTCCCTCTTCCCCCCTCCATCTCTCCCTCTCCCTCTCCCCTCCCCCTCTCCCTCTCCCCCTCCCCCTCTCCCCCTCTCCTCTCCTTCTCCCCCTCTCCCTTTCCATCTCCCCCTCTCCCTCTCCATCTCCCCCTCTCCCTCTCCATCTCCCCCCTCTCCCTCTCCCCCTCATCCCCTCCCTCTCCCTCTGCCTCTCTCCCACTCCCTCTCTCCTTCTCCTTCTCCCTCTCCCCCTCTCCCCCTCCCCCTCCCCCTCTCCCTCTCCCTCTCCCTCTCCCTCTCCCTCTCCCTCTCCCTCTCCCTCTCCCTCTCCCTCTCCCTCTCCCTCTCTCTGTCTTTAATACTGTAGCACCAAGGACTGTACTGGTTGCTGTTTGAAGAACATCTCATGGACTGGTTGATGGTGAGGGACATCTGTACTCCAGCAGTAGGAGGCAGAGAAGACTTGGATTTCCAGGCAAGCCACACACTCTCTCAACAGGATAGACATCTTCAGTTTCTTTTCCCTTTTCCTGGTCTGGGCACAGAAGATGAGGCCATCCCTTTTCTGATGACTGGGTGGAAGGTAGAAAACTGGCTTTCCTACTCTTGCTCTCGGGAACTTCCAAAGAAAAGGGCCATTTCTTTCCTTGTCCCACCTCAACTTTTTCTTGAGATCTGGAGTGCCCTTCCTGCTTGTCGTTTTTGCAAGGCCTGTGAGATGATAAAAGCTGTCTGCACTACCAAGGATTTTGGCTCCTCTCTGTTCCTGGTCTGGCTCCTGGTCCTCATGTGACTCTGGGCACCAGGACTTGGGCAGAGCCAGTGGCAACTGCCTTTGAGTGGCAAACCCCTCAGGTCTTTGTTGGTGGTCCAGTACTCTATGCACTGGGGTGAGGTGTTAACCTTCTTTGGCGAATCCTCCTTGCTGGTAGAGGTCTGTGACCAAGCTGGGTCTGGCACCCACTGATAGAACCCATAATGAGGTGCTGTTGAAGAAGTAACATGATTAAAAATTACAAGGGGTCAGGGGACCCTGTGCTCTCTTCTGTCTCATGGGAAAGGCTGGCACCTGATGCCAAAAGGCCATCATGGGTGCAGTGTGATGGGAGATGTCATTCTGTAAATATGTTTCTCATGTTGGTTAATGAATAAAGCACTGTTGACCAATAGGAAAGCAAGATAGGTGGGACTAGGAGACTAGGAGGCGAGAGGATGAAGTAAGGAGGAGATTCAACATGTAGGACCAAGAGAACAGAGGTCCCAATCCTCTCTCTGGTAAGATAAGACCACATGGAAATACTTAGATTGATAGAAATGGGTTAATATTTAAGGCAGAGCTAGCCAATAAGTAATGCTAGTAACAGGCCAACAGCTTTATATCTAATACAGTGTCTCGGTGTGTTATTTGGGGCTGGCGTGGCTGTGGGACCAGGCCTGCAGGAAAACCTACTCATAACAAAATGGAACCCAAGCGTGGATATTAAGAACTTCCACTTAAAACTTGACAAAAGCTTAAAAACGGGTTTTACAAACGAAAGAACAGAGACAAGCAAGGCTTCTTGGTAGCAGTATTTTTCTCGGTTGGACTCTGTTTTGCTAGAGACAAGCAGACATTTGTGCGGCTCCTTTAAGGGAGGTTTCCTGACTCAGCATAGCTGTAAAAAAACACTTTTAAGAAGTGCTGCTAACAATTCAATGATGTATTTGAGCAGCTGGTTTTAAAAAAAAAAGTAGAAAGAGAGGAACTGGGGCATTGGTGGCACAGGCCTTTAATTCCAGCACTCGGGGGGTAGAGGCAAGAGGATCTCTGTGATTTCAAAGTAAACCTGTTGTATGGAGTGAATTCCAGGGCAGCCAAAGTTACACAGAGAAATCCTGTCTCAAAAAATGAAAAAATAAAAGTAGAAGAAATAGAGTAATAAAAAAGCCATGTGAAGATGGAAAGTACACAGAGAGTCTGGATACTGTATGCTGTTGTGTTGTCTTTGAATTGCTCGATTGCTAAGGAAGGAATAATTGCTGCAATACATTTGATTATCAATGCTGCTAAATTAATCCAATTTATATATTTTAAAACTGCTTTGACTTTAAAATTTAAGTCTAAGGACAGGTTACTTAGGAAAAGGATTTTTATTTTTGTTTCCATAGAAAATGAAAAGCTGTGGATTCCTTCCAGGCTAACATGGTTTGATAAAGCAAGGCCCCCTGAAGCAGTGTTCCAGGTGGCCCAACATTCAAAAAATCTGGGACAAGGCAGCATTACAGACCACTACAGCCAGAATTTCTGCATCTTCTTAGGTTCCCCATGACAGTGCCCCCTACCAGCAGGAAGCAGTTTGTTAAAAATGACACCCAAATTCCCAAATATTGTTTATATTTTGTTTTCATTTATATGGGTTGGTTATAAATGGTTAATGACCACAACCAGTCTCTTTAAAGGTAAAAAGGGAATTATGGTATAGATATGAATACTTTGTTTTGAAATGGATTTTCATTTATTGGTAACAAATTTAAAGTCAATTTTGTGATATGTCTATTTCTCCTCTTGTTTAGGTATTGTGTTTATATAGCACATTTAAAAATGTATAATTTAGTTGTAGATTTTAGATAATTACCTATAATAGTCAAAACTTTAGTTAGGTTTTACCTATAATAATCAAAACTTATAGTTAAATTAGTTAGGATTTCTAGATATACAGAGATGTATTTAAGATGGATAGGCATTCTTCAAACCTTTCAAAGATCTACAGAATATGGCATTTAAAATGGTTTAGGGATTTTCTTAACATTGAAACACAACTGCTCCTGACAATACCACCTGTGTCAGAAAGGAAGATGGGCATTGAAGAAACTCGTTATGGAGTTTACTTCCAATATGGCAAAATCAGACATTTGAGAAAGATACTGCTCTTGTCTGGACTGTTTGACTACATAAACTGGACATGCAGGTCCCATAGGAAAATGATTGCTGATACAAGATGGACAGTGCTACAGAGTTCCTGCTTCATGAAAGAGTCTGCCAGACAGTCTGCAGGACATAGAAAATACAAGTAGACAGTTTAAAGTTTCCTGCTTTGCTGAGGAGTCTGCCAGACACACTATGGCCTATAGGCTGAAGATGGAACATTACAGAAGAACTTCAGGTGATTGACCAGGTAGCAAGATGTCTCTGTCATTTCTAGAGTTTATATATTATTTTTCTGTGGTCTTTGAAGGAGTTGAAGACAGATAGTTATGGTTATAGTTTTCCTTATTTAGGATTAAAGATAAGTTACATATAGGACTTTAGACTCACAAAGATAGGATAGATGATGGAATATTTTCTTTAAATATTGCTAATTGTTAGTGGATGAAATATTGTTAACTGTAGTTCTTACTTGATAACTGTTTTGTTATATATTTTACTATGTTAAGTTATAAACCTTCCTTTTATTTTAGACAGAAAAGAGGAGATGATGGGAGATGTCATTTTGTAAATATGTTTCTCATGTTGGTTAATGAATAAAGCACTGTTGGCCAATAGGAAAGCAAGATAGGTGGGACTAGGAGACTAGGAGGAGAGAAGATGGAGGAGATTCAATATGTAGGACGAAAAGAACAGAGGTCCCGATCCTCTCTCTGTTAAGATAAGACCATGTGGAAATACTTAGATTGATAGAAATGGGTGAATATTTAAGGCAGAGCTAGCCAATAAGTAATGCTAGTAACAGGCTAACACCTTTATATCTAATACAGTGTCTCGGTGTGTTATTTGGGGCCGGTGCGGCTGTGGGACCACGCTGGCGGGAAAACCTGCTCATAACAGCAGTGACTCTACTGATTCCTCCTGGTTAGGTTGGTGTGGTTAGAGGAAGAAGCCTTCCTATGTTAAATTATGGGACTAAAAGACAGCATGACATGATAACCCTGGTGAGATAATTGGCTTTACTGGGGGACAATTTGGTCTTAAAATTGAGTGTGTAATTATGTTATAGTGTTTCCTTCACAGCACCTTCATATGGCCTGTGTACAGTGCTGTGTCCTTCTAAAGGCGGCTTTGGACATTTTCAGAAACTTCTCCAAGGCTGCTGGTCTTTATATGACTCCATGACAGCATCAGGACAAAAGTCATTCTAGAAAGCATGGTTTCTTAGTTAGGGTTTCTATGGCTGTGAAGAGTCACCATGACCACCATGGCAGCTCTTATAAAGGAAAACATTTAATTGGGGCTGGCTTACAGTTCAGAGGTTTAGTCCTATCCTCAGGGCTTGAAGCATGGCAGCCTGCAGACATGGTGCTGAAGAAGCAGCTGAGAGCTCTACATCTTGATCTGAAGGCAGCAGAAGGAGACTGACTTGAGCTTCTGAGACCTCACAGTCCATCTCCACAGTGGCACACTTCCTCCAGTAAGGCCACGCCTACACCAATAAGGCCACACCTCCCAATGGTGCTACTGCCTAGGGCCAAGCATTCAAACACATGAGTCTATGGGGGCCATTCCTATACAAACCACCACACGTGGGCAGCCATGCTTCTGCACCTGAGAACTCACAGTGAAACATGGTTGCTTGTTGGGTCTGCTGTAAACAAATTGAAAAACAAGATGGGAAAGCTGAAATACAGTCCTGTTTCAAGATGGCATGCTTTTCACAGGAAAGGCAGGCTGTTTGAAACAACAGTGAAGGAACCATGTCTTACTCAAACCTGTAGCCTTCTGGATTTACTTTAAAGAGTGTTCCAAGGCACAATATTAACAACAACAACAAAGTCTTCAGGAGTACAGGTTAAATACCTCCAAGTGAGTGCCATTTTGTTTGGCATGTTTTGTTGCTATAGTGAACTGCACTGATTGACAGTCTTAAGGTAGACGCCCATTGGTAAGGATTTTTTTACCTTTGTGGTGGTACCCGGGATTGAACTCCGGGTCTTGTATGTGTTGTCTAAGCTCTCTACCACTAAACTATATCCCTAGCCCTGGTCTGGAATTGTAGCTTTTTAATACAGATAACTATACATTATGAGCTAGCTTCATGTTGAAGGATGCTCATCTGTGATTTTGTTGTTGTTGCTAGTTTGCACATGCAAATTTGTTAGCAGGGTTGTGCTCTCCTCAGACCATAAGTGGTTGGCAGGGCTGTCTTCCTACTGTTCTAAGTGTTATTTCTTCCTTGCAAAAAATGTGTGTTAATTTACCTGGGCCTACATTTTGTTTTCCTGATTTTCTTTTTTTGTAATGGGTTTCTTAACTATAATCCTAAAAATTCTTTTGAATCTGGCTTCTTGGTTCTAACCTTTGGTTGACAATTTCTTCGTTGGTTTTGTCAGCCTGTTTCTTCTTGGGAGTAGACATGGGCCAAATACATGCTTCTGACCATGTCAAGGTCATAAGACAGGAGTCCTTCAAGGTGAGCTTTGGAGTGTTGGGTTAAAAAAAAAAAAAAAAAAAAAGAAAAGAAAGAAAGAAAGAAAAAAGAAAACAAAACAACAACAAAAAAACCCCACCAAAACCAGAACCATGGGTCTCTTTGGCATACTTTTCTGTGTTGGGCCTTGTTATGCCTATTGTAGATTGACCTACTTAACATTCTCAGTAGCTTTTTCAGGTGTGTGAGTGGTGTGTGTGTGTGTGTGTGTGTGTGTGTGTGTGTGTGTGTGTGTATGTGTGTATGAGTATTCCAGAGGTAGATGGTAAGTGTCTTCCTCAGTTTCTCAACACCTTAATTTCTGTGTCTCTCACTGGCCCAAAGGTTACCAGTTAATCTAGATTGGCTCCTGTCTCTCCTCCCAAGTGGCAGAATTCCAAATTCATGCCAGCACAACCAGCACTTTTATGTGAGTTCTGGGGACAAAACTGCTGTCCTCACGTCTGTGAGGCAAGCACTTTACTTCCCCTGACCCACAATGTTTCAGTTATGTTCTCTGCTTGTTAGGGAGACTTACCGGGGATGGACTCGGCTCGTTGTTGATTGCCGCTATCCACACTACCACCGGGCCATTGGTCCTGCGTATTTTTGCAATCTGGAGGTAAGTATGTGGGGTTACAGTGGCAATGCTTCTTGTTATTACACACCTAAAAACAGCATAAAGTCATAGGCTAAGACCAGGAAATCTGCAAACTAATGTTTATGTAAGATAATGCCTGTTTCCCGTGTGGCACATCATTGGGAGGGAGAGAAGCATGCAGGGAGGAAAAGAGTGAGGAGAGGGACTCAGCCCTGGCTCTCCTGAGCAGTTCCAGTGGCTTCCCTTTCTCACTCACAGGTCTGCTACTTACACCGTGATGGTTGCAGGTTTCTGGTTTGCAGTCATAGTTATAGATTGTGTCGTCTACACATTCTTTATTCTGGCAAACCTATAATGAACAAGGTAACTGATATGCCAGCTAGATTCACCACTTAATTAAAAGCATCCCATACTCTCTTAAGATAGGAACCACCCTGAAACACCACCCCATCCCAGTTAAACTGGCAATTGGTTAAATGACAGAGTTAAAAAAAATTGACACCCCCAACACAAGGGTGTGACAAAGTTCTGCTAGTGAAAATGTAAATTGGTCCTTATGCAAAGTGTATGAAAAATCTTCAAAGTAAATCCATAAGAAAAAGACTTGGAGCTATCCTGGATTCCAACAGTCCTGCAACTGGGTACACACCCAAAGAAAATAAAGTCAGGCTGTTAAAGAGACACCTGTACTGCCCTGTCCTGTTCTGTTTATGGCATTATTTTTCATAATGGCCAAGAGATTTCACCAATTTCACTGCCATCAATAGACAGATGGATAAAATGTGGTATATATGCTGTATAAAAAAATGTATCAATGTAACTATCATACAATATTAAAAATCAACCAATTATAAATGATCATAAATAACATATAATGCATATTGAAATTGTTATTTGGCCACAAAAAAGGAAGGCAACCTTGTGGCAACAGGAAGAAGCTTATAGAGCATTGTGTGAACCCAGTAGAGTTAGAGTGCTCTGAGGGTCTGGATGCAGTGTGGGTGGGGGCGGGGAAGATGAAGAAAGGTTTGCTAATAGGTAAAATGTTAGTGGGTGAGCTCTGTCACTGTCCTGCACAAGAGAGTGACTGTAGTGAACTATGACATGTTTGTTACATATATCAAATGAAAAACGATAAATGCTTAGAAGATAAATATGCCAACTGCTCTGATTAGATCTTTGAAGAAGTGTTTACATGTTTTGAAAATATCACACCGTGTCCATAATATGCACAATTATTACATAAGAATGAAATAAAATTACTAACAAAAGCATTCTCATTGCGGAGCCAGGCCCCAAACACTGGAAGAAGCAGATTTTTCCCTACACCTAATTTGTAACAACGACAGCAGAAATCATAAGGAACAGAAAGAAAACAGAAAAACGCTGCCCTTTCGATGGGATGACATGAGTTTAGTTTTATGCAGATTAACTTTCTCAAAGTTAACTTTCTCAAAAGTCTCTAGAGGGGAATGCAGAGGAAGAACTGCAGCAAAAGGAACAATGGCAATGACATAAATCCAAGGAAGGCTATAAATAAACGAAGAGGTCAAAGTGTGAAGGGCACCACGCAGAGACTCTAGTTATAGAGAACACACTAAGGGTAAGGCAAACGCCACTGCAGGGCTGAACAGCGGGTGTGGGAGGCATGGATGAACCCAAAGACAGTGGGTTTGCGCTAAAGGGTCTAAGGACTGGAGAAAAGCAAACCCGGAAAGTGAGCAGTGCCCAAGGGCTGGAAGGAGCGCCATCAAGCTGCCCAGTGTGTGCGACGTGATTTTGCACCATGATTTCTCTTTTATTCACTTTGTAATCCTTGACATTAAGTGAGGGATGACCCACTGACTGTTAATATAATCACAAAGAAAGGCCTTTTTTTTTTTAAAATGGCATTTTGGTCTCTCACTTCCTCAGATATTGCCATAAAAATTTATGATCCAAATCCCAACTTGCAGAGCTCACGATCAGAGCAAAAGTAGTCACAACTGTCTGCTCTCAGAGGTGAACTGGGCACCTGCCACATCACTGCTGTTGAATTTGTTTCTCCTGTGTTTTATGCGGAGTTAATGGTTTAATCTTCATCGTGTATACATATGGTGTACAGCATACTAGTTTGGCATACAGTAGAATGGGAATATTTCATTTGGAAAACAAGATTGTGGATCTATCTATGTCTGTGTCTATCTCCCTTCTGACCATAAAACGGAATAGCACGCAAGTTTTAAAAGGAAGGCAATTCTCACTTTGGTGATGTGGACGAACTTAATGTTAAGTGACATCACACAGGACGGAAGGACATGTACTTCCCCATCTTACTTATGTGCGGAAGCTAGAAGGGCTGTAGAAACTGACAGGAGGTCAGTGGCGGAGAGAAGAAAATGCAGAGAAGTCATGTGAGCTTGCGGGGCTGTGACTTACAGATGTGAAGGATGATAGAGGATGAGTAAATCTATGGCTAAAATGAACAACATGGGGACTGCAGTTGATATTGTGATATTGTAAGTGTGAAGAGCTCTTCTTACCATGTCACATGCACAGGGTAATGCACATGAGAATGGAAATCACAAGAGTGTATTCTAGTTTCATTTCTGTTGTGATTTAAAATAAATAAATAAAAAAGGTCCTGACCAAAAGGAATTTAGAAAAGGAAAGAATTTGCTACGCTTACAATCTCTTGTTATAATGCATCCCTGAGGGCAGGAGCTACAGTAGCTGCTCACATCCCACCCATACTCGAGAGCAGGGGGAAATGAAGGTATGCAGGGCCTTCTTGCTTCTAGGGAACAGAGCTGCCCACAGGGGTCTGTGCCTTCCTATACCAATTAATAATCAGCATAATCCCCCGCAGACACCCTTGAACCAACCCGATCTAGATAATTCCTCATTTGAGACTCTTCCCAGGTAGCAAGTTGAAAGCAAAAACTAACCACCACATGCTAGTTAGATTTGCCTGTTTTCTTTTTTGTTTTGTTTTTATTTTTGCTTCACTCTATGAAATATTTATTTTTGACATCACTTAAGGATAATTTTACCAAAGAAGTGCTCTCTGTTGTAGCATTCTGAAAACGGAACAGCATGTAGTGGGTGAACCACACGATTGTCTCTTCTGGATATATCCATAGCAGCAGCAGCAGCTGTGCAGGATCAATGGCTTTATTCTATTTTATTCTTTTGAGTTTTGATCTTATTTTCCAAAATTTATTGTTGATTGCATATTTACATTTTGAGAGAACACGTTACCCGGTATATGTATCAATATAGACTTAACACTGCGGAGTTACTTGGGAGAGATCCTACTACACTGGGAATACTGGGGAGAGGTCACACTACACAACTCTGGGGAGTTACTGGGGAGAGGTTGTACTACACAACACTGAGGGTACTGGGGAGAGGTCACACTACACAACCCTGGGGATGCTGGGAGAGGTTACCTACCTTGTTGGAGTCGCAGACAGTTCCATCCTCCACCCACATATTCTGGCTCTCTTTATGACCAGTGTTATACTCCAGGGAAACGCAGATTTCTCCACTTATATTGGCATAAATTACAGTGGCAGATCTCATTTTAAGTAAATTTTCACTTGTGTATTTACATATTAATTTCCCACACTTCCGGTTACTGTAATTTACAGGTAAATGAAAGCCATTATTTTAATAGAGAAATATTTTAGTACAATTTCAAAAACAAACAAATTTAAATTAAACATTAGAGATGGCAACTGATTTTGAACAACACACAAAGATTCCTCCCTGGATTATTAACAATAATGAACAAATTGATTATGAACTCTTCAGTTAGCTAGATTACCACTTACGATTTTTCACCTGTGTTTTATCCTTAAACACAATCAAATCCAAGCATATTCTAACTTTTAAGAATGAGCAATTGGCCTGCTCACCAGGCTGATTGGGTCCCCTTTTTGGCTTAACAACTGATAAGCTACTGACATCCACATCCAAAAAAACATCATATAGCATGCATACTATTATAATAAAATAATAAATGCATATACGCCCTAACGGTGGTGCCAAAGAACCCAGTGAAAAGCATAAGCACAATGACACAATGAAACAATAAGCAAGATAAAAATGAAGACTGTTGGTCAGACAAACAAGAATGTAGAATTATGAAATGGTCTGGTCAACAAGGCAAAAGAAGTCAGCCATCTTCCTGCTCCACAGAGAACACCCATCAATGAGGGAAGTAATCTCCTATATAAATGGTTTTCTTAAGAACTGCCTGACAAGATGGTCGTTGAAGACACTTTCCCTCCACCCTCCAGCCAACTAGCATGCCATCTTCTACCACCTCTTTTCCTCTGGACTAACTGGTTTTTGTGTATGAGGAGACCAAGACCTTGAACAGTAAATGGACGCACACTTATTCACAAGAAGAATTGCAGACTCAGCAAAGGGAAGTGAGAGGCTGTCTGTCAGGCCCACTGATGTTCACTCTTAGCCTGGAGGAAGGGCTGATGTTGCACGATAATTAAAAGACCCAGAGACAGATACTGGGGTTCAAGCTAAAGACCAGAAAAGCAAAGCAGCTGGTCACTAGCTCTTACTCTACCTCAGAATGAAAGGCCATCCTGGCTCCACCAAACCTCAGACTGTAATCTCTCCTCACCAGAGCTGAAGAATCCTGAGACTTCAATGCCTTCCTATCTTTAGTGTGGTTGGAGAACGAATCTCTAGTACTGACTAATGAAGACCCTGCTCCTATTTTTTATACCCTTCTAGTGCTGGGATTAAAGGCATCTGACCCCAGGTGCTGAGATCATCTTTGTGTGAGCTGTTTCTCTTTAGGACTGGACCAATCTTGTGTTGATCTGGGTGGCCTTGAACTCACAGACATCCATCTACTTCTTAATTCTGAGTCCTAGGATTAAAGGTGTGCATCACTACTGCCAGCTCTATAGTTTGAGGCTGGCTTTGCTTTCTGAATCCTCAATCAAGCTTTCATAAATCATAAATAATATATCGCCACAAGTTGGCCATGAAAACCAGTAACCCTGATGCTGGAGAAGCTTTTCATGCTTTGATGCACAGTATAGCAATCCCTCAACCTGCACCCCTTTCAGACCAGCAATCTCAGCGAGGCAACGGACATCTATAACTGAGGGGAGTCACTCAAAGGATCCAGGCTACATTCTTTAGGAAGAAGCACAACTATGAGAGAAAGCATGGCAAGATACAGGTCTACAGAGCAAACCTGTAACCACGAAACACTGGCACCTACAGCAAATTTTGTGTGCACACAACACACACACACACACACACACACTCTCTCTCTCTCTCTCTCTCTCTCTCTCTCTCTCTCTCTCTCTCTCTCTGCCACACATTGAACAATCATTTCACCACTCAGCTAGTGTGACAGACCGTTGCTTCTCTGCCAACCACAGACTTAGCCTTAACACTTTAATGTTCCCTCTTCACATGTAGGGTTTATTAAAACACACAGACATGGAATCACCTCCACTTTGTAAAAGCCATCCCTTTCCTTCCTTTTGTCTTTTCTTTCTTTTCTTTTTCTTTTTTTTTTTTTTTAGCAACCATCTTCAAAATACAGAGTGGCAAAGGATAGAGAACAATCAGGCCCAGCCAGATTGGTTCACTCGGGACAACAGCCCAGGTATGTGGGAAATGGCAGAGAGGCTCTTTCTGCATCCCTGACACCTGTCACTGGATTAAACATGTCAGGCTTCATGGTCAGGTGTTACTTTGCTTCCATATGAAAGTAACTGTGACATTGTCGGGGGTAAGGTGACAGAGTCTGGTCGTGTTTCTTAAGGCATACTTAGGTGCGCAGGCCGTGTACCCCGAAGGGCTGATACCACAGTTCCCAGTTATGTCAGTTTTGGAATTCAGCTCATTGTAGCATTCATTTGTACCAAAGTCTACATCTGGAAGGTAAACAGAAAGGTGTTAGTATGGCGAATGTTTAATCCTTTGCATTAAACTAGGTGATGAACATTTTCAAAGTTCTGAAATGGTTCGGAATATATTGTGCAAAATACAAGCACAAAATAAAAGGCATATGGACACTGGTAAAAAACCATTTCAGTCAAATACTTCAAACTTGATGTATCCTACATAGAACCTAATATGTAATGCTAATAACCCCATGCCTATAAACAAGAAAGCTAGTTTTGTTTGTTTGTTTGAACAAACAATTGACTTACTGGTAAATAAAGGTGGGCTTTTTTCTTTTTCTTCCATAAATGCTTCAATTATCCTAACTACCCAGAGAACAGTTCCTATTTTCAACCCCTATCTTTTCTACTCTTGTTGAAGCCTCTGACTGGGACTTGACAACTGCATTGCGTGTCACAGTGTCACTAGTTGCTCGGTTAAGTTGCCTAGAGATGCCAGTGGGCCCACAGTGAGTGGTTTGTCTCAGAAATCATTTGTTGTGGGTAAGAAGTGTAGATTTTGAGCCTTGTTAGGGCAGCAAACTGTTGCTTATGGACCAGAAAGCAGGCAGAACCTGAGTGTTTCATACAGGGACAGTATTAGACTCTGCACACCCAGTTGTCTCCCTTCCAGATTCTTCCTGAGAGTAAACCTGTGCAACATATGAGATTGGCGTGTAGAGAGATGGTTTTGGTAGCATCATGGTTCCACAGCTGCCTGTGAATGCATCAAAGAACGGAACCGAAAACCCTGGACACCCACGGGTGAGACACATGGAAACAACCTTCTCCAAATTCTAACCCAAGTCCAATGAATATCAATTATGAACAAACTGGGAATGAATCCAGACAACTGGTCTTTCCTTTTAGTTCTAGCTGAGTGAAAACATTGGCAGCAGCATCTGAAAGCTGCACAGCCCAGACAGGTCTTTTCAACATTGTTTGTGGAGGAGGGAAGGCAGGACAGCAACTTCAGACTAAAGGTATGCTTCTGCAATTTCACCCAGGAATAAACAGAACAAAGACAGCTAGCAGTATTAAAATAACAATGCAAGCACCTTGACATATACATGGAAAAAATATCCCCAAGGATGCAGCCTATGAGAAAAATAAGTACCAGAAATAAATGGGATGGAGAGATGGTTAAGAATTCTGACTTCTCTTACAGAGGTTGAGGTTTGATTACCAACACCCATGCACATAAAATAAAAATAAATCAGATCCCCAAAAGTACCAAAAATAGAAATGCAAGTAATTCTAGGTGAACAGATATAAGCATATGTTTGATTTTTGAGGTCTATGTGATAATGTTAACACTTAGTTCATTGTTACAAGAAACTCAGAGAGCACTAAACTTAAGTTCACAGTTGGGCCAACATGAGGGCTCAGCAGTTAGAAGTGTTTGCCACTTGATCTGACTTGATTTCAATCCTCAGAACCAACTGTGGGAAGAGGGAACTAGATCCTAAAAGTTGTTTTCTGACCTTCATATGTGTTCCATGGCACACAAACCTGCACAAATACACACACACACACACACACACACACACACACACACACACACACACACACACACACCATATTATTGGTGGCAGAAAAGCAACAGCAACAGAACAGCAACAACAAAGAAAATCAACCAGCCAAACAAACAAAAACCAAAGAAATTCCTGATCAAAGGAAGAGAAAAGCAGTGCATCCTGGGTTATGGTTTCTTAGAAAAGCCACCCAGAACAATGGAATAACTAGTAGCTGGTTATAAAGTCACTCTGTCACTCTCCCTTCTCTACTCAAAAGATTGGTTTTTCACTCAGGGTCTGTTCAATTAATTATTCTCTTTACTCTGGGCCCTGGAAGGGCATTTCTTGAATGAACTGCACAAAGTTCTTCCTTGGATTTTGAAATGTATCTCCTGTCATTGATTTCTTAACTGGGCCTGGTGGTTCAGGTTTGAAACCTCAGCTATTTGGGAAGCTAAGGCAGGAGAACCACAAAGTCAAGGCCTGTCTGGGACACAGAGTGAATTTAAGGCTAGCCCAGGGAACTTAGCAAGAAACTACTTCAAAAATAAAGAGTGGAAAAGTGGAGGGGGGGGGGAGGGATGCCGGTGGAGGAGAATGAAGAGCATGTGTGGCAGGTGTGAAGGGTGTGGCCCTGAATGCAATTCTCATTACCCAAGGCAAAACAATACAAGCCCATCTATTTCTTCTCAACACCCAGAAAATGCTTAAACAGAAAATTCATATGATTGAAAGTACCGGTGCCAAATACATTACGACACTGTTCTGCTCCATTCTTACAGGAGCCTTCAACACAGATCCACTGTGTTTGACATGGGTGCCCATCGTGAACGTAGAAGTCTTCCTCACACGTTGCAGAGGTGCCATTGCAGTATTCTGTGACATCACAGTCCCCACGGGAATTCCTGCATATCTCCCCTTTCGCTTTTACCTGATGGGTGAAGTGAATCACACTGAATAAAGCAGCAAAGAAGCACAGAGGCACTCTCTCTCTCTCTCTCTCTCTCTCTCTCTCTCTCTCTCTCTAGACAGGGTTTCTCTGTATTGTTTTGGAGCCTGTCCTGGAACTCGATCTGTAGAACTCGATCTGTAGACCAGGCTGGCCTGGAACTTACAGAGATCTGCCTGCCTTTGCCTCCCAAGTGCTGAGATTAAAGGTGTGCGCCACCACCGCCCAGCTGAGAGGTACTCTAGAAACTCCTGATGTGCACTGTGTAGATCATGGAGAAATAAATGGTCTTACTGACACACCAGCACTGATAGGTGATCTATTAGGGCCCCACCCGAGATGAAGGCAATTCATGACTACTGACAGAGGGAGACTCCATCCCTCCAGGGATGAGTCACCTAATTGATTATTCAATACCAAGTGGTTAACCCTGGCAATATCTATACAAACAACAGTAAATGAAGTCAGCATACTGCATGTATGTATTTATGCATTTACATGTAAATATAT
Source organism: Cricetiscus sungorus (assembly GCA_030556225.1). NCBI lineage: Eukaryota > Metazoa > Chordata > Mammalia > Rodentia > Cricetidae > Cricetiscus > Cricetiscus sungorus. The sequence continues at coordinate 12,308,944 of JANBXA010000741.1, forward strand.
ACATAACAACAATAATTAAATAAAAAGAAGTCATGATTTAAAGAGTGGAATGCTTGTGGGGGGACTTGGAGGGAAGAGGGGAAATGATCTAAACATATTGTACATATATGAAGTTTAAAATTAAAAAATACACTATTAAATTATGTGCTGCTTGTAGCACATTTAAACTATAACATAATAGGAACACTATTTCTGTTTCAGGTATCTTATACAACCTATACATTCTTGTTTTAATTCTTAAGGAAGGAATGTTTGGGATATTCTAGAAATGCAAAAGAAAAATACTTCTTCATAGTTGAAAGATTTTATTGATAAAATTCTGACATTTCTGGTGGAAAATGTATACAATGGAATGAAAGATTTAAAACGATTTTCTTAAGGATAGAAATGTCTGGAGACCTCCTTGGTGTCCCTCCCCTTGGAGCTTGGGGGACCCTGAAGAGGAGGGGAAGGTAGGAGCTAGAGGGGTTGATGGCACCAGGAGAACATGGCCCACAGAATCAGTGGGGGCTCAATCAAGCATGGCTCATACAGGCTGGCAGAGACTAAAGCAGCAAGCAAGGAGCCTTCAAGGGTCTGCACTAGGCCTTTTGCACACACGTTTTGGTTGTTAGATGAGTGGTTTTGGGGACTCCTAACAGTGGGAGTATCTCTGACTGCTTTGTGTGCTCTTGGAACCCTTTTTCTTCTACTGGGTTGCCTTGCCGAGTCTTGATATGAGGGTTTGTGCCTGGTCTTGTTGTATCTTGCTATATTTCATTGATATCCCTAGGAGGCATGTTCTTTTCTGAAGGGAAATGGAGAAGTGGGGCTGGGTGGCAGGGAAGTGTGTGTGTGTGTGTGTGTGTGTGTGTGTGTGTGTGTGTGTATGTGTGTGTGTGTGTGTGTGTGTGTTTGTGTGTGTGTTTGTGTGTGTGTTTGTGTGTGTGTGTGTGTGAGTGTGTGTGTGTTTGTGTGTGTGTGTGTTTGTGTGTGTGTTTGTGCGTTTCTGTGTTTGTGTGTGAGTGTGTGTGTTTGTGTGTGTATCTGTGTGTGTTTGTGTGTGTGTGTTTGTGTGTGCATGTTTGTGTGAGTGTGTGTGAGTGTGTGTGTGTGTGTGTGTGTGTGTGTGTGTATTGGGTAGGGGACTGGGAGGAGTGGCGGAGCAGAAACTGTGCTCAGGGTATATTGCGTAAATTTGGAAAAAGAAATTACAAATTAATCTTGAAAAGGATAATATAGTAATACAAGTGATATGGAAACAAACCAACTGACAAGTGCAAAACAAAAAAAAAAAAAAAAAACAAAAAAAACAAAAAAACAAAAAAAACAAAAAAAAAAAAAAGAATGTCAACACCTGAAGAGATGGCTCAGTGTTTATGGTGAAGAGCAGTGTCTGTCCAGAGAACCCAAGTTCCCATCACCCACACGACAGCTCACAACCATCTGTTATCCAGTCTCAGGGGACCCTACATTCTCTTCTGGCCTCTGTGGGACCATGCACATGGTACTCTGACAAAACACCCATACACATAAAAATTAAGAAAAACATCTTTAAAAAAAGAAGTAAAAAGAAAGACTCTTACTTGACAGTCAAGACCACAGCAGGGTCCCTCAGCACACCCTGAACCCGACGTCAGCTGACAGGTGTTAGGATCACAGCAAGAAGGGTTGCTACAGCTCTGAAAGGTAAATCACACGCCTGAAGAGTCTCCCTGCATCCATTCAGGCTGGGCAGACATTTTAATAGGGACATACTATAGAGCCTGCAGACAGATGCTCCCCGTTCGTGTTGGCAAACAAAAAAGAAACAGAGTTTCTTCTTCCCACTGACTGACTCTTGCTGAGTGTTACACTCTAGTTGTTTCTATTCCTAGGACAGTGTGCTGTGTTGGGAATATAATCCTCTGATTCCAATAGGGTCCATCACAGCAGAGCCAACCAGGCAGTCTCTGGCTCTTGTAGACAAAAGGCCAAGTAAATATAAGATGTAGGATGGACAGGGTCTTACGTGAAAATTTTAGCCTCAATAATGTATGTCTCAATAACGGTTTAAAGATTTTTCTTCTTTTCTTAAAATTTTCTGGGAATGTCTGTGTGTTTCTGTGTGTTCCCACAAGAGAGAGTGCATATGCCTATACATGTAATGCACGAGTGTAAGTGCCTCCAGAGGCCAGAGAGGGCGTCAGATCCCTGGAGCTGGAATTACAGATGATTGTGAGTCACTGTGTGGATGATGGGAACTGCACTTAGGAACACTGAAGAGTCTACCACTGAAGAGAGGAACAGCAAAGAGTCTACATTTCTGACCCCATCATTTTTTATTTGGAGAGTTAGTCTCATTAGTCCATGCTGGCCTCAATGGCATTCAGTTAAAGTTGGCCTTGAATGCCTGGTATTTCTGCTTCCATCCTGCCTCCTGGAGTACTGGGATTGTAGGAAAAAAACTACTACATCTAGCAGTTTGCTTCATTTTTAATTTTTTAAAAGAAGGTCTAGAAAATGAAGTAGTATCTGAACATGACTGAAGTTGTTATTTTTGTATTGTTTACATCTATTTTATGCTTTATGAGTATGCTTTAATAACTTTGGCTATTAGGGTTAGTAAGTAAACATAAGAAAGGAGAGGTTCTTTTTTAGAAAACACACACACACACACACACACACACACACACACACACACACATTTTTAATCCCCAGGGATTTGAAATGGTAAATTGGGAAAACATTTATTAAGTAGGTAAGAATCAGCTGTGAAGATTGGCAGTCTTAGAATGACTTCCAGTAAGATACTCATTAGGGCACAGGAATGTTTTTGTGTTTTGCACAGCTGGTCTGCCCAGTGAATGTCATTGCTGTTGCTCACTACATGGACTTCTACAGGGAAGGGAATATCACAGTGGTTAGAACTTAACTAGATAACATGCAATGACACTAAGACACATTGTTATTAAATTTGAGTAGAAAGTTTCAATGTGTTTCCATTTAAGCCAACCCCCCCCCCAAAAAAAAAACCTTTAGGGTGATGGACAATAATTTCTTAAAAACACACTATTGTGGGGAAGAAAGTGTCAGTGAAGGATTGCCTAGATCAGGTTGGCCTGCAGGCATATCAGTAGAGGAATGTCTGTCTTAATCACATCAGTTGTGGGAGGATGTGTTCATTATGGGTGGCATCATTCCATAGGTTTGGGTCCTGTACTGCACAGGTGTTAGGATCACAGCAAGAAGGGTTGTTACAGCTCTGAAAGGTAAATCACACGCCTGAAGAGTCTCCCTGCATCCATTCAGGCTGGGCAGACATTTTAATAGGGACATACTATAGAGCCTGCAGACAGATGATTGTGAGCAATCATTCCCCATGGATGTGTCCAACCTCACCAAGTTCCTGCTGTCTTGATTTCCCTGCAGTGATGGACTACAATTTGAAAATAAATCCTTCCCTTCTAAGTTGCTTTGTCCATGTATATTATCATAGCAACAGGAGAGGAAGGGGACATATTTAAGCATCAGAGATACAAGTTTTCTATTGGGGAGAGCACATACCAGTGACCTCAGCCAATACACAGATAATCCTGAACACTTGCCTTCTGGTTCTCCAGGGACACAGTACTCTCAGCAGGTGTGACAACAGCTTGTTTGCCTTTCACTCTATCTATCTATCTATCTATCTATCTATCTATCTATCTATCTATCTATCTAATCTTGTTTAGCTTCATTCTATTTTTCTTCTTCCCTCTAATCTCAAGTTTTGATAATATTTATTTGGTTTGGAAAAATCTCCCTGTGGTTATAGGTATATTTCAAAAAATTTTTAATTAAATATTGAATTTAAATTGGTAATTAAATATTGGTAAAAAGCTAATGTGATTCCATGACCAAACTCCAAATGTGTCACCATATTTTCAACTTCACAGCAAATGAGTTTGAAGCAAAGGCTAGACAAGAGTGCCCAAGAGGAAGAGAAGAACTTCCCTTTGGGAAGTCACTCAAAGATGGGACTTAATGACCTTCAAAATGGCTTGTTTGAGAAATTAGAACGAAAGAGACATGGAAGGGAGGGATGGAGACACAGTGGTCCAGGGATGTAACGTGCAGATAAGTACAATGACTGCTCTGCAGGTCTAGTGCTCAGTAATGTGACTGTGGTTAACAGACTGTACTGTACATTTTCAGTGTGCTAAGAGGTGGCACCCTAATTCTTACAGAAGGGACAGGAAAGATATTGCATGGCATGGATTGAGAATCTTTCCACTCTCTGAGGGTTGGGGACAAAAAGTTTATTTGAACTTACCCTTTCTCCCCTAAGTAGCTTTTGTCAGGACATTGTATCACAGCAACAGACATGAAATTAAGGCAAAACCCTTGTAAGATGTACTTAATATGAATTTCAGCGTTTGCTTTCCAGTATGTAGATAAGGGAATTACTCATACTCTTGTAAGAAAATATATTCATGCAAAGCACTCGAAAATTGTTCCTAATTCTTAGTAGAAGATGAGGGAAAGGGGAGGAGAGGGAATGAGGGATGGGGAAGGGGAGGAAAGAAAAGAGAGAAGGGAGAGGAGAGAAGGGAGGTGGAGGAGAGTGAGGGGTAGAGGGAGAGGAGAGACAGGAGGGAGATGGAGAGCTCATAAGCCAGGCAAAATGCCCCAAGCCTGCAATCCCAGCACTCAGGAAGCTGGTGCAGGAGAGCTGTTTTGAGTTTGAGGCCAGCACATGCTACAAAGAGATATTCTATATTAGGGGGAAAAAAAAAAGAGCATGCTGATGATACCAGTTGACAGGCTTAGTTATGGTGGCTTTCATATGGCATGCATACATTGATTATCAAGTCACCAACTTGCACATGGTGAGTGTGCACCATTTCTTTAGGTGTCAACTAAAGACACCCAAATAAGGGTGGAATAAAAAGCAAATGTATTTGTATGGATAATCTACCAATCAGTGAACCATATGCCAAGACAATAGTTCACCCTTGAGTATTAGTTCACCCTTGAGTCTGTCCATCTGTCCGTTACAAAGGCCTTGGTAGTAGGATGACTGTGAGGAATAAAGCAAATTGACAGAGGGGCAGTATGGATGTTACTGAATACTTCTGTGGTTTGGTCCACATCCTCCTGAAGCAGCACTAACCATTCCACAGTCGCAATCTTCCCCTTCTTCCAACTTTCCATTCCCACAAACTTTCGCCTTGTATGATGGCTGTAGCTGCGGCTGATTCTGGAGACAGTAGGAGTTTTGACTTGAGATAAAGTTGGAGAAATCCTCCTTGCTGCAGTTACTGAATGCCCTTACACCGCTGGAGTGACTGAAAAGAGCCCAAAGGTCAAACGTCTGTGTTAAGACTTCCCACAGGCCACCTACCCTTAGAATGTAAGTCATTAGTCAGGAAGAACGCACTCCAGGGTGTACCTGGATCTGTGCACAGAAGTCAGTTGTTATTGGAGAACTCCTGCTAAATCACTTAGTAGAATAAGTAGCATAAATTTCTACTGGCATTAACATGGCCAATTTTGGGTGACACTAGTCTCTTGGTTTAGTGTCTACCTCACACGTCACTTCATTTTGTAAGCTGTTGCTTCCTTTCCCTACTAGAACTGCTGAACTTTGGAACAGACCCATCTTAAGGGCAACAGTCTTTACCTCTCTTTACCTATATTTGGTCAGAGGTGATTTCCTCCAGCCTGGTTCCATAGTTTTTAAGTAACTCCTACATCTCTTAGCTTCTACCTTAAAACCTGAACTTTGTAAGTCTAGCAAGCAACTTTTTGTATGTATGTGTATGTGTATGTACCTATTCATATGTATACAGGTGTGTGTGTGTGTGTGTCGTGTGTGTGTGTGTGTGTGTGTGTGTGTGTGTGTGTGTGTGTGTGTTTAGGACAGCAGTCAACCTCAGGTTTATGTGGGGCCAGGCAGGGCAAGAAGCATGTGGAGTTATATGAGCACACAAAACGCAGGTGATGCTCCAAGTCACTGCATTTCACCCTTACTACATTCAACCAACCATGGATCAATAGCGCCGGGGAGAGCTTGTATCTGCTGAAAGAAAACAAGACAGATTTCCTTGGCCCTGCCTCCAGAACAGCACATCACGGCAGATATTTGCCTAACACCAACTTGAGGCCTGATGCACGCATCATCTAGAGAAATGGAGTACACAGATGGATGTGCATAAGTAATTTGCAGCTTTGTGAAGGACTTGTGCATCTGAGGATTTGAGAAACCTTATGTCCATGAGGGCGGTCTTAAATTAACTGATGAAGGAAGAAGACATCTTACATTGCTGATTGTGAGCCTAGCTTTTAATGCCTGAGCCATCTCTCCAGCCAGGAAGAAGACATCTTAATTGTGGACAGGACCAATCCCTGAGCACGGGCTCCTGGACTGTGTAAAATGGATAGTGTGGCTGAGCACTAGCATATAAGATTACTCCCTTCCTCTCTGCTCCTGACTGTGGATGCAATGTGCTCAGCTGTCTGTCCTGCCACCACAGAAAGCAGCCTGAAATGTGAGCTTGAATGCCTTGCTCCCTTAAGTTGCTTTGGTCAGGGAGTTTTAACACAGTAACAGAAAGGAAAGTAAGGCAATGTTCTTGTAAGAGATACTTAAATAATAGGAATTTCAGTTCCCTTTTTCTAATGAGGAGACAAAGGCACTATAACTCCTAAAGCGATGAGAATATAATTCATGCAAAGCACTGGAAACTCAGTCATGGGACAGCCATTCCAATCAGCAAGTTGGGCAGGACAAAATAGTGAAAGTATCCATATCTCACCAATCCCGTGTCTGTAATGAAATACTTTCAACTCCATCTGCTAATGACATTCTCCACGACAGCCTCCAGTTCCCAGACTTTACCGTCTCCTACGGGTTAAGGCAGGAGACTAACTGAGCAGGAGTTCCTATGCTTGTTCTCCGTGCTTTTCTCACAACACTATCAGTTTTGTCTGACCTCCTGTACAGATCACTTGTAGTTTCTTATCAGAGCTAAATCTTCACGGTCTCAGCCCAAATCTCCCAGTCACCTCATTCTCCCCACCCAGTTCACACTGCTCAACATCCTCCTTGTTGTCTCCTCTGCCAGACTGAGCCTTAACGCTCACACCCTCTATCTGAAAAGCTGTTGCTCAGTTTACATGGAAGGTTCTCTCTTACTAACAAGGGGATTTCTCAGCACACACTTAAAATATCTGTACTGACATTACCTCTAAGGCACTTCTCAGTCTGAAAACTCCTGATTTTTTTTTTTTTTTTTTTTTTTTTTGTTCCGAGGTGAGATTTCTCTATGACTTTGGAACCTGTCCTGCAACTAGCTCTTGTAAACCAGGCTGTCCTCGAACTCACAGAAATCCACCTGCCTCTGCCTCCCAAGTGCTGGGACTAAAGGCGTGTGCCATCACTGCCTGGCAAATACTACTGATTTAACTGGTTTTCTTCCAGCATAGCATAGGAGGGTTATAATTATTTGTTTAAAAATGAAGCAGTGAGTCAGGCATGGTGTATTCACCTGTCACCCTAACCCTTGAGAAGCAGAGGCAGAAGTAGCAAGTTCAAGACCAGTTTGGTCTACATAGCAAATCCCAGGAAGGTAGTGTAGACTCTGTCTCAAACTGTTAAATAAACGAACCCATCAAGGGGTAAACAGAAAAGGAGTATGATTGAAGCTACCTGCTTAAATAAAAAAAAAAGGGCATTTTATTATGATTTTCCTTATTCTCAACAATAATACCATATAACACTATTATGATCATAAGCATCTGCAATTCAGTAGTGGGTGTGGCTAACATGAAGCTATTCAGTTATGGGCAATTAGACCTAATGATTTCAAGGCCTAATCCCCTGTATTACTGTACAAAGCTGTTCTAGACATTAGGATGACCAAGGGAGATTATTGAACAGATCGCCAATGTTGCATTTGTGTGTGGGCACAGCCTGGTTTGAACATAGTTTTCAGTTATATTACGTATACATGATGGAATTGATTATACATTTCCAACCACTGTCACGTAATTTCTATTTGTGTGTGTGGGGAAAATGGGTCACAACACACACGTGGAGGGTTAGAAGACAACTTACAGGGTTCGGATCTTCCTGACTGAGTGGATCCAGGAACTGAACTTGGGTCATCAGGTGTGACAACTAATGCTGTTATGGCCAACCCATCTCACCAACATGGTTTCTGTCTGAATACCAAACAGCAAATGGAGGAGAAGCAACAGAGAGATGGCAGGATATCTCAGTGGTTAAAGTTGCTTACTGCACAAGCCTGGCAGCCTGAGTTCAATCCTGGAGACCCACATAAAGACGGAAGAAAACAATTCAGAGTTCTCCACATGCATTCTGTGGCAAGTGTTCCCCTCATGCATCCACCATGAGCAACCACACACACACACACACACACACACACACACACACACACACACACACACAGACACACACACAGACACACACACACACAGACACACAGAACACACACACAGACACAGATAGACAAACATACATACATACATACACACACACAGAGAGACACACAGACATACACACACAGACACACAAACACACACACAGACACACAGACAGACAGACAAACAGACAAGATAGACACACAGACACACACAAATATACACATACAGACACACACAGACACACACACACACAGACACACAGAACACACACATAGACACAGATAGACAAACATACATACATACATACACACACACACAGAGACACACACAGACATACACACACAGACACACAAACACACACACAGACACACAGAACACACACACAGACAAGATAGACACACAGACACACACAAATATACACATACAGACACACACAGACATACACACACAGACACACAGACACACACACAGACATAGACACACACAGGTAGACACACACAGACACACAGACATACACACACACAGACACACAGACACACACACAGACATAGACACACACAGGTAGACACACACAGACACACAGACATACACACACAGACACACACACACAGACACACACAGACAGACACACACAAACAGACAAGATAGACACACAGACACACACAAATACACACATACAACACACACACACAGACATAGACACACGGACACACAGACACACACAAATACACACATACAGACACACACAAACACACACACAGACACACACACAGACATAGACACACAGACACATAGACACACACAGGTAGACACACACACACACACACAGACACACAGACATACACACACAGACACACACACACAGACACACACACAGACACACACACAGAGACACAGATAGACAGACAGACATGCTCACACACAGACACACAGACATACACACACAGACACACATACAGACACAGATAGACAGACAGACATGCTCACACACACAGACACACAGACATACACACACAGACACACACACAGAGACACAGATGACAGACAGACATGCTCACACACACAGACACACAGACATACACACACAGACACACACACAGACACACAGACATACATGCACAGACAAGATAGACACACAGACACACACAAATACACACATACAGACACACACAAACACACACAGACACACACACAGACAGACACACAGACACACAGACACACACAGGTAGATACACACAGACACACACACACACACACACACCACACACACAGACACACAGACACCCAGAGACACACAGACACACACAGACACACACACACAGACACAGATAGACAGACAGACAGACATACACACAGACACACAGACATACAGACACAAACAGACACACAGACATACACACACAGACACACACACACACACACACACACACACAGACACACAGACACCCAGAGACACACAGACACACACACAGACACACACACACACACAGACACAGATAGACAGACAGACAGACAGACACACAGACACACAGACATACACACAGACACAGACACACAGACATACACACACAGACACACACACACACACAGAGACACACAGACATACACGCACAGACAAGATAGACACACAGACACACACAAATACACACATACAGACACACACAGACACACACAGACACCACACACACACAGACACACACACACAGACATAGACACACAGACACACACAGGTAGACAGACACACAGACACACAGACACACAGACACACAGACACACAGACACACACCACACACAGACACACACAGACAGACAAGATAAAGATAGACAGACAGACAGACAGACAGACACACACACACACACACACACACACAGGACGTTCAATAGGCTAAGGAGCATGGCTTCCCACCTGTGAGCTGTCATGTATGTGACTGTTTTGTGCGGACGCTGTTACTGGAACACAGTGTAAATGGCAGCTCGTGCAGGCAGTGAGCAGGTTTATGGTTCCAATCATCTAATAGACTTACTGGGTGTTCTCTTTCTCTTTCTAGCAATCAAGGGGCTTCAGGCCCTGCCTCCAGGTCTCTGCTTCGGTTCTTGCTCTGACTCTTCTCAGTGATGGATTATGAATGAAAGTGTTAGGTGAAATAAGCCCTTCCTTCTCCAAGTTGCTTTTGATCATGGTGCTTTGTCGCAATAGAAACCTAAGATGCCCAGTTTCTAGCATGTTAGTTTTCTTTAACTAAGTATACAGGGATCAGCTTAGCAGAAACTCTAGCTGGAGTTGGGGCATCAAACTAAGGCTCTTACATTGCTTCGGGATTCATCACGCAGACGGACACTCCACAGTGGCACTGGGTCACATTGTCATATGATATCCCCATGCTGAGGCTCAGCAGCTGAACTAAAACAATGGCAAGCGATTCCAGACTCACAGCTTTGGGTTGCTGAAAGGAAACACACGGGACCATAAATGTGTGCGCACACTTTATGGGAGGCATTTTACTTGCCGCTAGGACAATGTGATTAATTATTCACAATAGCCACATAGTAAAATAAAGGGCGAACACACATTGTACTAGTCACAGAAGCACCATCCATATTGCAGCAGTGTGTTACAGGCAACCCTGCAAACACAGGAATGATTCAAAAGTACATGGCTTTTAATAATGTGAGTAAAGTGAGACACTTGGAAAAATAATTTTAAAAAGTTTAAATGAGATATGCCCCAGTTAGAATACTGAGATGCATAGCAAAATAAATTTGTAGGGTCTGGAGAGATGACTTAGTGGTTTAGAACACTTGCTGCTCTTCCAGAGGAACCCGGTTTGATTTCAAGCATCTACATAGATGCTCACATAGACGTCTAGAACTCCAGTTTCAGGATATCTGACACCCTCTTCTGGCTTCCTAGGGCACTGCACAATTGTGATGTACAGATGCACACACATGCAAAACACACATGCATGCAAAATAAAAATAAAACAAAAAAATAATCAGTCAGGTGGTGGAAGCTCACACCTTTAATCCTAGCACTCAGGAGTCAAAGGCAGGAGGATCTGGCAGGTCTCTGTGAGTTTAAGGGCAGCCTGATCTACAGAGTGATTTCCAGGACAGTCAGATCAACACAGAGAAACTTGTCTCAAAAACAGACAAACAAAATCAGTTAAAAATCAGGAGTGATTAGGATATTCAAAATAGAGCTGAGTCTTTCTTGTGTTTAGAAACAGCCCAGAGCAAGCATCTCATCTACTAGAGCCAGGCAGCGCTTCTCCTGTAGATCAGAAATGACACAAGAACAGCCATTTGCCAACTCTACTCAGTGTGATTCACGTTAACTGTCTCACAAATGCTCACAGGTTATGAAGGGCAAAATGTCTTTCATTTGCACAGGAACCAGTTTACTCATTATGGAAACTACAACAGTCAGACTTCATGGGGCAGAGTGCTGTGTCTGATGAATGTGTTCATCAATGTTACATATGTATACCTGTATTATTTTGTGTGTCTGTGCTGTATGCCTGTGTGTGTGTGTGTGTGTGTGTGTGTGTGTGTGTGCGTGTGTGATGCATATGAATGTTTGAGGAAGTCCCACACCTTATCCTTAGAGACCAGGGAAATCACTTTCTCCATAAAACAAATGCTACATTTACCAAAATATGACATGGATTTTTAATGTGGATTTTCTCTTTCCCAGCTCCACTGTGCTCCATTTTGCTTACTAGAGTGAGGCCATTCTGTGCTGCCTCTCTGAAACTCCAGCAGGCATCACAGAAACACGAGTGTAAAGGAGCAGGTTCTATAGTGAGAAGCACCAAAGGGAAATGACGTCAGAACCACACCAGTGCCAACCCCCTAAGAACCCCACAGTAATGCAAATTTTAGTGGGAACAACAAGTCAAGGGAATTATAGGTGGTCAGCACAGTCCAGCTCTACTGACTCCCTGCCAAGGTTTAGGTCAGTTGCCTCAGCGTGGTGAAACAGCTTAGAGAATTTTTAGTCTAAGAACTAAAAAGTCATTCTCATTCTCTATCTGCTGTAAAGTTTCCAGTTTATATTCATATGCATGAACAAAGGCAATTCTCTGGTAATCACAAAATTACAGGGCTTGTATTTTTCAGGGTCATAAAGCAGATAAGAGATGCCCCAAATGACACTGTCAGCAGCTTGGATGTGCCACACCCCTATCTTTGAAGATCCCAAATGGGATCTGTTTGAAAGACTCCTCTCCTGGCTAAATGCCCTGCCAAATAAAAGATATTGCAGGCAGCTGGCTTCTAAGTTGTATCTCAGGGAATGGGGTGGAGATTTGACTGCGGAAACCAAGGTTTTTGATTGCTTGACTAAATTTTCTCACCAGGTCAATAAGCAAAAGAACAAGGCAGACTTTGAAGTATTCACAGGACTTGTGGGACAAACAGATCCAGTTATGGAGCATGTCCCCCATGCATATTCTGCATTATCAAAACTATATAGTTAAATGAAAAAAAAATCATCTTCCTGACCACTCACAGATATATATGCCCATAACACAGAGATGCAATCATGAGATTGCATGTATAAATCACGTGAGATTGCACACTACTGTGTAGGCATTGGGCAGAAGACACCAAGCTGCTTTAGCAAAAGTGAGCCACAGTTTCCAGAGTCGATGGTCCTGTAGGCCTTGCCTGGACAGGATTAACCTCCGTCAGAGAGTCGCTCCTCTGGTGGGTTGACATCTCAACCCTAGTTGTCACCTGCTGTAACTCTCATGGTCCCTAACAGGGACTGCAGTCTGTTATACATTATTTAAAGATTTATTTTATTTTTAATGTTGTGTGTGCATGCTTGTATGAGTGTTGTACCCATAGGGGACTCAGGAGGGCACTGGATCCCCTGGAGCTGGGGTCACAGCTGGCTGTGAGGTAAAGGATGCGGGTGGGAGCTGGGAACAGAATCTGGGTCCTCTGTGGAGGAGCAAGCTCTCTCCAACAAGGACCTCCCAGCCCCCCACGTTATGAATTTCAATGGAGCAGATTAAAGCACAGCATACCAGAGCAACACTTCCAGCATACTTCTTGTCACACATTTTCCCTTGAAAGGTGGCACCAATGTAGTCTGAAGTTTCTCTGTAACTAAATTGAAAGGAGTATAATCACATAATTTTGGAACAGCAAGCATAGTTAAAGCTCTATTTTTATAGAACAGATTTTTTTTTTCTTTTTTGTTTTTTTTTCCAAGCAGGGTTTCTCTGTATTGCTTTGGAGGCTGCCCTTGAACTCACAGAGATCCACTTGCCTCTGCCTCCCGAGTGCTGGGTTTAAAGGCGTGTGCCACCACCAACACTCAGCCATAGAACAGATTTTAGTGTTGCTTACTGAGTCAGACTCTTACAATTTCCACTAACAGACATGCGACATGGGTTAGGATTGCCCAATGTTCCTACATTTCTAAAAATGATAAAAATCAGCTTAAAATATAGAAAGTGTACTTTCACATGGGTTTCTGAAACACAGTGAAGATTAACTCAGTGCAGTGACCATTTTAGAAAAAAAAATGGATATATCTTCTGAAATAAGTACAATTTCTTAAAATGACAAAATGAAGGCAAGGAAGCTGGCACATGGGTAGAGTCGGGGCAGAGCTGTGAAGTCTCCTCATTGTCTAGTGGAGTTAGCTTGCGAGAGCCACATCAAGGCAAGCATGCAACAGAACACTAAAAGGACCACATTCCATGTGTGTTCTGAAATTACCGATGAGAGGGACCGTATACTAACAGTTTCAACACAGTATAGCTGCAGTACATCCATGGTATATTAGGATAGTCATCCTCCACCTGTGAGTCACGACCCTTCAATAAACCTCTATCTCCAAAAGTAGCAAAATTACACTTATGAAGTAGCAACGAAAATGATGTTATGGCTGGGGCTCACCACAATGTGAGGAACTATATTAAAGGGTCACGGCGTTGGAAAGGTTGAAAACCACAGCTGTTGACTATTGAGAAGTATCATCCTTTCTGGTTTTTCTCTTTTTCTTTTCTTTCATAGTGTGTGTACATGCTCATCCGTGTGTGCCCTGGGGTTACAGAAGCACAGACCACTAGGATTTTACACAGCTGTTGGGACTCTGAACTTGGGTCTTCAAAAATGCCCAGCAAGCACTTACCCACATAGCCATTTCCTCAGTTTCTCCTCATTGCTGTTCTTCTCGTTATTATTAGTTCAAAGAGCAAAGCTAAGTGCCTACATTCATGGAATTCAGACAGGCCTTCCAGACAGATATTGTGAGCCTGTGATGCACATCCAGGCACACTTGACGGAGTTACGTGTGCTCTGTGGTAAGAAGACACCCAGAAGCAGGGCAGAAGGAGTGAGCTTCAACTGCAGACCAACCAAGTGAGGGACCTCAATAATCTCCCCATGAGTAAGGTGTTCTAGTAGGTTGTGTGCTATACAGGGGCAGAAGTCACAGAGAACTTGCCTTTCCTCTAAAATGCATGTGGATTGTTGGAAAAGGGATCAGGTTGGCCAGTTTCTCTCAGCTATGACAGGTCATAGCTTGAGAAAGTACGTACACAAGTAAAAATGCCATGTCATGTGGACGTAGAACAAGGTAAGACTGTTTCCACTTCAGGAACCTGTAGAGCAACTCGTTAGCATCACCAATGGTTGAGATTTTGTTTTCATCCATCCAAAATTCCAGGGAAGACAGAATTACTGTAAGATTAAAGGGGGCAAAAATCTAAAATAGAACACAGACAGAAAACCCGTTCAAATAACATGATCTAAAGGGACTGGGCAAAAGAGCTCTGAAAAGGAGCTCAGGTCATGCATTTAACAACTGTAGTGTGGGTCTGGATTCAGTATACTAATATGAAAGTATTAGTTAGCAATAAGTGCCGGTCATAAGTCACACTGGATCCTTTAAAATTCTTGCACTTAATCAACACCCCCCCCTCAAGAATGTCTCGTTATATGTAACCCCTACAATGACCTACTTTATAGGTAGGAGAATGGACACTTCAAATGCAATTTGATGGTCCTTCCATCACTCAGCATGCATCTTTATGCAGATCCACCAAAGAAGGTATAGGGGTTCTTAGGAACAGCAGCAAGTGTGGTGGTTTGAGTGATAATGTCCCTTATAGGTTCTGGCATTTGGATACTGTCGCCAGTTGGTGGCATTGTTTGGGGAGGTTTAGGAATTATGGTCTTGCTGGAGGAAGTGTGCCATTGGGGGTGGAGCTTTGAGGTTTCACAGCTGAGCACCACACCCAGTACACTCTCTCTGCTTCCTGCTTTTTGTTCCAGGCTTGTGCGTCCATCTCTAGCTGCTATATCTGCTGTGTAATGCTATGCTGTCGCCACTGTTAACAACTTTAATCCTCTGAAAGTATAAACCCAAAGAAACTATTCCTTCTATAGGCGTCTTAGTTAGGGTTTCTATTGCTGTGAAGAGACACCATGACCACGGAAACTCTAATAACAAATACATACATGGCTTGCATACATGACGGCATGCAGGCTGTCATGGTGCTGGAGCTGAGCATGCTACATCTTGACTCAGAGGCAACAGAAAATCAGCTGTCACACCTAGTTAAACTTGAGAGAAATACCTCAAAGCCCGCCCCCACGGTGGCACACTTCCAACAGAAGGTGTGGCCCAGATTAAAGGTGTGTCCTCCAGTCTCAAGGTCTGGATTAAAGGTGTGTATCATTCAGCCTTCTCCAACAAGGCCATACCTCCTAGTAGTGCTACTCCCTATGATCTTATGGGGGCCAAATACTTTCGAACTACAACTAATAAATTACCTTGGACATGGTGTTTTATCAATAATAGAAAACACAAAGAAGAAAATACTTACAGCATTTGCCAATCCAATCAACTGGAAAATCTTTTGAGTGACAATGGTTGTATCAGCCCCAATATGCTCATACTGTAAAATAAAATTGCTGTATATATACATACATACATATATTTGTTTAACATTGATGACTTCAATTCTGTTAGAAGTTTAATATAGTAAAATAATACACTGTTTTAAATCACTGACATTTTAATCAGCATTATTTTATTATTCATATCACATAGTGTGAAAATAGAAAATACCAAAAAAATCTGAAAAATTACGATATAAAATTCCACTACTAATAAAGTAAGGATAATAGTTCCTGGCAGAAAATATTAGCTTTAAGTGATTTAGATGTGAACATTTCAGTGTTTTGCTTATTATCTGTGCACGTACAGTGGCCATGGATGCCAGAAGAGGGCACCAGATCACATGGGCTTGACCTGGAGACTGTTGTGAGCCACCACATGGGTGCTGGGAGCTGAACTCAGGTCCCCTGTAAGGGCAGCAAGAGCTCTTGACCATAGTCATCTCTCCAGCTGCAGGAAGCAACTTGAGATGGGGAAAATTCCCAGAATCTGCATGTGAAAAGCTCCCAAAATGTTACTTACTCAGTGATTACACTTTTGCAATGTTTTGGAAATGAAGAGCACATCAGTGGGTTATGGAGGCCAGTGAGATTGGGGGAGAGAGGTGTATGGCTAGGAAGCAGCATGCAGTGGCTCCTGGTTGGGGTGCAAGCATCCTGCATCTTGTCTGCATTCGGTCACAATGTGCTGGCTGCTGTAGTACTGGCTGAAGGTGTCTATATGTATGTGCATGTGTTCCTGCAAGTGTGTGTGAGTATGTAACTATCCTCATTAAGAAGGCAAACTGAAAAATGAGATACTATTATAATAAAAAAAATTCCATTAATAGCAAAAGGAATAATGGAGGGTAAAAGGTGCAAATAATTGAGTTTATTCTAATTCAAGTTATTATCTTCCACAGTCAAAGACTGATTCTGTGAGACATGGGAGAATTGTTTCTCCTTTCTTTTTTTAAAAAAAGTTTTACTTATGTATGCAGTGTTCTGCCTGCATGTGTGCCTGCAGGTCAGAAGAGGACACCAGATCTCATTACAGATGGCTGTGATCCATCATGTGGTCGCTGAGAATTGAACTCTGGACCTCTGGAAGACCAGCTTGTGTTCTTAACCACTGAGCTATCTCTCCAGCCTAAGAATTGTTTTTCTAATGCCTCACTGCTAATTAAAAACGAACAAGACAAATACAATTGGAATACACTTACCATGTCTTTCTCGACTACAACATGTATTTCCAGATAGCGAGAGACAACTTTCTGTGCCTGAAAAAAAAAAAAAAAAAAAAAAAGCCACAGACTTGATGTCAAAATTGAAGAATGACTTCAATATTTTTAGTTTTATCACTAATGCTAATGAGACAAATGTGGTGAGATTTTTTATATTCAGAAATAGAATCAGAAACGTTAGCAAAGCAGATCATTTGGACACCTCTCCACCTGTTCCCCTGTTCCTTCTCTGCACCTTGTCAGACTTTTATCTTATCCAGAAGGTAGTCCACCTCCCTCCCTTTCTCCCTGTCCTCATTGGCCCCACCTCTCCCTCCCATTCTTCATGTTCTCATTGATCTTGTGAGATGCTCTGTTAGCTGAATGATATCCTTTTTAAACTTCATGTTTATTTTTAAATAAAAAAGAAACAGCTTACGTGTGCTCGTGTGTGTGTGTGTGTGTGTGTGTGTGTGTGTGTGTGTGTGTTTATGTGGTATGTGCACCATGTGTGTAAAACCAGTATTTGTGGTTCTCTTGGGTATTTAGTCACTGTTAATTCTCCAGGCCAAGTGTAAGAGAAGTCACCTACATTTTGCTTCTGACTCAACTGTTTTTAGATACTAGATCTCTGCTCTGTAGTATTAGGGTTTTTTTATGGTTTATTAAAGCTTGACTGAGGATTCAGAAAAGCAAAGTCAGCCTCACACCTTTAATCCCAGCAGCCAGCAGCTAGGAGGTGGTGCTACACACCTTTAATCCTAAGACTCATGATTAAGAGATAGATGGATCTCTCTGAGTTCAAGGCCACCCAGATCTACACAAGAGTGAATAAGTCTAAAAGGCAATTACAGCTTATACCTTTAATACCAGGACTCATGAGAGGTAAATAAGACAGGACAAGGAGTATGAGGCATTTGTTCTCCAGCTACACTGAGGAGAGGCAGCAGTTAGAGACTTGGTGAAGAGCTCCTTTGTGGGCCAGCCCTTTCAGCCTGGCCTAGAGGTGAGAGCTACTGGCTGGCTACTTTGCTTCTCTGATATTCAGCTTGAAGCTTGAACCCCAACATCTGTCTCTGGGTCTTTTATTTATCAGTGTCACACTGCTCTACTTAGAATTTATCATTCAGTAACTTAGCATCCAGCAACTCCAAGCCTTTCAAGTTTCCTTTCTGGCCCCATTTGCACAAACATTTCTTTACAAAGGTTCTTGGTAGCACTGTATCATTTAAATAGTGGGAATCACCCAATTGCACACCTGTTGATTAAATAAATGTGATATATTACTGAAATAAAATATTACTTAAACATAAAAAGAAACTGGTATTTTAAAATACTACAACTATGAGCATATTGGTGGGTAAAAACTCACACACACACACACACACACACACACAAAGACCCGTTTGATGGTTCCACTTGTATATTATGTCCTGAATCAGCACTTCTATAGATACAAAAATGTGTAAGTTTCCAAGAAAAGGCAGGCAAAACTGAAGGAGATATAGGAGGCGCTTGCAGATCCATCTGTCACTGCCATTTAACTGTGGAGGCACAGACTAACAAGATGCAGAACAGCATCGATGGATGTGTGTCTCCATAAACCCTTACAGATGTGAACAGGCAGTCTGCCGCCCACTCATTAGCAACCCCCTAACATTGTTATATTGTTCAAGTAAGCTCTGTATCTATTTTGCAGTATGACTACTGTAATATATAATACGAAATACACAAAGCAATAGGTCATTTTAAAGTTGCCCTTGGAGGTAAAATAAACAGTTTTGAAATACTTTGTTAGTAAAAACGTAGGAGGAAGAATAAAGGAATAAGAACATAACAAGACCCAGAAACGACAAGGTGGTGGATTTAACCCATGATTATTCTACAGTGCTTTAAAACTGACGTCATGAATGATGGGATAAAACAAAACTGCCACATTAAAAACAAAAAACAAAACAAACAAACAAACAAAAAACCAGCATGCTGTTTGAAAAAAAAACATGGTTTCACTGAGACAAATGTAGCTTGAAAATGCTCACAACCAATGCACACATAAGCGGCTTTAGTAACATTCAGTGAGTTACAAAACAAAACAAAACAAAACAAAACAAAACAAAACAAAACAAAAAGCCATGAAAGGGGGGCAGTGGCAGTGACACATTGGGAAGAGGAGGGACTGTAGATGGAGTGGGAGTGGATATCATCAACGGGCATTATATATGTGTATGGGGTTAGTAAATAAAATGTATTTTAAAAAATACACATGTATGGAATTGTCAAAGAATATAAAATTATTCAAAATAAAGAATATATAAATCAATAACACCAGGAACAAAGAAGGAGGCATCACTAACAATATAAAGGAAGTTAGAGAAATATTGAGAAAAATCACAAAGCTAGTTTTCAGGATTGTGACTGATGATGAGCTTTTGCTGGACATATCCTTGTGACAGGTAAATAATTTGTTTACCAGGAAATTACTTGATAACATCTAGTTAATCCCCTACCTTGACACTTTGTATCTTATACTTCAGGTCCCTTAGTTCAATATCCTCAGTATAGAGCAAGGCATCTCCTTTCTTGGGCTCCATTTGATAGATCACGTGTTCAAAACCAATGGAAGATTCCAGAGGTTCTATAACATAGCTAACATTTCCAAACTGAAGAAAACCTCTGGCAAGAAACAAAAACATACACTATGAAGAAGCATTGAACATGGAGGTGTCAGTCAACTGTCAAGCAATTAATGCACTTTCACAAGCTCACTAAGTCCAGAAGCGCGGCCACACACCAAGTGGCTCAGAGTAGTGACATAATTGGGATATCCCAGCTATTACTAGTCCATGACTTCTGTGGGGCTGGAGAGATGGCTGAGCAGATGAGAGCATTTACTGCTGCTGTAGAGGATCAGGGTTTGGTTCCCAGCTCCACATGGCAGCTCACAACCACCTGTAATTCCAGTGTATTTCATCTAGTATTCATGTAGGCACACACATATACACATAAAAATAACAAAAATAAATCCTGAGAATTTTTTTTATGCACTCCCAATTTAGCAATAGCTTAAATTCAATATGAGGGTAGAATCTGTTATTTAAAATAATTTTACACACACACACACACACACACACACACACACATATATATATATATATATGGTCAACAAAAAAAAATTTTCATTTATACTCCTTTTTGTGTTCCACACGTTTAACACACACACACACACACACACACACACACACACACACACAAATTTATTTTAAAAAAACACACCATTTTATATACAATTACGTATTACAACCTGAGTCCAGTACATGTGCTAACAATCACCATAGAATTTGGATAACCTTCAACGTATCCTTGGAAGTAGCAGATATTCTGAAACACAAAGATAAAATATACAATATATCCCTTGTGGTAAAGATAGCATTATCAGAGACCTCAGACTGTCAGCTATTGTGTGTGTGTGTGTGTGTGTGTGTGTGTGTGTGTGTGTGTGTGTGTGAAAGACCAGTTGTTACCAAAAGCAGATCCATAAGACCAATGTGTGGAGTGGAGCATAACTTTCTGAAGTGTTCATGGTTTTACAAATTACCACATATGTGGTGTATTTTCATATATTCTTATTCTCATTCTCTCCCTCCCCCTCTCTCTCTCTGCCTCTCTCTGAGACAGGGTCTCACTATATAGCCTGGGCCTGCTGGAATTCACTATATAGACCCAGCTGGTCTCGATTTCACAGAGATCTGCCAGTCCCTGCCTCCTTAAGTGTGAGTTACTTTATCCGTAATTAGGATAATTATTGATAATCAAACGCTCTTTAGTTTTATTTTCACATTCTTCTGACTTAATTCTGCATGTGAGAGAAGCAAAGGGAATCCAAAGGGGAAATTTGTTTTCAGAATATTTTGAGTGAGATGTGAGGATTGGCTTGCAGAGTCCTCTCACAGAGGCCATCAATAACTCCAGAAATGGCCATTACATTAGCTGAGCTTCTCATTACACGGCTTCCCACATCTCTCCTGCAGGTGCCCCCTCAGGTCTCAAGATGCATGCTCAGGTGCGATTCCTGTATCTGCCTTTGGGCTGAGGATGTGGCATAGCAGAGAGAAAATGCTTTCCAGTGGCTACCTCTACCCACCCACCCCAACCCTGGAGGATGTATTTACATCACTCTCATCTTGCTTGTCTGTCTTTGAGGATGGGATGCTTCCTTTTTAGGGAAGGGTAGGCAGAATCCATCTGGATCCAAGATGGCTGCCAGCCTGACCACATGACAACCTCTAGCCCTAGTGTAGTGTCCCTACTAAGTGACACACCCAGCAGCAGCCTTAACAGAAAGCACTGGACCATAAAAGGAGCAAAGAGAGGCAGTGTCTGGGTTAGGAAAACACTTATTTTCTGTGCAGGTAATGTGTGACTTCCTCTGAGAAGGTGAGCTGAGAATTTGTAAGGTTCCCAGGGGTCTACTCAGACTATCCAATAAACTTGTGCTGGTGAAACTTAGCCTAAGATCTGTCTTTGGCTTTGTGGCACTAAGCAATCACCTGTTCAGGGTGAGAACTATAATCTGGGGAATCTGGCAGAAACTAAGGCCCTTAAAGCTGGCAAATCAGATGGATTACTAGAACAAGATCGGAAAAGCATGAGGTTGATTCCTTCCAGTGCTGGGATTTGAACCTAAGTGAGACCTTCTGCATGCTAGGTAAAGACTACCACTGAACTATGTCTCCAGCCCAAGACTGGAAATTCTTCAAAGGTTCATAAGTGTTTTGATGGCATCATTGGACATGGCCAGTATATGATTAAAAATATGTTTTTGGGGGTGGTGGTGATGGTGGTGCACACCTTTAATCCCAGCCATTGGGAGGCAGAGGCAGGCAGATTTCTCTGAGTTTAAGGCCAATCCAGAATACTTATTGAGTTCTAGGCTAGTAAGGCTACACACCACACAGACACAAACACACAGATACACACGAATGCACACACGCATATCATCAGGAAACAAATGGTTTAGAAACACTGCAGTGTGATTTGGTTTAGTAATCGCCTACTAATGGGAAAAGCACATCTCACCAGAAGGAAATTAGTAAGTTTATGTCAAAACTAAAGAGAACATTTATGCTGTGGACTCTAGGACCACACCACCAAGGCAGAGTGAGACAGAACTCATACCTGAAAATGCTGATCAAGAGGCCTCATGATTCCTGTATTGTCATAACTGTAAACTCTAAAGCTGGAAGGCAAGAACACTCTGCAAAAGCAAAGATGAAATATTTAATAGAAAATTGTTTCCCACATGTTTAATTTTTAAAAGATCATTGCCAGGCAGTGGGGGCACACACCCTTAACCCCAGCACTTGGGAGTTAGAGGCAGGTAGATCTCTGTGAGTTTGAGGCCAGCCTGGTAGTCTACAGATCGAGTTCTGGGACAGCTAGGACTGTTACACCAAAATAAATAAATAAATACATAAATGAAAATTAAAAAATTCATTATCATATTATCATATACATTATCCATAGGTAAGTTTGCAAAAGAAGATTTATTCATCCAAATCTTTTACCTCTATGTTAAATTGCCAAAGCTATTGCTTGCAAGCCAGTTCCTGTCAGAACCAAATAGACAAAAATGCTTGCTATGTCTAGACCATGGTCAAAAGGATGCTGGCTACTCCAGGCCATTTTTGACATGAATACACAACACCACCCTACAGTATTCTGCAGACAGGAAGAGAACTAGACCTCAGGCAGCCCCAGCATCTCCCAGACACCGGAAGGAAGGACAAGGCCCAGCTGAGAGATCTGGAAGCAATCTGGCAGAAGCATCCACTAAGTCATCCCCTAAGCCTCCATTTCCCACAGAGAGGTAGAAGAGGATCGTGGATAATAAGCCATTTCCAAAGAGAGGTCTCCATGTTCCACAGAGAGCTAGGGAAGGATCATAGGAAGCAACAGTTACAAAACAGAGTTTAGAACAATGGCTACACACACACAAAGGTAGGTTCAAAGTTCAGATTGTCTGCAGAAAAGGAACAACAGTTGAATAAACAATGTAGTGTAAGGGAGAAAATTCTCATATTGAGAAGCAAAAATAAATAAACAAACAAACAAACAAATAAATAAATAATAAAGGTGGGGCTGGAAAAATGGTTCTGTGATTATGAACATTGTTCATAACACCCACGGGGTGGCTCTCGGAGTTCTGTAACTCCAATTCTGGGGCTCCTCACGCCCTCAGCTGGTCTCTGAAGGGACTGTGGACACATAGTTTACATGCCACACAGAGAAAACACAGGTGCAAAACAAAAATCTTTCTGCCAATGTTTAAAATAAAAATTAAAAAAATTAAAGAGCAGACTAGAAGCCATAAAAGATATTTGCAGAGCACTAAAGTGTACATTTACACAGAAGTTTAAACACGAAAAATAGTCATAAGTTTGTTGAAAACAATCTTTAAAACTGGGCCAAAAGAAAGAGCAAAATGGAAGTTAAAACCCAGGGAAATCATCACACATAGAGGGGAGAGTCAAGAAGCTAATGGGAAAGATGGAAGGGTATGGATAAATTCATGGCCGATCAGTGAGGGCAGAATGGCTTCGGTGAACAAATTCATGTCATACCGAAGGCCCCTGTGTCTGACCAGCAGCATCCTGGAGAGGTGGGCGGAGTGAGAACAAAGCCCTGGAGTTGTCCCGTGGCTTCTTGGGGCACTTTGGTAATGGCTCTGTGCATTCTGTACACAGCACAAGTGTCCTGCAGAGGTAAACATGGAGCTGGTGCCAGTCTATGTAGGCTGGAAAGGCTGGAAGGGGAAGAAGCAGACCAACCATGCTGACTGTTGACTCAACGCCCAGAAGCCCAAGATCTAAGGAGCACAAGGTCATACATAGTCTTTCAAACACAAAGTTGGAGAAAAATGAAGCTCAAATCCAGGCATGGTGACCTGTAACTGTAACCCCAGTACTTGGGAGACTGAGGGAGGAGGAATAAGTCCCAGGCCAGCCTTGGTTACATGGAAAGATTCTGGAGAGAGAGAGAGAGAGAGAGAGAGAGAGAGAGAGAGAGAGAGAGAGAGAGAGAGAGAGAGAAATGAACAGCCCATAACTAGAAGAGTTTCAAACATAAAATCGTTACATTTTAGGTAATTACCAACAATAGTGGTAATTGAAATAAGAGCAGTTGATAAAATATGACAGTCACCTACTTTTGCATTAGGTTCAGAGTGTATGTTTTCCCTTCAATTGTGAGATTGTAGGCCACCTGGAAGGAGAATATATTTAAAAAAAAAAAAACAAGGAAAACAAGGAAGTTAGAAAGACTGAACAAATGCTCTTAACCACTGAGCCATATCTCCAAACCTGTTGTTATTCTGGCTTCCCTTAAGACATCTTCTTCCCTTGGTATTCAGATGTGTTAAAGAATTGCCAACCCCCTCATCCCTGCTTTCAGTTTGTAAACCTGACCCAAGGATTCTGCTTTTAAAAACCTGTTCTCAATTAAGAAGAACTTACCCCTTCCCCCTTCCTCTTAGGACTTCCAGTTTCTATACCCGAGTCTTTCTCCCTCTTTCTCCCGCTCTCCACCTGCCACCCGTGCACTACGATGTCTGCTCTCTGAAGGTCAACGTTTACTCTTGCATTTGGTACTCTCCTTGTCTGTGGGTTCCACCCACTCACATTTTAAGAATCTCCCTCTTAGGATGTCCACTCTCTGCTAGGCACATAGTTTGTAAAGGTACATGTGTCCCCTGAGTCAGTAACTACAGCAGCCTCCTTGTCCCCTTCAGGGCAACAGGCATGCAGACATTAACTAAAGAGACAATCTGAGTTCTGCTTTTTAAAAATTTTCTACTCTGCTTGTTGCAAGTCAGTGCCTGGTGAGTCCTTCTGGAAGTTATTCCTCCTCCGAATAGAATCCTTGTTTGCTTTCCAATTAAAAAGAAAACAGGCGCCTCTCAAACGCCCTCTTTACCATATTTATTAAAGTTTCATAAACACACACACATTCCTTTAAAAAAAATGATGCATAAAAACTCACAAGCCACAAATGTAGAAATGCTAAGGAAACATGAACACTTAATGACCAGACTATCAGTGACCCAGACACAAGGGTTTGCTACTTCAAGAAACATAGCTTACAAATGATTCCAGAACTTAAAAAAATAACAAGCAAAAGACCGTAATCCTAAAAAGAAGCAAAATCAGTTTGAAGAGAATAATCTTAATGAGAAACATATTTGCCAAGTTGGAAAAAAGTTTAAACACACCATAGTATCAAACCATAACCATCACCCCTCACCAAAATAGTCCTTTAGACATACGCAGGTAGGCAGATGGGAAGAGTGCCTTCGAAACCAGAGTCGCCAGCAGTGTTTTCTCTAAGTATTGTTAAAGTTGGCAAAAACGGGGCATTAAAATAAATTTAGTGAGTGTGTATGGATGAAAAATATCAAGGTAACTTTTTGACAAGCATATATTCGGGTGACTTTTAAGCCGTAAGCAAATTGGTAATTAATTACTTGTGATTCGTAGCCTCCGCTTTGGATGGACCGGATTTTTTCTGGCACCGTGACTTGCACATGTAATCTCTCGCGAGCTGCAAAGTGCA
Organism: Cricetiscus sungorus; assembly: GCA_030556225.1. Classification (NCBI taxonomy): domain Eukaryota; kingdom Metazoa; phylum Chordata; class Mammalia; order Rodentia; family Cricetidae; genus Cricetiscus; species Cricetiscus sungorus. The sequence goes on from JANBXA010000741.1 coordinate 12,335,061, forward strand.
AAAAGGTATTTTTCAGAGCCATACCTCTCTCATACCGAGAACCTTGTATCCACGAAGCATCAACTCTCAGCATGACTATGTTGTATTCAAATACCCACACTTCTCCTTCCTTTCCCGAACCGGAAGCTTTTCAGAAACATATGTCTGTTGCTTTGGGATTCAGTGGGAAGGATTTGTGAATTCTGAGACAAACCCTAGCCCTCGGTACAAATAAACTCACGTCATCCTCCCCTTCCAACTCGCGGCTATCATCGTCAACCTGAAACAGGATCTAAAACTGGAGGATAGAGCCAAGTCTGCCCACACCCATTTCTCATTTCTCAGGGTCCTCGGATCTGTGGGAACGCCCTGAGCATCCTGTTCGGATTTCAGCTGTTGAGCTAGTGGCCTGGGCTTGTGCAGGTGTGAGCGATCCCCGGGCACCCTGGGCAACCATGATGGAAAGGCAAACAAAACAAGAGTTGGCATCCAAAGGCCCCAGGACGGGTTGTTACTCACTGCCTTTTGTTTTGGACTGGCTAAGCTCACCAAGCCCACTCAGCCCACTCAGCAGAAGCAGGAAGCGCCACATGGTCTGGCGTCCTGGACCGCAGCCCCAGGGAATGGCAGTTGGCCGGCTACAGGGCAGTTGGGAGCGCGAGGTGAGGGTTGTGGGTGGCACGGCTGTGTGCTGGCAGGCTTGTGAGTTGCTCTCTGAAAGCTGGCCGGTTTTGAAGGACTATAGGGTTTTGAAGGACCTACTGAGACCAAAGGAGGGAAAGGTGCTAGGGAATGGGCGTTTGAGGAGGGGCAAAAAAGCCATGGAGGGCATAGAGAGCCAGAATAATGGAACAGCTGAGGATCCAGAAGGTGCATATATACTTAGGTGAACTGCTAATTCTTTTTTTGTTTGTTTGTTTTTGTTTTTCAAGACAGGGGAACTTTTCATTCTTAAGAACAATAGCATGTTATGGTATCTAACAGTACTTTACATATTTATGGATAGTGTCATTCATAGGTGGACAGTCTAATATCCAAAGGAACACCAGTGTAACCATCACCCAGATCAACAGCTAAGACAGAACCACACACACACACAGTTCCAGCTTGTTCCCTGACAATTCTCCCAAGCACAGACTAGTTTTTCTTCCTGAACTTTCCCCAGAGACAGCAAAAACTTCACATCTAGGCTCTTGGGGACAGAGTGATTGTAAGTCCCATGCACAGCAGCAGTCCACACAGTGCACATTGAATATATCACCGTGTGTTTGATATTTGCCTATGAACTTCCTTGTGTGTGATCTTGGCTTAATACTTAGGAATTCCAACTGAGTTTATTCCCCAAGGGAAGTTACTGAATCGAAGTGTGTGTCTTGTAAACACTTCTGAAGCATCCTTTGATATTATACTACTAATTTACATCCTACCAGAAGTGTATGACAATTCTAGATTCTCTGTCAGCACTGTTCCTGTTAGTCCTGTCAACTTGACACAGCCTAGTGTCACCTGAAAAGGGAGTCTCAATGGAGGGATTGCTGAGGTCAGATTGGTCCGAGGGTGTGTCTATGGGGCATTTTCTCCACTGTTTATTGATGTAGGGGGGCACGGCCCACTGTGGGTGGCACCATTCCCTGGCCTGCTGTCCCTGGGCTTTATGGGAAAGCTTTATGGGCTTGGGAGTGAGCAGCAAGTGGCATTCCCCATGTGCTCTGCTTTAAGTGTCTAATGGAGGCTCTGCCCTGGCATCCCTTGATGGACTGTGACCAGGAAGTGTGAACCACATACATCCCCTCCTCCCCTAAGTTCCTTTTGGCCAGGGCGTTTGTCCCTGGGACAGAATGTAAAGAGAATAAATGTTTGCACTTATTTTCTCTGTTTGTTTTGGCTTGAATTTGTTTATTCCTGGTAGCTAATGAGTGTTAACATCTTACATGCTTTTCTGTGTTTATGGAACACAATATATAATATATATATAATAGAAAACACATATACACATATACATACATAAACACACACACACACACATATATATATATACATATATATACATACATACATATATATATATATATATATATATATATATATATATATATGTAAAATCAGCCTCTTGGGCAGTTGCCTCCTTGATATGCTGCTCCCCCTTCTAAATGGGCTGCTTTGCCTCTTTCTCATTGTACATGGAGCCTGGAAATACATTCTAGATAGGGTTCCTTTGGAAAGACCCCAAGAAAATCTACTTAAAAATGGCACCTGAACAACTTTTTACCTTAGTCAACCCCTTGGCTCCCAGAGTTACATCAGTTTAACCAAAGTCCAAAGTTCCCCAGAGGTGACCATCTGGACACGATGGTATTTTCTTACATAACCTAGAGACCTTTGCCCATCCAGCATCACTTATGACCTTTAACCTTGCAAGACTCCCCCCCCCCATGCTACAGGCCCAGTTCATTAGGCTCTGGATGTATGACACAGCCTGTTGGTTTATGGGGGTTTTCTGACCATTTGAAGTTGAGCTGCTGATGCTTCTATTGGAGGACCTTCTCAGAGTCTTCTTCCTTACAAATGAGCTTACCCTTAGCTAGCTAGGAAAATACAGTTTCATTCAGGCATTCCACCAGGTCAAATGTTTGTCTGGCAAACAAGCCCTTCAGTTCTAAGGTCCAAAAGGGTAGAGGTGATTCTGGTGTCGCTGGGATCTAAAGCCCTTTGAGGGCTTGTCTTAGTATTAACAAGAGTGCTGGCAACCACGTGTCCATATCTGTCCCTCCATTTGATTCCCAGCCTAGAGTTATGTATGTATATGTATCATATACTACATCCTATACATATATACTGTTGTGCCCAAGTCTCAAAGACCTCCAGAGACCACCATGAAGACAGACTCACCAAACTGCAAAGGCAAGGCTTTATTGTTTAATCCTACTAGTAGGGACTCCATCTAGCAGGCTGATGCAGTAGCATTCAGAGGGAGTGAAGACCCTTGTCTATTGCCAGAATTTAAAGAAAAAAAAATCACAGTATAACATCAGTGGTCGTGGGTCAGATCCTGATTGGTTGACATTTGGGGAACAATTAAGGGAATTTCCCAGAGTCAGGGCAAATGATTTGTTAGCATTTTTGATTGGTTGGTTACAGATGGAAACATTGGTGGTTTCTGTGACTTTGTTGCTTGCAGGTAGCCTATTCTCATTGGTTGGTGCTGGGAAGGAGCATTCTGTGGTTTCTGTGGCTTTGTCCATCTCTGAGTTGGTCTGTTGAACATAGATACCAGGGACCCAGATCCTGGATTTTCTTTGTGATTAAACACAGTAACTAAGTCCAAGAGGAAGGTTGTCTTGGAGTTTTTGTTCACAAGAACTGAAGGCTGGGGGACTGGATTTGTTCTGAAGGCTTTTCTATAACCTTTACATTTACAAAGTTTCTAATAAGAGTTGAATGGGAATTTAGGCTTTGCCACATTCATACAATTTATCCCCAGTGTGATTTATTAGACGTGAAGCCTTTGAGTTTAATTTACCTCTTTCAATACATAGCTATGGTAATATATTATTCATGATTTATTAAAGCTTGCTTGATGATTCAGAAAGCAAAGTCAGCCACAAGCTATAGAGGTCAGGCAGTGGTAACACACACCTTTAATCCCAGTAGCCACAGAGCTAGCTGGTGGTGGCACACATCTTTAATTCCAGGACTCAGGATTAAGAGGTAGATGGATCTGTATTAGTTCAAGGCCACACTGACTACACGAAATTGAACCAGTCATAAAATAAACAGCTCACACAAAGGTGATCTCAGTACCTGGGATCACATGCCTTTAATCTCAGCACTAGGGAGATGGAAGCAGGGGTGATATGGCTGAGCAGAGAAAGGAATAAATGAGGAGACAGGAACTGAGAGCTTTTCATTATGAGGATTTCTGGAGACAGGATTGCCTTTTCAGCTTAGTAGAGGTAAGATCTACTGGCTTGGCTGCTTTGCTTCTCTGATCTTCAGATTGAAGCTTGAACTCCATTATCAGTCTCTGGGTTTCTATTTTTCATGTTACACATATCTATATAAATATTGACCACCACCACCATCTGAGTGTTAGCTACCATCGATGTACTCTTTAAAACTGAGAACATTCTCAATATCGCAGCAAGGAAGCAGCATATCAGATGTCTACGCTGGCTGGTGTGGTTCCAGATTTAGGAAGCAGATTCTCAATACAAAGAGCTCAGCCATTGAAACCAATGGTGGGGCAGTAAGTCCACTGAGATGGACTTAGTCAAGAAGGAGGCAGCTGGGAGGCCCCATAAGAGAGCATTCCCAGCTTGGGTGGAGGATCAGAAGATCCTGTCTCGTACCCTTGCAAGATTCAAGGAGAGAAAAACTGGAGGGCAGCTGTTAACAGGAGTCCTGGGTTGGACGGGGCCAGGCTGGGTGGGTCTCAGAGCATGGATTTTGTCCTTGGGGGGAAGCTCTGAGGATCCAATGGGAGGTGCAGATAGTTAGGAGGTTGCTGCTATGAGAATCTGGTGACCAAAGCAGGGCAGAGGGCAGACAACTGCAGAAGACAAGATCAGTGACACCTGGAGTCTCCCTAGATGTGACAAGGAGAGGAGGGGGCCTTTGTGTGTGTGTGGGGGCACAAAACTATATCATCTCAAGCCTGGTGAGCGGTGGCTGGAACTCACTTCCTCAGACTGCGTAGCAAGCTCAAATACAGTCTGCATCAGCATCTGTGTACACACTGTGTAGAAACAAAGGTTGTGGACCACCCACAGCGTCCTTCAGGAAGGCTCCCTGGACAGAGCTGGTCTAGGTCACACAGGACCCTGGAGGCCCATGCCAGGCCTCTGCTCATTGGAAAGCAGCGCCCCCTCCGAGCAGTCAGCTGGCTTCTCAAGAGCACAAAGAACCGGGGCCCCAAGGGCTAAGCGTTATTGAATGAAGGTCCAGAATCAGGAGATCCAAAAAGGACAGGTTTGGATTTGGCTGCAAAGTTACCAATTGGCCAGCCCCTTGCCTTCCTGACAGGGTGCGATCTTTTCTTCGATGGTGCAGTCATCCTCAGAGAGTTAATCACACACACTTTCTCCTGGATCTAAGATTGCATAGCATCTGATCACTTTCATTTAAAGAAAATCACCGGCTGGCAAAAGAACAATGCTGGATGGTTCTGAGTAAGGCCATGTCCAGAAACTAAAACATGTCCCCAGCAGAGGATACGCTACTGCTAAATCTTGGAGGTCACTGACGGGTTCTTGACTTCAGTCTCCAGCCACTTGATGAGAATCTGGTTCAATTCAGCAGGTCTAGAAGGGGAATAAAGGACATGTCAACCTACATGAACCCTCTGTCCTCACCAAGACTGAAAAAAGCTGGCAGGCCTGAGCTGGGCAGAGCTCATACTTCAGGTGACCAGGGAATCATGCTCTCCTCTCCCAGGGAACCCAGTCTCCTTACTTCTCTATCTGTGTCCAGTGACCACAGTCCTCGATGTGTCCCCTTTTCAGGTAAGGGATCTGAAAGAAAACCCCATGCAGGAAGATCAGCCACAGAACCAAATTGGTTTGGAGTCAGTGCGATGCACGGCAGAGGCCATCTTAGAAGGGACCCCGCCCTCTCAGATTCCCACAGAGCATCCTTGTGTCATTTAGGACAGGAATGAGGAATGGCAGGGCTTGTTAGTGTTGGGGAAGGGAGTGTCACAGGAGGGATGGTGATATCAGCAATGAAGCTAGGTCAGGGAGGAGCTCCAGCTGGTCCCCATCCAGCCTCTGGGGGGGGGGGATGTTGTCCTCGCTGCCTCCCTCTGGGTACTTGTGTTCTCTTCCGTGGACACTCTGATCAGACCCACTGCACAGGGAGCGCTACACCCTCACCCAGTTTTCCATGTTCTTGGACATTTGAGGACGGAGTACGATGTCCTTTTCTGCTGTGACCATCAAGGCTGGGACCAGGATCTGTAGGGGAAACAGGTAGTAAGGGAAGCTGGCACTCAGCCACGCTGACGCCATCTGTGTCTAGGGAAGGATGCCTTGGGTATCTGCCACTAACAGCTCTCACCCCCCACCCCATGAGAAGACCTTTGCCCTGCCCTGGCTCTCTGCATCTGACAATCTTTTCAGTGAGGGGTCATCAAAATTTGGATCTAGCAATGCAGAGGTGTGTGTGTGTGTGTGTGTGTGTGTGTGTGTGTGTGTGTGTGTGTGTGTGTGTTAGAAAAGTGGGTGGGAAGCTGACCTTGTATCTCAGCTCATAGACTCATGGAACCAATTTAATGGCACCAGGAAGGAAGCTGGAAACCCTTGAATAAGTACACGACTCCTTTTGACTTGCAAAAATACACCAAGAGCTGAAGAGATGCCTCAGTGGTTAAGACCACTTGCTGTTCTTCCAGACGACCCATATTCTATTCTAAGGAACTGTGGCCTCTATCCTCTTAATTTTAGTCTGAGTCAGGGTCATGCTGAGTAGCGATCCCCCTGCCTCCGTCTCTGAAGTAGCTGGGATTTCATTCATGCACTGTTGTCTGGCATTGCTTTTAAGGTCACTTCTAAGCAGTGTCGGTCTGACCTAGCTGAGGACTCTGCAGAACTCCATGCTTCTCATCCTCCTCGGGATTGTGTGATGTTCAAAAGGGATTTTGATGCTGAAACTAATTTCAGCCTTAAAAATCCAGCCTAAGCATGACCTGGTCCACCCTACAGTGTCCTCCTCATTTCCCTCCACACCTTGACCCCTCTGGTCTTTGGAACCAAGGCTTAGCCATATGTGTCAATCACAGATGACTGTAGTGACAATGATGGTGAGTATTAGCTGAACAGCAGCAGAAGAGCTATTCTGCTGGGACCCTCTCTCAAAGTGTTTGATGCATTGACCCACTTCCTGATCACACAGCTCTCTGAGGGCACTGGTCCTGCAGTTTCTTTATTGCAGAAAAGGTACCGAGCCTCAGCCTGGTGAAGTGATCTTCCCTGTGTCATGCAGGGGTTGGATCAAGTCTGTTTGTAAACACTACATCACATGTAGGGAGGGAAGGAGATAACTGGGCTCGCTCTTGCTCTTACCATAGCTGATGAAGGCTGGCTCCTAAACTGCTGAGCTGTTTTTTAGAATGCAATATTTGACTTTTTAACACTTAAAGTATAAAATTATACTCTTTATAGATCCAGAGATTGAAAACCATCATCTGATAGACAAACGAGGAAACTGAGACTCAGGGACAAAACCAAAAGGAGACAGAGTCAGAGGCAAAAGACACATCTGTTTAAGAACCCCACATGCCTCTGTGGTTTGGTGTCATTGTTATTTCACCACCACAAGTGACCCTGGCCAAATCTGTGGCTCTGACCAGGGCTACCACCAGGGGACTCACACATCCCATATAATGTTGCCATTACCTGGCCAGAACCCTGTGGTGATATTTTGATTGTACAAATAAAGTCTGTCTGAAGGTCAGAGAATGGAGCTTGCCACTAGCTAACCATAGAGGTCTGGAGGTCTGTACAGACAGACAGGAAGGGAGATAGCTGGGTGGAAACAGGATATAAGCAGGGAGAAACAGTAATTCGCTCTGCTGAGACACTAAGGAGGTAAGGTGTGGTGGTGGCTTGCTCTTTCTTCTCTCTGATTCTCAGCATTTCTCTCTATATCTAATTCCAGGTTTTTGTTATCTAGACCAATAAAGAACTCCATTTACAGTACTCTGCTCATCCTCAGCACCACAAGCCACCATTCCAGATGGGCTCAACAAGAAGCCTTAAAGGCAGCTCTGTGAGGCCAGTGTGTGTGTGTGTGTGTGTGTGTGTGTGTGTGTGTGTGTATGGCAGGAGGCTATAGTGCTCACCTTCCGTCCCAATCCCTTACAGCTCCACTTCCAATTTCTTTCTGTGTTCCGATACCAGTTCAGAGGACCCCTGTGGAGAGGATCAGATAGTAATGTATGTGAGCTTCCAGGAGTTGACCTCTGTTGGCCCACAGTGATCCATGCTACCCAGACACACCATGCCAGGGAGGGTGAGTGCTGCAGGACATGAGGGTGTGCTCCCCAGACACACGGTTCCTAGCCTACCCACACCTGCTGCTTCCTCAGCGAGGATGAGCGCAGGAACTCTCTGCCACTAGGCTGGTAGCTCCGAGATGATTTGGGGCAAACAGAAGCCATCCCTACAGGTTATCCTCATCTTCAAGGAGTGTACCAGGGAGTGGGAAACTTGGGGCATCCAGAAGCCACTTTCCTACCCCAGGAAATTCAGTGAGAGGGGACATGGTGGACAAGAGATGGTGTGAAGACACCAAAATGCATACACATTTGGGTTTGTGTGGTTATTGCTTCTCTGAAGACATAATGCAGAGCTTTCCTGATTCTTGGAGGAGCTGCAAAGCAATTAAAAACCTCTGCCTTTTTGGGGGGGACCCATAAACACAAGAAAGAACAAGCTGGACACCCCCAAAGGAAGATGCACAGCATAGGTAGTGAGCCTCCTGGCACTGGGGGCATTCAATCACATACAGGTCACTGTGGTGCTCACAGGGGCTGTGGTGGAGTAACTGCCCCCATCTCTGACAGCCGAGCCCCTATCCCAACAGCTGAGCGCCCATCCCCACAGCTAAGCACCCCATACACCCTGTCTGGGGTTCCCCCCCTTTTTTTTTACCTGAAGCCAGACTTCTTGAACTGCTGGACATAAAACTCGATTTCCTCCTCAGAAGTAATCTTGCTGAGGCTGGGATTTTCTGGGGTGTTCACAAGGAGTCCCCCTGCAAAAAAGACACCTGTGTCCTCTAGCACTGGGGGCGAAAGGATTCTAAAGCTGCTGTTCCCAGCTCAGGTTGCCCCACTGAACTCAGAGTGAAGGGCTCTTGTGCCTTTATGGCTGTCCATGTGCCCTCTCTCCATTGATTTCCTCTTGGCCAGGAGAGACACCAAACCATGGGGCTGGGCTCTTGCCTACTGTGGGGTTCTCATTATAGAATGCCACATTGTCTTCAGAGGTATGCAGTGCCCTGACAGTGCCCTTAAAGGCTCCTCAGGGACAAACACATCATTTTCATTTTACAGTCCTCAAAGTAAAGGGCAGTGTCACTCCAGGCTTCAGTGCCAAGCATCAAAGGAGTAAGACACCAAGATGGTGCTCCTGCCCCTCTGGGTTCTAGCTCCATTTGAGCATCCTGCCCCTATCTGCATATGTCATTCTTTACTGTCGATCTGCCTCCCTGCACCACCCTGAGCTCTCTATGGGCAGCATCCTCGCCCAGGACTCCTCGCCAGGTACTCAGGTACCAAAAAAGGAAAGAAGGGAGGCAAGGAGGCAGATATCCTCAGAGGAGAAAACCTCTAGGGTCAGACCCCAGCTCAGCCTGCTGACACAGGTCAACCTTCTGAAACCTGCTTCTTCTATTTGTAACTGAGAGGTCATAGGTCCAGCACTAGGAGCGTCAGTGACCATCATTATTAAGAAGCAGGTGAATGGGACTGGAGAGATGACTCAGAGGTTAAGAGCACTGGCTGTTCTTTCAGAGGCCCTGAGCTCAATTCCCAGCAACCACATGGTAGCTCACAACCATCTGTAAAGAGATCTGGTGCCCTCTCTGGCCTGCAGGGAAAGACAGAATACTGTACTCAAAATACATAAATAAATCTTAAAAAAAAAAAAAATGGCTAGGAGGCAGTAGTAGGAGCGAAGCAAGAGTTTTGGAGTCAATGCTGGATGCTGGGGCCTCAGGGATGAGTCCAGATCTGAGTTCAGTTAAATCCCCCTTAGCAGGGTGACCAGACCGTCCTCACGAAGGGGAACTGGAGTGACTAGAACGAGACCCCAGAGTAAAAGGTCAGAGGAGATTTTAGGTGGGTCCAGTGCAATCTGCCTTGTGTACATTGGTGACTCTACAGCAGCCACCTCTCCATCCTGGCATGGGATTGTTAATAGAAAGGGAAGGATTGCCCCAGATACCCTTTCCAAAGTGTAGAGCATTTTAGGACTTTGGCAATCAGCTCCCTATATGGTAGACTAGGGTAGCACCATTAATTGTTAAGAGACTTCTGTTGGGCAAGGCAAAGCTCAGAACGAGTTAGGGGTTCTCCAGGGGCAAAAGGGACAGGAATCCATTAACAATCAGCTGATGTCACCCTGCTATCCCTTCCTTCCCAGGGATATGTCTTACCCATTTCAGTGGCTTTATGCACAGCGAGTAAGCCCTGTGGGAAGAAAAGTTAGGAAGGATGCCATGAATGAGGTAAAGTCAGAAGACTGTGGCTCAGATATCCATTACAGCATTACAGCAGACCTCAAATGCATGGAGGACACATCCATGTGGGGATACATGCTAAAAATACACAGGTAATGGAAGCAAGAAACTAAGGATAGCATAGGACACTGGACACTGTGCTCTGGGCATAGCCTGTACTTGACAACTATGATAATATTTGATTCATAAATGAGGCACTACCATGAGATAACCAGAAATGACAGCCAATACTAAAATAGAATAATTACAGCAGTGCTGTAATAAGACACCCCCCCATGTCAACACAGGACAGATTCACACCAGTAGGATGGTGTGGGATTTTGTTACACTTTCTCTGTGCGGCAGACAATTTACACCTTATACTTTGTAGACTTTCCCCTTTTGATATTACTGGATCATGGATAACCAGGAATAACTGAAATAATAGAAAGTGAAATAGCAAATGGGGTCATGCTATAACACACGCTAACCCTGAGAGGCAGCAAAGGGGCCTGGCAGGGTCAGAGGAGACAGCTGAGTTCCCCATCCACAGCTGCTGCAGGCACTTGCAGGTCTGAGTGATGACTCGGGCTTGGCAGCCAGTGTGAGCAAGCGAAGAGAACTCTTACAGGAGGTGGGGAATTAGGGCAAACAGCTCCCTGCCCTGCCACAGAGGAAATCTGGCAACCCAGGGCTCCTCACTGTGTAGAAACATCCATGAAAAGGTACAATGAAAAAGTCTACCCATGACAGGCAGGTGGAAAATGTGTTTGCTTCAGCTCAGTACTAAAAGCAAGCCAAAGGGTGTCCCTACAAATCCATCATCAGAGACCTGCCTTCTTAGGCCTGTGTGTTTGAATTACGTCATTGTGATCTGGCGTCTCACTCCTATGGTGTGAGGCAAACACAGAAGTGAGCCCGGTTGCTACTGCTGCCAGAATATAGGATAGAAATAATGATGGGCCACTCAAGAGAGTAGGTTCAAAGTCCAAACAAGCAGGCTGGTACAGGTTAAATGTTACTACAGATGAGCTCATAAGCCAAAATTATAACACACACACACACTCATGCACACACACACACACACACACACACACACACACACACACACACACAATCTCTCACCTCTTACCATCTCATCACTTGCTCTGAAGAAGGTTTTGAAAGTCCGACTCATGTTCTTTTCCAGTTCAGCTTCAGCCACTCCCTAAAAGAGTCAAGAAAGCAAAATTAAAGATTGCTTCAAGAAACCCTGAAAACTAGCCCTCTCCCAGCTGAGCAAAGGCCCTGAGCCCTTACCTTCTGACCCATCCAGCCCATGTTTTGTTAGAATTGCATTCCTTGGGATCTTTTTAATTTATTTTAAACATGAGATGTATGTTAGAAAAAGGTTAAAATAGAATATAAGATACTAATAGGGGTGCTTCTTGGGCGGTGGGTTTGAGGATAATGCTGATTTTATATTGCCTGGATTCCTACTGTGAGGCATGGAGGCTGATGCTGATTTATGGTCATGGCCAGGCTCTGAGAAGATACACAGGGAGACATCTCTGTTCACAGCTTCCCTTCACACTTCTCAGTTTGACTGTAGTAACGTCAACCATCTTCTTCAGTCTGGTCCTAATCATTACAGACCTTTGGAATGCTATCAGGGCTATCTCCCTAAGGACAGGACAGCAAATTTCCTTTGTTAGGAGCTGGGACACACATCCTTGGTGGTGATAAATTACCAGTTTCTTTTGTCTCGAGACAGTGTTATTACAGATAATTGCTTATCTATTATAGGCTACGACAAGCTCTCAGACACCTCATGGTCTGGATGCCAGGCTGAAGGAATTAGGAATAAGTAGGTAGAAGGGAGCATAGAGGTACACACCTCCCAGCATCTCTTCCACTTATTTCCCATGTGTAGCATCTTTTTTTAAAATTTAACATACAGAGTTAATTACAAGCTTATTTACAGCAAAACAGAGATGGTCCTGTAATGTGCATGAGGAGTTGGCCACTGCAGACATAGTCAAACGTCAGAAGTATTACTTCTGGTGTTTCTTGGGAAGTGTTCATGTTAACTAATTCATTTTGTGAATAGTGTTTAACTCCACAATGTTCCCAAGAGTTCTTGGGGGAGTCTGGCAGGTGGCAAACACCCCAAGAATAAAGCAGCATCGAGGACTGGAAAGAGACAGTTTACCCCAATTGTCCAAAGGTCAATTGTTTCTACTGAAAGGGGGAGCACCAGAGCTGGAGTGGGGATGAGGAGGACTTGTCTCTTCAGATGGAGGAAGTATATTCTGGCTTGAGGAAAGAGCTGGGATGCACAGACTTGCTGAACTATAGAATGGATACCGTGTTAAATGTTATGTCTGGTATGTGAACTGTCCCTCACAGGAGGGCTAGAGAGACAGCTTAGTTAATCCATACTTGTCTTGCAAGAATGGGGACCCGAGTGTGATGTCTAAAACCTGTTTGAAGAAGCGGAGTGGAGGGGCACACATTTGCAAGTCCAGTTATCACAAGGTGGAAGCCGGTGAGTGATGAGGGATGTTCTTCTGTATATATGTTTCTCTTATTGGTTGATGAATAAAACACTGACTGACCATGGACAGGAAGGAAGAATTGGGGGGGCTATGAGAGGAAGGAGAAGGAGACAGAGGGAAGCTTTGAGAGAGGCATCATGTAGAGACAGGGAAGATAGGACACTCCAGGTGTTCTCTGGTAAGATAAGGACATGTAGAAATACATAGATTAGTAGTTATGTGTTAATAATTAAGAAAGGGCTAGCCAGTAAGAAGCCCTAGCCATTGGCCAACAGTTCATAAATTAATATAAGTCTTTGTGTGTTTATTTGGTGCTAATTGGCTGCAGGACCTGGCTGGAAAGAAATTCTAACTACAAAATGGCGCCCAACGTGGGGCACAAACCCACTACCCTGTGATTAAGAGTCTCATGTTCTACCAACTGAGCTAGCCAGATGCGATCACAGAAGCTGCTCGGCAGGTGATTAACAGACTCAGCATTAGACTACAGAAGTGGTGGTATAACTCAGAAAGGACCAAGAAGGGAATGCAGGAGGGCTTGTGAGGTTGACTCTAGGTAGAGGAATGCCACGACCATCCAGCCGTGTGGGTTGATCAGCTACAGGTGGGTCCCTGGAGCTTAATGCCTAGCCAGTTGGGTCTAGGTCAGCAAGCCCCAGGCCAATGAGAAGAGAGTAAGAGGCTTCTAATAAAATAGCTGGTTGTACTTAAGGTAGCTTTCAGAAGAAGTTCTAGAACATCTTGGAAATGCCATAGAATTGGGTATGAGCATGACATTTTCTGGGCAAGAGACTGCAACTTTTGCTAAATCCTCCATAATTCAGCAGAGACTTGATTACAGGCCTTGTAGCTCCAGGCTTGGCACTAGGAGCATCTCCTCCTGGGTAGATGCTTAGAATGCAGGTTCCCAGAACCTCCACAGAACAAAATTTCACTGTACCAACATCCTCCAGTGGACCTGCACCCCGGGAAGTAATGATGGCACCTGCCTAGTGCAGAGGATGTCACAGACCACCAAGCACCCACTAGGTAGTTCCCTCCACACTCCCATGAACTTCAGCCCAACATGAAAGGTCACACTGGGCCACAGAGGCACAGCCCAGCACTGGGCAAGACGAACCACAGCTGATGACGTCATAGGGTTCCTTCAACGGCCCAGGAATAAAACTAGCACAAAACAGGACCCACACCAAGGGCACCCCTAAGGTGACATGCTTTGCCTACCAGGGCTGGCACATGAGAAAGGAGGTGACCTTCCCACCAGATACACAGGGGAATGACAAAAAAACCTAGATTTTGAAAACCCAGTGGAGTCAACCTCTCTCTCCTATTCCTTCTTTATATAGTTTCCACTCCTACCCTCCCACCTCTCCACCCATTGAACCTTTTCTAGGCACTTACTAATAACTTGCTTCCTCAGCACGGAGGGGAAAAAAACAAAACAAAACAAAAAAAACCAGAGCCAGGCAAGGTTTTTGTGGGGGTGGGATCAGCCTGAGGCAGGGTGAGACAGAAAGTGAAAGGGACAGGAAAGAGGAAAAAGACCCTCACTCCACGCCCTGGTTCCCATTTCTTTTTGCCTGAGAGTCAAGAATGTCACCTGAGAAAACAAAAACAATGCCATCCTCCAAAACCCGAAGTGAGGATGCCCCACCTCTCTCAAAGACAGCCCAGAGGAGAGCGCAGACTAGCTAAAAGACCCTGCTTACTTAAGGCCTCAATGCAGCCTTCAAATTTAACTTCATCAAAGTCTGTCATTCACAACCATGACTGCACATGACACAAGCTCCCTCACCACAGCCTAACCGATAGGAGGAAATTCTTAAAGATAAGAGAAAGGAGTAAACCAATTCATTTTCACAAAAGTATTTGAAACTTTTCTTTGGAGACCGGGTTTCTCTGTAGCTTTGGAGCCTGTCCTGGAACTCTGTAGACCTGGCTGGACTTGAACTCACAGAGATCTGCCTGCCTCTGCCTCCTGAGTGCTGGAATTAAAGGCATGGGCCATCACCACTTAACGTGTGTGTGTGTGTGTGTGTGTGTGTGTGTGTGGAGACAGGGTCTCTCTGTGTGGCTTTGCTTGTCCTGGAGCACACTTAGTAGACCAGGCTGGCCTCGAACTCACAGAGATCCACCTGTCTCTGCCTCTTGAGTGCTGGGATTAAAGGCATGGGCCATCGCCACTTAGCTGTGTGTGTGTGTGTGTGTGTGTGTGTGTGTGTGTGTGTGTGTGTGTGTGACAGGGTCTTTCTGTGTGGCTTTGCTTGTCCTGGAGTAGTAGACCAGGCTAGCCTCGAACTCACAGAGATCCACCTGTCTCTGCCTCTTGAGTGCTGGGATTAAAGGCCTGTGCCAGCACACTGGCTTGAAACTTAATTTTTAAAATTTGCTTCATATTTGAGCCTGGTTGTAAATTACACCTGTGACTACATACAGCTGTTTCGAGGTCTCCCTTGCAACTTCCATGTTCAAATCTAAAGTGTGTACTCTCTTTTTTGGATAAATACTAGCTCCGTTTCATTCTGACTAGACTAGAAATTCTAAGATCCTGGCTTCATCTGTGTTGAGGTCCCTAAAACCCAACTCCTCAGGCTGCAGCTTGCCATGTTGGGTTGCATTGCCTGATAGTACTGGAAATAAAAACAAGAACTAGGTGATTTCAGTGTGGTGAATGGTGACAACATTGATGGTAATAATCACGTTGTGTTGCCCAGACTGTGTGTAAAATAATCACCACAATCTGCCAAGCCTGCGGGTCCTGTCAGCAAGATAAGAAACACGCAGAAGCTCTTTCAGTCCTTACACACCCCATGTGACAGATGACAAATCAACCCAGGCCTTGGAGAGCTAAGGTCAGCGCTGGGGCTTGGGCCACGTGTATTGGTTCTAAGGGCCATTCTTCAATGCTGGGCTCAGGAGCACAGAGGGAGCAGTCAGGACACTGGCCATTGTGAAATGCAGCCTTGCAGCCTTCCCCTTGGATAACTTTAATCAGATAACACAGCTGGCACACACCCAGGAGCACAAGCCCTTTTAGCCTCTCCTTGCTATTTCTTGCCTGGCATTCATCACTTTACAGAAGGCGTCCATTGATTCTTCATTGTAATCGAATCTTACAAATAAATGGGCTTGTAATTAACAAGTCAACATGGCTTTCCACAAAAATTTCCTACTGCAGATTCAGCACGGGGCAGGGATGATCAATGCTCCCACTTCTTCCCTGCATTAGCACAGACCTGGGTCAACCCACCTCAAGGTTAACAATGGCAGAACCAAATAAAGAGATCTTTCCAAGTGTCCAGGGGCTCAGGATCAAGGCCACCACATGGTTTTGTGCATGTGACTGAAGGATATTCCTTTCTGAGAGCGTTGGTTCTGCCCTACTATACCCCAGGAATCCATAGATGCTGCAAGAGTGAGGTGAGCCCTGGCCCTCAAGGTGAGCCAGGAGCACGCGCGCGCACATGCACACACACACACACACACACACACACACACACACACACACACACACACACACACACAAACAGATGGAAGCAAGGCTTTCTGAAGATTCTTGAAGGAGGCGTGGCTTCCGGGAGAGCTCCAGACTGGCTAGACCATGGAAGTGACAAGCAAAGTGTCTACTAGGTTCAGAAATCTTCCCACAGTCCATCTCAGTCAGTGCTGGACTGTGTAGCTCATTGGTTAGTGTGCATTGAAGATGAACTCTTGTTATTTCTGATGAGGTGACTCATTCTCAGAGAGTCCCTGTCAAAGGTCCAACCCCATCACAAGGGTCACCACAGCCCAGGGATGTCTTTAAAAGGCATCTTTGTGGGACTCGTGCTGATACCTCAGACAACCCCACACTCTTTCAATACCCTCAAGCGCCACTGTGGGGCTCTTCGGCTGTCAGTGCCATTTAATGAGGCTCAATGTCAGTGAGCAGAATGTAAGGTCCCTAACAAGAGCCTGAGACCAGTAGCTTCAAGTGCACACTTGGCTCCTGCTGCACACATTGCAGAAGCCAGCCTGGCAGTGTCCCCTGCTCCTCATCCAGTGGCCACCCAGACAGACACAGAGAAATGTTCACCTACTTACAAAGGACCCACTGGATAGGTGGTCAGTATGTCTGAGCCTGTTTGAAAAGTCATTTCGAATCAATGCCTCAGAATACTTAAAGGGCAGAGCTACACTGAAGGAGAGAGGGGCAGGGGAGAGGGAGAGGAGGGGAGGGGAGGAAAAGGAAGGGGAGAGGAGAAAGGAGGAGAGGAAGGGAAGAGGAGGAGAGAGAAGGGAGGAGAGGAGAGGGAAGGGTAGGGGAGAGGAGAGGGGAGGGGAGGAGAAGGCAACAACATTGGCTCCATCGCTCTGGGTATCCCACACTTACTGGTTCTTGGAAGTACAGTTGGTAATTAAAAACTGGGATAGATTTGATGACTTCCATAGGAGGCACCTCAGGATTCGGTGGCATGAACGGAGTGTTCAAACTGGCCACCGCTCTGTAGGAATAAGCAACGTTAAAACGGAGAGCCTGTGGAGACCCAGAAAGAACATTTCAGGTCAAAACTGAAGCTAAAGTGGGAAATTACACGTGGGAAGTCTCACTCTGGCAGTGAGTAGGAGCATGGATTAGAACACAGGGGTCCTGATTCTTAACCTAGCACGGTTTCCCCCCCCACTCAGCTGCTGCGTTTTAAAAACCCTCCTGCCTTCAACACACACATACATATATGGACACACACACCCCTTTCTGGGAGTGACTGGAAGTAATTACTACACAACTAAGGGTTAGGGTGCCTGAGACAGAGCGGGGAGGGGAGGGGTGCATGGAGACCAGGGCATGCTGGGATGTCTCAGGTCTGATGCTATTCAGGCAAAACCTCCTTTTGGCCAGTAAAATGTTTTGAAATTTTTGTTGGGAAGAAACAAAATTTAGAAAACTAATATATATGACCTTTTCAAAGCCCCATATCATTCTTGTGGCTATATTCCCATTGATTTGTTCTCAACAGCATGTGACATGTTTATACAGTAACATTTTGGTGAATCTGATTGTTTAACAATTGCGGTCGTTTGAATGAAAAAGATCCCATAGGCTCAGGGAGTGGCACTATTAGAAGATGTGACCTTGTGGGAGTCGGTGTGGCTTGTTGGAGGAAGTATGCCACTGGGGGCCTGCTTTGAGGTTTCAGAAGCTCAAGCCAGGCCTAGTGGCTCACTTTTCCTCCCTGCTGCCTGTGGATCCAGATGTAGAACTCTCATTTAGCTCTCCAGTACCATCCATGTCTGCTTCCCGCCATGCTGATAATGAACTAAACCTCTGAATTGTAAACCACCCCCCAATGAAATATTTCCTTTATAAGAGTTGCCTTGGTCATGTCTCTTCACAGCAATAGAAACCCAACTAAGGCAAACTCTTATTTCCAATTTAAGTGAAACAGGACAAAGAGGAAAGGAAAGAGTAAGGATGGGGAGGAGATCAGTAATTCACACACTTTAGATATGGTTTTTAGGAGGGATCAGGAGAGGTAGCTTAGTGGGTTAAAGCACTTGCTCTACAAACACAAGGGCCTGAGGGCCTGAGTTTAAAATTTCAGGACCCATGTAAAAAGCCAGGCATGGCAGCAAGTGCCTGGAACTCTCTGTATTGTAGGAGTATGGGGAGACAGATCCCGTGTCTACTCCTTAGCCAGCCTAGACAAAACCAACCAACCAACCAACCAACCAACCAACCAACCAGCCAACCAACCAACCAACCAACCCCAGCTTCCCGTTGACTGAGATACTCTTCTTCAAGGTAATAAAACAGGAGAGAAAGAAACCTGATGTCTTGCTCTGGCCTCCATATATACTGACATGTATGCACACTACATATCCACAACACACACTGCACACACACACACACACACACACACAAAATGAAAATGTGTTTCAAAATAAACACAAATAAGGGATATATTGGGGGAAAAATGTTTTGGAAAATTCCAGATTCCTTTCTGTCTATGATGTATTCCCACCATGTGAAGAGGGCGTTTTTCTTCAAAACATGACCATGTAAAAAGTGACTGCATTAGCTGGGGCATGCACACTGCTGCTGCCTATATCCCTCCACCAACAAGGCAGAGGCATTAACTGCAACTTTCTAGCTCAACTGTGTGTGGCCACGAGGTCTATTTCACCCACGCCAACCAGCCTTGATAGTGACTGGGGATACTGTGGTGGTGACCGTGACACACGGTGGTTGCTATGCACCAACACAGCGTTTCAGGATGTCAGTCTGGCTATGAGTTCCAGTTGTAGCTTTGTAGTTGAAGAAACTAAGGGCTAGGAGGTGACATGATTTGTCACATGGCCACTTCAGGACAGAATTGAAGGCCTCTTTTGTCCTCCTGTCTCTCTCTCTCTCTCTCTCTCTCTCTCTCTCTCTCTCTCTCTCTCTCTCTCTCTCTCTCTCTCTCTCTCTCTCTAGCCCAGGGTGACCTTGAACTAACAATCCTCCTACTTCAGTCCCCTAAGTGCTGGGGTTATAGGTGTGTGCCACAATACCCACTTAGAGGCGGGCACATCTCCTGACCCTTGTCCCAGGGCGGGCTCTCCCCTTCTGTCTAATGCTGTGGCAACAGAAACCTTTTTGTCACCTCTTGGCCCACTCCACCGAGAGCCCGCCCTGCACTCTCACAAGACACCCTGGCTCTGAATTCTTTGCCTTGTCAGTCATCGGGTCGGAAGCTCAGCAGGTCTGCTCTCGCGTGTTTACCGTCCCTGTTACAGACTTGTTCTCTACAAGTTTGGGGTAGCTGAGGCCCCTGTAGCACTTCTTGGGAAATTCTAAGTCCAGCCTCACAAATCCCTACTGTGCCTGGCTGCTTACCTCACCCTCTCAGGGTGGAAGAGAGCCATATTCCACACCAGCACACCAGCCCAGTCATGGCCAATGAACACTGCTTGGGGGATCCCCTAGAGAAATGAGAAGAGACTCGATGAGGGTGGCTTTCTGGGATACAGAGTGAAGAGCCAAAGGCCTCTCTTTGACAACCCAGTGACTCCCTTAGGACCGCCCAGAAACTCCTCTGAGGCATGCGCCATTCTTAACTCCACCTCTCACACATCCCCATGCCTCCTCCTCCTCACCTGTACAAGTAATGACTAGGCTTTGGATTTTCTTAGTGGACAGGACCACTAGTCATGAGTTCCTTCTCTGTCTCTGTCTCCCTCCCCCCTCCCTACTCCCTCCCCCTCCCTCCCTCACTTCCTCCCTCCCCCCTTCCCTCCCTATTCCCCTCCCTCTTCCCTCCCTCCCCCCTGCTTCCTTCCCTTTCCCTCCCTCCCCTCCCTCCTCCTCCCTCATCTCTGAAATCGACTTTTGTTTGACCCCACCTTCCCTCTTTAGAATGGTACCTTTCCTCTCCAGGCTCACACTCACTGTGTGATTACAATTCTGCCCTTACTCTTCTGGGATCTTTTCTCTCTTAGTTAGCCACAAGAAGTCCAAAATCACCTTCCATCTCTTCCTCCCTTTCTGCTACAGCTGCTGATGACAACACCCCCACCCCACCCTGACTGAATATCTACTACATCTAGGTGGAGGTGTTCATGTCCACACCTGGGGACCTTCCAGTAGCCCGCAATGGCTGTTACAGGTGGGAAGTGATCTGCCTTGTACCACACACACACACACACACACACACACACACACACACACACACACACACACACGGCAAGTGATAGTCACAATTCTGACATGTGTCCCCTAACATAGGCCGAGTCAGGCTCTTCTTCCTTCTCCGACACCTCCCAGTTGGCCATCTGAGGCTTTTCAGATGCCTGCACCTGTCCACCCCATCAGAGGGTGGCTCTTTGTCCCAGGTCCTTGCAGCGCTTTGTCCCTCCATGTCTACTATCAAATCTCCCATGTGATCTTCACCAGTCACCTCCCTAAGTGCCTTCACTAGATTCCAGCAGGCTCTGTCCCTTTCTCCTGTTTGAGGGAGCAGTTTTGTGTGGTTCTCTGGGCTCCCACCCTTCTGATGATTGTCAGCATCAGACACTTCCTTCACCATATCCCGTGGTTTCAGTGAGCCTCGCTTCCTAATCTGATGTTTCTGACTTTCATCTCGCCTCTGCCTTTTACAATGGATTTTCTCATGGTGTAGCCTTTAGGGACCTTCTGCTTGAATAGGCATTGTCCATGAAGAATAGATCTGTTCCAATTGTTTTAATTTCCACCCTGGGGGCAGATGCACAGCTGGCCCAAGCTCCTTCCTAGGGTAGAAATTAAAACACTATCAGATCCGTCTAGGGATAAATACATGGCCCTGAAATACTAACCTGAAACCCTGTTGGGAACATTCTCAGCCAGCTAGCTGTTGTGGATCTAGAAGACTGCAGAGCTAAGATGGACCATGCTCACTCAGATGCCCCCACTATGCACATACATACACGTACGCATGCACGCACTCACACATGCACTCACATACAGCACTTCCTGACTCAATTCCATGGAGTGCAAACAGCCATCGTCCGCCCTTGTTTCCTGCACAGTGCCTACTGCTGAACCAGAAATCAGCTGCCCCTGCTTTCTCTCCATCTTATATCGTTACTAAGCTACCCCCCCCCACTGCTCTGTGTCTCTCTGTCCTCTCTCCATTGCCATTGGTTGAAAATATTCCTCCTCCAGTAAGTCCTGCAATGTTTGCATTCCATTCCAGCCTAATGCCATGAGGTAGAGGGCATGACAGAGTGGTCTCAGGAATAGCATACACGTTCTGCAGAAGACCATGGCCACTTTCATTCCAGTCACTGAGTTTGATCTGAGATTTGTCAGAAGAGATTCAAATTTTAATGAACTGTGATTTACTAGCTCATAGATTATTTTCCTAACCTCTCCCTGATACTCCCGATTCCCCTCCCTGGATGGAAGCCAACAAAGGAATCTCCCTTCACTTTCTTGAATGGATGACAAGACATCTACTCCATCCTCATCTTTACCACCTTTGGCTATCTTTAATTGGGGTACACCCACCCCCTGCTGCCTGAAGCTCATGTCTCCCTCTTCCCTGGTCCTCTCTGCTCATGGTCATCAAAAGTCAACCCTCCAAGGCATCCAGCTCTCCTTTCATTACCAAGAGCCACAGAGAATTCTCCAAAGAGAATAGCTAGAAGGAGTGACTCACCAGCTTATCCAGGAATGATACCATCTCCTGAAAAAAGAGCACAGAGATGTGGCATCAGACAGGGAAGGGTGATAGAAACAGTCTGCCACATGCCACACACTGTCAGGACAAGTCTCAGGAAGATGGATAGGCTGTCAGTGGGTAGATCATGTCATGAGAGCCCCCACCCCTTTCCCGAACCACAGCGGTCCCTCTGTCTCCTGAGACCTCTTGCAGTCTCTGATAGAACTCATGGGCTCTGTCCCAAGGAAGCACACATGTACACCACTTGGTATTCTGCCATCACTTCGAGGAACTCATAGGTCACAAGAGATCACAACAGCATGGGGGACACACCACACTGAACTACACAAAACACCTTTCCACATTCTAGTTCAACACAGAGGTTACAGTGAGTTCAGTGTCCTCTCCAGACTCCACGAGCTGAGAATCATACTTGGATCTAAGAAACCTTGTAAAATATGCAGCCCCAGACATTCCCTGCATCTTATACGTGAGAGCATGACCTGCAAAAGTTAAACCTGCAGTGGAAGCCACACATACACATTATAAGTGTCAGCTGGGTATGGATACATCTCCAAACACCACCGAACTTTAAAAGTCATTCTTGCTATGTTGCATCCAGAATTCTCAATTTGGAATCCTGAGGCTACAAATACACAGGAGGTTCAAGGTTCCCATCCTTAAATAAAAATCATGTTTATTACAGCATACACATGGAAGCCAAAAGATTCCATCAACCTAAGTGTCCATCCGTTGATGAAAGATGCAGAAAATTAGGGGTACACACACGAAGGGATACTATTCAGACAAAAAAAGGTGAAGCTGAGCTGTCTGTAGCAACATGGAGGACACGATGCTAAATGAATAAGCCAACAGAGAGAGACAGGAGGCAGGTAGCATGTGAGCTCATTCTTATGAGGTCTAGAACAGTTATCTATGAAGCAGTGTTGAAGAATGACTAACAGAGGCTGAGACAGTAGACATGAGGAAGGTGAGCATGAGATTGATCAAAGGATAAATAATTACAATCGGATAGGGAGAGACAAATTTCAAGAGACCTACTCTATAGCAAAGTAACTAGTGGTGGTGATATATTCTTGAAAAATGTCAGGTGAATGTCATGTGCTGTCAGCATAAAATGATGACTATGTGAGGTCACGCATCTGTCAGTTTCCTAGATGTGACCATTCTATAATGGACATTAAACATCAAAACACCTTGTTACACATCTCTGTGAGGTCATGCATCTGTCAGCTACCTAGACGTGATAATTCTACAGAGGGTATTAAACGTCTTGTTATGCATGACAAAACACATTACTTGTCAATTATAAGTTAAATAAAAGGAGAGCCCAGCTTTACAAAAACTCAAAATTATGTGATGAACTGCCACACAGATTTAGGAGTTGTAGTTGAGGGAAGTCATTTTTGCAAGGTATTTGGGAGGTTATGATGGGAAAGTTTAATGAGCACTTGAAGATAAGTGGTGTTATGGGTCTTAATTTTATTTTTTTTTTCTGAACCTATATTTGAAGCCAATGTCAAATTTTAAAATACATTTTTATGTTAAAAATATTGTGGTGGTTTTGAAAAAGAGCATTATGAATATAAGTCACACACTATATAATTGTTCCTTTAAAGCCAACTCTTTAGTAGGTTTAGTATAATCAGAGTTATGAAACTGTCACCACCGTCTAATTAGAAAGTTCTCGTTGCCATAAACACTTAAACTTCCTTTTAAGGTTTAACCATCACTTTCTCTTCTCCCCGTGTCTTGGCAGCCACTAGTCTGCGCTCCCTCTAGATTGCCTGTTCTGAACACTCCATACAAATGGAGTTACTCAGTATGTGGCCTTTGTAACTGGCTTCTGCTTAATATTGTAGCTTCCAGATTCAGTCATGCAGAACACCATCCACTGCTTCACTACCTTTCATGACCGAGTGACCTTCCGGTGCATGGATTATGGCATAGGACCCATCCACTCATCAGCTGATAGTGTTTGGGCTGTTTCCTCATGTGGGTACTATGGATGGGGTTGCTTTGAATAGTGGAGCCTGGGTTTTCTCATCATTGGCTCTCCTGGACTGGTTCCTAGCAAGAGATGTACAAATGATACTTCAAAGACAGAAGGATAGGACTTTTCTCTTCATCTTGTTTGTTTTGGCCTCAGGACCCCAGGCAGGAGTGCAGTTCTGTGGAGCAACCCAATGCACATAGCCTGAAAATATATTCCAATAGAAAAAGTGGGAGGCACCCATCCTGAGAACATATTCCAGCAGAAATAAGGTGAGTGGATGCTCACGGGGCAGGAGAAGCTCCTACAATGAAAAACAAAGACAGAAGAATAGTCCTGCCTAGAAACTGGGCTTTTATCTGAGCGTTGTGGCAGAGAAGCCATAGTTTACATGCAGAGCTGCTGGTTGAAGACTCTCAGAACACAATAAAGAGTGGAATTTGGAAGGTTTCAAAGTTGGATATACTACTAGTCGACCTAGGGCAGCAGGCTTAGGCTGCCCATTTTATTTGGGAGTCACACTGTGCTTCATACATGCCAGCCATAATGTAGAGCCATCACCTTCAGGGTCAGTGAGATTTGATATGCAAATGCTGTGCACTGTGCTTTCTTACAGTTTAAATGGACTTCTGGCTAATGTCAGGGAGAAACTCAGGATGGAAAGGGCATTGTAGATGCTACTGAAGATGTTTCTTACCTTACATAACACTTCCATGGCATATTCTTCTATTTCTGTGATTAGAAATAAATGAATGAACAAATAGATAAATACCAGGCATGTTTGCCCGTGTCTTTAATCTCCAGCATTTCAGGAGGCAGAGACATGCAGAGCTCTGTGAGTTCAAGGGTATCCTGGTCTACATAAGGAGACCCTGTCTTAACACACATGTGTGCTAACACACCCTAACACACAAAAGAGAAATGTGATTTTTAAATTTATAAACAAGAAGTTCTTTTTACCCAAACAAATGAACAAAAAGCCAGCCCCCCCCCCAATATGTTGATTCTGTTTACTTTTTAAGTTTTTTTTTTTTTTTTTAAATTCTAGAGGTTTATTTATTATGTATACAATGATCTGCTTGCTATATGCCTGTAGGCCAGAAGAGGGCGCCAGATCTCATTACAGATGGTTGTAAGCCATCATGTGGCTGCTGGGAATTGAACTCAGGACCTCTGGAAGAGCAGCCAGTGCCCTGAACTGCTGAGTCATCTCTCCAGCCCCTACTTTTTAAGTTTTTGAATTGGGTGTTGAATATGTTATAAGAGAAAAGCCCGATTTGACTTTGTTGGGTGTTACTGTCAATATTGAAGAGCTAGCTCCTCCTTGCAAGTGAATTCCTGGCACCCTCTTCAAAGATCAGTGTATTGTGTGTGCAGGGTGTGCATATTGTGTGTGTGTGTGTGTGTGTGTGTGTGTGTGCTGTGTGTGTTGTGTATGTGTAGCGTGTGTGTGTGTTGTTTGTCTGTGTGGTGTATGTGTGTATGTGTATGTGTGGTTTCTGTGTATGTGGTAGGTGTATATGTGGTGTGTGTGTATATATGTGTGTGGTATATGTGTATGTGTTATGCGTATGTGTTGTGTGTGTGGTGTATATGTGTCATGTGTATGTGTGTATGTGTATTGTGGTGTGTGGGTGTATGTGTGGTATGTGTATGTGGTGTGTGTGTGTGTGTGTGTGTGTGTGTGTGTGTGTGTGTGTGGTGTGTGTGTGGTATGTATATGTGGTGTGTGTGGTATATGTAGTGTGTATGTGGTATGTGTAGTGTGTGTGTGTGTGTGTGTGTGTGTGTGTGTGTGTGTGTGTGTATGTGTGTGTGGAGTGTGTGGTATGTGGGGTGTGTATTTACTTCTGAGCTCGGTAGTCTGCTCCACTTGTCTGACCTCTGTCTTCATTCTGGTATCATATCACTTAACTACTGTGAACTTGGAATAGTGTTTGAAATCACAACATTTAATTTCAAATCCCTACAGCCTTTTTTTTCTCTCAAAATGCATGGTGGATATGCATGGTTCTGCATGACCTGTTGAATTTCTCTATTTCTGTCTAAAAATATGCTATTGAGCACTTGGGAGGCAGAGCCAGGGAGCAAGTTTAAGGCCAGCCAAACAAAATGCAGTAAATCCCTGTCTCAGAAGCCATCGGAACTTTGGTAAGGCCTGCGACGTACCTGAAGACTGCTTTGGAGATTTAAGTGGCTCTTTTTGAAGCCAATTATAGCTATTCCAGTGGGCATAAAGAAACAATATTTTAAAAACCCAAATGGCAGAAATGTAAGAGAAAAAGCTAAATTATTCAATTAAAGTTCTAATGCCCCACTTTTCATAAACTTTATTAAGAATGTGATGTTGCTATGTCATTCCCAGGCAGTTCCCAACAGACTGTTCTGAGCTAAGTGAAAAGCAAGTATTCTCATAACTAAAACTAGAAAGCTGAATCCCCAGGCTCTACAGATGAAAGCTGACTTTTAGTCAAAAGTTCAGTTTTGTGTCATTAAGGAGGCAAGAGTCACTGGGAAGACATTGCCACACTTAGGGAATGACCCACCATGCACTCCAGCACGACATGTCAACGGACTTGGAGGGTGGTCCTGTGAGTGGGCAAAGCCCCAGTCTAGGTCAGCAGGCTTCTGTCACAGGAGCCAGATGTGCCAGATGTGATCAGGGGATTAAGAGGCATGGGAAGCAGCTTAGGGAGCCCAGCTGTCACCACCATCACAGTCCTTTGGCAGAATTGCATTCAAGCCTGGCTATATCATGAGCCTGCCTCCACACCTGGGCTCTGAAGACCTTAGGACTGAGGTCTTACTTGAACCTAGTAAAAATAAAGAACTCTTCCTACCAAGGAAATACTCATAAACCTAACAAATGGCCTCTGGGTTGAGAGGCCACACAAGGCTTACTCTTGGGTTCTGTAGCCATAGGGCTTAGAACTGACCTACAAGTGCTGCTGAATCCAGCAGTTCTAAAGAATGGAAGGCAGGGATGCACAGGTGTGTGTAACCATGTCCAGAGCAGTGCTATTTAAAGCAGCCAAAAGATGGGAGTCACCCAGTGTTCTTCAGTGGAGGGATGCACAGGCTGATGGAGGTTTGTACACTGTGAGGCATGCATCCCAAAAGAGAGGCGGTGCTGCCGTCTGACAAGGATAAACACTGAAGGCATGCTGCTAGATAAGATCAGCCTGTCGTGAAAGGGTGGCTTCCATATGAGCCCAATGGCATGAGGTATCAAGAGCAGCCACCTTCACAGAGAAAATGTGTGTGGCCAGGACACAGGGGAGGAAAAACTGAGGAACTGAACCCAGTCTTTCAGCTAGGTATATAGGAAAACCTTTCTAGAAATAGATGGTACAGCCTACATACTGCATTGCAGTATAACCAGCAGAGGGCTCCTTCTGGAACAAGCCTGTGAGCCTCCTGGGTCCCTCGGAGAGTACAGAGCAGAGCAATACAAGTCCAAAGACACAGAACACTTTGGAAAACGATCAGGGCCTCATTAGGTGTGCTCAACCTGGACAGGGCAAGCTCAGGGGGACTGGGGAACCCAGGGGCACTAGAGATGCTGAGCAGAGAGGAGCATGACTGCACAGGACTTCTAAGAGACAGCCAACTCACCAGGAGGGGAAGATGAGTCTCCATAGCCTTTCATGTCTATAGCTAAAACCCGGAAGCCTGCCTGGGCCAGAGCTGGGATCTGGAAAGCAAAACAGTTAAAGAGTATGGCAGTGTGGTCTCACCAGTCCTTAGCTGATGGTCCTTGTTTGTATCCCTTCTCCTTCTTTCTTGTAAATGGATCCACTTAAAATGCCACATGTACTTGTTAATCTCATTCCCATGGGGCTAGAGGGAGCCCATCTCATTAGACTGCTGTGGGCAATAGTGAGGTTGCACACTGCATCAAAGCCACACTGAGCAGAGCATCTTGTCTAATATGCATATTTCTGTGTTCATAACTAAGATTCCCAAGCAAGAGGTGAAGAATGTCCTCAGTAACCTCCTGAGAATTGGTACAGATGTCTTAAGGATCAGTACAGCCCTGAGGTGCTTCCTATACCCAGTATTGTTGAGACCTTGTGACCAAAATTTGGAAATGATTTGTCTACTACATCCCAGGCTAGGCCATACCATTTAAATGTCCCCTCTCCTTACCCTGATGGGGAATACCTTCTTCCGTTTTCCTTACCTGGTACCTCCAAGAAAACCAGCTCTCAGGAAAACCATGGCAGAGGCACACAGCAGGGCCAGAGCCCATCTCCACAAAATGCAGGCGGATCCCTGGCTGTAGAAGGGAGGGGGAATGGCAGTAACCTTGATGTTAGTGTAGGCAACACTGGGCTCACTCATGTAGATGGCATTCCACAAGCCACTGCAGGAGACAGCCAGACATTGCCTGACCCAGCCACTTCAGCTTAAGGCCCAAAGGCTAGGTAAGGGTGGATGGGCACTGTCAGTGGCCAATGTGGATGACACACTAGGCAGTTTTCACTACATTGCGAAGTGGTTATGCAGTTGGGAGCAAACAGAAACAAAACAACTCAGCTTCCTCTCTGAAGTGACTTGGTACTGGCAATAGCTCATGATTTTCAACTGAGGACCAATTTCGGTGATGTGTAGAATACTATGTCTATTTTATGAAAAGCTGTTTGCTTTGTGTATGTATGTGTGTGTGTGGCATGTATGTGAGGGAATATGTGCATGTATGCATGTGTGACCACCTAAAGGTCACCTTTGAGAATCATTCTGTGGTGGTCTGAATGAGAATGACCCCCATAGGCGCGTGTGTTTAATTAATTGGTCTCCAGAAGGTGGAAAAGATTTGCTTGGGAAGGATTTGGAGGCATGGCCTTGTTGGACGAGGTGTGTTACAGAGGGTGAGCATTGAGGTTTCAAAAAGCTTGTGCTATTCCCAGTATGCTCTTTTCACCTCCTTGTGAATCAAGATGTAAGCTCTTAACTGATGCTCCGTCCACTTGCTGCCATGCCTTTGCTCAACTCTCATCAACTCTACCCTCTGGAACTGTAAGCCCAAATAAATTCTTTCCACTATAAGTTTCCTTGGTCATGGTATTTCATCACAGCAATAGAATAGTAACTAAGGTACATTTTCTAGGAGCTGTCCACCGTATTTATTTATTTATTGAATTTTAATTTTCTTTTTGAGACAGCATCTCTCATTGGCCCAGAACTCACAAAGTAAGCTGTTCTTGTTTGTCACCAAGCCCCAGGGATCTGTTTGTTTCTCCCAATGATTGTGACTGCAATCACACACAATCATGCCTAGCTTTATGTTTTACATGGAACTCAGGCCCTCAGGCTTGAACAGCAAATGCTTTACTAACTGAGTTGTTTCCCTTTTCCAGATGTTTGCTTCTTAAATAGTAATTGTTTGCACTGTCCTTTCTGGATGGCTCTATTGGCAAGACAACCATGAGGGCTTTTAATGTCCCCATTATCCTTTCTCCCTGGCACATGCTGGCATCTTCTAGACGTGCCTACACTGGTAATAGTGGATGTGGTCACATGGCTGACTCCTGGCCCATCAGAAGAAATGAATGCTCAGCCATGGGCTCCAGCCACTCACCATGCTTTGTTCTCTTTTGTTTTCTAACTGTGGACTAACAGCTCAATGATCTTTGTTATTTCACATACTATTTTATGTGCTTGGTCAGAGAGAGCTTGCCTGACTTACCTTCACTGTCACATACCCATGGCTGACGTCATTTGGATTGATGGGGACTGACAGAGGGGCCTGCAAAAACTGAAAGTATGATGAACACAGTGTAAGACCTCAGACATCACCTCTGCCAACCCCTACTGAGTGACTCCTGCTGGTCCTCATGAACCAAACCCCTCCAGTTCAGGCATGACTGAACTCCATCAGCTTTTTAGTCCAACTGAGTCTTGTGTCTGAGTTCTGGCCAATGGAATGCAGACAGGAGTACAATAGCCCCCTGGTTAAGCCAAGAAAACCCATGCGTGACTCTCTCATCTTCCAACTGGGCATCCTGTGTGATTTTGGAAGCCCCAGTGAATGACAGTGAGTCCTCTTGTTATCCCAAGACCCCAAATGATCAGCAGTGTTTTACAAAGGCCTTGGGGCTACCAAATGAACATTATATGAACCAGAAAAACACAAGACATAAATCTTTGTGGTTTCAGGCCATTCTCCATAGAAGTCCTCAGGTGGTCCAGGCTCAGGCCAGGCATAGCTACTGCCTCTCTGTGATGCTCTGTCAAAAGCATCTCCCTTCTGTCAGCTCCAGCCCAATTCTGTGCCTGTCTTCGACTGTTCAGGTTCCCACCATAGAGTTCCACCAACTTGGGGCTTTCAACAACAGAAGATATTTCCCCAGTTTGGAAGGACAGAGTCTTAGGTGAAGATGTCAACAGGGCCAGTTTCTCTTGAGACCTTGCTCTATGTTTATAGATAGCTATTTCCTCTGTGTCCTCATGTGTCCCTCTGTGTGCCCATGGCTTAGTTTTCACGTCTTACACGGAGACCAGTCATGTTAGGTTGCTATTCCCTCTTCTGGTCTTTTTGTTGCCTTAATCACCTCTTCCAAGGCCCTGTGTTCAAATACAACCACATTCTGAGATACTGGACATTGCCATTTCAGTATATGAATTTTGAAAGGGTTCATCCCTTAGCAGCCTGTGTCTTGGGCCTTGTCCTCTAGAGACCCAGGTGGCTTCCCTGGACCTGTCTTTGGACATGTAGGTAAGAAGGAACACTCCAGAATACTCCCTTCTTTACCTTACTGGTGTCAGTTCCCGAAGCATCAATAGCAGAGAAGCTACTGAGCACACATGCAGGTAAGTCTCCGGATGCCTGAGCCCCAACTGTGCAAGCTATCCATCCTTCACTGCTACACCTGCCATCTCTAGTGGAGAAGGAGCCACCTCAGAAAGCTGTCCTTTGTGACTGTTTTCTATCCTCTAAAATGGGGGGCTTAAACTCTGGCATCTAGTTCCCCTTTAGAAACAGAAGAAGCTTCCTGGCTCAGAAGTGAGTCCCACCCAGGTCATGTTACAATACAAATGAATCTTAAGGACATCATACCAAGTGGAAAAAGCTAGAAAGGAGAAGTCACACACTGCGATTCCACATATCCAAGGCACCTGGAAGTCAGTTTCATAGAGATAGAAAGCAGAGTGTAGATTGTGGGGGGGGGGAGAGAGCGTGTGAGCCATTATTTAATGGAGACAAGGCTTTGGCTGTTTTAAAATGGAAGAGTCTGGAAGTGGATGGATTGGGCTGCACAGCATTCTGAACACACCGAACACCACTTCAGAGTGACTGCAACCTGTGATGTATGACACTGTAGCTTCCTGTGGTGTGCATCACTCTGGGAAATTGTCAGCTATTGTTTGAGCTCACTGAGAGGCTGGCTAAGGAACTGGGGTTGCCTCACCCCCATTTTAGACACTAGCATGTTTGTCTCAAAGTGTCCTCCAGAGCCCCTTGTCTGGGTTTAGGCTGTGTCCCTAAGTCTGTGACAGGGAGGGAAGAGAAGAGCAAAACACCCAAGAGTAAAAGCATTGAGCCCTTAAACCGTGAGAAGATGAACCACTTCCAACACAGGGTTACGACTGTTTCTGTAAAAGTGCCTGCTGTGGGACTGAGCTATGGAGACAAAGCTCAGTGTGGAACTCCAGCTCACTTCCTGATCTTCCCAAGTTGGTTGCTGCCGGATGTTCATTAGCCCCTGCTTTGATGACATTACCTTTCTGCTATTTGTCCTTTCACTTGGAAGCCTCACCACAGGGACTCTCTGCTGTGCCTGGGACTCTTATTGGCTGCCTTAAAGGGGCTTCCCAGATGATTTCTGCTAGATGTTTTGAGCACCGATTTGGTGATGTCTGTCTGTTTGTCTGTCTGTCTATCTATTTACATGCCTATACATTCATCTATCTTTTGCTATTTATTCTTTTATTTTGGCTTGCTACATATTTAATAAACTCCTCATTCAAAACCCAAAGTATGGTTATAGCAGATCATTCTCTGGACCATACAGCACACTTCCCCATACCCAAGGGAAGAAAAGAAGGGTGTGGTCCACGTTTCTAATTTTTAGAACAGATGTCTAGCTCACTGGGAGTAGGAGATGAACAGTGACAGAGAGAAACATATGGATGTGTTGATTCAGGTCAGCCTCAGTTTCCACTATGTTTGTAAGACTTCTAGGCATAGAAGGAGCAAGCCAAGTTTGGGCAAGGTATGTCAGGTCATGTGGCTGTTTATTCTACATCTTTATTTATTAATTAAATCTATTTTATTAAAGAAATTATTTATTGAAGATGTAAGATATTGTCTTATAAGCTGAATTATTGTCTTCCCCTGAAGTACTATGATGAACTTCTAAATCCCAGCATCTCCAAATATGAGTGTATTGATTGACTGGACTCTGGTCAGAGCTCCAAGGATCTTTTCTGCCTCCGTGTCCCCAGTGGTAGGATTACACACATGTGCCACCATGCCCAGAGTCCTTGTGAATGCTAGAGATGACATTTAGTCCTCATGCTTGCATGGAAGGTACTTTGTCAACTTAGCCATCTTCTAGTCCTTAAGTGCCTTTCTCTCTTCTTAGTTTTCCTGACTTTCCAAAGGATGGTTTAAACTCTTGCTCACTGGCTGTACAGAAAGACATGGGTAGATGCTAAAATCAGGGGTGTGGAATGCCTGAACCACAGGTTATGAACTCACTCCCTATGCCCCAGAATCATTCACAGAGCAGCCAGCGAGCACCTTGGTCTCCTTGCTGCTTTCTCCCCTACACTACAGAAGGATGGCAGAAAGCCAGACTTTGTCCAAACCTAGAGTTACCTGTGTCCCTGTGACCTTCTCCAGTTCTCTCAGAGCAGTGTCTGTGTCACGGACCAGGATAGTGACCATCCCCATGTCACGTGCTGGCTTCAGGTTGGTCCCAAAGTCATCTAGGAAAACAACCTGGACCCAAACAGTAGGAGTGTCAGCCAGAGGCAGCATCTTGTGGGAGGAAACACCTGAGGACGGGGCCAGGGGCAGCTCTATGCTGAAGAGATGAAGGGCATGGCCCTCAGGATGGGGGGGGGTCTAGGCTCTGTTCTAAGCATCTTGTGGTGAGGTGGGTCCAGCAGGAGGAAGGGACCTTAGTTCAGTCCCCCTTAGGATGAGAGGAGAAGATCATAAAACATGTTTCAGCATAGTGTCTCTCAGGGACACTTAATAAATGGAGACAGGATTCAAGGGGGCCATGATGCTTGGACAGAAAGGCTATGGCAGAAGGAGACCCACTCCCGGTCACCCTTTGATGGGGTGACTCCACTAGCTTTGAGTTTTTGGCAAAGTCTTCCAGGGCTTCTGTTTCTTCATTAGTAAACTTGGGTAGCTGCTCTAACATTATCTGATGACATCAACAGCCACACAAAGGGCTACATGAATGGACTGTTCCAGACTGAGCTACAGTGTAAAAAAAACCTCTCCTGACATATGAGGAATGGGCCTCGGATCATGCTGCCAGTCCTCAAGTGCGCCCCGATCTGTAAACTTGGTTAGTCCCTTGTTGCAAGATCTCAGTGACACCCTTTCCCTTGAAAGGAGTGTCTACTTGCCTCATTGGGTTTGGCCTTTAGGGTTTCCAGTAGAAACGTGTAGATCTGAGGCTCAGGCTTGATCATCCCGACCTGACAGGACTCTATCAGGAAATCGAAGTGCTGGCTCAGATCACACATCATCTGTGCCAGGCTGCCCCGCTTGTCACTGTCGTCCAGCCAGTTGTTGGTGATGATGCATGTTTTGAATCCTGAGAAGGGGTATGCCAGAGAGTAGATCAGCTATAGACAGCGACACCCTGGATGCCTCAAAGTGGTCCTTGAGAATTGGGAAGTCTCTCAGACTAACTTTAGTCTGTGCATACAGGGATTCATTAGAGATGTTGAGAAAGGATCGTCCTTACCCATGAGCACCTCCTGGCACAGTCCTGAGATCAAGCAAAGCATGGAGCTTTCTAGACCACTCTCTACTCTTTGGACCACTTGGACATCTGTGTATTGACACTATTGCCTCATCTTATAAGGGTACCTTAAGTGTCATTGGCTCATGTGGTCCTCTCCACTGCCTTAGCAGACAGGGAAGATCTTTCTATCTTATTTTGACAGTTGGACACAGCACATACTGCTCAGAGCCCACAGTGAAGCTCAGTGCTCCTATGTAGTCTATACTAAAACTCTGACTATGTTTAAAAACAGTGAGGGTCTCTGCAATCACCAGGGTGGGTAGAATAACACAAGGCAAGAAGTCAGTTCAAAATGACTCAGTAGCCTGTATTGGTTCAAATTTCTAGAGTTTGATCCCAGGTACTTTATTTTGGTTATATTTAAGCACAATTTTGGAAAAAAGTTTCTTGATAATAACGAACTCAATATGTGTACGGCAAAGTTTAAGACATGGTTTCATTGAAACTCTACAAAGTGCATATGGGTTCTATTGATTCAAAAGCAATGCTCAAGGGATGGGGTCTAGGGACAATGACTGAGATAAATATCATACTCTAAGGGAGTCAAGTGTGGCCTAGCTATAGACAGAGTTTCTATTCCACTGAGGCCCACAGCCATGAGGTCCCAAATAAACACACAGAGGCTTATATTAATTATAAACTGGGCCGATGACTAAGGCTTCTTACTGGCTAGCTCTCTCTTAATTATTAACCTATTTCTGTTAATCTATATATCTCCATGTGGTCCTGGCTTACCAGAGAATATCCCGGTGTCCTACCTTCCTGGTGGCTACATAGTGTCTCTTTGTGGTGACTGCTCTCTGCTTTTCTCTTCCCAGCATTCTTCTAGTCTGGTAGCCCTGCTTATACATCCTGTCAGGTTGCTGGTCAATCAGCATTTTATTAAACCAATAAGAGAAGCATATATTCACAGCATACTGAAGAAGATCCTCTATCATCTGGTCCTACAGCTAGCACAGGTCACCAGGCTATTAACTACATTCATTCTTTGCTTTCTGAGCAGAAAAAAGATATATATCCTGTGAAGATACAACTTTGTGTGCTAAGTACTCTCGGTTTCCCTAGTGCTTATCCATGAGCACAATGACCTTGTATCCTCTACAAAAACCACTTGCCGTTATCATCAAGAACTGAATTCCCAGGTGGGGAGTGGGGTTGTACACCTTTAATCCCAGCACTTGGGAGGCAGAGGCAGGCAGAGCTGTGTGAGTTCAAGACCAGTCTGTTCTACAGGAGCTAGATCCAGGACAGGCTCCAAAGCTACATAAGGAAACCCTGTCTTGAAAAAAACAGAAGAAGAAGGAGGAGGAGGAGGGGGAGAAGGAAGAGGAAGAGGAAGAGGAGGAGGAGAAGGAGGGCGAGGAGGAGGAGAAGAAGGAAAAAAAGAACTGAATCCCCATTTCAAAATTGGAGAAACAAAGAGATGGCATTATGTACTGGCTCTGTCTACACAACCAGCCATGGCAAGAAACAGGAAATAATGGAAATGAGATGGACAACTATGGACAATTTTAGGTGAGCGAAGGGCTATGCATGTGGGAGAGACTATGGCTTGAATGTGTCTCCTAAAAACTTGTGTGGTAAACTTAGCTCCTACTATTACAGTGTTAGTGGGCAGAGGTCTGACATAATGCCTGGGCCATGAGAGCTCTGCCTTCATGGAGGAAACCGGTGCTTATTGTAGAAAAAAGTGGGAGCTAGAGGCTTGTCCTTCCAGCACCCACACTAATTTGCCCTTCCCTTTTCCAATAGGAGGGATTAAAGCATGAAGGCCCTCACGGACGTAGACCTCTTGATCTTGTGGTCCTTTATTAACGCTAGTCTCAGGTCTTGTAGCAGCACAGATGGACCACAATGACATATGTGTGATTCAGGTGGCTTCACTGATGCTCATGAAGAAGAGGGAGACACTAAAATAAAATGCCTGCCAATGCATGGATGTGACCACATGTCTTAGACCACATGACATCACCTCAAATTACACCAGCTCATCGCACCACTCTGACACCTACAGACTGGAAAAAAATCAGTTGCTTAAAAGCCTTGTTTTAAAATCTGTGACAGAAGTTTGGCCATTTGAATAATTACTGATACTAACTAGCACCAATTGCAAAGACCCAATTTTGTTCATAAAGCAGTTACTGATAATTGCCTCTTTATATAAAATGATATCATTTTCCCCAGAGATCCTAACAGTACAGAGTTTTCTCAAGTAGTAAAGCTGGTCTGGGGGCTTGCTTTAAGAGTGTGTCAGATCTGTGACCTCAAGGCATACTTAGTTATATTCTGACCTCAGCTTCTCAAGGGCTCTGGTGTAGTCACACCATGCATGGAGTGGGCAGCATAGGGACTCTTACCTTTCTTTCTGAGGGCAATAGCTGCCTGGAGCATGGGGCTGTTGATGCTTCTTGCTGCCATGGCTTGGCTGAATATTTGACTTATGGAGAAAGTCTCAGGTAGGCTGTTTCCAGAAGCTTTGGAGTGCTTCCTGCAGCCCTCTTCCATGAGTGGTGCCCACTGTGAAGCAAACAGATGTGGGAGGTGGCAGGGCCAGTGGTTGTGACCTTTGGAAAATGTTTGACAGCACCACGAAGTTCAAATGTGTGTGTGTTCCATATCTGGGAACAAGCTCCCTGAGAGAAAAGGATGGAGGCGAGCTCCACTAGGATAGCAGAAGCCAAGGAGCTCAAGAGTAAATTCCTTCCCCACAAGTCTGTGCAGGTCAAAGTCAAGACGCAGGCAGAATGGTGTCTTATGCATGTGTGTGTTTATGTGTGTATGTGTGTATGTATGTATGTATGTATGTATGTATGTATGTATGTATGTATGTGTATATTTAGGGATGACCATCAGGAATTGGATAATTTATCAGGTGTCTTCTCCAGTCATTAATTGTCTATAGCTCTTCATCTAGGGGTGGGATTGTGTGATATCCCCCTCATCCTCGTCGGTACATCAACTGATGATAGCATTTCGATGGCCTTGTTTAGGCAGCCGTATCGATATTCCATGACTGCAGCTTCCCTGTCATGTAAAGAAGACTATCTTGTGGCAGACACCCTGGTCCTCTGCCTCTTACGATCTTTCTTTTTAACAAGGTAGTTCCCAAATTCTCTGATAGGATCAGTGTCTATAAAAACATGGTTTTTCAGAAAGTAGATTTTAAAAACTCTGTGAGCTTATAGTTTCTTTATAGAATCCTGACTACCTAATTAGAAAGTAATTAAGAATTTAGTAAAAGGACCAACACTTTTACTGAGCCCTGACTGAGTGAAACACACTGCACTAAGCATTCCCAGGTTCACAATCATCTGGACATGGGTGGTGTCATGACCCATCTTACTGATAACACAATGGAGGTTTTTGAGAAGTTAAGTAACTTGCTATGGTCTTGATATGTAAGTAGGGTCTATAGATTCAAACCCAATTCCTGACTTCAAAGTCCCCTCCTCTGCAGTTATTGAGTTAATGGTTTTGTGTCTTGAAATAGCCACTCTTGTTGTCATGTTTCCTGTCACAGTTCCTCAGGGCTTGAAATGTCCCTCAGATTGGCCCAGACAGACTCCAGTCCAGTCCTAAACACACTGCCCAGTGTTTTACCATTTGTAAGTTATGGAGAGTAGGAGGTGCATGGCTCAAGAAGACATGATCTTGTCCACGGTGAGTTGAAGGTCAGTGTTGAAACACAATAAAGCAGAGACCCTCCCAAGGGGTCCACATAGTGTCCCCTCACCTGGGAAAATGTGATCTTCCCTTTCATGAGTTGCTCATTAGGTCCCTCTGGGCATTCCTTCTGGAAAAGATCAGTCAGGAATCCTCTGGAAGACACAAGGAACATCACCACCACCAGCTCTCTGATGGCTTCATCATGTGTCCCATGGCAGGGACAGACAGTTGCCATTTATATTCATAGACAAACTATTGTCAGAAAGGACAGGAAGATGTAAGCCAAGGTCAAGTTTGTCCACATGAAACTATCCTTAGCTCACATTCTTCAAAAAGAGCAAAGGTTTTCCTGGTATTTATTATGGACATATAGTTCCCATTTTATCTTAATCTCTGATTTCTAAAATTATT
This sequence comes from Cricetiscus sungorus, assembly GCA_030556225.1. Lineage (NCBI taxonomy): Eukaryota > Metazoa > Chordata > Mammalia > Rodentia > Cricetidae > Cricetiscus > Cricetiscus sungorus. Next base: position 12,373,042 of record JANBXA010000741.1, read on the forward strand.
CCCTGTGTTAAGGACTGAAATAACTCTCCTTTAAAATTTCCACACTGAAAGTCTACCTTCTAGTACTTCACAATGGGGCTATATTTAGAGATGGGAACTTTAAAGTGATAATGAAGTTAATGAGTTCCTAATTTAACATGATTGGTATTCTAATAAAAAGAGACTATTTAGACACAGACACACCCAGCACAGAACATGGCTGGATACACAGAGATGGTGATGGCTTCAAGTCAAGGAGAGATTTGTTAGAGGGAACTAACTGTCACAAATATAGTATACTATTTTGGATTAAGAACCTGTGGCTTCTGGTCAGCTGGGGCTGAAGAATCAGATGTGATTATCAAGAGACCAGAATCATGGACGATAAATCTTCTGGAAGGTATTTCAACAGGGTAAGCAATCAGAAGTTTTGACTGGGGTCAGGGAAGGTCAAGGGTGCATCTCATACTGGCAGCCAAGCTTGGCAATGAGCATGAGTCTCCCAGGTGGTACTCGTTTTGATGATATGAAAGCTGAAGGATTAAAGGGGTCATGGAAAACAAGTGAGCCTCAGTACTGTGTGGCAGGGTCACCAGGGAGACCAGCCTCCACTGCAGTGGAAGCCCCAGCATATTAGAAGTTCCAGAACCACAGTCCATCTGCCTAGGACAGTGACAGGTGTAGAGTGGGTTCAGCCCGAGTCTATGAGAAAATTGTGGGTGCTGCAGCAGATAGCATTGATAAAGGAGAGTGTTTAAGCCCGCTGGATCCCAGAAGATCATGAGTGAGTCCCAGATGTCAGGCACTGAGCTAGTTACACTGCTGGGGTTTGTGTTTTCTTTGATCTAGTTGTAACTGTACTCTGGTCCTTCTCTCTTGGAATAAGAAAGTATGTAACTTGTTTTTAACTCCTATAGGAGCTCATAATTAAGAAACCTTTGACTTTTAAAGAGATCTTAAACTTCTAAGTTGAAATTTTTGAAGTCTAATGGACTTTTAAAAGTCAGATTATATTTTATATTGTAATATTAACGTGGAGATCTTGAGTGCAAGTCATGAAATAAAATTAATTAAAGTTGTATGCTTGTGTGTCAACATTGACACAGTGTAGACTGTTCTGTCAGTTTTTGTCAAACTGGCACAAACCTAGACACATCTGGGTAGAGAAGATTTCAGTCGAGGAATTGTCTCCACCAGACCGACTTGTAGCCATGTCTGTGGAGCACTTTCTTGATTAATGATTGATGTGTGAGAGTCCAACCTACTGTGGGAAGACCATCCCTGGGTTGTATAAGAACAGTTGCTGAGAAAGTCAAGAATAGCAAGCCAGTCAGCAGCTCCTTTATTCTTTCTGCTCCAGTTTCTGCCTCCAGGGTCCTGCTTTGAGCTCCTGCCTTGGCTTCCCTAGATGATGAACTGTAACCTGTAAGCCAAACAAACTCTTTCCTCCCCAAGTTGCTTGTTGCCATGGTGTTTATCACGGCAAAAGAAAAGCAGCTAGAAGATCAGCTTTGCTGAAACCTTGATCTTGGCCTTCTGCCCTCCAGGCATACTCCCCTGCTAAACTGGCCAGTCTGTGCTGACTAATGAACACACCTTGCCTATAATCAGCTGCAACTGCCAAACCCCTTGCAACTATTTACCATCCCCAAGTAGAACAATTTCCTACTTGGGGATTTTGATTCTGACTATAGTGGAGTTTTTGTTTTGCTTTGTTTGTGTGTTTGTTTTCAGACTAACCCTCTTTCAGGTAAAATCATCACCTCTGAGCATCTATAAAAGACATGTACCTGAGATCTGTGGCCTTGCCCAGCTTCCTCATACTAGTACTGGTTGTGTTACATTTTTGCCATCCGTATTTTCTGAGCAATCTTACTAAGGTACAATTGATATCACATACGCAATGTTTTCAGCGCGACACTCGAAAGTTCATAGTAAAGTCGGAGCAATGCAAATGCCACCTCAGTCCAGCAACAGAGCATGGCCTTCTCCTCAGTGATAATCGTCAGGCCCTTTATCTGAAGCTTTAAGAGTCAGCATGCAGTCAGACACCACGAGCTTTTATTAGACACCTAAGGGCATGCATGGCTGTGCTACAATCCGTGATGTCAAAGATGGGGAAATAACAATCCCACCCTTAAACTCACAGTGACAGATGAGCAGGCAGCTGTAGTATATGAGAGAGATGGGGAAACGTGCCTGGAAAATGGGGGCGGATTAAAGAACACACTGCAATAGCATGGCTGCAATAGGACATCGTCGCATTGGTACAGCAAGAACAAGCCAGGCTTATTTTGAAGTGGAAGCAATTTGACATAACAGGACTATTCTTGCCATTAGAAAACACAGGCTCTACTTTTTATTACATTTATTTATGTTTATGTTTATGCACATGCACACACAGGCCATGGTGCACATGTATGAGTTAGAGGGTGACCCGAGGGAGTCAGCTCTCTCCCTCTACCATGTGGTTCCTGGAGATGGAACTCAGGTTGCTGTGCTTGGTGGCAAGCACCTCTGTCAGCTTAGCCATTTCGCTGGCCCCCGGGCACTGTGTTTTAAGAGTGCTTCATCAAGGCAGTGAATAGTGAAAGGGCCATGACAGAAAATGAAACTGGTGAATCAAGAGATACAAGAGGAGTTGGGGAGCACCAGCTGCTCTTCCAGAGGACCTGGGTTAGATTCTCAGCACCCACATGATGGCCAAGAACCATCTAGAACTCCAGTTCTAAAGGATCTGATACCCTCTTCTGGCCTCCATGGGCATCAGGCATACAGGTGGTACAGAGATATACATATAGACCAAATACCAACACACAGACAACAAAAACAAAACACAAGCAAATAAAAAGAGACACAAGGAAACTTCCAAAAACTTTGTACTCAGGGCATGGCTGTCAGCTTGAGCTTCGGTTGCTTGTGTGGGTGGAGTTATTATATCTGCTGGCAAGCACGCTGAAAATACCCAGTGCATGGGAGATATTTTTTTCTTCGGTTTCTGAAACCTACATGACTAGCTCACACATCTGATGGGTAAACAGACTCAAAGCCTGGTTTATATAGCATAAAGATTAAGCCCTGTTGGTGTCATAAGAATTCTAGAAGCATCAGATCTCCAGATCACAAGCTGCCACTATGCCTCTTCCTCTCAGTGCCCCTTCCTTCTTTTCTCTGAGTCTTACGAGAGTGGCCTTTTCTCATTTTTAATTTTTAAAAATAAATACGCTTTCCTCTTTTCTGATTATAAAACGTGTGTAAATGGAAAAGGGAAAAGTAGAGGAGAAATCATTCATGAGCTCACAATTAGTAACGTCTGTATCTTTAAAATATTTCTGTTTATTTCTTTTTATAGTATGTGTGTTTTATAGTATGCCTCTGTGAATACAAGTGTCCTAGGAGGCCAGAAGGGGGCGTCAGGTCTCCTGGGAATCAAACGTAGGTCCTCTCCAAGAACTGTTCTTAACTGTAGCCTACTCTCCAGCCCCCAGACAATTTTCTACAGGCCCCTACTTCCTTCCTCCCCTCCCCGCATTTGAAACAGAGCCACTAGTTTCTGGTGTCAGCGAGTACCTCCTCCCAGGTCCTCATTTCCTAGGGCTGTGGGCCATTTCTCTAAATTGCCCTTGGGCTAGTTCTCCTGCAATGCTGGCCTTTAGACAGAACTTTCTTGTAAGTCTCAGCGGATATTTTAAAGATCCAGTTCAATAGAATTAACCCGGTAGCAAATAGCTTAATATCTCCTCCTTTTACAAAGGGCAATGTTGATGTGACGACCCCCCCCAACACCACCATCACCAAGTTTTCATTACTTAGTATTTAAAACGGCAATGGATCTACTCGTGCACACTGGCATTTTAGTACCAGGCAATGATTTTGATCTTGCTCAAACTCACTTGTAAAGCAATTTGAAACCTGGGCTGGATGTGTGGGCAGGGCACCCTGCGACTGGGACTGCCCACCTGTGACACAGACCCAGCACCCAGCGCAGGTCCCCTTACCTGGGCAGCTCCAGGGCCTCCTCCGTGCGGCGCAGGGCGCCCGCCAGAGAGGGAAGGGCCAGCACTCCGTCAAGGTCGAACGCTGCCACACGCAGCGCCATGGCGGTCGGGGCTGCAGAGCTAAGCTGACACAGACGCAGAGTCAGAGGGCTGCAGCTTTGACTGGAGAGGGTGGCTGGGGGACCAAAGAGTAGTCTGCCAAGCTCAGCACCGCCCCGGCCAAGCTCCACAACGCCACACTACGCCCACTGCTGGACGGAGCCCTGCCTACTCACCCGGCCTTGCCTGAAGCATCCAGCTAGAAGTTCCACCCAAGTGTCAAGCCTGGTCTTAGGCACTTCCTCCTGCCTAGTCCAAGCCCTAGAATCGTGTGTGTGTGTGTGTGTGTGTGTGTGTGTGTGTGTGTGTGTGTGTGTGTGTGTGTGTGTGTGTGTGTGGTGTGTGTGTGTGTGTAAGACTTCCAGCTCCCCCCATTATCAGACTTTGACCTTTCATAGACAGGCTTGGTATGGAGAAAGAGAGGGAGGGAGGGAGGGAGGGAGGAAGGGAGGGAGGGAGGGAGGGAGGGAGGGAGGGAGGGAGGGAGGGAGGGAGGGAGGGAGGGAGGGAGGGAGGGAGGGAGGGAGGGAGGGAGGGAGGGAGGAAGAGGAGACATTGCAAACATTTTCTCCTTCTTTTTGGTCTTGATTGGCATATCCTTTCTCTAAATGTGGTGTATTTTTGCAAAACCCCTTCCATCTGCCTGCTTCTCCAAGTAGTGTTTCTAGAATACAACACAGCCCCTCAGTCATAGCATGCCAACCCAGAATACTTTCTCTCTTGAGGCTTTGTACGTTGTACTTGAAATAACACAGCTTCGAAGTGAGCTGGGCTTCTTGGAGGTTTCTGAAAGTGTCCTGCCCCTTGGCCCAGTGCTCTTCCTAGTTAAGAGGCAAAACAGAAACCTCACCCATTAATGAGTTCAATTAACAAATCCACCATTTAGTACAAGGCTGTTGTGAAAAACCGTCTCCCTTACTGCAATGGAGAATTGACATCTTCCTTTGCTCTAGCTGCTGCCAGCTGGATGGTGGGAAACAGGCTTACCATGGGTTGCTTTTCGTGACCCTTTCAGGCACTTCTTCCTCCTGCCTCAGGTCTTGTTTGGGTCGGTTTGTATTTTCTGAGATTCACATTTAAGAAGCAGAAAGTGGCTGAAAGTGTGGGGTGCTGCCCTGAGAACAGTGGAGTGTTATAGAAAAATGCAAGATGAACCTGGGCCTGAAACAGAAAGAGAAGAGAATGAACTGGGTGCTGTCCTGCATGGCTGTAATCCCAGCATTCTGGAAGCAAAAGCAGAAAGTTCCAAAGTTCAATATTAGCCTCAGCTGCATACCAAGTTCAAGACCAACCTGGGTTATAAGAGACCCTGACTTGCAAGATAAAGAAACAAGCAGGAAACACAGATGCAGACTGAGCCAGAGACAGACAGAAATCCAGACAGACAGACACAGAGACATATAAACATACAGTAAGATAGTCAGGAGACACACACATACACACACAAGACAGACACAAAGATACACACACAAGACAGACACAAAGACAGACACACACACACACACACACACACACACACACACACACACACACAAAGACAGTAATGACTATTCTTGGTTGTCGACTTGGCTACAACTGAAACCTAAGTGCCTGGGTGTAGCTGTGAGGGATTTTTTTTCTTTTTTCTTTTTGTTTATCAAGACAGGCTTTGGAGCCTGCCCTGGAACTAGCTCTGTAGACCAGGCTGGCCTCAAACTCACAGAGATTAACCTGCCTCTGGCTCCCGAGTGCTGGAGCTAAAGGTGTGTGCCACCAATGCCAGGCAAAGGATTTTTTTCTTACTTAAATCATTTGAAGTGGGAAGACTTTTAATCTGGATATTTTCAGGTGGAAAAACACACCTTTAATCCAGATCTTTTGAGGTGGGAAATTCCACCTTTTAAATCTGGACAGAAGCATCTGCTGGAAGCCTGTGTAGGGACATGGAAGAAGGAAGGAAGTCCATTCCTTTGTTGGCATTAGAGCCTGCTTCTCCAGGATTCCAGCATGTGCTGAAGACCAGCTGTGACACCCATCCTTGGGGTCTGAACAACTACTGGAACCTTGGACTCTCCATTCACAGGCAGCCATTGTTAGATTAGCTAGACTGTAAGATATTCTAATAAATCCTAGTCTATCAACCATTCTAATAAATACTAGCCTGTAAGCGGTCTAACAAATCCCCTTGAAGTTCATTTTCTCTAGAGAACCCTGACTAATATAGACAGAAACATACACACACAGAGACAGACACAGAGACACACATACACATACACATACAGATGAATAGACAGACACACACACCAAAACAAAATAATAAAAAGAAAAAAAAAACAAGCAACAATGAAAAGAATATAATACAGGACTCTTTCAATAATACAGTGATCTCAAAAGTAAAGTTGACTTTTCCTTTAAGCCAATCAGTCAGACTACATCACAGCTTGTATACAAACTCTTAGATACAAATCTCTGGTTGACAGACTTTTCTTTGGGTTCCCACTTCTTAGTGCTCACCTTTGCCTGACCATGTAATGCTTCTTCCTCTATTAAGGCAGAACTCTGCCTTGTTCCCACCTTCAATAACTGCTCCTTCCAGGGGCCTGTGTATTGGTTAAGTCTTTTCCAAAGCCTTGGTCCCCAACCCATGGCACTATTAGGAGGTGACAGAACCTTGAAGAGAAGAAGACCCAAGGAAAGTCTTCTGGTCCTGAGAAGTATGTCTTTTGAGGGTATATTAAGACTCTGGCCCCCCACTTTTCCTCTCCCTTGCATCCTGTTCTGGGGGTGACTGGTTTTGCTATGTGCTGTTGCTCTGGGCAATGGGGCCAACCAATTGCAAAAAGACCCCTTCAAATCTGAGAGCCAGAATAGACCTTTTCCCTTCTCTAAGCTAATTACATTGGGTATTTATTATGGTAATGGAAAGCTGGCTCACAAACAGGAGGTCCCTGTCTTACTAAGTAACATGACCCTTGGTTCAGCTGCTCAATCCAGAGGCCTTGGAGTTGCTTGCTGACCCCTGGCTAACCACTGAGCCATGTGCTTTGAAATTGGTTCCAGGGCTGGTCAGCTGACTGGGGCAGAGGTAGTAGCTTCTAGATCCATGGAAATGTTTCTTTCTTAAAGGTTCAGTTGCCTGGAAACAAATCCCTTCAGAGATTTTCTTGGTCCACCCCATTACTCATACTTAATATGTCTGCCCCATTACCCATGTTTGATATATCTGGCACATAATCCATATTTAATATATCTGCCTGCTACTCATATTTAACATGTCATCTCTTTGAAAGAGATACAGTGATTTCTGTTGCATACATCTGCATTCTGACAGGAAGAGTGTTACTGAGTCCATAAATGTGTTTATAAAAGTTACAAAGAAAAGAAGAAAAACACGGCTACAAAAAGGGAAAAAATGAAGTCTTGAAAAATGAAATTCCATCTTTAAACAGTATCATTCTTGGTCAGTGTGATGGTTAGCTTCACCTGTCACCTTGACACAGCTTAGACTCTCCTGGTACAGTGCTGCAATGATCAGTTGTTTGCATCAGGTTGGGCTGTGGGCGCATCCGGGGGTATTGTCTTGGTTGTCATAATTAATGTGGGGAGACCTACCCAAAATGTGGGTGGCACCTTCTGGTGGTGGCCCAGATAAAAGACATGGGGTGGAAAGGGTCACTGTTTTGGCCGCTTGGCCTTCACTGTTGCTACTGCTTCCAACTGTTTCACTATACGAACCAGCTACTTCAAGCCTGCAACCAGGACCGAAGACCAGGGGCTCTCCAGGCTTCTCTAGGGATTCGGTTTTGTTCCTCTAGAGAACACTGACTAATGCAGTTCTGAGAAAGCTCCTTTCTGTCACACCTGCTTTTTGTCTACTTTTTGTGACCATCTTGGCTCTTCAGCTCATCATGACACTGCATTTGCAGGACTGGATTTCATCCTTAGGTTAATGGGCTCCGTTACATTCCTCTGCACTCTCGCGGGCTACCCGGTGTCAACATGACCCTTGTGTTTTAAGCCACCAAAGGCACAAGCAAATGAGTTGCTAGGTCTCTCAAAAGGATATGGAAATGAGATACTTTTTTGAGTTTAAAATGATGGTCCTCGTGTGTACTCATTGTAATATTTAATGTATGCTTTAGAAGCTAGCATGAAATAAAAAAAATCATGGCTGACATAATAGTGCCATTTCATAAATGACACCAGGAATCAATTACTATATTGCTAACAATTGTAGAGAGCTGAGAGAGAGAATTAGGGTTTCTATTGCTGTGGAGAGACAGGAGAGACACCATGGCCACTGCAACTCTTATAAAGGAAAATATTTAATTGGAACTCTCTTATAGTTCAGAGGGTTAGTCCATTACTGTCATAGTGGGAAGCAGGCTGACATGGTACTGGGGAAGGAGTTGAGAGCTCTACATCTTGATCTGAAGGCAGCAGGAAAGAGACTATGTACCACACTGGGCATAGCATGAGCATATAAGACCCCCAAAGTCTGTTTCTACAGTGACATTTCAACAAAGCCATAACTACTCCCTATGGCCAAGCATTCAGATGCACGAGTCTGTGGGTCCATTCCTATTCAAACCATCACAAGAACTATTGGGTTTTGTAGTATTGGGGATGAAAGTCAGGGTCTCACATGTACTAGGTGAGGGCTCAAACACTGTGCAACAAACACTCCAGCCCTCTCTCTATCTTTTGTCTTTACAGAGTCTCACTAAATTGTTTAGGCAGGCTTTCAGTTCATGCTATAACCCAGGCTTGTTTTAACTTTATGGTCCCTCCTCCTCAGCTTCCAGGGTTACTGGGATTATGGGTCTACATGATCAGACCTGACTCGTGGTTTTGTTTTGGATTTCCTTATACTCCTAATCCTTGCTGTTCTGTTTCCCAGCCTTGATTTTAATTTTGTGTGTGTGTGTGTGTGGTGTTTGACTTGTATGTACATCTGTACACTGAGTGCATGAAATGCCCAAGAAGACCAGAATAAGGCGTTTTGTCCCCTGAGAACTGGAGTTGCAGAGGCTGTCAGCTGCCATGTAGGTACTGGGGGAGTCCATCCCAGATGGAAGAGTAGCCATTGGTCTTAACCATTGAGGAGTTTCTCCAGCCCCCAGCTTGATTTTAAAAGCTGTTTTACACTCCTTGGGGTTGGAGGAGGAGTTTACATTGAGGGTTTTCCCTGCTGTGGGTGTTTCAGTTGAGATTAAATTTAAGCTGCTTCTTAGAGATGCTAAACTCATGCTCTGCTTGATGCTTAACCTGTTTATAGTGTGCTATTTTTAGTGTGAAATTCTTTTAGTTTATTCAACAAATACTTACGCAGTACTTAGTATGCCCTGGGTGCTATGTACCTGGGACTCATCTATAAGGACAACAGACAAAAGGTAAGGACCACTGGGGAGTTTTTCTTGAATGGAATATTGAATTCAGGATGTGGTCAGAGGGACTGAGGCTCAGAATGTTTCTTGTAGCCACTCATCATTTCTCTTGCCCGTCATCATTTCAGCTGCTCAGTGCAGTCTCCTATGCACTGGGAGCTCCATCCTGTAGTGGCCATTCAGGGCCACACAACTCCTTCAAACAGTTTCTCTCTATTCTAATAGTTCTCCCATTCTGTGTGCTGCTTTCTTGTAGACTCCACAGAACTACATTTGCAAAGCCCACCTGAGACTGGTCATGTAACATGGGCTCTGGTGCTGTTATCCAAGACTAGGCATGACAGCGGACAACTCAAGGAAACAGGGATATGTGCTAGAACTTTCTCCTGTGATGGTGGGAATGGAAACAGCTAGTTTTTCTAGAGAGACGGAGTGTCTATAGTCTAGTCCTGAGTAGACATGGCACCTGGTGGTGGCCCAGTGACAGCCATGTTGAAGCTATATCATGGCATATCACTTTTTCAGTGGTGCTTTTCGCTGAAGAGCTTCTAGCCTTCCTACCACATGAGTGCCCAAGATTGGATTCTGGTCTTCAGGCTTGATGGCAGTTACCTTTAGCCACTGAGTCATCTCCCTGGACCCTGGCAGTAGGACCCCTCTCTACCTAGGCTCCTCTCATCCTCCCCAAGCTTCTTTAAGTCATTAAGTTCCTTAATAATCCCCTTCTGCTTATATGACTGGATGAAAACTCCAGAACTGTAAACAAGAACAATGTACAACAGGTACAGCTTAAATACAAACTCTTGAATTTTGATAGAGCTGCTTGAACCATAGAATTAAATTTCCATCCATTCTGTTTCCCAGCCTGAAGTAAATCCAGGGTGAAGGCCTGTGAGTTAGGTTCACTAGCTTGGGTATCAACCCAGGTTCCACAAGGGGCTGTTGAGCCAAGGAAGGTCATGGGAGAAGGGTCTCAAATGGGAGTTTCATCAGCTACCATGTGGGCAGAGATGGTGCAGGCCCCACAGATTCAGCAGTCAACTTCAGTGCAGCATATCCTCATGGGACTGGTCCTGTGCTCCAATCTGGGCTGTGGCTATCACTCCTGCCTGGTTTCTGAGTTCAGTTCCTCATGGGTCCACATGGATATTCTGTCACTACCAACAAAGATAGGTCTTACTAATGACTCCTCCCTACTGTTCCCCCATGCCTCACACACACACACACACACACACACACACACACACACACACACACACACACAACCTTTCTACGATGTCGTCTGGGTTTCACTGTGCCTTCTGGAACTTGAGGTTTATCTTTAGTAAAACCTACCATGCTCTTGACCTTTCCCTTCTCCCTTCCCCTCCTGTCCCCCCACTTCCTCCATTTCTCTTAGTGCCTGGCTTGTGGCTCTCACCTGAGGTTCCCTCAAGTTCTCTGCTGTTTTCTTCTCTCTGTGGGCCCCCAGGGAGAGGAGTAACAAATATATGAGAGTTTGGATCCTTACCTCCCCAAGACCTCCCAGACATTAATATCACATCATCAGACTCTACCACTCCCAGTTGACCAATCAGCTGTTATTTTTCTCTAACATGGCTGCCTCTGATCTGCCAGAAGCCTGTGGAAGCCCCGGGACGCTCTTTTTCTCAGCCAGTGCCTTTTCTTTCCTGGTTGTTTAACTGAAGAAACTGACACTCAGTTGGCTCCCAGGGCTTATCAACCCACGTACATCCACAGTGCTGATTTCCTCTTTTCTTCCTACACTATGAGCATAACCTTTGCTCAAGTCCAAGGCTTCCGATGTGCTGGAGCTGGCACCCTCAGGGGTACATAGACATCAGTCCTCTCAGCTGCCTCCTTATGGGCTTAACAACCCCTACGCTATAACTATGCCAGAAACAGCAGCGCTCTTGAAACTTTAACATTGAAAGGGAACTGTTTCAAGAAATATAGCGAAAGGACATTTGGAAATGAGAGCTACGCACGGATGTCCATCCAGATGGCTGAAGTCCAAGCTTGCACTTCAACCACATTTCGATACTGTGATTTGTCCACATCTCGTATTAGTTGAGTTTCCAGCTCTGGAGAAATGAGATGTCAAGCGCTAGGAAGATTGCTATGAAGAATGGTGCTCCGTGCAGAAAGCTGCTTCTATCAGCCCTAGCTGAAAAACCCATAACCATCTTGCCTGAAGGGTGCCCATGGCCATCTTCCCACTCACCGTCCCTTCCTGCCTCCAGACCTTGAAAGACCCACTGTGTCCTTGGACCCCTTTCTCCGAGAGACGAAACAGTGACCACTGGATGCAAGCGCAAAAGGATTTTTATTGCTCACACAGGTACCTGTGGGCGCTTCAATCTTGAGACTGAGCGCACCCAGGTCAAAACTTCAGAGAATTATATATGGTTTGGGCAGCAAAAAGTGGGCTTACAGAAGCAAATGCAATGCGTGATTACAGGGATTTCATTGGTTCACTCAAATAAAGCGGTTGGGGTCAGACTGGGGCAGAGTTGTTTGTTCAGATCGGGTGCAAGGAATTCAGTTATGACTATTTTATCACTCTGGTGTTACAATAAGACAGACATCTCAAGGATTTTCTGTTTCAGATAGTCCTGCAGCTTGTAGTCATTTCAAGGACTCTGTTTCCAGATAGTCCTGCTACTTTCAAGGACTCTTTGTTCCCTCTTGTACTTGTCCCCACCTTGACCCTTTGCAAAAGCAGCTCAAGCAGGAGAAATGCATAGTGGGGTCTTTCAACCTGAGCCATCATCAGATCCCCTCATGCCCCAGCAGACAGGTTCTAAGGAGGCACAAAATAGCCCCCAAATCTATAAGATTCTGCTTGTTTCTTCCCACGGCCAGGTAAATATACATACACACATACATATATATATATATATATATATATATATATATATATATATATATATATATATATATTCCTGTGCTCTCAGACCTGGAAGTTTTGGCTGGTGTTTAGGGAACAACAAGAATGTTTTCTAAAGCTTTGGCATAGATGGAAGTTTCTATCCCACCTTTTCTGTGGCCGGTTAGTCCCAAACAAACACATAGAGGTTTATATTAATATAAACTGCTTGGCCAATGGCTCAGAATTCTTATTGGCTAGCTCTCTCTTAATTATTAATCCATTTCTAATTATCTATGTATCTCCATGAGGTCTTGGCTTACCAGAGAATGCCCAAGCCTCTTGCTTCCTCAGCAGCTATGTGTTGTCTCTCTTGTGACTCACCCTCTGTGCTCCTCTCTCAGAATTCTCCTAGTCTGGTAGCTCCGCCCATACTTCCTGCCTGCTACATCCTGCCTGATGAGATGAATCAACTGATAAAGGGGCTTGCCACAAAGCCAGACTACGTAAGTTCAATATCTAGGACACACATTGTGAAAGAGACTCCTGGAAGTTGTCATCTGACCCCTATGTGAGTGTTGCCACACACACACACACACACGCACGCACGCACGCACGCACGCACGCACGCACACACACACGGACACGGACACAGACACGGACACATATGACCACACACAGTGTTAATGGTTTTTGTGAAGATACAATAGCAGTAAACAGTCCAGATGACAGAAGACTGTCTTTCTGTTGTCATGCTTTGCTTCCCTTCCTGCTGACACAGAAAGAGCCTGAGGGGCTTTCTCTCCCAAGGCTGAGAGGCATCATGGTCACCACTGGGGCTGTGAGAAGTGCTTTGGACTTTGGGTATCAAGGTTTGAGCTAAGGGAATGCTATGCTCTGCCTAAGTGTTCCTTTGAGGTTCGTGCTTTAAAACTGTGGTCCTAAGCCTAGGGGGCAGGGGAGTTCCAAGAAGGGGTGGAAACTAAAAAGTAGAACCAAGTAGAAGGGACTTGGGTGACTGGGGTGTGGCACATGGAGGGGATATTGAACCACAGCCCCTTCCTGCTTCTCTGTTTGCCTCTTGAGGTGTTTGCCTCTGCTTCTCTGTTTGACTTCTTGAGGTGAGCAGTTTCCTCTGCCACAGGCTCCAAAACAACAAAGCCAGCCAGCCAACCAACTAACCAACCAAGGTCTGGTTGTGAACCAAAATTAACCTTTCTTCCTTATATGTTGTTTTCCTCAGGTATTTTATTGCAGTAACAGAAGTCTGAATACTAGGAAATTCCGTGGTATATGACATGCTATGGTCATCATTCTGCTAATGGGAGATATTGGGATGAGTTCCTTCCCCACGCAAAGTAGTGAGTAAAGCCTATACCATGTCCTTGGGGTGCCACTAGGGTTATGACCCATCTAAGACAGTATACAGCACCAAGGGAATGGGAAGCTTTGTGGAGATAAGGTCATTAATAACAGACTAGAAAAAGAGACCAATACTCAATTGGGGAATTTACATAAACAAGGCCCTGAGATTCTACACTTTTAGCTTTGGAATGCTGTGAGATTATTCAGTCAAGACTATTCTTATATGCACTGGGAAGTCTGATGGCTCTGGTCTGATGACCCTGGCCTATAAGACTCTGATCTATATGGCACTGGTCTGCATGGCTCTGGTCTGCATGGCTCTGGTCTGCATGACTCTGGTCTGATGACCGTGGTCTATATGACCCTAGTCTGCATGGCCCTGGTCTGCATGGCCTTGGTCTGCATGGCTCTGGTCTGCATGGCTTTGGTCTGCGTGTTCCTGGTTTGCAGGGTGGAGATGGCATAACTGGCAATTGCCTGTACAGCAGCTCACACTAACTTTCCAGGTCTGCACACCAGCCAGCATGACTTTTTTCCTTCACAGGGCATAAATGACTTGCAAGAAACTGTACCCAAACTCAACCTAATTAAGTAGTGCCTCTCCTGAGTGTAGATCCTGTAGCACATTGGCCTGTACTGTGGATGCCATTGTGGATACTTCCTAATTTGCTGTCCTCCTAAAACAAACTCCCAAGGTTAGAATAAGCACTTGCATTTGTCTGAGGGATGTTTGTTGGAGTTCAACATTTTCTTCATTACATCTAGACTAAGGAACTCACTCCATAGCCATAGACGCACGGCAAAAACATAGAAGATGCTACTTTCTGGCTGGGGCAGGCTCATACTCATTAGCTTTCTTATACAGTTCATAATCACTATTTTCCTGGGATATGGTGCCACCTATAGTGGGGTGGATCCTCCTCAGCAATGAACGATCAAGACACCTCCCCAACACAAACACACACACACACACACACACACACACACACACACACACACACACACACACACCAATCTGATGTAGGCAATCTCTCAAGTGAGACCCTCTTCCCAGGTCATTTTAGTTTGGGTCAAGGTAACAGTTAAGGCCATTTAAAAAACTCAGCCCACACCTTTAACCCTGGCACTCCAGAGGCAGAGGAGAGGCAGACAGATCTCTGTGGGTTCCAGGCCACCCAGGGCTACATAGTAAGATACTGTATCATAAAACAAAAACAAACAGAAAGCAAACTATCACCCCTCAAAACCCAAGCCTATCTAGAAGGGGGTGGGAGCTCACAAACCATGAGCAGCACACTGCCTCTTCTGTGAGTATAAACTGCTGTCTTGGTGGTAATCTGTATCTGACCAGACTAAAGTCTGAGTGTTGTACTTGGAGCATGTAAGGCTGAGTGGTTTTTGACGTGTGCCTGTGGAAGGCTGTGTGTGTCTCCACACCAAGGGAAAGATCTCATCAGGGGTAAAGGGCCTTCCCAGAACTTTACTCTTATACATATTTTATAACCCTCACTTCACTGTTGAACATACAAAGTTCACCTTCTACCCAAGAGCCCCCAACACAGACTCCTGCCTCGTCACCCTTCCTCACATCCAGTTTCTGGGCACATAGTTAAGCGGATGCATTTATCCTGACCTTTGTGTGAGAAGCCAGGGACGTGAATAACACGGGAGGGAGGAGAATTGATTGTGGAAGCAGCGGCAGCAGCGGCAGCAGCAGCAATGGCTGATTTCCAGGCACAGCTGAGATAGCAGTACCAGCGATGTTTTGGGTTCTGCTGTCCGGCTCTGCAGCAGGGCACACCACACAGGCAATGGGGCTGCTCCAGGCGGAGGTGGAGCTGATGCCTCCTGCATTCCCTCCTAGCCTCCAGGCAGGCCCTCCAGTCTTGTAAGTGCTGCAGCGAGCTGCCCATTGGCTTTATCATCTGCTTTACTTAAATGATGGTTGTTTCTATTGCTTATAGCCAAGAATCCTGACAGATATAATCTGATGCTTCCTTTTTCTCCTTCCTTCCCTCCCTCTGCCTCCTTTCTTCCTCCCTCCATCTCTGCTTTTTTCTTTCCCTTCTCCTTCCTACCTTCCAGTTTCCAGATGAAGAACGCATGCAGCTAGTTTCGTTTTTGTATGTGCCAAAATGTAGCATTTTTAATCACAGTTAGTGAGAATATGTTTCATGATTTGAGCAATCAAATGCTCACCAATAAATGTAATGCATGCCGATGTTTGTGTTTGTACAAACATCACAGGCACTCCCTTTTGGAAGCAACTCACAGTGCTAATACTCACACGCTCCTCTTAGGAAACCTCATTCATACCCACCCTCCTTTTACTTGGGAGGAAACTGAGGCTCAATCACCATTTGAGACTTGCCTGAGGTCACAAAGTCATGACTGGAAATTGAACTTGGCAGCCCCTGCCCATCAAAGTGAGAAAGCATAAGCAGTTGGGTGGGGAGGCGGAGCTTGGAGGTGCTGGGCTGGGAGGGGCTGAGGGGAAGGGGCAGTGAAAAAGGAAAGGTGAAGAAGGCATGGGGAAGCTTGGGGACACTAAATGTATGGGGATGCTATGGAAATCACAGGCAACTGGGTGCACAGCCCTGGCTGTGATAATCTACAAACTGAAAAGGCATTGTCAGATTGTAAATTTGACAACCTAACATCTCTAGAAGATAGAAATCACCAGCAAGGAGGGTGAAAAGGCATGCCTTAAGCTAAAGCAGGCAGGGTCTATCCCTGGCATCCTCAGACAAGAGTCAGAGTGGTGGTGGGGGGAGCAGATGTCTTGTAGGTTAGAAAGGATGGTGGCAACTATAGGACAGAGGACACTGTCAGCTGGATGTTCCATGGCTTACTCATATTTTGCTGACAACTGTTCATTGTTATGACAGATAGACCCACAATTTTGAAGGACCTCATCAGAGGTGTGTTCAGGCTCCATGGACCCTCCAGGTGACAGCCCTGGAGACTAGGGTCGTTCACAGCTGGGAGCAAGCCATCATAGTAATTGGCTGAACTGAACTGAAGCCAGAGCTGCATTTGTCTGTGCTGGACACAAAGTAAATGGTCATAGATAGACTCCTCCTTCCAGCATGTGTGTGTGTGTGTGTGTGTGTGTGAGAGAGAGAGAGAGAGAGAGAGAGAGAGAGAGAGAGAGAGAGAGAGAGAGAGAGAGAGAGAGGATGAGAGAGAAAGGATGAGAGAGAGAGGAAAGGGAGGGAGAGGGAGGAGAGGACAAGAGAACGAGAGAGAGAGAGAGAGAGAGAGAGAGGAAAAGGGAGGGAGAGGGAGGGAGGGAGGACAAGAGAGAGAGAGAGAGAGAGAGAGAGAGAGAGAGAGAGAGAGAGAGAGAGAGAGAGAGAGAGAGAACACAGTATGAGAGTGCAATATGAGTCCTGCTTATTTGCTTTGCTAGTAGTCTCTCCCGGGGCCAGGCTTGAACTTCACCTGAGGAAGCCCCAGAACTGGTGGCTCTCAAGAGAGCTCTGCAGTGGCACCTACATGAAGCCTTCTGTGTCTCCTGGAGCAGCACAGCCCCCGAAAAACTGACCACTCTGTTGAGTGGTCACCCACCCCCAGGAGGCTAGCCTGAGTCCCTCATCCAGACAGTGGCTCCTAAAACACTCCAGGTTCTGCACCTGTGCAGCCATGAGCTGAAGCACCTGAGCTCCATTCTGCACCCGACACTGCTTCTAAGGGACCCTTGTCAGCTACCTACAGTCTCCCAGTCGGCTGGTTCCCTGCACGATTGAGTGGCCTGCCTTCTTCTATGACCACAGGTAAGTAAGCAAGCTGTCCCCGAGGCTTAGACTGGAGGTGCTGAGCACGTTGGGGAGACTGTGGGTGTGAGCTCAGAAGGAAGTTAGCAACCTGTGAGCCCTTAGGAACTGGTCATGTCAGAATGCTGTGGTTACTGCTACCGGGCAGGATTCAGCCTCCTGGTGAAGCCCGCTGGATCCCTTCAGAAAACTGAAAGCAGTGCTTCTGAGTGGCCGTGGATGGTTCTGTCTAGCAGTACTACTGTCTATTGCTTATTATTTATTACTATCTTTCTCTTGTTCCTTCCATTATTCACTCGGTGAGCATTCTACACACTTAGGTGAATTAAACTAGCACACACCAGGAGGACTTACGGGCGTGAAAGGCAGCAAGCCCTCATGGCTCGTGTGGGTCAGGGTTGGTGTTAGCAGACCAGGTATTGCATCAGCTGATGAAGGTGCATGGCCTTTAAGACTCCACATGACCTTGAGAGGTTAAGCTCCTGTGATGAGCAGGTCAGTGAGCAGAGAAGTCACAGAAGCAGGGAGCGTGCTCTCCATCTCAGGAGCATGATAGTGGGTGTTATTTGGAAAAACGAACAGTCTGCAACATCTCCTGTAATCTGGGGGTCTCTTCGGTGAACTGGAACCAGGGGACCTGCCTATGTGGTATTGCATGACAGGTTTCTGGATGGCACTCGGGAGGGGGAAGCTAAGCATGTCTGGGGGAAGAGGCAGTGCTTTTGGAAAGGGGAGAGTGTGTTCTGATGAGGGAGCAGTGAAGACGCAGCTGCAGTAGGAAGGCAGACAGTGGAGAGGGTCTGAGTTAGCACTGGCTTCAGTGGAACTGAACTTTACAGCCTTTTCAGAGACTGTCAAGAGTGCCCTGGCTGTGAAGAGTGTGCTACACCCTGGTGAGCATCACCCCAAGTGGGATGTTCACACTTGAGCCCTTTACACCCAGAATAGTTTTTGTTTGTGTGTTCGTTTGCATAGACATCATTTAGTCATTTAGACTTAACACATAGCAGCTTCACTCCACTGTCATCCTGTCCCAGAACTGCTAATCCAGCAATGCTGGGGCTCACAGTCCAGAGACTTTCACTTTAAATATCTTTGTAACTAGTGGTGGAAGGTTACTCTAATTGCTGCTGATTACCCGGAACAAATTCTCCTTTTGGTTTCCCATGACAAATTAATGAAATGATCACAGTGGGCTAATTACAAAAGGTGGAAATCTGAAGTAACTCAAACACACATCCTCTGGAGCGAATTGCATCTCATTTGCACATTGCTCCAGACAGCCCTGGACAGACATCTCTCCCTGGATCTTCAAATAGTACAACTTCAGCATGCATTAATGAGGCAACCCTAGCCTCATTAATAGGAGAAAGCAGATCTTTTGTCTGTGTGATACACTCAGACCATCACCTTGGAATTTGCAGTTTTGGTATCATTTGAAAGGAAGAGTCAGTGACCTGCATGCAGAGGAACATTCTAGAACTTTGGTTCCAGGTGAGCCCAGCTTGGAAATGAACACCTCATCTCTCACAGACCCAGTCTTGATGGTGGCATGGCAATGATGGCCATAGTGTCAGCCAGTGTTGCTAGCACACAGTCAAGTATTGACAGAGCTCTCACTATGTGGTTGGTGCCATCATCATATCATTTAGAAAGAGAGAATTTGGATTTGTTACCTGTTTTATCATTTTTAAACTCTGGGAACTAGGGTAAGTGTGTTGACTACTCTGAGCAGCAGACTTTGAGTTACACACAGGAGACGTTGGTACATCTCCAGACCTTCCCACCAGGGGTGATGTGAGTTCTCATGAGGGTAGGTATACCAAAGTGCTTTGTGAACCTGAGGGGCATCAACGTAACTTGTTTTGGGGAAGACATTCTAGGAGCTAGCATAAAGGGAGACCCTGGAATGGTCCTTCCCAGCGCTTACCCAGCCTGTTTCCCAGCATAAGAACAAAGCAGTGTGTCTTTAGCCTATGGGATGCTGAATACAAGGAGCTGAGGTTTTTAAATTTTTATCATTTATTATTTTATGTGTACAGCTGTTTTTCAGGAATGTATGTCTATTCACCATGTGTATGCCTGATGCCCGTAGAAGCAAGAAGGGGCATCAGTTCCCTGGAACTAGGGTCACAGGCCATTGTAAGCTGCCCAGTGTGGGGTGGGTTCTGGGAGCTAAACCCAGGTCTCAGCCACTGAGACATCTCTTCAGGTCGAGGAACTCAGTTTTATGACTCCTCTTTGTAACACCTGGCTGGTTATGACCATGGGAGTAAAGCCTAAGTCTCTCTCTCTCTCTCTCTCTCTCTCTCTCTCTCTCTCTCTCTCTCTCTCTCTCTCTCTCGCATGCACGCACACGCACGCCACGCACACGCACACGCACACGCACATGCACACACAGCAGGTACATTTAATGGTCTGGTGACCTTGAAGACCCAGAGTAGAGATGATGAGAGAAAGAGAGGATGAGAGGCAAAGCACAGGCCACATACTCCAGGTGTCTTAGCTTAACCCAACTAAAGTCTTCCTCAGGTGTTTGCACAGAATCAGACTTAAGGAAGGCCTTCCCGAAACAGGTAGCTGTGAAGAGGAGCCGGATGAATAAGGGGCATCCTAGATGTCTTCAGAGCCAACAAGAGGGACAAGTGAATACTGGGACAGCACACCAGGGTGTGAATGACTGGTAAGTTATCGAGAATTATCTTTCTTGTGAATCCTGTCTGTCTTCCCAGTGTATATATACATTGTTGTCCTTGGTAAAGTGTGAGGCCAGGGAAAGAAATGAATAAAGAGTAGATAATTAGGGAGCTGGGGAGACGGCTTGATGGATAACGAGCTTGCCACACAGGTGTGAGGACTGCAGTTCAGAACCTGGGAAAAGGCAGGCAGGTGTGGAAGCTGCTTATAATCCCAGCACTTCAGAGCCAGAGACAAGAGATCCCGAGGGCAAGTAGATAGCTACACTAACTGGAATTGGTGAGCTCTAGGTTCAGGGAGAGATCCTGATTCAATAAACAAAATCGAGGTTGATTAAGACACCCAGTATCAACTCGGGGTCCATGTGTATATACACACATGCACACACACAAGCAAACACATACAATGAGACGCACACAATACACACAACTTAAGTAACCAGGTCCTAATGGTGGATACTTCCCCTGATCACATTTCCTAGCTGGAGTGGCAGGCCTTGGTCTTCCTAATCAGCTCCCCCAGCTTCCCTTCTCCACAGACACACATTATGGAGACACAGAGTGAGCTGGGAACTTGGTCTTCATTTCCAGGTGCAAGTTGGCAATAGGGCTTCTGAGGTGTCATCCCAAGGAGGGAGTTCATGGCAGGATTCTGCTCTTGGAGCCTCTGCCACCTCTGCCCAAGTTTTTGTGGCATATCAGAGTTCAGATGCCTTAAACCTAGAGATTACAGATGGACCCAGATGGACTGTCCCCACTGTGATAACATACAGGTAACACAATGTACCATGCCCTCAGCCCATCGACAGCAAATCTAGCAACGGTGTCCTGTCTCCAGAACCGTTGACACTCCACACCATAAATACTAACCCCTCACCCCACTCCACCCCACTCCACTCAAAGTTCTGTCTCTGGGAATCTGATGATTCCGACCGCCTCCTCCTGGAAGTGGAGTTACACTGTGTTTGTCTCTTCGTGTCCATCCATTTCAATTAGCTTACCATACTCAAGGTTCATCCCTATCACAGCAAAGTTCAGGATCTTCCTGAACTATAAAGTCTCCCACTGTCTGCACAGACAATGTTTTCTTTATTATGTCTCTTGGAGATAAGGGTTATTCATCCTACTACACAATTCACTCTGATAGTTTGTAACCATTCAGGCGAGAGACTGGAATCCAAGTTCTATGGGAGGAGGACACATAACAACACACAAAGGGTCTTGTTCCATACTAAAAAGACCTTTCAATGTTATGCTTAAGGTAGATTTGGAAAATGTATGAAAGTGTCAAAAAGTTATAAACGCCTCTAAGTGGGGCACCCAGAAGACAGCAGGTGATTCCAGCCTCGCAGGAGAAAGGAAGATGAAAAGAGTAAAGAACAAGCTGGCCCTGATCCCTTTCCCTGTAGGGGAGGAAACTGGGGCTGGGCAAGCAGGCCCAGTAGTAGGCTGCTGCTCCAGAGGTGGCCTAGGATGGTGCCATGTGTGAGGGCTGCTTCCCAAGGCGGGTCTTCTTGTTGCTTCCCGGTTGGGGGCGCTGTTCTGGAAGAGTTTTCCAGAGCTGACACCTTTTGGAAATCGCTGACCTTTTTTTCTATCTGCTCCCTGGGACATTTGGCGAGGGCTCAGGACAAAGACAGGCACATTTAAGAGAGCCAGAACAAAGCAGGGGAAGGTGTAGTCATGCTGTGTGAGTTATAGCATTGGCGTAAAAATAACCGGTGACCAGAGTGGTATTCTTCCGAGGGAACAGGGGATAAATGAAAATGTCAAGTTTTTTAGAAGTATTTTTTTTTCATCCCTTCTGCTTTCTCTTTTCTCACTCCAAACTGTCCCATGAACCTTCCCTCCTGCTCTTTTTAAAATTCATGGCCTCTTTTTTTTTTTTTTTTGTAATGTTGATAGATATATATTATATACATTCCTATATACATGACTACAACCTGCTTAGTCTGTATAATGCTGCTTATATGCATGTTTTCAGGGGCAGCCACTTGGCACTGAATAGCTAATTGGTGGTGTGCTCTTCCCTGGGGAAGACTATTTCTCCAGCTCTCAATAGCACTTAGTTGTCTGTAGTCTTTGTACAGGGATGAGGCTCCATGGGCTTTCATCGCCCATGTTATCATGTCTATTGTGGTCATCCTTGTTCAGCTCATGTTTTGGTAGCCATATAGGTGAGACTTGGTGAGTGCAGCTTCTGACATTTCTAGGAGACACATTCTCACCCCTGTTCCTCTAGCTGTTATAATCTTTCTACCCCGATTCACAATGATCAGCTGCAGGAGATAGTTACAAATGTATCAGCTGGGACCGCCAGATGGTCTCCAAATGTTGCAAAGAGAATTTCCTTGATGGCCACATTTACTGGCTCTACCCTGGGGGAGGTTTGCAGAATCTGACGGGGTGAAGAGGTTGGATGTGGAGTGGGAGGGGACTGTGGGTCAGGGGCCAAAAATCTCAATTTTTAATGAGTCTCTGAATTGAAACCTTTTGTGAAAATTTATGCGGGGGGGGGTAGCTTTCCCCCAAACACACCCTGGTGCTCTTAATTATGATGGTAAATATTTCCCAGAAATAGCAGCATGTTGACACTCCCCCACTCACTCTTTCCCTACTTGGCACAGTCACTTTGTATTGCTACTGGGTCACAGGGCAATGACCATCACAGCAGCAACCCAATGCCTGGCCCTCCTTTTCAGTGTTCTGGAGTTCATACATGGACACCCGTGACCTCACTGGACTATGTACCTGTTCTGGTAGGTTCCAGCTATCTTACAGATAAGCTGAACTGTGAATGATGTTAGTGATATGGCCAGGACTCAAAGTCTTGTTTTCAGACTTAGAATGGGGTAGGGAACTCAGTGCAGAGTGATGACAGTGTGGGAGAGAGACTGTGGCTTGATGGTGATGCTAGAACAGAGAATGAGGACCAGAGAAAGTAGCTTCACAGTTCCCTTGGTGATGATTCTGATCCTGCATGTATGTGGCCATTTCTATGTTTAAAGCACTCTCTTAGTCATGATTTTGAAGCCATGGTTAATTATGCACAATATAAAATCAACTATAGGGGCATTCAGGGCTTTAAGAATGCTGTACACAATCACCATTCCAAAAACATTCCAGAATAACCCAGTACATTCTCATCACTGTCAAAAGGAAACCCCATGTCTGTGCTAAGACATGTTCTACCTCTAGGCAATATACATGTGGCAACACACGTGGACACTTGCATATATAAACTCTATGTGTGATGGTGCACGTGTGTGGTGTGGGATGTCCTTCTATATGCTTTGAATGTGTGTTGCTTTTATTGGTTCAATGGCCAGGCAGAATATAGCCAGGTGGGGAATCAAAACAAAGATATGGAGAGAAAGAAGGCAGAGTCAGGGAGATGCCATATAGCCATCAGGGAAGCAAGATGTGTGGTAACAAGCCATGAGCCTCATGGTAAACTATAGAATAATAGAAATAGGTTAATTTAATTGTGAGAGCTAGTCAGTAATATGCTTGAGCCAAGGGCTAGACAATTATAATTAATATTAAATCTCAGAATAATTATTTAATAAGTGTCTGCAGGGACCAGTGGGTGGGAGAGAAACTTGTCCAATGTGACTAGTCGAGACAAAGAAAAACTTCCAACTACATATGTGTGGGTGTACACATGTATGCATATATGTTTAGAGACCAAAAGACAGCCTCAGAAGTTTTTCTGGCATTGTCTGTCACCTTTTAATTTCTTTGAATTTATTTATTTATTTATTTATTTATTTATTTATTTATTTATTGAGATAAGGTCTCTCATGAGGACCAGGGCTTTCTGACTAGATTTGGCTGGGTGGCCAGCAATTTCCAGAGGTCACCTGTGTATTTCTGCTGTGCTGGGATTGCAAGTACGTCCCTACACCCAGCTTTTTAAGATAGGCTCTGGGGTTCAACCTCAGATCCTTGTGTTTGCAAAGCAAGCACTTTACCAATTTAGCCATCCCCTCAACCCCTCAATATGTGATCTCTTAAAGGCAATACTTAGTACCATTGTAGTCATGTAATTGAGCCCTATGCTATGCAAAATAATTCAGTATCTTAGGATGCTGCTTCCCTCCCAGTCTTCTGTGTGAGACTTTTGTGTGTGAGAGAAGTTTTATTAGAAAGGGAAAGGGGGGATGAAAGGGAAAAGAGGTAAAGAGACACAGAGACAGAGAGAGGACAGAAGAGAAGGATACAGGAAAAGTCCTCTCTGCCCCAGTGGGACAGCAGGAACGAGAGAGGGAAAGAGAGTGAGAAAAGAGAGCTGTGTGAGACATTTTTAACCATCTTGAGTATCTGCCTTTCTCAACCCCAGGACCTTCCTGCATCAGCTCCATGTTCACCATCCCATAATCTATAGAGGATGGCCACATCTTACTACCCAAGAACATTTTTAAATAACGGCTTTTCTGAAATATAATTCATCATTTAAAGTACAAGATTTGGTCAACTTTATTATATTCACAGACTTGTGTAACCATCATCACTATGTCATTCCAGAACTATTTTCATGTCCATACCCCACCCCCAAAGACAGCCTGCCGATCGTCAGCAGTCATTCCCATTCCTTTCCACTCACTCATCTGCATCCTGTTTCCAGATTCTCCTGGCCTGGAATGCACCCATCCACAAGCTCCTGCAGCGTGTCTGGCTTCTTTCATGTACCATGTTTCTGAAGTTCATCCCATCAGTCACAGACGCCACATTAGCACCTAATTTCTTTCTATCCCTTCATTGTATTCCATTGTTTAGCTGTGTCACCCTTGGCTCAATTGTTCATTGCTGACTAGCATTTGGCTGCCTGCATCCTTGGGTCCTTGTCACTAGCAGCCACGTTCTTCCACTGACTGCCATTTCCAGTATGGCTATCCCTACTTTATGGATGCAGAGCTGAGGCCACTATGGAAGGAATGTGGCCCCTTCCTCTGTGAAGGTCAGCAGTGTCTCAGCTTGCCAGCAGTTGAGTGACTGGAAAAGAGAAGAAAGCTGCTCCTCCGTAGAGCAGAGCAGTCAAGGAGCCGCGAACTCCAGGCAGCTGTGGGCAGTCATTTACTCAGCTTCCAAACATTCATGGGATATGAAAGACAAAGACACTACAGGTCATATCACTTGACCCTAAGAGTCCTCCCCTTGGGTTATTCAGTTGCAGAGGAGAGACAGCCCTCACAGGAAGCAGTTCCTACTGGTCCTATGGAGACCAGGGCCCTCTGAAGCCATGACCCCAGCCCATCCTGCTCTCCAGTCCTGGATGCATCTCTGTTTCTGGAGTCTCCTTCTGATGCCAGCAGGTGAGTGGGTACCACCACCATCACTAGGACTTCATCTCATGTGCGTCTGCTCACAGACCACATGGTAGGCTTTCCAGGAGGCCGGCCCGCTTTATCTTCAAGGCTGCAGGGGGCATTCAAGGTCATTGGCTGGGTGGCCAGCACCACAGGGCGAGCACAAGGGGCTATTCCAACTCTAGCGCCAGCAGATTTGTCACCTTGAATGCTCCAAGCTTTTCAATATTCTTGTCTACAAAATGCAAATAGCATCATGGAGCACTCAGGATTACTATGGGGAAGGAAGAAGGAAACTTGCACCCAGCAAACAGGCTGGGGCAGATATGTGGGGACACACACATGGTGGCTGTGGTCATTGCTGTGGCTTCTGTCCCAGTGGTTGCCC
Organism: Cricetiscus sungorus; assembly: GCA_030556225.1. Classification (NCBI taxonomy): domain Eukaryota; kingdom Metazoa; phylum Chordata; class Mammalia; order Rodentia; family Cricetidae; genus Cricetiscus; species Cricetiscus sungorus. The sequence goes on from JANBXA010000741.1 coordinate 12,398,887, forward strand.
AGGGCTGTGTGTGTGTGTGTGTGTGTGTGTGTGTGTGTGTGTGTGTGTAAGACGGTTTATTGCCTGCTTAGGCAGTAGAGTGCCATAATGGGGAGGCTATTATGCAAAAACACAGTGGAAAGGACATGATAAATTCCAGCAGACAGTTTTGCAGAGCTTTGCCTAGCTGATGGTTGATCAGAGCTGGTGATTTAGGAACTCAGGGTGGTACCCTGCATGGGAGAAGATTTCTCACAGGCATCAGGAGCTTGTTGGAAGAATGAATGGAAAGGAAATAAAAATCTACCATCATCCAGGCTTCCAGCAGTGGGTGAAGCTCTTCTCAGCCACCCCGGTGCTCCCATTCTCCTTGGGGCTTTTTTGGTTCCGGCTGAGACAGTTTCTAGGTCGGAGCTTTCTTACTTGGCTTCCTGACTCTTGAAATCAGGAAGGGAATGCAAGTGTATAATGCTTGTATGACATCCTTGGGGCTGTGTTAAGTGCTGATATGCATTGATCTATGGAATCCCCAATGAGGTTTGAGATGTACTTCCTATTTGCATCCCCATACCGAGGCTACGTGGTCTGCTTTGATGGGAGATGGAAAGAAAGCTGCAGGCTCACGTCCTTGGCCTCATGCAGACTCTTTTACTCTTCTATTTCTATCTCACAGTGTTGGCCCAACAAGGCTCGCACACCCAGGCCGAGGACCGCCTGTTCAAACACCTGTTTGGAGGCTACAATCGCTGGGCACGGCCAGTGCCCAATACCTCTGATGTGGTCATCGTGCGCTTTGGACTATCCATTGCCCAGCTTATAGATGTGGTGGGGCTTCCCTTTCACCCTGTGTTCCCTTGACCAGTCCCCAGCCCACCTCTCTTTTCTAATGGTCCTCTCTGGAGTTGGCCCAGCCCTTCTCCCAGCGGCCCTCAAAACCCACCCTGGATACAGCTTGCAGCTACCTACTTGGGTTTCCATGCCTAGGAGCCCAAGCCTAGGAGCCCCCAAGAACACGGCTGTCAGAAGAAAGTTTTCTAAAACACATGTCCAAAGTCCCCCCTCATGTCCCAGGTGATCCCGTGGAGGTGTCCTGTGAGTGGGTCCCAAAAGTACCTCCTATGCCCTCTGTTTTCTGGGCTGGTTTGTCAGTCACCCTGACTGCTGTTATTCTCTGTGTCTGCTATCCTAGGATGAGAAGAATCAAATGATGACCACCAATGTCTGGCTAAAGCAGGTAAGCCTTCCCTTGTAGGAGCTGATAGGTGTGTCCCCAGTCCCCAGCCTCTCCTAGGACTGTCACTATTGAGGGATCCCAAAGCAGCAAGATACTGAATTCATGGGTCATGAGATCAGCAGTCACTCAGGTGTGAGGTAATGCAGGGTGCTGTCCTCAAGGGCTGACTTTATATGCAGGGTGCTGTCCTCAAGGGCTGACTTTGTATGGCCATGCTCTTATACACTGCTACTGTTACCATAACACCAAGAGACCATTTTCTAGAAGCAAGCATTCCATAGCCCCAGGTCCTACAGGACAGCTCACGGGAAAGCTTACTGACTCATCACCCCCTAGCTCACAGAGCAAGGGGGCACCCAGAGATGCCCAGCTCCAAGACCCATCTCCTTCTCGGTGTGGCTCATAGCCTGTGCTGCCTGACAAATGACCCCAGAGCTCATAGGCATAAAGCACAGCATTTACCACATCACATGCATTTGTGACCTGGCGCTCAGATGGCTTCCTCTGCTTTGAATTGTGACCAGTGTACTTGATGACATCTGGCCAGTTGTGGTTAGTCTGCTGTTATCTAAATTGGCTTGCCTTACATGCCTGTCCCTTGCGGGGATGTTTGGAAGGCTTTGAAAGAGTCTGAGAGACTGGGCTCCTAGCTCCTTCTGTGAACACCCTCAGGTTCCCTCCCTGTGTCTCTAGTAGGGGAACTGATGGATTCTCACTGGTGGTTCAAGCCTCCCATAGTGAAGGTCCCAGGAGACAGAAAGTAGAAGCTGACAGTCATTTATGGGCCTAAAGTGGTCCACTCTCAATCCCATGTTATTTTATGGGCCCAGTCAGTAAATGAGCTGGAGTCTGGAGGAGACAAGAGTGTGTGCAGCTCTGGGGTGTGCCTTGTGGCACAGACTCAGGGACTAAGGACTGGTTAGAGCTGGAAGCTTACCTTACCCCTCCTGTCTGCCCAGCTAACCCCAAACTTAAAGCGGAGATGACAGAAGCCCCTACCCCCAGCTTCTTACTCTGGCCCCTTGGGCACCTTACTGGTCCTGTCTCAAAGGCCGGCATGCAGAAAACCAAGGTGATGATACCTCTGAGTCATTCAAGTAGGTCTTTTGCTTGGTGGGGGGGGGGGTGGTTCTTGAGCACAATCCCCGACTCTCTGAGTTCTGGATGGTGTCTGGCTGTGTGATAGCCACATCTAAATCAGACGCTTGGGTCAGAAGTTTCCCTGAACCAATCGCTTCCGACGCTGTTCACCCTAGAGTCACTGGAGGTTCTGAGCTTCATGCCTTCAAATGAACCAACGGGAACCAGAGTAGGAAGAAGCTTTGAAAGGCATACAGTCGTGTCATGGGAGGGGGCAGGTCTAGAACCTAGGTCACTGTAATTGTCCTGGTTACTTGTGCCAGGGCTGGTGTAGGAGGAGAGGAGAGCACTGTGGTGAAACCAGGCCTTGTGTGGCTGCCTAGGACTAGCCTGAGGTGCTGGAGAAGTTATTAAGCCCCTGGGAGTCTCAGTCTCCCTATCTGGAAAGTGGGTGACACATCTATCATATGCCTAGGACATTCAGATGCCCCCATTTGATGTCAGTGTCCCCCAAATATTTTATGAACCTGAAATCCTGAAAGATGGACTAGACAGAGAATAAGAACTCTGTCTTGGGGGGCTGAAGGGTACGGCACAGTTTGGTACCATGCTTGCCTGGGAAGCCCTGCGTTTAATTCCCCAGCATCACATAAGTTAGGTGTGGTGGCTCATGCATGCAATCCCAGTGCTTGGGAGGCAGAGACTGAAGGGCAGAAGTTTAAGGTCATCTTATCATCATAGCAAGTTGGAGGCAAGCTTGGCTACACAAAACTCCATTAAACAAAACAATAACAAAACAAAACAAATCTGGTTTTAAACCCCATGTGGACCTGTTCTGGTGGAAGTGCAGTGGGGACCTTGGCATTCTCTTCCTGCTGGGCTCCTGGATAGGGAGCTCTCCCGAGAGTAGTTTGAAGATCACAGGTAAGCTCTTTGCTTTGCTGTCTAGTTCTGGTAGGCCCTGCATTGAAAATGAGTGACTCCATAACAGATTCATGAGGTGGGTAGAGTCAGAACAAGGACCAGAGGCAGGGCTAGGGTGACAATGTGCTGGCCCTGGCAGCCTGGGGTTTTGGCTACCAAAGTCAGAAGAAAACAGGTTGGTTATTGGAGATTGTTTGCCTGGTCCCCATGTCAAAGCCTTTCCCTGGCATCATGGCTCTTCTAATTCTTTGGGGCTAGGGGAGGGACTTGGGGACCTCTGAGCCCCTCAGTTTGATTCAGATCATCTTGAGGTTGCTAATGCTCCAGTGCCCTGATATGACTACCCTCCCTGAGCAGGAATGGAATGACTATAAACTTCGCTGGGACCCAGCAGAGTTTGGCAACATCACCTCTCTCCGGGTCCCTTCAGAGATGATCTGGATCCCAGACATTGTCCTCTACAACAAGTAAGAAGTCATTTATTAATTAAAATATTATCTTGGAGTGGGGAGATGGCTCGGTGAAGAAGAGCCCTTATACAAGCAAGAAGATCTGAGTTTGAATCCTCAGCAGCTATGTAAAAGCTGGGAACAGCTCTGTGTGTGTGTGTGTGTGTGTGTGTGTGTGTGTGTGTGTGTCTGTGTGAATGTGTGTGTGTCTATGTATGTGTGTGTGTGTGTCTATGTGTGAGTGTGTGTATGTGTGGGTGATTATGTGTGAGTATGTGTGGGTGTGTGGCTATGTGTGTGTGAGAGACTGTGTGTGTGTGTGTGTCTATGTGTGAGTGTGTGTATGTGTGGGTGATTATGTGTGAGTATGTGTGGGTGTGTGGCTATGTGTGTGTGAGAGACTGTGTGTGTGTGTGTGTGTGTGTGTGTATGTGTGTGTGTAAGTGTAAGAGAGAGATTCTGATGGACTTTAACACTGGGGGCAGGGGAGTCAAGTGGATCCTAGAGGCTCACTGGCCACTCAGTTTAGCCAAAATGGAAAACCAAAGATTCTTGAGATCTCGTCTCAAGAAATAAAAGTGGGCTGGGCAGTGGGGGTTCATGCCTTTAATTCTAGCACTCAGGAAGCAGAGACATGGGAATCTCTGAGTTCAGGGCCAGCCAGAGTGATTTCCAAGAGAGCACCAAGGTTATACAGAGAAACCCAGTCTCGACAAAACAAAACAAAATAAAAGGTTGGAGCATGATCAAAGAAACAAAGAAAGACACTTGATGTCAACTTCAGGCCTATACACACTCAAATATGCACAGCAACTCCCCCACACACTTTGTGTGCATACCACACACACACACACACACACACACACACACACACATTCATGTGCACCAGCACCCCCACACATGTGTACATATACCACACAAACACACTTATATATATACATAGAAACATGCATGCATATATACACAGTCTTTCTCTCCCCCCCCCCGCCCCCATATTTTCTCATAAAAGAAACTAAAACCTGTTCTTTCCTTTTTGCTTGGGTAAGTTTTCACTGGGAAGCCTAGAAGTAAACAGTTAAACAATGGCAGCATCTCCTGCTGATATACTTTCTAAGCAGGTCTCTGGGGGACACTGCTACCTTCTTGAGATAGAATAGGCATGGAAGATTCTTGGTGGTGGTGGTGGTGGGGTGTCACATAACCTTGGACAGTATAGTCACCTTCCCACCCTCCAACCGCCCCCCCCCAGCAGTCTAACCCTCAAGCAGCTGCTGTTTGCTGTTGTCACAGAGTCAAGCCACCCCAGCCTCCACACACTATCTCTGTGCCCTCATCTTTGTAGTTTCTGTTTCTGTGTGACAGAGATCAGGAGCAAAGTCCTAGCGGCGGACATATCTGAGTTTTAAGATTGCCAGTAAGCGGTTGGTCACTGATCCCTGATTACAACAAGAAGTTCTTCTGATAGAGCAAAGGCTAGTCCAAACTGCTGCAGGCATTTAAAGTGTGTCCCTCATACGCTCCTCCAAATTAATAGGCAAAAGGTCAAGGTTATCACATGGTCTCGTGTCTCAAATGGCAGCCTGTTGCCATCTAGTGGTAGTTATGTGAAATGACCAAAATTATCACTAGAGATTGGGATTGAATGTAGGAGTTATGGATGAAGTTTAAAGATTGAATATACTTCCACCCAGGGGCACTCAGCCTGAAGCCCTGCCTGCCAGTCTCTTTCTGTGAGTCCTCCTGCTTTTATTCCCTTTTATTGTCAGTGGCAAGTCAAGCCTATTAAATGACAGTGTTCATATCGATCCTGTTCAACCCAGACAGAAGTCCCTTCAGGTCTCAGGGTCCCAGGAGCATTCTGAACGTCCTACTATGGGGCTGGAGAGATGGTTCAGTGGTTAAGAGCACTGACTGCTCTTTCAGAGGACCTGGGTTCAGTTCCCAGCTCGCTCACAGACATGTGTTCAATGCACACAAGATGAAAGTAAACAAAAATTTTTTTTAAAAAATGTTTTACTCTATGTTGATGTCATGTGAATTCCTCATTCTATATAGTTTCCCAAGGGCAGGGATCACATCTTACATCCTACAGGTACAGGCCCTGCTAGAGGAAACTGGCCCCAAACATTATGTTGGATGTACAGGCTACAAAGAGTTTCCTTACTAGCTAGCTAAAATCTTAGGTCTCTGGAAAGGAACAAAAATCTGAGTGCCGAAGCCAACACCCTCTCCTTGGGAGCTGACTTCCCATTGGCTAGTGAGGGAGAGCACTCAAAAATCATCTCCCCTAATTAAGTGTAGTGGAGCAGACCTGTAATCCCAGAACTCAGGATACTGAGGCAGGAAGGTCACAAATCCAAATCCAGCCAGCAAATTGTGGGCCAGCCGGTGCTACATAATAAGACCATCTTATAAAACAACAACAACCCCTCCAAAACAAAAACAAAACAAACAAAAAAAACTTCAACATACTAAATGAATAAAAATAGGGGATCAGATTACAAATGTACTACGATTCCAAATATATAAAATTGAAGTGGTCTTTATGGCAGTCAGATATGTAAGCATATTGTCAAAATGGCAATAATGGTTATTTTAATTCTTTAAAATTTTCCTCTGCAATTTAAACAATGGTACTTGAAAAGACAACTCCGATACATTTGCCTGTAGCAGAGGTTCACACACTTCATGAACAGCCCTACCCAGCCAGTCAATGCTGCCTTCTTTACCCAGTTGCCCTGCTGCCAGTTTCCTGGAAGCAGGTATGCAGGACCACAGCTTGTCTCCTCTCCTAGTGCAGACGGGGAGTTTGCGGTGACCCACATGACCAAGGCCCATCTCTTCTTCACCGGCACTGTGCACTGGGTGCCCCCGGCCATCTACAAGAGCTCCTGCAGCATCGACGTGACCTTCTTCCCCTTTGACCAGCAGAACTGCAAGATGAAGTTTGGCTCCTGGACGTATGACAAAGCCAAGATTGACCTGGAGCAGATGGAGCAGATGGTGGACCTGAAGGACTACTGGGAAAGTGGCGAGTGGGCCATTATCAACGCCACTGGAACCTACAACAGTAAGAAGTATGACTGCTGTGCGGAGATCTACCCCGATGTCACCTACTACTTTGTTATCCGCCGGCTGCCGCTGTTTTACACCATCAACCTCATCATCCCGTGCATGCTCATCTCCTGCCTCACTGTGCTTGTCTTCTATCTGCCCTCTGAGTGTGGAGAGAAGATCACGCTGTGCATCTCTGTGCTGCTCTCACTCACCGTCTTCCTGCTGCTCATCACGGAGATCATCCCGTCCACCTCGCTGGTCATCCCACTCATCGGCGAGTACCTGCTCTTCACCATGATCTTCGTCACCCTCTCCATTGTCATCACAGTCTTCGTGCTCAATGTACACCACCGCACCCCCAGCACCCACAACATGCCCAAGTGGGTGAGGGTGGCGCTGCTAGGCCGGGTGCCCCGGTGGCTGATGATGACCCGGCCCCTGCCACCTATGGAGTTCCACAGCTCTGCGGGTCTGAAGCTCAACCCTACTCATCACTGGCTGGAGACCCACATGGATGCTGAAGAAAGGGAGGAGACAGAGGAAGAGGAGGAGGAGGAGGAAAATATATGTGTGTGTGCAGGCCTCACTGACTCTTCCACGGGTATCCTCTATGGCCACAGCAGCCTGCATCTGAGGGCCCTGGGGCATGAGGCCAAGGTTCCATCACCGGAGAGCGAGATCATGCTGTCACCTCAGATACAAAAAGCACTAGAAGGCGTACACTACATTGCTGATCACCTGAGGTCTGAGGATGCCGACTCTTCTGTAAGTTGGGCCAAGGGAGGGTCCCCCACCCCCACCCCTGTGGGTGATTCTGCCAGATTAGTAGGGAAGTAATCCCACCCCAGGGTGTCAGCTTGGATAACCCCTTCCCTTCCTGCAAGGACTGGTCTCCCTCAGTCTTGTCTGATGAGTCTGGACTCAATCACAAAAGAAGCTCCTCCCCCTGGGAGTTACTGGGTCACTTCCTGGCCGATGGCGGAATACCACATGACCCATTACCCTCTGCTCAACCTAACTGGGAAGAGAGTGATTAGAGACTGTGGAGCTCAGATGTTGGTCTCTCTCTGCTTTGGCTCTTGCTGGCCAGCCTTTCTCAGGAGGAGGTGGGGGCAGGGCAGGGAGCAAGAGATCACTCTCCGCAGAGATAGAAACCAAGTATAAACACATCAACTGGATGCAACACTGGCCTCCACGCCCCCCTGTGGTAGAAGGTCTCCTCCACGCCCCCCTGTGGTAGAAGGTCTCCTCCACGCCCCCCTGTGGTAGAAGGTCTCCTCCACGCCCCCCTGTGGTAGAAGGTCTCCTCCATCTGTGCTGTTTCCTTCTTCACTCATAAGCCCTGTAGATTCTCAGCTGAACCAGGGTGGACTTCCCTCTCTGGCGCTGCATGTAGTACTTCAGAACCTGCTTATCCCCCTCACCAACCAAGGAAGGGGTAAAAGGCCTGAGCTTACGATGGGAGGGGGGGCACCTTACTGAGTAGATAAGAACATTAGTCATTCACTTGTCAAGGTGGAAGAATTTAGATCCTCTGGCTACAGAGCCCCAGCTCTTCACACTGACCTGGGCCACAAACTGCCTGCCTGTCCTCTGCAGGGGGGAGGGGGGAGGGGAGGTAGCATGGTATTTGGCAGCTACATAATTACTGAGTTACATTTAAATTCCTCTGATTTGGAGGGTCCACACCCTCTTAGTGGCTTTAGCACCTCCTCGTGTTCCTCTGGACTCCTATGGATATAGGGAAAAATAAAATGGGACTCTCAGGGATGAGCCAGCCCTGAGCAAGCCTATTTCTCCCCCCACCCACCTCTGTGCCTAGGATAACCTCAGTTCCCCAAGCCTTCAATAGGCTGGTGACTGCTGCCTCCGTGGGGCTGGACATGGGAGGGACACTTCCTCTCCCCACAGCCTGGATTTTGTTACTGAAACCCAATTCTGATTTCAGGTGAAGGAAGATTGGAAGTACGTGGCCATGGTGGTAGACCGGATATTCCTCTGGCTGTTCATTATTGTCTGCTTCCTGGGGACCATCGGGCTCTTCCTCCCTCCATTCTTGGCTGGAATGATCTGATTTCATGTCCCCCGTGTTGGCTTCGAGGTGGCCTCAACAACTGTCTTCTGGTCCTCTCTAACTGGAGCCATCTCCAGAATGTTCTTTTGGTTCCATACCATTTTCTTGCAGTGTTTCTCTGAGCCCCCCCACCAAACGAGCCTGGACTTCAAATCCTCTGTGGGATGGCTCACAGTGACATTGTTGTGCCATGTGCTGAGACCTGTCTAGGGATGCTGAGGAACTAGGAAAGGCGAAGCCATTATGGTGGTGACACGAGGGAGAATAAGATATTCCTTAAAGAGCAATGGGAACCGTATGCGACCAAAGGATCAAACAAAGGGACAGAGGGGCCAGGCCAGGGCGAAGAGAAATGGACACACATGGGGAAGGGGAGTGCCTGGCGCAGGAGAGCGCTGAACTCTGGATTCAGAGGGTCAGAGAGAACAATGGGGGTGGGACAGCTGGAAAAGCAGGTGGGGCATCTTTTATCCAGACCTAGGAAGTTGTCCTGGGCCTTCTTTGAACCTGTCTCCATGTGCTTTGTGAGACGATGTCAACGGGACAAGACTATTTCCAAGAGTGAGCAGGAAACTTCTCAACCTGAAGGTCTCGACCCTTTTCACATATCAGACTAACTGCATGTCAGCTATTTGTATTATGCTTGCTAAATTACAGTTATGAAGTAGAAATTTTATGGTTGGGGGTCACCACAATGTAAGGAGCTATACTAAAGGGTTGCAGCATTAGAAAGGTTGCAAGCCGCTGGTCTAGATGCCCTGGTGCTTGGGGCCGAAGGAATAGCACGTAGTTGGGTAGAAGCAGCTGGGCCATTCATTATTCATCTGAAAGCATCTTTGGGACCCCAGGTTGCCTTCAGCATCATGTCTCACTGTTCTGTGATGCAAAGAGGTCCAGTAATTACTGCCAGGGGTCAGAGACACCTTCAAATCATCAGTGGGCACACTAAGAAGGCATCTCCACTGGTGGCACTCCCTTGCCACCCATAGGCCCTGGTCCCTGATTCCCTGCTCTGTGAGCATGCCTGGCATAGGAACTGAGAGCTTTTACTTCAGGCTCTTTAGGTTGCCTTTACTCCTGCAGGGTGGAGTCTCCGCTTTTGCTTTCTCTCCAGCCTGGCCCCACACTGGGTGACAGAGCTCAGCACCTGGACCATTCATTCTGAGCAGTGGAAAGAAAAGAGCCTGGTTGCTGTGGGCCCCAGAACCGCTGTATCACATCCAATCCTCGGGGAGGCTTCTTCCCCAACCTTCCCACAGTCCCATCAGGTGGCTAGCCTGTCTGCTCTGTGTGACATGTTCTTGCTCTTGTAATATTACAAGACCCTCCACTGCACAGGAGCCCAGGGGTTGGGCCTCTCAGAACACTGCATAGGAGCACAGGGATCGGGCCCCTCAGAAATTGCAGTCCCTGAGGAGCCCGGCCTCAGAAGCTAGCAGCAATGGCATTCTGGATTTCCAACAGATATACAGACCAAGGCAGGAAGCAGAGCAGGACAAGCTTCTGGTGTCTCTGTCTTAGGGTACTCTCCTGAACCCCACACATAGCACGTTGGCAGACCCAAGGGAAATGTGCTTACCACAGGCCTCACCCAGACACCCTGCTGTCAGTTCCTATGAGTCCCACTCTGCCACCAGTCCAGGTCTTGGCTCCTCCTTCCTCCAGTAAATGTGGCCTGCAGCCTCCCCTCCCTCTGTTCCAAGCTGGTGTGATTCCCTGATGGGGAGATGATTGCTGCATGCTTGCCCCATCTCCCAATCTGCTTGCATGTGAGTGGCATGCTAAAATAAAGCTGAGATGGCTTCTCTCAAGTGTCGTGCCTTCCTGCCAGCCACCTCAGCTGTCACTGTGCACAGACGATTTGGGGGGTCAGCGTGAGGAATGTCCCATAGAGGGAACTACACCATGTCTTCCTGGAAAGTCACCGTTTGGATGAGGTGCCACTACTGACTACATGGGACAAAGGACAGGAGGCCACCACACACTTCTCATGGGCTGTGGCCCCAGGTTAACTTCTTTCCATAAAGAGGAGATCAAATAAACAATGCAGCCAAGCTAACCACAAAGCAAATGGCGATGATTTTAATTCAACCACAGATCAAAAAGGAGGGACGCAAATGAATGTCCTCCACAAACATGTGAGGAAGAAAAGGAGCAGGTGTGGAGAGGGAGAAGAGAGAAAGAGGAGAAGAAAGGAGGGGAGAAGAAAAGAGGGAGAGGAGAAAAGCAGGAAGGGCACAAAGTCCCGTTCTGACCTCCGACTCTTTGCTTCTTCCCTGAGGTGCTGGGCTTAATAAAAACACAGAGCCCTGCGGCCAGACTGGTTTGTTCCTGGACTGTGGCCCATGGCTCTCTGCCCAGGCCAAACTCACATTAAATAAATTCCAATGTACACTGTACAAGAGAGCCAGGCCTGCCCTCGTCTCACCAGCCTTTCTACAAATAATGCCCCTCTTTGTCCCCTCTGCATCAGGGGTCCCCCGAGGGATAAAGAGGAAGAGGAATACTGGCTTTTAAATGTTCATGCAGAAAGCCATCTTGGCTGGTAGGGGTACAACTGTGACCCCAATGATACTCCAGTACCCAGGCTGGAGTAGGAGGGAGTGGCTGGCAGCGGTACCCCTATGAACTATGTTGCCCCACCCTGTGTCTGTGCCCAGAGTCTTCTTTGTCCAGATGCAGCCTGAGTAGCACAAGTCTGGGGTGGGGTGGGGAGGGGGAAGTCGTGCAAAGTGGTGAGGGGAGGACTCTTCTCAGCCTTCCCAAGAAGACCAATAACCAAAGGCAAGGCAGGAAAGGTACGCCATGGCAGGTTGGGACAGAAGATGCAGGCAGGTAGCCCCTCCCTCGATCACTCTGCAGGTGGGTGGGCCAGATTGGCCAGAACCTTGGCTTGGTCCACAGCATCCAGCAGGTTCTTGGCATCCACAGCCAGGGTGTGGGAGGCTGTGAGCATCTGCCGCTTGCAGTCCTCACTCAGGGATGTCACGGCATTCTGCTGAGCCAACCTCATCTTGTTGATGAGCTCTGCCAAGTCTTTGTTGAGCAGTTTCTGGGTCCCTTCAATCTGGTGGGTGAGCACACAGGAGAGGTTGAATGAGTGATGGGTCAAAATGGGTGCTGGCTAAGACATCAGAAGTTTCCTAGGGACCAGTTACTCCCAAGCCTGGGCTGAATCTACCCCTCTGCATAGGCTGGAATTGGTCTACAAAGATCAATGTAGCAGATATTCCAGACCCTAGCCAACCCTGTGCCAGCAATGCCTGACTGAACAGGATAGTGCCCCCCTTCACAGGGGTAACCCTGCACACTGGTGAGAGGTCAAACACATTCACCTACTTCGATGGATAATCTTGATTGTCAAATTAATGGCATTTAGAGTGACCATGGAAACAGACCACTGGGTGAGTCTCTGAGGGAGTTTCTGGATAGAAGTAATCAAGGCGGAAAGACCCAACACAATATGGTGGTGCCATTCCAAGGGCAGAGGTCTTGGAAGGAATAAATGGGAGAAAGTGCTCTGAGCACCAGCGTTTACCATTTTCGTCTTTCTGACAGTCACACTGCTTCCACCATGCCTTCCCTACCACGATGAGCCAAATGAACCTCTTCCTGCAGTATTTTGCCACGGCAATGAGAACAGTAACTAGCACACCTAGGCTTTAACGGTCTGTTGTCAAGTTATTTACTTAACCATCGTGTCACTGGTGCTTAGCCTGATGGATACACAGTACTAAAGCTATCTCTTTAATGAACTGGATGAGTAAATAAATTGGTCATGCCAAACCCTCCCAGACCTGCACTGGTAAATTCACCCAGTGGACTGTCCAGGTTCTTGGGAGTCATCTCAGCCCTTGGGTGGCACTTGCCCTGCTGGGACTCCTTAGTAGGTCACTGTTGTCACCCAGAGGATAGCCAGCCACAAGCAGTAGAGATCACTTAATAGGATGAGCCACACAGGGGACCACTAGGAGTCAAGGCATCAATGCCCTGCTTTTTTCTAGACAAGAAACTGATCCATTTCCCATGGCTACAGGAACATAGCAGTGTAAATGTTGCATGTTCATTCTTGAACAGTTCTGGAAGTCAGAATTCTGAAATGAGTCCCATGGGATGGGGAGGGGGCTAAGCTCATCGACAGAGCTATGTTCCTGTTGGAGTCCAGGGGAGAGTTCCTTGCATTTTGCAGCTCCGAGGTTACACCTTCCTTAACTGTGGCCCCTTCCAGCACAGGTATCCCTCTGACTTCAGCAACTGCCCTCACAATCCCACCTCTGATTCTGAGCCCCTCCCCCTGGGCACTCTGTCATATGCTCTCCTTCTTGGGACCCTTAATTTTATCAGCTCAATAAAACTCCTTTTGCCATGTAAGACACCCTGTGTGTGGGTCACCACTTTGGGAACATCCCTCTGCCTACCACAGGCATCACTCCATCAGAGATCTCATCCTTGACTTCAGCAGTAGCTTGCTATCTGTGACATGTCTACCTTAACCTCAGTACAGAGGTTTACTAGGTAAGGGGTGGTGGGAGAGCGGGGAGGGAGGTGTGCTCCTCCTTGCATAGCCATTGAGACTGCTTGAGACCAGGCCTGGGATTTCCACCAGGTCCCAGAGCAGGCTCAGCCCTCTGGCGCTAACTGCTCTGACACTTTGCAGAGACATCTGTTGGGAGAAATAAGGCTGCCCAGGTGGCTCCAGTGAGCCAGGGACAGCCGGAGGCACAGGGGGCATGGCTGGGAATGAGGACACTCACCTCCGTTCTAGAAGATGATGGCAAGGAAGGCAAGAGATCGTCCACACTACCGATGAGCTTCCGCAGGTTCAGTCCCACGTTCTAAGAGAGCAAGAACAGAGCAGCTGCCACACTGACTCTTTGAAAAAGATGTTCCCCCTGGGGCTGCGCTCAGGGATGGCATCTGCCCTCCAATACTGCCTGGAACTGTGTTCCCTTGTTCCTCTGGGGTCTGTGGACTGGCCAAGGAGTGGGGCACGGTAGTGTCCCTTCCAGGGTCAGGCTGGGCAGCCCCTCCCTCCCTGACCCACCCCCACCCTGACAGTCACCTTGACCACCACCACATAGTCCTCAGGGGGCAGCTGGCTGAGTCTGTTCTTGAGTTCTAGCACGGCTTCCACCAGTGTGGTGACATTGTGGTACACGGGGTCATCGGTCCTGTCCAAGTTGGCTGTGGGCTGAATGGACTGAAAGGGAGGAGTGGATGGCCAGCGGCTCGTGGGGAACCAGAAGGACCCCTTATCACTATTATTCATTCCTGGGAATGTGTAGCTACCGACCAGTGTAAAGACCTCTGCTTTGCAAATAACACTCTGTCCCAGGGGTAGAGCCCCTCTTTATGCCTCTGTGGCCATCATTCTCCAACTGGGGGACCCAAACAAAATGTTGGTGTGTTGACAAAACACACAGTCATACCAGCTCAGTCTAAGCATCATCTGGCCTTGGGTCCGGACTGTCTTAACATGTCTCAGGTCATTTTTGTGGGAAGCTGACACTGAGAATAAACATTCTGGAACCAAGAAAACCAGTAGACAGCACGATGATGGAATCTGAGGGAGGACTCAGGAAGAGGAGAGGCCCTGATACTTATGACACCAGGCTGAACCAATAAGACCTTTTCCCAGGTCAGGAAAGAGACCCAGAGCTAAAAACAAAAACAAAAAAACAAAAACAACAACAAAAACTGGTTCCTTTCACATTTTGTCATGAATCAGCTTTGAGGCCTTAGGCGATTTGCATCTGCTCTCTGGGACTTCTCTACAAAAATGGTACTGGATTCGATTATCTCCAAAGGCCTCTGAGCATTCCAGTCTATGGTTTTTGGTAGTTGTAACCCCAATACGTACCTGTGCACTGAGCCGTGGTGGCTTCTGTGGGGGCCCTGTGAACTCCGCTACAACAGGAAGGAGAGGGAGTAGGTGAGGGTGTCAGTATCTGATCTTTTGCTTTCTACTTTCCTATAACCAAGCCAACTCCCCTTCTCTACCATCAGGAGATCCCAAGAATGTAAAACCCAGATTCCAGGAAGATGACAGGGAACAGTGTTCAAGGCTTCCTGACTTTCCAGTAGCCAAGGACAAGATCTGCCCATGGCGTAGAAAGAAAATGTCAAGGCAGGGATGCATGAATGCAGTGAGTGTGGAAGACTCCAAGCCTCAGTGTGCTTCCTCCAAGAGGAACAGCAATGCTGGCTTTGAGCATCCATGAGCAAGAAACCCACAGGCTGCAGCTGGCAGCCTGTGGAGCCCATCCTGGTGCAGTGGCAGCTCTGTGTCAGGGCGGGGGTAGATTTTAAGACTGCATGATGGATTGTCATGCTATTGACTCTACTCTGATGAGCAATGGCACATACAGCCAGAGGAGCTGTGGTGACAGTAGTGAAAATGCAAACCAGTAAGCTTGCCTCTCATCTAACCACCCCACGGTAGCTCGTTCATCTAAGGCTCACACCCCCAGTCTTAATTTTCATCTGGAAAATGAGATCGTCAGCTCAGAAAGGACCTTTGAACCCAGAATGTCTGGCCTCAAATCTGAGCTCTGTTAATTAGTAAGTCGCTTTATTGTCCTGGACCTCTGATTCATCTGTGGAATGGAGACAGATTGCGCCAGCCCTATAATGTGGATATAATACAAGTGAGTCAACATCTGTGAGTGACTTAGGGCTGTGCCTGTCTGTGCTAAGTTCTTTGTGACTATTGCCGTCATCGTGTTGTCGTCATCATCATCATCATTATCATCAACATCATCTGCTGCAGCAGCTTCACTCTTTGTCCCTCCTTGCCTTCAGTAGAAGCTTCTGGAGAGATCTATGTGACTTTAAATCTTCCATCCCTCTGGCCTGGAGAATACACTAGGCACTGGGAAGGTAGGTCTAGACCTAACAAAGGGCTCTCCATAGGGTGGTGGGAAACAGAAACAGGGAGAGTGGTCCAGACTCATTTAAGAAATGAAGATGGGGGGGCAAAAGGAAAGGGGGTCCAAAGAAGTCACTAACTCCAGAAGAGTAGAAAGTGCTGAGAGAGATGGACAGTGTGGGGCTGGGTGGAGCTAAAGAGGAAGCTCCTTCCAAAATCCAAGTGACCCCACACTCATTCAGGGTAAAACAAGGCACATGGTAGCCTTTCCTTCTTACAAACTAAAGACAAGCCTCTGCTCCCTGCAGGAGAGTGAGCAAGGGTATGGCCATACCCCCAACACACCCCAGATGGAAACTGCCCCCAAGGAAGCACTCACTGTAGCCGGTCTCCTTCTCTGGGGTCTGGAAAGAAAGGAAGAGAGAAGGGAGTCACTACTGTGGCTCAGGTAGCATCCTATTTTTCTGACTGCCCATCTTCCTTCCAATTTAGACATTACAGCCACAAGTGAGGGGATCTGAGAGTTATAGATCCCAAATGACCTTTCTAGAGGCTCAAGAAAATACTAACAATATGAGTCCCACAGGCTTTCAGATGAAGAGAAGCATGGGGTCAACCAAAAGGTCAGAGATTGGCAGACTCAGGGATCTTGTAGAGGGGTCCTGAATAGATCAGCTTTGCAGGCTATGGCTCTGAGATGCTTTTCCTGGTAACTTACCAGTGGGGACTTGTCATTCATATAAACCATAGGGTCCTGCAGAGGAGACCAAAGGAAGGACTCAGGTTCCAGAGTAGAAAGCATGGAGAATGCATGGGGAACACCCACCCCACTGGGTAGGGAATGAGGGGAGCCACTCACTAGGCACCGCTCCTCCCGCCTCAGCCACTGGGAATCTTCCACCATCTGCTTCTGTTGTCTGTCTAGGACCTGCCGCATCTTGATCTTCTCTGCCTCCCAGAGCTGCTGGGCCTCTTCTCGGCTACTGGGCCTGATGAAGTCCTCCTCCTGTGTGAACAACAGCTGCAATGAGCCCTGTCCTTAGGCCTGGACCAGGGAGGATGTGCTGAAGAGCCCCAGGGGAGCCAAAACTTGGCATTGCCTGCTGCTCTTTTCTTGTCCACTCTTTAACCCACAGCCACAAATGCAGACACTTTTGCTCTGCACTCAAACTCATCCACATGCCTGGCTCCAACAGGATGCCAAATCCCAGGCCAATGGGTTCAAACTGTCACATACATGATCTGCCAATAGCAGTTTATTTTTAACCATGCACCATTTTTTCCTGGCTGGCATTTGTGATGACTACTGGCATTTAATAGATTCAGAAATACAAAGCCAGCTCCAAAGCTTTGGAATGTCCTTCCATCTGAGCATTATGGCAGGTCTGGAAGCTTCTACAGACAGTGGGGCTACCTGGAGCTCCAGGTGTAGAGGACTGTTTGTGTCCATCAGCCATGCACTCTTGGTTAAGGCAACAACTTGAATGATACAACAACCGGAGGTTAAAAGAAGTGAATGAGTTAAGAGATAGGGTGAATAATGGAACTTTCAGAGGTCTGACTCTACAGACACAAGGTGACTGCCTCTCCCCCCTCGCTAGTCCTAACCCTGATCTTCACTCACCTGTGGGGCTTTGAACTTACTCTTATTTTATCACCCTAGGTGGGTATTGATGTTTCCTATAATCTTTCCAGGGTACATTTGCATAATTATTGTCTCAGCCCCTCCGAACTGTTTTGCTTTTCATCTATTGTGATGACCACCTTGGTCTACTGGAGGAAGAAGGTTGTGTGTGTTCTCTTGATTGTAAAACCCTTTACCAATGACAGGGGCCTTTTGTGACATGAGCACCAGAGGTTCCAGGGTCAGGGTCTGCTTCATCTGGCCTCAAGGCCAGACAGTTTAATAAGTCCTGGCTACTGCAGGATGTTTCAGCTTTGGTTAACAGGTGTCTTACCTAAATAACAGACTTGGGCTCAGGTGTTTACTCTTGACCCTCAAGGCTAGATAGGATAACAGGTGTGGTTACCAGATGCTTGAAGGATTAAGGGAAGAAAGTCTGTTTGCTCCTTACACACGATAATAAAAGTCTTCTGCCATGCCCCTTTTGGTTGGGGTACTTAAGAATGTTGAAGAATAAACTTGGGGGCATTCAGTATTCATGGGATTGCCCTCCTGATCCTATCCTGTGTTTCTGTCGTCTTCTTTTTATTTTTACCCATCTTTTCTCAGTCCACACTCTCCCTCTCAGGTATGAACCCAGCAAGTGGACTGGTTCTGACTGAAGGCCCATAAAGACAGGTTCCCACATTCCAGCTTGAATGTGGCCCCCTAAGGCTCACATGCGAGGAACTTGATTTCCAGTGCAGTGATGTTGAGAGGTGGGGTGACTTTAATGGAGGTGCTGAGTTCATGAACAAGTTAATGCCATTAATACATGTATGGGCAGGTTACCACTGGAGGGGCTCCCGGTAGAAGGGTGAGTTAGCCTTTTCACTCCCACTCTGGACTCTCTCACCACACTGCATCTTAGCTACATTAGAAAACAGCAGGAAGGCCCTCACTAGAGGTGTCCCTTGATCCTGGACTTCCCAGTCCCCCAAACTGGGGGTAATAAACTTCTGTTCCATATAAATCACCCCGTCTCAGGTGTCCTGTTACAGAAGCACACGGTGAATCAGCCCAGGCCCTTCCCTTCGAAGTGCCCAGTTGATAAGTCACTTAAAGAAAAGGCTAATAAGCCTTTTCTTTTAATAAGCCACATGTCTACCAGGTCTCTGGAGAGTTCTCCATTAAGTCCTACAATATTGATTGCTACAATATTGCTTCAAAATAGTTATATCGGGGCATGCTGCCCATCTCTCAAACAGATTCAATTACCAGTGTTGATTTCTTACAATAGTCATCTAACTCATCAGTTCTCAACTTGTGGGTCATGACCCCGTGTGGGGGGTGTCAAATGACCCTTCCATAGGGGTCACCTAAGACAATTGGAAAGCACAGATTTCATAGCAGTAACAAAATTACAGTTACGAAGTAGCAATGAAATATTTTGTGGTTGGGATCACCACAATATGAGGAACTGTATTAAGTGGTTGAAGCAATTGGAAGGTTGAGAACCGCTGCTCTAACCCATTCAGCAGCTATTTGTTAAGAAGCTGTGTGGCAGGCATAGGGCTAGATGCTGGGAGAACAGAACTTTTTAAAACACTATGTTCTTGTTCTCACAGGGTTAAATAAATAATAGACACATAATTCATGCCCCTAACATGATTCTATCTACCATGGTAAGATGTGGCTAGAAAGCCCTCAGTGGAGCCTTGAGGGGTCAGTCTGTCCATGTTCTTAGCACCCCAACACTGAACTAAATAAACCTCTCTTCTGTGTGAAGTACCAGCCTTGGGTATTTTATTATAGGAGCAGAAAACAGACTAAGACACCAATGCGCTCTCTCTCTCTCTCTCTCTCTCTCTCTCTCTCTCTATTATCTATCTATCTATCTATCTATATATATATATATATATATATATATATATATGTATCTTGAGCCAGGGTTTCTCTGTGTAATAGTTCTGGCTGTTCTGGAACTCACTCTGAAGAGCAAGCCAGCCTTGAACTCACAGTTATCCACCTGCCTTTGCCTCTTGAGTGCTGGGATTAAAGACATGTATCACCATTGCCTGGCAAAAGTAAACATTTCAGTTACAAAATGTCTCCAGTTAAATCCAATACCTAAGACTGCTATGGTCTATAACTACTTTGTGTTTTTAATAAATGGTGAGGCTTAAGTGTCAAAAGTTCTAAATACAAGGTTATATGCATAGACTGAGGGAGATTAAATACTGATAGGATGAGTTACTGGAGTCCAAATCCACTATATAGTCTTTTAGGCCTTAAGAGATTCCCACTGGGTATGTGAGCTGTGTGCACCAACATTGACCTTGGCAAGTATGTTAGCAAACACAAGCTGGAAAGCTTGTCCTGGTGCCTTATGATGACATCAAAAAGTAAATGGAGATATTTTTTGCTTTATCCTCAATCTGTGTAAGTGTGTGCACACATGTGTGTATGCGTGTTGGCATGTGTTGCAGGAGCATGTTCGTGTGGTGGCTGGAGATAGAGATAGTCATCTTTCTCAATTGTTCTTCATATCCTCTCTCTCTCTCTCTCTCTCTCTCTCTCTCTCTCTCTCTCTCTCTCTCTCTCTCTCTCTCTCTCTCTGTTGAACTGAGAGCTCACTGAAATGGACTAGTCTAACAAGCCATCTTGTGTTCACAGGATTCTCTATGTTCCCAGAGCTGGAATTACAGGTGGACCGTCACACCCACCCAGCATTTAGGTGAGATTGAGGATCCAAACTCTGGTCCTTGGTCTTGCATGGCAAGTGCCTTATCCACTGAGTCGTCACCCCAACTCCAAAAATTCCAATAATAACCCTTATACCTTGGACCTCTTTACGCTGCAGTTTGGTTGAAATGCATTCTGGGTATTCTTCCTAGGCAACAGACACCTACACTTCTTGGAAGAAATCAGGAACTTGTGTTACAGAACGGTGTTCACGAGTTGTTCTCTGTAATTTGCTTATGGCTCATCCTTCCTGCCTCATTTACACCTCCACATAAAACTCCCCTTGTTTTAGAAAAGCAGCGCTCCCTTCCCCACCCCGCTTACCCTATAGCTTTCGAACCACACAGCCTTGGCTCCTAGCGCTGCCGCTTTCTTGTTCATCCAATGCATTCCAGTTTCCCCCTGTCTAAATCTTCCCCAGGATCGATACAGGTGAGTTTGCACCTGTGCCTTGAAGGCAAAGCCTCCTGGTTCTGCCTTCAGCACCCGGGACAGCACTTCTGGACATGGAGGTGGCCACCGTTATCCACCATGGGATGCTCCACAGACTCCCAGATGAGCCATGCTACAGAAGAAATCATTTTTTCCGCCTCTGGATCTTTGTTAAATGCTTTGGGGAGATTCGTGGGAAGCCTGTTTTCTCTTTTCAGCAAGCTGCTAGAAAGATACTTTCTCATCTATACCATAAAATGGAGTTTTTACTTTTAACTTTTTTTTTTTTAACTTATTTAAAGAAATATTCATTATGTTCTTTCAGGCAGAGAGAGTTCTCTCATGACAATCACTTCTAATCCCCTGCCACAAAAGACCTGCACAGGCTGTCTTTATGTAACTGAACAAAGTCCTGGTGGCCAAGCCCAGCTTAGACAAAGGCCGTGCCTCCCCTCCCAGGCGCAAAATAGCTTCTTTCCAACAGAACACCACTTCAAACAAAGCTCTCTGAAACTTAATTAACTATGAATAAAGGGTCCGAGGCAGGGGGAGGGGCAGTGAACCTTGCCTAAATTATAGCGCATGCTGAAAACTGTGGGTTAATTATGGCTAAGCTCATATGAGGTCAGAAATTGGTTAAATTAATGTAAGAGAGAAAAATAGAGTTTGGGGAAATTTGATTTCGTAATAGATCTTACTGCCTGCAATTTTAATTTATGCTCATTTTGATTTTTTTTTTTTTTGCTAAATTAAGAATAGTAGCACAGAAGCATAGCAACATAATTGCCCGCATTTCTCAAAGGTATTGTAATAAACATGTACCCCCCTCCCCACGAAAAGCTTTAGAGTTATACATCTTGAGTCTGAAATGTACATACATAGAGAGTGAGGGCTAAAATGTTAAGTGTTTCGGCCTGTTTTGTAACTTAGTAAGATACATCAGGTTTTCACAGCAACTGACCACAAGGGAGATGGCTGGTGGGGGTGGGCATCTGCCCACAAGCAAAGATGCTCTGCACAGAAGACCTGACTATCTGATTCATGAAGCCTTCAATGCCTAAGCAGTCATAGAAGAGAAAGAGGCTGCAGGGGAGCTGGCTGGTGAGCTCTACCCTTCACACCCAGAAGCACCATTCACACAGGCAGCAGGGAAAGAACAGCACCCTGGGGGAAGAAGTTTTTCCTCCAGGGATAGATTTAGCAACCAAAGCAATCAGTCAGGAATGCAGCACAGGATGGAACTTCCACAATCCTTTGTGCCACCGTAGCAGCCCCAGGCCCTGCTGTGCTCTGCCCACAAGCATCTGCACTGCCTGGAATACCTGATTCCTAGGACTCAGGAATGAGAGACAGTCTGCCACCATTGGCCAACAGGATCAGTATGGGCAAAAGCAGTCCTATCCAGCGGATGTGTTTGCAAAAGGAAGAGGGTCACAGAAGCCCTCAGTAGTCTGCCTGGCACATGGAAACATGGAGCGCTTCCCAAGCCACCTCCCTCCAGAAGCCTCCTTGGCGAGGCTGACACCCAGCATGCAGAGTCCTCTTACCCGCATGCTGTGGCGCTTGAAGACATTGTGCCGGTGGAGAGGTGGGGTGTGCAGCGAATTAACAGGAGATGGATACTCCATGGGGCTGGTAAGTGTAGGAGAGCTGGCACACAGACCCTCAGGGACCTATTCATGAGAAGCAAAGAAGCACAAGGCACAGGGACAAGGCAAGAGGGTAGACAATTAGCTGCTACGAACAAGAGCACGAAAAAAGGACAAATTGCACCAGGGGAACGCAGACTTGCTCTGCTTTGGCAGATAAAGGATGGGGTATGCTATTTTCCTGGCTCTGATGAAGAGATGTGGCCGAGCAATGTGGCCTCTCATCTGCCGGGCATTCCTTCTGCACAATGCTCTTCACATGGGAGGATGCTTACAGATGGCTCATCTTCTGAGACCAGGGTGGGACCTCAGGATCCTTTGGAAAAGGGTTTGTTTCATAGTTGTGACGTAGGTTATGAGAAGCCTGCAGATAAATGATTGCGTGCGCGCGCACACACACACACACACACACACACACAGTTTACCTGAAGTGTACTAGGGATGTGTGGTTCCAGAATGCACCCTAGATATGGAACTCTTTCTATAAAATGCTGCAATATTTGTGTATCTACATCTGTCCTCTGATGCATTGGAAGGCAGTTTGCATTCCTTATGATAATGAATACTATGTAAAGGCTATGTAAGTGGCATATTATATTGTTTAGGGAATAATGACAAGAAAAATCTGTACCTATTTCATGCAGATATGAGCTTTGTGTTTTTCTTTTTTCTCTCCCCCCCCCCCCCCCATTTTCCATTATTGGTTGGTTGAATTCATAGGGTCAAAACCCAGAAGTGTGTGTGTGTGTGTGTGTGTGTGTGTGTGTGTTTACTCTCTTTGTGTGTCTGGAGTATAATTATTTTGATTAAAAACTTACTCTGTGTGCATATGTGTTTGAATTATACATGGAGGACCTGCACTGATGTCAGGAGTCATTCTTAATCACTATTCCACTTCATTCACTGAGGCATGGTCTCTTGGTCAAATCCAGAGCTTGTCTGGAAATCATCCAGTTTGCACTGGGGATTCTTCATCTCTGCCTCCTAAGGCTGAACTTGCAGACAGCTGCCATGCTCACCTGGCAATTATGTGGGCTCTGAGGCTTCAAACTCCAAGCCTCATGCTTTCACAGCAAGTGCTTTACCCACAAAGCCACCTCTCCAGTCTAACAATATATAATTTTAAATGCTTTCTAAAACTGAGTGTGTGTGTGAGTGCCCACACATGTGTGTGCATGTATGCACACTCACATGCATGCCATATAATAATTGTGTAGGCCAGAGAGCAATTTCTAGGCATTTGGTTTTCTCCCTCCACCATGTTGGTTTCAGGGATTGAACTCAGGTCATCAGGTTTGGCAGCAAGCGCCTTTACCCTCAGAACCATCTCACCAGCTTCTCTCTCTCTCTCTCTCTCTCTCTCTCTCTCTCTCTCTCTCTCTCTCTCTCTCTCTCTCTCTCTCTCTCTCTCTCTCTCTCTCTCTCTCTCTGAATTATTGTCACCTCCTACAAGACATTTCCCTTCTTGATTGGGCTTGTTTCTGACACAGGGAAAGTATGGCTGGGAGGCTCGCTCTTCCTGCATGGGGCATCAGCAGAGTTAACATTGGTACCAGTTCCTTGGCATGTTCTGTTTTGAAGCCACAACTCTGTGCTAGGGGATGTACAGGAAGGAAAGGCAGGAGGCTGGGCCATCTCTCAGCCAGATGCAAGAGAGTGACATAGGGTGGGGCTACATGAGTCACAGGCCACAGCCTTGGGTAGATTCAAGGCTGGCAATGACAGATGCAGACAGCATAGATGGGCCCCTGCTCTCTTTCACTGGCCACCTAGGTCCTGTCCAGAGCCTCTGCATGGGATCTTGGGTGACACTCAAGTTTATGGGGCCATCATCCACCCCCAACACCTTGGAATTCCTTTTCAGAAGGCTCTGTTCAGGGTAAGGGGTCAGGGAAGCCAGGGACACAGGAAGACAGCTGCAGGCAGGCACGGGAAGCAGCAGACACTGCAGATGGCTGGACTGGGCTGCAGGCAGAACCTCTGGAAGAACTGAATC
This sequence comes from Cricetiscus sungorus, assembly GCA_030556225.1. Taxonomy (NCBI): domain Eukaryota; kingdom Metazoa; phylum Chordata; class Mammalia; order Rodentia; family Cricetidae; genus Cricetiscus; species Cricetiscus sungorus. The sequence continues at coordinate 12,422,977 of JANBXA010000741.1, forward strand.
TCTGTTCTTTTGATGATGTATTTTGAAATTCTCTCTTGGCTATCAAGAAAGAGCCAACCCAGACATCCCCATCCTCTAAGCAAGTGTTTGCTGCCACAGCCCAAAGGTGTAGGCATGGCATTTCAGGAAGGACCTTGAGAATGGGTGGAGTCAAACCTCCCCACCATCCACTTACACATTTACCTGGAACTGCAGCTTAGGGGCCAGCAGGTTGGTCTGTGGAGGGGGTCTGTACTTGGGCCGGCTGGGCTAGAAAGAGAACACAGGGCTATGTCAGCTTGTCCTTCAGTAAAAAGGACACACCAAAGGAACGATCAGGTCAGAGGCAGTTCTGTTTGTTTGCAACAGAGAGATGGGGACAAAAGCACCACTGGATTCATTTTGCAGCCACATTGAGCACTAGTTATACAGCTAGTGACAGTAAGGGATGAGAGTGGCACATGCAAGAGAGACTAAGAAAGGAGCTTGAACCAGATTGGGTGTTGCCATGGACTCACCCTTTGTGCCCAGGCCCAACCTGATTATACACTGGCATCCTGCCTCCCTTGTGATAGTGTTCTGAGGTGCTGTCTTTGAGAGACGGTTAGAGTTGGGTGACATCACCTCATGATGGCATTGGTGCCCTGATGAGAACAGCACTAGAGACTAAGAGAGTCCTTCTCATTTTCTCTCATCTTCCCTGACATGTGAGGGTATGGCAGGAAGGAGGCCATCTGGGAGCTAGGAATGGGCCCTGTGACAGTGAATATTGACTGTCAATTTGGCAGGTCTAGAATCACCAAAGAGACAGGACTCTGGGTATGTCTTTGAGAGTGCTTCTATATTAAATTAACTGAGAGAAGAGTCACTCTAGATATTGGGACATCAGTCTGTGGGCTGGGATTCAGGACCACTTAAAAAGGCAAAGCTACCCCAGAAGCAGTGTTCTCCCTGCATCCTGACCTCGGATGCCATGTGGTCTCAAGCTACCATCCCTTCCCTGCTGTGACGGACTCTAATCTCAGGTGAGCAGTCCAGATAAGCCCTTCCTTCTTTAGACTGTTTTCATCACAGTTATGGGGAAAAGAGGGACCACAGACCCTCCCCACAGTCTACATTTGAGGGTTTCTGGGCTGTGAACTTCCAAGTTTCTGAGACTGTGAGGGATGGATTCTGTTTCGATCACTCTTCCTGTGGTATTTTGTTTTGACAGCTCTAGATAATTCAGGCCTGGTTTCTGGAAATCCAACCAAGTAATGGTGGGGTATTAGAGTCCTGGATCCGGAGCCCAAGGCTGTCACTGCAGGCATTGACACAGAGTGTGAATCTCAGGGGTTTAGGGCATCCCCCTTCCTATTATAATAGACACCCCATCTGCCATCCCTAGAAGCACACAGGCTTCCACAGGGAACTCTAAAGGACAGTTCTTGATCCAGCTTTCCCATGGGCTGTGTGCTAGCTGCAGATTTCTCTTGATAGGACACCTACAGATGACTGGGGGTTGGGTCCAGAACTGAAAGTAGATCATAGAAAAGCAAGCTCTTTGTGCTATGACAGGGCAGTTTGGTCACAAAGGGGCCTGAGTCTTCTGTGACCACAGGACTAATGAGGCCCAAGCTCAGCTTACCTTGGGTGGGGGTTCTTGAAAGGTGGTGGGCTCCAATATTTTGGGGGGTCTGTAGCGAGCATTTCTTTCCTGCTCTATGGCAATGTCCTTCTCCATCTGATAAATGTCACTGTCAAGGATTCAGGGCAGATAGAGAGAAACAGGGTCAAAGGGGGCACACTGAAGCCAGCAGAGCTTCTGCATGTTCCCTAATGAGGGACTTGGGAGACCTCTCGGAGACAGATTAGGCTATAGATCTTGAGGCCACCATTGCACCAAGATTTGAGAGGGTCACACAAGTGGACAATGGGTAGAAATCTTCAGAGAGCCAGGTGGAAAAGCTGGCCATACAGTGACTTCCCCCATCTCCAGCCTTCCTGCACCAGTATTGCCAATGAGCCCTGTGTACATTTCCAGTGTCCCATCTAATTTCATGACCCAGGTGCAGATTTGCCATGACATTAGACCCCTTTCTTCCTCTGTAGTATGCTCAGGGGCTGCAGTGTACCCTCAGCTATAATGAGGTCTTCCCTTCTCTCCTAGTACAGTACTTCTCATCCCAGAGACCCTTGGAATTACTGCAGGATCACTGAGTCCATATGTTCAAAGGGACACTAAGTACTAAATATTGTTAAGTGCATACCATGTGGTATGTGCCTTCAAATTTACACACACAGACACACACATACACACACACACACACACACACACACACACACACACACACACACACACACACACACACACACACACAATCGTTTGCTACATTGTCTAAGATCATTAAGCAAGTTTCCCTAAGACAGAGGTCAGCAAATGAATGGCTACAATCTAAGCTTGCCCTCCTACCTATTCTTGAATGGTTTCAGATTAAGAATGGCCACCAAGTTTTTTCATGATTGACTTTTTTTTAATTATGACATGTAAAATTAATACCAAGTTTGGGCGTAAGCGGATGGAACTTTATCAAACACAGCCAGTTTCTTCCTTTACCAGTGCAATGGTAGAGCCAAGCCATTGCGACAGAGACTTGCAAAGACTGCAAAGTCCCAAATATTTACTACCTAGGTCCTCAACATAAGCCTGCTGATCCCCACCCTAAAGGAAACCAAGAGAAGCTGGACTACTCATGAGTTGTAAGCAGGAAGAGGATAACCCTGAACCTCTTAGATGGATAACATCCCCCCACCAGCAGTTAGGCACTGAGAAAGGTCCAAGTCTCAGGCCACTGATCCCCAAGCAGAACAGGCAGGCAACTCCTGGGGCACAGTCTTGATAACAGGCCAAACACACCCCCATTTCTTCCAAAACTGGGAAGGACTACCAAATGGAGAGGGAGAGCAAGAAAGTCACGGCCATTAGTAGCCTGCTCCATGAGGGATCTGAATGAACAAGGCTTCCCCAGGCTGCCCTCATCTCTGAATTTGCAAGTGACGATGAACTTGGTCTCAACTTTCTGTCCTCCAACACTGTCTGATACCTGTTGTGCTTCTACTAGAAGGCATGGCACCTGCCCTGTGATGATCAGAAGGAAGTTCTAGTATAAGTCCCAGTTTATCTGTCACTGTTAAGGGTCAAGTCACCACCTTTAACCTGAACTCTGTGGTCTGACACAGGGGATCAAGGACACCCTCTGTATGGGGCTGGAGACCGTATCAAATGTTGAGGGGCAGAAAGCCTCATCCTCTACCCCCAGCCTCCCACGATATGCTTACCTGAGGCTGCACACAATCTCCGTGAAGCGGGGCCGGTCACTGGGGTCATAGTCCCAGCATCGGGTCATGAGCGTGTAGAGAATGGGTGGACAGAGGTCGGGCTTGGGCAGCCTGTCTCCTTTCTCCAGCACCCCGATGACATCCTTGTTTTCAAGCCAGAAGAAAGGCTGCTTCCCAAAGCTGAGGATCTCCCACATGCACACAGCTGAGAGCGAAGAGTGGGAAGGCTTGGGGGAGGGACCAACGTGCCCTCTCCAGGACTAACTGAGGCCACTGATGCTTGGTCCCAGCTGGAAGTATTCTCCTCTGAGGTCCCTCCCACCACCACTATCCACCCAAGACATCGATAGCCTATACTTACAGTACATGGACCATGGTCTACTCCCTAGAACTTTCCCTATGGAGCTACTAAGATTCTGGGGATCCAGAGGAAGATATCATCTGGATTGTCAGAACTTTCTCGTGGGGGAGTGAGCGGGAGGGCAAGGAGCCAAGCATCTCCAAATGGAGTTATAACCTTAGTACTGACACTTGTTGCCTATGTGATCTTGGGCAAACCCCTGACTCGTCTGAGCCTTGATTTCCTCAGGTGATAGACAAGAGGAACAGTGAGTTCCCAGAAACAGCTGCAGGGCCAGGCGATCATGTTCAGACTGCTGTGCCCATCATACCCAGCCAGGCCCTCTCTTTCCTTGTACCTCCTCATCAAAAGTAACTGGCCAGTTTTCTTTGAATATTCCTTGAAGCCTTTCCTACATAGTCCTTAGAGATGGCAGATGTAACACATGTGTGTCCCAAAAGTCTTTACAAGACCGATAAACCTAGTTTGTCCCAACTAGGCTTTAGCCCATGCCACCTCTGCTCTCCGCTGACTCTCTACCTTTTGGACTTCTCAGTGCCCCTGGGACCTGAGGGGCACATGCGAGACCCTGCCCAGCTCACAGGCATGAGAAACATCACTTTTCTGAGTCCCCCCGAATCACCACTCACCAAACATCCAGACATCACTGGCGGTCGTGAAGCGGCGGAAGTTGATGGACTCAGGGGACATCCATTTGATGGGGAGACGAGTCACAGAGGCTTCACGTGGACAAAGGGGTTTTCAGGAATTACTTAGGCTGTAGGAGCTGGAATTATACTCCGACTCCCCTGAGACTAGTGACCTAGGCTGCCTGAATCTCAGGCTTCCTTGGCTCTGAGATTTTGAATTCTACAAATTGTACTGGCAATTGGCAAGTCCTCACCTTTGTAATAGTCCTCATCTTCAATGTACCGGGAGAGCCCAAAGTCCCCTAGCTTCACACACTCAGGAGAGGCCACCAGGATGTTCCGGACAGCAATATCCCTGCAAGGAGGATTGAAGACTGGCATGAGGCAGTGCCTTGGAACCCAGTACAAATGAGAAGAGTCAGGTATGAGCCTGAAGGGACATCCCAGCAGGTTCTGAGAGGAAGACACCATAACTGCTGAAACCGTAGGCATCATCTGGCTCTCCTTGAGCAGTGCCTGCTGGCATGGGCCACCTGCATCCTCAGTGTCACCACCAACCCAATGGGCCCACTTGGTTCTCACAGGCCATGCCACTTCCTGCTGTCTCTGCCACTGAAAAGGTGGCTTTTACACCCAGCTTCAGATAATAAAGGAAATAATCCTATGAGCACACTGCCTTGGCCCAGGGTCAAGTGCATCTCACATTTGACCCAACACTCTGGAATGTGAGCTTTCCAAAGAGAAGGATTCTTCTTTCTCTTGACCATGACTTTCTCCTACACTCTAGGACACTGGTACTGAGTGGGTGCTCCACGGGGATCACTGATGCACAAGGGAATGCTGGTTTGTATCTCCTACATGGCTTTGCAGAGATTCAGGTCAAAGCTATGTCAGTGGTGTGGTGAGCACCCCAGTGTGGTCTCCTTGGGCCTCATGTTCTCAAGGGAATGGGCACAAAGCCAGGTGGAAATGGGGAAGAGCCAACTACAGTCACAGTTAAAGTGGTTGAGGGGTCAAGAATATTGGGGAACGAGGGTGGAGACTGACAGACCCTATGATGTTCCAGACACTTCTCTGGCTCACTTCCTTCTTCCTATGCCCTGTATCACCCAGTATGCAGAGCAGAATAGCTGGAGCTCTGGGCAAGAGAACTGCCAGTACCTCCCTCCCCCACCTCCCTGACACTCGCTGGAAGACACAAAGCTCCACTGAGATCTCAGACTTTGGTCTTCCTCTCAATACCCTAGTACATTTTAACTTTCTGGGTGAGGGAATGTTTCTTGGGGACTACCTGGCTGCTGAGCACTGCATACTCTTGGGCGCAGACCATATAGTCTCACACTGTTCCTACCTGTGTACACAGCTGATGCTCTCCAGATAGGCCATGGCTTTGCATATCTGTAGAGAGTACAGGACCAGAGTGGGCACCTTCAGGGAGTTCTTATTTCGCTCCAGGTAGTGGCCCAGCTGCAGGAAGAGAAACATGCCATCAGAACCATGATCATTCTACCCCAGCATGGCACCAAGGCACCAGCCTATCAGTAGCCACTGAGCCCTCCTTTCCTTTAGGAGGCAAAGTCAAAGATGGCAATACATTTTGGCAATTTCCTTCACCTAACAGCTAACTACAGAAGGCAGGAATCTGTAAAGATCCCTTGCTATAAAACGCCTCTGATGCCCTGCTCAACTATAGCCTGGTTGTCACATGGGGCTCCTCATCTGGGCCCCGGAGCTTACCTCCCCATAAGGATACAGTTCCATGATGATCCACGTGGGCTCCTCTTCAATGATGCCAATCAGCTTCACGATGTGCGGGTGGTCAAGATTCTTCATGATCACTGCATGGGGGAAAGAGAGGTGGAGCAGGTCAAAGGTCATATAGAAAGTGTTTTGTTTTTTCTTCCCTCAGTGCTGAGGATCAAACAGCGACTCATGCATGCCAGCCAAGAGCTCTACCACCAAGCTATAAACCCAACCCCAGCCATTGAAAAGAGATGGGAGTTTCCTGCCCCAACTGTGAAATATGGGACAAGAGACCTCTTGTCAGGAGTGGGGGTGGGTGGGTTCCATTACTGTTCACACCTCCTCCTTCCCAGCCTCCCAGCCCCTCATCCTTGAGGGCTGGGGAAACTCAGGGGCCCCTCCCCAGGGGACGCCTACCTGCCTCGCTCATGAACTTCTCCTTGTTATCCAGGGTACAGTCCTTCTTGCAGGTCTTGACAGCCACATTAATTGTTTCTCCTTTCTGCAATAGAAGGGTATAGCGTGGCCATCGCAGACGTGGCTACACCTTGGGGAAGGTAAATGGTGTGGCCCTTCTATGGCAGCTCACCCCTGCCCTCCCAAGCCCCATTTTTCTATCTCTTTTCATACTCTCCTCCTTTTTCCCTCCTTCCAGGTCATTCTGCGTTAGAACTAGAAAGGACTCCAGAGCCAGAAAGCTCAACCCCTATGTCCAGATGAGGATACATAGTCACGTGATCTGCCCAAGGCGAGCAGGCATGAGACAGAACACACAGGGGCTCCTTTGGAAGAAAGCAGGGCCTCCTTCTCTGCTCTTACTGTTGGTTTTCAACCGCACTGCTCTCCTTCGGCTCTGCCTTCTCCAGCCTGATGAAGTACAACCATGTAGGCAAGGCTCACCCAGGCTCCAGTGACACCAGATCCTGCTGGGTCCACTCTAACTGTGTCTTACCCTACTTCTCCTTCTGTGTTTCCATCCCTAAGACATGGCTCCCACATCTTGGGGATGACTCTCATTGCTCTCACTCTCTGGGTGCTCCAGAAGCAGTCCTGAGCCGTGTGAACGAGGACTCGCTGTGTATCAGTCAGCTGCTGCTACCTCTCACCCAACTCCTCTCTCACCCTCCAGACAGACAGAAGAGGGATCCCAGAAAAGAGTCCGGGACTTACTTGATTTGTGTAGACCCCTTCGTAGACCTCCCCGAAGAAGCCTTCACCAAGAATACGATTAAGAACTACATCTTCACGGGCAACACCGTACTGTGGACCTGCACACAGAGAGAAAACAGGGCAGTGGGAGGTGCTGAAGCTGCAGAATCCTGAGTCCAGTGGGCCTCCCCAGGGAGAACCTGAGTGTTCAGTAGCAAAGATTCAAGGGCTTGGCTGGTACTGGCATCTACATTGTTCCATTGTCTTACATCTAGGATGATCTATCATCCTGCTCCCTGGTCCCTAGGTTCGTATTCTTAGGGTCCTCACTGAGCTACACGGACAGGCCCACAGAAGGGCAATCCGTATAGAATCTCAGCTTTCAAACCAATGGTCCCTCGGTTTTCTCTGTCAGAGCACATGTAGATGAGGATGAAGGTTTCCCTAAGGTGTCACAGGAGTCCTCATGATGTCACTTTTCAGGGCCCTGACTGTGGCCACTGTGGTGGTGGGCTAACAGCCTTTTCAAGAACCTACCTCCTGGCCTTCGCAGGGTCTCATCGGGAATCTCTGCATAGATGTCTGATTCTGTAAGGACAGAAAGGGGCCCAACCCATGGGCCCAGTGTCTTTACTAGGTACAGCCAGGTATTAGGCCACAGCTCCTACTTAGAAGCCAGGACAGTCACATGAGTGGGTAAGGGCTGGGTCTTGCCAGAGAGTTGTGGCTCCTGTACAGGATTCAAGGAAGCCACGTAGTTGAAGACACCTCCACATGGGTGTTATTAGTCTCAAGCGACACATTACCCATTTGACCTGGTTATTAACTTAATGTTTTCATCTCTCCCAAATCCGTATGCTGCAGCCCTACCCTACGAGCATGATGACTGGTGTGGGTCTCTGGGAAGGGATGAGCGTTAGATGATGTCATAAGGCAGGGACTCCTAATATAAATTAGTGTTCTTAAAGAAAGAGGAAGAGATGCCGGAGCTTGTTCTCTCTACCATGTGACCACATGGCAAGGAGGCAAGCCCAGAAGAAAGCCCCCAGCAGATATACTCTGCAAAGAATGGATGTGCCAGCCTCTAGAGTTGGGAGAAGTAAATGACTGGTTTTGAGTTATTCAATCTGTTGTATTATGTTTGTGCCATGAAAGCTGACCAAGACCAACACACTACCATGGTATAACTATTCTGCTGGGCAGTGGTGGCGCACACCTTTAATACCAGCATTTGGGAGGTAGAGGCGGTGAATCTCTGAGTTCAAGGCCAGCTACTAGTGGTATCTTTGAGCCATGGTTGAGAAATGATAAAGAGGATGGTTCACTGTGACTTGGAGAGAAGGCTTGGTAACTCCAGGAGAGGAAGCAGACAGAGGTGATGAGGGAGGATGAGGGAGGGTCAGAGGTTGAGGTTACAGTGAGCACGCTTACCTATGCTACAGCTTTCTGAGAGGTGGGACCGCCGAGCCTCTAGGTTTCTGCAGAAGGTAAGAGGGCAGGGGATGGCTGACCTCAGAGCCCTGCAATGTTCCCCTCAGCCAGCCTCACTCCACCTCCACCCACACAGCCAGCACTGGCTGGATCTTGAAAATCAGCCAACCTGTCAGTGCTGGGAGTGTAGCCCAGGACTCCAAAAAGTGAGAGAGGAAGGAAAGACAGAAGCCCATTTCTCAAGACAGCACCAGATGGAACAGGGAATATTCCTATGCTTGTGTACTGGGAAGGAACACATCCCATACTGAACTGCTGAGACCCAAGCATTGTCTCAGGGATGACAAGAGAGGTCGGGTACCACTGCATGCTCTTCCAGCCCTGGACCATGAAGTCTGAGCTTAGGTCTCTGCCCTGACATCCTCTCATACTCACAGTGTGGGGATTTGAGGCAGGCTGTTTCTTTTTTCACCATCTATGGGAAAGCATAGAAGGGAGGGTTAGAACCAGGGCCTTACAGGCCTGAATGGATGGCGGATGGAGCACTGCTTCAAAGGCTGTCTGTGTGTCTGCCTGTCAGCACCATAGTGGAAACTACTTGGGCTGGAACTAGAACCTTCCTTGTAAACTTCCTCCTGCCAATATCACATGCTCCAGCCTTGCCCATTTCCTGACTGGTCCCCAATCAAGGTTACACAGAACAGAACAGTCACAAGCTAGCAAAGGCTCCAATATGCCAGCGGCTGCAAACACAGCTCCTCTAAGAGTTACTTCCAGTAGTTGACCATCTAGAATTGACCCAGCACCCGTTCATACTCCTAAAATCTTTGCTTCCCCTTAAGGGCCAATGCCCGATCATCCTTCTGCTGTCCACTTCTGGGCTACTCCGTCTCCAAAGAGAAACTTACCTTTCCTGGCATTCATGATGAGAGAGCCTTGATGTTCTCCCTGCAGCCTGCAGTAGCCATCTATGAGGTCAGCCATGTTCTCAGCCTCTGCCAGGGACGAGGTTTTGATGGACAGGGACTGTAGAGAAGAGATCAGCCACCGGTGAGAAAGCAGAGCCTCATCTGGAGTCCACCCCACAGGGAGGAAGAAGAGGTTACAGGACCTGGCCCTACTGCTATGGGATTCCTCTTACACCTTTCCTGAGTGCTCTGTGTGTTGTTAGACATCGCCACCAGGGGGCACACTGGCCATCCCTCCCGCTGGCTACCCAGTGTTCTTTGTTGCAAGGCTAGGTCTGGGTCGAGCTTATTCTTATCTCTGAGCGGAACAGCCCAATGCTTTGTGAGTGCTCCGTGCATGTATAGGCAGAAACTAAGAGGCGGGAAGTGGGTAGGACTGGGGCCTCAGCACAGGTGAGAAGGGAGAGACAAATGTTTGGTGGCCTGAGGTCTCTCATATTTCTAACTACAAAAAAGCCCCAGATCTCTCAGGTCTTGGTTTCTAAACCATTGCTTATTTGCTAAATGTTAGATTTCTGCTATGTGCCTTATTTTCAGTCCCCTCTACCTACTCTAAAGTCTTTTCTACTTCTTTCCTGTTAATAAATAAATCATTTTCATATTTCCTTAAGTCTTATCATTATTATAGAACCTCGTTTGCATACTGGATAGAGTTTTAGTTTGTTTTATACTTATTTATTAGTGGGTGGAGAAGACAGGACTCAAAATAGTCACTGTGTGAACGTGGAGGTCAGAGGACAATTCACACAAGTCATTTCTCTCCTTCCACTACGTGGGCTGGGGCCGGGGTGTTGAACTCAGATCACTGGGCTGGGTGGTAGGAGTCTTTATCTTGCCAGTCACGAGTACAGTTTTCTTAACAAGATCTGTCAATAGAGAATCCCTCCCTAGCTCATGCTGGATTTGGACAGGTTGGAGTGAATAAATCTCCCCCCCACCAGGGCCCCTAGGTTTCCCGGAGATGCTTACCTGGGGGGCGCCCTCGATGCCCAGCTGCAGGACCGCCTGGCCCTCTTCCAATGGGAGGCACCGGATGGACTTGATCTGCTTGAACTCAGCCAGGCAGGTAGGCTGTGAAAGAGGCAGGGAGAACTCAAGACCACTCAACCCCAGGATCTGACCGAGGAAACTGATCTAGCTGGGGTGGGGGAGTGTGGAAAGTCTCTTTTGAGGGTGGAGAGAATAAGGCTAGAAGGTCTGTCCTCGGAAGTCCCAGATGCTCAGACGGCAGAAGAAGAACGGAGGAAGGTCTTGCCGAGATCATATGTCAAGGCGGCCGAACTTGAATTGAACCCAGGTTCCCAGGGTGTCCTTATGTGCCCCAAGCACAGCAACAGCAGTCTCTCACTCCTCACTCCACTTTGTGCAGCAGCAGCATCATGGCCAGTAATAAACCACCCGACACATACTGCTGTCCCCGGATCCTCTCGACAGAGCTACGCCAAAGGCATGGCCTTACAGAGTCTCTGCCCTGAGCTATGGGGAATGGAGGAGAAGAGCTGATGGATAGATCTAAGAGGGGGCTGGGAAGAGCGAAGGACCTCTGAGCTAGAGCTAGCTGAGCCCGGCTCTTGGGCTTTCTCTACCTTTGTATCTTGGCTTGTCAGCTGACGGATGCCTTTTGGGCCAATGACCAGGTCCACAGTAATGTTCCATCCTTGCTGGAATAAAAGGAGAAAGGGGTCTGTTTCTCACGCTGCCCACTCCTATCCGGAAATGCTAAGACAGTCTCATTAAGGTAGACTCACACCACCATCTCTCCAGCTCCTCTATCTTAAACCCCATTTACAGCTCACTTACTCCAACCACTCCTCTCTCTCTCTCTCTCCCTGTCCACCTCTCCCTTTCCCCCACATTGGCCCATGGAGTCCCATCCCAGAGGCCTGGAGGTTAGGCAGGGTGAGGTTAAGAAGAGGCCATTACAATGAGTTCGCAGCGATAGGTCTCTTGGTCGATGTTGGCAAAGCCTGCCAGGGTATTGAAGAACTTCATGACGCATTCTTCCTCCCGGAGCGATGCATACTGCTGGAAGGTCTGCTGGATCATCTTCCGGAACTGCTTAGGCTGGGAGGGGGTTGGGCAGTGCTGAGTCAGTCCAGGTTCCTGCTTTAGGTCTTGTGGAGAGGCTGACCACTGCTGCAACATGGCTCCCAGGGTCCCCACAGTGACAGAAGCTCAGGTGTGTTCCCTAAAGCTCACAAAGTTCCCTAAAGTACCCATGGAAGAGCACCCTAACCCTGGGAGGGAAGGCAGGAGACATGGAATCTCATGATCCAGGTCATGAAATGAATCAAGCCTTCAAGGCAGTCTTGAGCCAGGTGCATCCCATCCTGATTCCCAGGCCTGGAGGGCCGACCACAGGCCCCAGCTGTCTTATGTCAGCTAATCTAAGGCTGTAGAGTGTCTTCTCCCATCCCCCTGGCTCTTCTCCCAGGACTGGAATGGAGAAGGGCTCACTGGACTCCTCGCCCCCTCCTTCCCTCACCTTTAAGTTTTCCTGCATCTGCTTTGGGAAAAACAGGTCCAGGCCCACTTCTTTTCTGAAAGAGCGAAAACAGAAGCTACATTTGACACACACTTTTGACCAACCAAAAGGAGGTAAGAAGACTTGCAGACCAGGGAACTGGGCCCTAGGGCTCTGGGCTGGGGAGATGGACAGGTGAACACAGCAGCAGGACCCTGGGGAAGGGGTGGAGGGGGGCGATGCCTGACATAGAACTTACTCCAGGAGTTCAAAGTTGGACTTTTTGTCCAATGCGTTGTGAGGCATGTCCTTGAAGAATCTCCTGGGGAGAGAGACAGAGAGATGGCTGATAGGTGGAGGGTGAAGCCCTCAGGGTAGGGCATCCGGTGTCCATGTGTTGGCCTACAAGCACCCTTCTCTGGCAGATGGAGGGACCACGGGTGGGGGAGGGAAAGATTCTAAGAGCAATAAAACCAGATATTTCTGAAACTGTGAGGAAAGAGGAAGCCCACGACTTACTTCCTCAGAGACTCTAGCCTTATGCTGGGGTTCTAGCCCTAGGGTTTTACTGTTGTATAACCAAGTGAGAAAATATTTCTATCAGCATCGTAAAAACAAACAACCCTTGGGCTCAGAGGGTAATGGCACTTGCCACCAAGCCTGAGGACCTGTGTGTGATCCCTGGGACACACATGATTGAAGGAGACTGCTGACTTCAGTAAGTTGACCTCTTGTATCCTGTTTCTACACATGCATGGGTGCATATAAAATGTCTAAAACAGAATAATCTAGGGCAGCTAGCCCTTATGCTTTCAGCCCACGGACATCACCTCCCAATGTGGCTGCATATGTTTGCATTTCCATCTAGATCATTACTGTAGTACATATAAAACTTTGGAATTCACAGAAGAAAATGAAAATAGCTAATAATCCTACTGCCAGATAACAAAAATTTCCCATCTTTAAGTCATATATATATATATATACATATATATATGTATAATGTGTTATGACTATGTAAACAAACAAGGAATATGCTATAAACAGTAACACAGAGTTTAATGGTACAAACTATAATAGTAGCTTATTTGTAGCAATTGTGGTTTTAATATGAGATGAAATAGACAATGCCCCCAGGTACATCGGTTTCTACACTGCTGAGGCCTCTGTGACTAGTAACCAATCATCAGCTATTGTAGACATTATCCTACTCTTGAACTTACATTATAGTCAGTCGGGGTCCCTTTAATGCAAATGGCCACAGATAGCTGGAGATACTTCTGCACTAATGCTGTAAGTAGTCAGGCGGGACTCAGGGTCCTGAAACAGTGAAGCTAGGTAACTGGAACAGAGAAATTCTCTAGCTTCACACTATTTATCTAGGATGTTTATTTTTAGATTTGTGTCTCTGTGTGTGCTAGCACGTTCATGCATGCACATTGCTGCCTGTGAGACCAGATGAGGGTGCCAGATCCCTTGCAACTAGAGTTCCAGGTCTTTGTGAGGGGCTGAGTATGGACAGAGAGCTGAATTTCAGTTTTTTGATAGAACAGTAAGCACTCTTAACTCCCGAGATGTCTCTCCAGACCCTACAATGTTTAATCCTGGGTTAAAAGATAAATATAAATAAGGCTGTTTAATACTTCTCAAGGAAGTATTTCCAGACTCTGAGAACAACTACATTGAATCCCCCAACATCTAACATGGACTGCCCCATCCATAACAGTTTTTAAGATTCAGTAACTTTGAATATACTCTCAAATACACCATATAGCAATAGAAATGGTTACCTCTTGATGAATATTAGTTTTACTTTTAGAAAACCAAATGCATGGGAAAACTGAATAGAATTGCTAATGATGAGGAGGTCCCTGGTAAAGTGGATTTCAGGTGAGGGGGATGAGGGGGCCGGGGTGGACACGGACACACACAAACCTGCCAGACAGACAGAGCTTAACTGAGAAGTTTTATTAGAAAGGGAAGGGAGGGGGAAGGGAGGAGAAAAGAGGTACAGAGACACAGAGACAGAGAGAGGACAGAAGAGAAGACAGAGAGGAAAAGTTCTGTCTGCCCCAGGAGAACAGTGGGAAAGAGAGAGTGTAAGTGGGCCAGGGTCTTTCTTTTAAAGAGGTCCCTTGCACCTTCATGCAGACTAGTACTCATGGAACCCTGGGCTGAACAGGGTACTGCCTGAGTGCATTCTGCTACATAATAACTGAATCCTTACATCAAGAAGGGGCACATTTGACTGAGTATGGTGTGGCGGGAATGATTCATGATTGCCTGGGGAATATTACTGAATTCTAGTTAACAATATTGGACTATGCTTCTATCCTACCTTCTTCAAAGCCAAGAGAAAAGGTAGAAAGTCTTAAGCCATATCGAATGAAAGGAAATCAGGAAATAAAACAAAGAGATATAATTATACCTGGAATCTTAGTATGTAGCAGGAGTGCCAAAAGTCTGAGGCTAGCCTGAACTATGCAGTGTGTTCCAAGTGAGCCTCAAAACTAATCTTAAAAAAAAATCTGTATCTGTATGTTTAACTTACTGAACAAATTCCTGGGGTAGGGACTTGCATAGGCCTAGCCTAAGTGTCCTCAAGGGGGGCAGCCTGACACTATGCCCCCATGGCCTAAAACACTTGCCTATGTCTGGAGGGGTTTTGGTTGCTCCACACAGTGCTGGCAGCATGTAGAGACGTGCACTACAGCGCTAACGCACGAAGACCTCGGAGTCATAAGAAATTACCCAGCCCTAAATGAGGAGAGAACTTAGGAAATGAGGAGTCATGGCTCTTCCGCTCCCCCACTTCTCTCTATTGGGTTTGGATAGAGCAGTGCCTGAGAAGGGGGTGGCCTTGGAAATCACAGGATGACAGGGAAGCAGGAGTTTCAACCATGAGATATAAGGGGTCTGTCCAGGACTCTTTCACCATCCGCTCAAGGGTCCCTGTGGTTAAGTCCTCCAACATCAATCATGGCAGCTTTAAAAATTTCCCAAGCTAGAACTACCTGCTTCCTATCACCTTCCTAGAAAACCTCAGAGTAAGCCCTCATGGGAAGTGGGACTGAGTGAGCTACATGTGTCCTAGGTAACACACACACTGGATTGTCAAGGAACCCAAAAAGAGAATTTCAGTTCTTTCTGAGTTATCGAGTGCAGTGGTTTGGATGAGAATGGCCCTCATAGGCTCATGTGTTTGAAGCCTTGGTCCCCAGTTGGTGGAACTATTTGGGAAGGATTGAGATGTGTGGTTTTGTTGGAGAAAGTGTGTCACTGGGTGCTGGTTTTGAGGTTTCAAAAGACTCTCCACATTCCCAGCATTCTCTCTGTCTTGTGATTGTGGATTGAAATGTGAGCTATTAGCTGTTCTTCCTTTCTGCCATCATGGATTTAACTGTAAGTCCTCTGAAACTGTAAGCCCAAATTAAATGCTTTCCTCTCTAAGTTGTCTTGATCATGGTGTTTCATCACAGAAATACAAAACAAAAGGCAAGCAAGCAAACAAACAAAAACCCTAAATCCAACTAAGTTGGTACCTGGAGTGGAGTGGTGTTATGACAGGCCTGACTATGCTGTGCTTTGCAGAAACTTGGAAAACTTTAAGACTTCGAACTAGGAAAGTAGCTGAACGCTTTAAGTGAAGCCACCCTGCAGGAGCTTGGAAGACAATAGTGCTGAGAGCAATGTGGAGTGTTTCATGGGAGAACAATATTGGTGATGTGGCTAGAGGCCATTCTTCGGATATTCTAACAAAAATGGGGCTGCTTTTTTCCCTTGTTCTAGGAATCTGACTGGGGTTAAATTAAAATGTATTGGATTAATTTCCTTAGCCTAATATTGACTCTGTCACGTGGTTATTAGTAAGCATTCTCATGCGGGTCTACAGTGAAAAGGAGCAAGCAAGGCAAAAAGAAATACACCACACACTGTTTAAAGAGAAAAGGAGGACCAGGAAATTTAATGTTGGGGCCAAGGCTTGTAGTGAAAGAGATAAGGAGAGGCCTGGCATGAAACGGAATAAAGAGAGGATGCTGTCCAACAAGACCCCACACAGCTCAGCTTCCAACTCATAAAAAGGGAAGGTCTGAGGAATTTTCTGCTGCTAAACAGCAACAACGAAGAAAATCTTTTGCAGACGTGATTCAAGGGGGTCAGGCTCTATCCGTGGGGGAAGTCAGGCGTGGCAGCGCTGTCCCCATGGTCCTGGATTCAGGGCCATGAAGGATACACGAGTAAAGGGGCTGTGGAATCTTCCTCCATGGCTAAGGAAAGCAACTGCAGCCAGGCGTGTAGCATGGAGTCCTTCATGGAGGCACGGAGAGGCCACTGCATGAAGCTACAAAAGTAAAGCCGGGATTGCTCTGGACATCCCAACATGGTGGGCATTTGAGAGCCATGAGAATCTGTCAGGGAGAGAGGCATACAGAGAGTGGAAACAGCCCAAGAGAGAAGTGTGCCCGTAATCAGCAAATCTGGAGGGGTAGAGCCATCTAAGCCTTCTGACATGGACACAGAGTGACAAGATAGGCATTTGTCCTGCTAGTTTTCAGTCTTGCTTTGGTCTAATATTTCCCCACTTTGTCCCCTTCCCTCCCTTTTGGGATGGCAATGTATATTCAGTTCCATTATATGTTAGATACGTGTAATTTGCTCTTTTATTTTCTATGTGGTTACAATTAAGAGATTGACGCCTTGAGTCTCAGAAGACTCTGAACTTTTAATCTGTGTTGGGACTGTGGTAAATTATGGGGATTTTTGAAGCTGGACTAGATGCATTTTGCATTGTGATAATGACCATACGGCTATGGGGATCAGGGAGAGGAATATGGTTTTTTTTTGGGGGGGTTGGTTTTTTCTTTCTTTTTCTTTTTTTTTTTTTTTTTTTTTTGAATGAGAACAATCCCTATGAGCTCATATGTTGTTGGAACTGTCTGAAAAGCATTAGAAGGTGTGGCTTTGTTGAATGAGGTATGCCACTAGGGTGGGGTTTGAGATTGCAAAATATTCCAAAAAACTAAGACACCAGTCATTGAAGTTTTTATTTGCCAGCATATACAGAACCAACCTAAAGTCAAAAGTCTGGCAGATGTCACAATCTAGCTTGTGGGAAGATTGCATGAGCCAAGGGAAGGGGACAGAAAAGCCTTCAAGATGGAGAGACTCTTGGCCCATCAGGGAGAGAGGATGATCACTTCCTTAAATAGATGCTTTCTAGGCGTGCTTTAAAATTCACTCTGCAGATAAAACTAGGCAGGAATATCAACTTACACAGTTTAAACAAGTTGCCCAAATATGGAAGCAATTACCATAAAGAGATCATATATGTTCATGAATGTATATGATTGCTGTGTGTCAATCAAAAACAAAACTTAAAAAGGAGGATTTCCTCAGGCCGAAGAGGGGACTGAACGAGCATGCCAGTCAGAGGGGCTAAATCCTATGAGGAGACTGTCCTTCCAGAACAGGTGAGTGTGGTCCCTTAAGGTCACTTGGGGTATACAGCCCTTGTGGGGATGAATGAATGAATGAATGAATGAATGAATGAATGAATGAAAGGCATTTGAGATCTGTGATGAAAAGAAATATGCATCCAAATACCTAGCAGTATTTTAAAGGGGTTTTAAGCTAGGTGTGGTTGTGCACTGCACCCATTATCCCAGCACTTTGGAGGTAGAGGGAGGAGAACCAGGAACTCAAGATCATCCCCAGACACATAGTGAGTTGGAAGCTGACTTGACTACATGAGACCCTGTGTCAAAAATGAAATTTTGCTAAGCATATGGACATTTTGAAATGAAACCCAAAACCAGTGGCATCTTTAGAGTGTTTCAGGAAGTAGTGAATAGGATAGTATTGAATCAGGAAAATGGGATTCATATAGCCCCACCTGATGTGCAGTTTTCATAGTTCACTCCTTCCATCCCTGATGGCCCCTTTCTCCCCTGCCCTGCAAACTGGTCTTGGAATCATCATTGACAGAAGTGTCTAATAACCCGACTGTGTTTCGGTTCTTGTGTTTTCAATGTTTGGAGTCATCACACATCATTCAGAGGTCCTGGAGGGCAGAGACCCTTCTCTCCCCAGGGACTCTGTGATGAGATCCTTCTATCTGGGTGGCTGCCAAGGAAAACTCATCACTGAGTGAAGCTGCACCTGCTTTGAGAACCAGCTTCTAGTACTGGCTGGTTCTCCCCAGGCTGCAATTCTGATAAACAAACACTAGATGGCAGTTGTCTATGGGCAGGTGCAGACTCATGAAAGATCCACCCTCAATCCCCAGGACTAAAGAAAATACAGACATGCTAAATCCGCTTGGCTGTAACAAAAACGTTAACCTGTTATCAACATTTATAGGTTAACCATGAGGTCAAATCCCTTCTGAATCAAAGCAAGATGAGTATTCTTTCTTTAATCCTAATCATGACCTGTCAAAAGTCACTAACCTAACAAATCCTGGGTGACACATTCACTATGATTCTTTGGTTCAGAAAATTCTGTTGTTATGCTGGTTATGGGGAATTATTCCTGGTTGCCTCAGGTCAAAGGAGATAAGTGATTTGGTCTTTCTTACTAATTTATAGCAGGTGGCCCATAGACTTCATATTTTAATTTGTAGTAGGATATGTATGCAAAGGGATGTATTTCACATCTATAAAGTTCTCCTCTATAAAGAATAAATAAATTCCAATTAGCTGTCATTTCAACTATGTGGCAGTCTGAGAAAGGCAACACCATGATAACAATAAAAAAGATGACCAGTGGCCAGGAAGGGAGAGACAATCAGATGTTCAAAGCAATGAAACTCCTGCCTGGCATTTCAAGAGTGGGCACATGCCTTTGTCCACATTCACAGACTGTGTGAACCCTGAGTGACACTGGTGCATCTGTGGGTATTCATCAACGGTAGGAATCACACCGCTCTGTAGGAATCACACACAATAGAGGGATACCCACACTAGAGAAAGCTGGCAGGGCCCAGGATCTGTGAGAAATCCCTGTGCCCTCTGCTCACTTTTGCTGTGGGCCTAAAACTTCTCTAAATGACAAGAAAGATGAATAAACTGGAGCTGAGGGGTCTGTTGCAGTGCTAGAGCGCTTGCCTGGCAAGCATAAAACCCTGCACCACAAATATAATGGAGCGTAATAAGAAAAGGCTCTAGCCTGCTCTCTTGGCACAGACAGGTAGGCTACCTGCTCTGCCCGCACAGTTCTCTTCCATTCTGGTGTTTGCCAGGGCCTATCTTCCTGGCCTCTCTCCCTCTCTTTGAGGTTCTCCATATCCCAGACCCCTTATACATTCAATGAGTAAACAACTAATTCTAGAACACATATGCTATTATTTCTGATGATGTCATTTATCTGTAGTTACATTGTGCAACTTTTGATCTTGGTAGAATGAGACACTACTGCCCATGATTTTCAGCAAATCACCACAGCTGTGGAAGGTTTTGCCTTATGGCCTGATTTTCAAAATGTGTCCTACTCTTTGGTGAGAAATGGTGGTAATCTGATTTTAAAGATCCACTCACCACATCACCATGTAACCCTTGTATTCTAGCTTTCCATTTGAAAATCACTGGGCCTGGAAGCCTATTAGGTTTGCATAGGTATTTTCCACACACACACACCCCTCCGGTAACATCACATCTCTGACTCCCAGAGTCAGAGCCTGACTCTTTCTGAGGTGTAGGATACATGTAGCAGGATGTTGGATCAAGAATCACGTTTGGGTTTGGGGACCACTCTAAGGCACCTAGGGAACAGACTCCAGAAAACTGAGTATTCTTGATGAGACTGTCTTAGAGGCCAGATCAGATACCATGCTTGGCTTGGGCTTTAACCAGTACCAGTTTGAAGATGGTTGAAAAGTGTAAGAATATGAAGTCATTTGCCAGCAAATTACTGGAGTCTCAAAATGACACCACAATCTAGGATGAGCCTCACAAAGAGAAAGTTCAGTAGAACCGCTTTTCCGAATTGTCTCATTTCTGAGAGGAATCCTGCAGTATGTGGTGCGGGAACCTGGGTTCCAGTGGACCCAGAAGACAGACAGCATCACATGCAACAAACTTCATGACATCCCCTGTGCACCAGCTCCGAGCGCCTAAGATGACATACATACCCTTATGGTGATGCTCATGAATCCTTGCTTGTTGGGACCAACTGCCACTACTTGTATGGCTATGAGAAGTCCTTAACATGCCAGCCAGCTCAGCTACACAAATCAATGTGGAACCTTCACCTGATGTCTGCACAGTCCCTCCCAGGGAGCCCATCAACTTCTCCCGAAGATCCCAGCCCCATGGAAGTAGCAGCAGAGTTCCATCCTCAGTCAACTTAGAAGTCATGGGTAAAGTCAGAATCCCCTCAGAATGACACATTGGGCCTACTGGAAGTAACACTTGGTCAGGGTTTCCCTGGCAACAGTCCTGAAGGTCTTCCAGCAATTCCAGTGAAGCTAACTAGATCTAAACCACCTCCAAAGCTGACCAAATCAAACTGCTGGGCCAAGGGGAGGAAGCTAGTGTATCCCCTCCCAGGTAACCACAATGTGCAGACAGATGTTGAAGCTGCTTTTACACGGATGAGGGTAAAGAGGAAGGGAGGGGGGTTTGTGGCCTTGGTCAAGACCAGGCTAAAAGCACAAGTTTAGCCATAGGATCCTCTTCTGCTCCAAATGGCAATGAGACCCAACAGCTAAGAGTTAAAGCCTGGCTTCTTAGACTGTCCCTCCATCTCACTCTAATGATGTCATTTTAATGATATCACCAGTCTGTCATCATAACGATCATTGCTTCCACTATGTCATACCCTGTGGTTCTCCAACCAAGGATTTTGTGTCCACTAATCTCTGGTTCTGGAAATGCCCCAGTTCCCCACCCTAATGCTACCCATTATCTTTCACTTCCTTCTATGAACAGTTCAACTTTCTTCTTCCTGGTTAATATCTCCTAGTAGAAGGCTGTTTGGAACATACTCATTCTGTCTCCAATTATAATTAACTATGCACACATGCCACCTCATACACTGTGAACTGGAAGTCTTGGCTGGATGGTATGTTAACACATGTACAGATTGAGTACCTCTGTCTTGGAGCTTGGGATGCAGCAATGGGTAGTCCAGATTGAGATTCCTATCTTTGAGAGGTTTCTTACACCCAGGCTACAGTCCCAGAACTCTTCTGAATCACTGAGTGACAGAGGCAGTGCTGGGCAGGTGGGAGAGACAGGCATCTCAGAGGTAAGGGCAGGGACAGGCCAAGCTGGGGAAGGAGACCAGACGGAGCGCAAGCTGCCCTTCTCTCTTGTCTATGATGAACATTACATGGTGAGACCTTCAAGCTGATAGCCTCTTCTGCTCTTCCTGTCCCTCATATACCCATTTTCACTTCCGAGAGGAGGGACATGGCAACAAGTCCAAAGCCAGCACTGTGTTCTCCCTGAAGAGGGCTCACAATTACCTACCTGAGCTCCAGACAGCCCAGCTGCAGAGCCATGCCTTCACTGACCTTGCTGGCATAGCGTTGCATATAGTCATTCCGGAGCTGGTGGGAGAAAGGCCAAGGGTCAGACACATGCCCTCATTTTTCCTGCCCAGAACACAAGTCCTTAGGAGGTAAACACACAGATGCCTCCTGGGCTATGTCTCTCATGTGTATGTTTGTGTTTTGAATGAGAATGGCCCCCATACGCTTATGCATTTGAATGCTTGGGCTCCAGTTGTTTGGGAAGGATGAGGAGGTGTGGCCTTATTGGAGGAGGTGTGTCACTGGATGCAGGTTTCTAAAGTCCAGATCATTCTAGTGTGACTCCCCATCTCCGCCTCTTACCTGCAGATAAGGATGCAAGGTATTAGCTACTGCCACAGCACCATGTCTGCCTGCCTGCTGCCACACCCCCACCATAATGATCTTGATCTCATCTTCTGAAACTAAAAGACTAGTAAACTCTTCTATTCCTTGCCTTGGTCATGATGCCTCTTTGCATCAAAAGAAAAGCAACCAAGACAGTTCCCCAACATGGACTAATACCCCTCTCCCATTGCCATCTTGGAGATAACAAAACTTATTTGGTTTTTGAGATATGGTCTTTTTATGTAACCTGGTTGTCCAGGAGCTCACTGTGTAGACCAAGCTGGCCCAGAACTCATAGAGATTCATCTGCCTCTGTCTCCCAAATACTGCGGTTAAAGACACATGCCGCCATGCTGACTCTCATTAAGTTGATCAAGCTGGCCTTAACAAACTCCCATAACCCAAAGGGACCTTGAACTTGCAATCCTCCTGCTTCAGCATCCAGAGTAACTGAGATTACAGGCCTGAACCACATAGAGAGACCCTGTCTCAAAAACCAAATAAAAATGAGATGCTGGAGAGGGAAAAAATAGCTGAGGATTCAGCTCAGTGGAAGAACACTTGCCTAGCAAGTGTGATGTCCTAGGTACATCCCTTAGTATTGTAAAAAAAATAAAAGAGGAAGGAGGGGGGTAATAGTAAGCAAGAGAGGTAAGGGAAGGAAGGAGGGAGGGAGGATGGGAGGAAGGAACGAAAGAAAATTTGGAGGAGGAGTTGGTAAATTATCTAAGCTCATGTTGATTATAGATGTGGTTATAGATGCCATTCAGAGTCAGAGAAACATCTGGCTTGATGTCTGGTGAACAAGAGGAAAGGTGCAGGCTAAGCCCCGAAGGGAGCTGGTGGTGCCTGCTCTGTTTCCACTGCTTCTGAGCTTCCCCTGTGCAGGCGCTGTGTCGGGTACTTTTTTAGTTCTACGTTCCACAGTACGTAAGAGAGGCTCAGTCAGCCCAGAAGAGCCGCCCATCACACTTTGGAAAGTTTTGTGGACTAGTGGGTGCCATGCGGTAGCTTAAGAGGCCACAACAGAAATATTTACACCATGAGAACTGGTAGTAGGAGCTACAAAGCATGACTGGTTCATCCTCAGGCCAATGCATCAGCATCCTGCCATGGACATCACTTGGTCCTCACGGCAGTTCTCTAAAGCGGATGCCATTGTTATTATTCCAGACTTAAAGAGAAGAGACCAGATTCGTGCACGTGAAGCCCCTGAGACTACCAGGGTGGTCAGTGGAGGACGTAGGTTGGAAAGCACTAAGATGCTTTTCCCACTTCACTAGCCAGGTACCTGGCCACACCAGAGCTCAGAAGGAGCTGGGAGTATAATAGACATCTTCAGAGGAAAGCCTTCTGCAAGGCTGGGCCTCATCTTTCCATCCCCCCCCAAAGAGAATGGATGCAACAGCATTTAAAGTGCTATGAGATACTGGGGTGCCTCTCACCTGTTGGTAAAAGTACAGCAGTGTGGTCCTATCTTCCTTCAGGCTCTCCAGGAAGTCTTCTGGCAAGTAGCGGATTTGAAGGTCATACCTGTAATAAGACGGACTCTGGTAGACGCGGGGAAGCCAGATTCCTAAGAGGGACCAAAGCTACTCTAGCCTTTAGCATGCAAGGGCTATCCATGCGGCCCCTGTCCGTGGCTCCAGAGCAGTTTCTTTTGACTGGAGAGAGAACCATGGGGGGGGGGACAGCTGGCACTGGGGCTCAAAGCTAGCTAGCCCTGACTGTCATCTCTTCTCCCCAGTGGATACTAGCTTTCTTTAGTTCAAAGACCAGTCCTTGACCTGGGTTCTCCTCTCTTCCCACCCTCTGCTCCCCTTCGCCATAGTAACAACAGCATCTTGTCTGGGACTGTGCCTAAGTACTTGCATCAGGACACCCGGGGAAGACTAAGTCTGGAAAGCCACTGCAATCTTCTAGAAAAGTCTGAGTCTTGGAATGCTCGAAGGGAGGCTACCATTCTTACCTCCACTCAGCTTCCACGTGTAGACACTCATACTTGTCCTGCACCTCGCCCACTGTCATCTGTGGGTGCAGCCAGTGGATCTCATCTGATTTCATGTGCTTTAGCCTCAGCCCATAGCATTCAGCCAGCTGGATGTTGGGCCCTATTCGCCCACTCAGCAGGATGGAGGTGATGATCTCCTAGGGAGGAGATGAGAGGGCTAAGATTCAGGGGTACCTCCTGCAGGGCTCTCACAGACTCCCCAAGCACACCCCCTAACCCTGTGTGGCAATCTGTCCTGGATATTATTTATTGCAGATTCTCTAACAGTTAGTGCAAGCCCTGGCACACACTGTGTTCTGGCCGATGAATGAACAATTTGGCAAAATGAGACAGACATAGAAGAAGTGGGAGGAGGTAGCAGAAGTGAGGACAAGATGCAGAGGCTGAGAGCACAGATCAAAGCAATGAACAGCAGCTGAGCATGTGCCCTGTGAAAAGCCCCTTCTGGGTGGTTTCCAGTCTAGGCAGCAGGATGCAGTACAAGACCAGGCTCTGCTAGGTCTTTTCTACACGTGACTTCACAGAGTCTGCATGACAAACGGAAGCTAGAGAGTGTCAGCACTGCATTAGAGCTGATAAAGAAACTGATGTCGGGGTTAAGCTGGTCCTGTGAGCCCTGGACCTCTGAACTCAAGCATTCTGTTTTGCCAAGCTGACTGCTCTGCATGGCAGAGCAGGAGGGGACAGAAGAATGAGACAAACTTTAACGAATTGAGTGGCACATTGCCCACACACGAAACACCGTCTCAGAAAAGCTGACAGGAAGGCACTAGCCTTCTTGTTCTGTTTTCTTTCTTTTTTCTTTTTTTGGGGGGGGCTTTTTTTTTGTTCCTTTTTGTCCCCTGCCCACAGCCCAGTGCCAGCACTTTCTGGCCCAGACAGAGAACACGAAGGTCAGTTGCAAGGTGGCCTGACTAGCCCACTTAGCTGTTGGTGCTCACATCTCACAGGGGTCCACATCCAGTGAGTGAGCTGAACCCACTTCTGACAGAGCAGAGTTCCCTGGATGCAGATTTAAAACATCATAGACACTGAGAGTATGAAATGTAAGGTTACCCAGTCTGCCCAAGCCTACCCTGGCTTACCCCAGCCTACCCTGGTCTATCCCAGTCTACCCCAGCCTTCTCTGGCCTACCCCAGCCTACCTCAGCCTACACCAGCTTCACCAACCTACTGCAGCCTGGAGGCTGTAGTCTGGCCAGAGAGAAGAGAGACACTTCATTGTTTAGACTGTATGTATTTTTAAACATGCCTCCCAAGAGGTTGTCTAATTTAGTGGGCAATGTGCAATTAACTTCTTTATTGAAATTAGAAGAAAACATGTTTCTTTTTGTCTCCACTAGGAAAATGTCAAGACTAATATTTAAGTAATGTTGGTTTAAAAGAATGTCCAGTTTATGCATTAGCTTGGATACCCTGGGGACTCGGTCTAGCTGCCTCCTTCCAATTCTCTTTCCTAGTGAGTAAGATAATGTCTCTCAGAGAAGCTCACTACTGGTCTGTGAGATGCATGGGAGGAGGAGGACATGGGGAGCAGAGCGCACACCAGCAATCTACCACCAGCCCCACGTGTGAGAGCTGAGGCTGGAGGTGAACGATGCAATCAGCAGTGGCTCCAGAGAGTGGGGCATGGATGAGAACATTGGATCAAAGTCATGAAGCAGTCTGTCATTATCCTCACTGACTTCTGTTTCTGATCTCCTGCTCCTCTCTGTCCATGTGGTCACCCAGTTATTTTACCCAGAATGCCTCATGTTGCCACTGAGTCCCATTGCAATCCCCACTTCTGGTACTGAAATGTAGAAGCTTCCCCTTACAAACTGAATTCTATTAAGCTAGCACCTCATTTTGTAATAGCCTGGAACCCTGCACTATGCAGAACTGAATCTCAAAGATATGCAAAATAAGTTCAGGAGTATAAGAGCCCTCCTTGCACACGCAGCCCAGCTTCAGCAATGGACAGATGTTGCCTACTTACTTCCCAAGCATGATCCACTATTGTTCTTTTCCCACAGTTCTCCTTTAAGGTGATATGTATGTACCTAATACAGACATACATACCCTTAAAATGTGTAATTTTACCCATTCCATACTGACATATGAATACACTCAGGTGATCCACATACCAATTAAGATACATGTTTCAGTTATGGCTAACTCCCACTCCCACATCAAACACCCATCCCCTCCCCTAGTTTCAATGAATTTTGCCTATCCTATGATTTCATATAAATGGAATTGTTTAATGTGTATACTTTTTTCTGTCTAACTTCTTTCACTTAGCATAATGTCTAAGATTTGCCTACATTGTTGATATATTATTACATAGTTTCTTTTAATTTTTACTTATTTATTTTTTGAGACGAGATATTATATAACCCAGGATGATAATGACCTAGCAACCTGCCTGCCTCAGCCCCCTAAGAGCTAGGATTATGGGTATACATCATCACACCCTGGCAATGTTTCTTTCTCTCTTGTTTTGTTAAGGCTGGGAATCTAACCTAGGGCCTTGTATATGGCAGGTAAGAGCTCTGTCGCTGACCTATGTCCCCAGCTTCATTGTTCCTGTATGGAGATGAGTGGTTGTCTACTATATCAACAGTTTGTTTTATGTCAATGTTGTTTATTTAGCCCTCTACTTCTAGAAACCTAAGAAATTTCTGTATTATTTTTATTACTGTGAAATTTTAAAAGTTGATGTAAAGTGTTTATGTATAAATGATCCACTGTTATTTAGTTTCATTTAACCCATAAGAGCAGAATTATTTTCAAGGGTTTGAGGCTATGTAAGACATTGCCAGGGACGGAGAAGCCCAAAGGCTAAGAGAGAATATTGAAGACAGATTTGAACAGTTGGTTCTCTCCATCTCTTTTCCTTCATTTTTAAATTAGTTCTTTGGAGTTTTGTCCATACAAGCCTCCAGATTCACATGTTTTCATCTAGAACAAGAACAAAGCACCAGTGCCTGAGTGAAGTGGTTTATTGCAATGAGCTAAAACTCTTTGGAATATTGCTTGGCTCGAGGTTAATGTTTTTTTAAAGCATTATTTTGATGAAGTAATCTCTTACAGGGTCTGGTTTAAACTAATATATATATATATATATATATATATATATATATATATATATATATATATATGTGTGTGTGTGTGTGTGTGTGTGTGTGTGTGTGTGTGTGTGTGTCTCAAAAACAAAAGCCTGTTTTATCCTTCTATCTTTTTGCCTCCCCCCTCCTCTTGCCCCTTTCCTTCTCTTGTAAGTGTGGGCAGGGCCAAGAGTTAGAACTGAAGGCAGAGTAGCTGACCCCAACAGGCGCCCAGGGACAGAAAGAACTCAATGACAGTGGGATCCATTACTTGCAGAGGAGCTGAGCAAAGGGAGAGATGTATTGGAAATAATAGGAAAGTGTTGAAACTATGGGGAAGAGAACACTAGGAAGGACCGTGTAATAAGGGATTCTTTTGAAATGGTGGGCTGGGTGAGTTAGAATGGGGGGGGGCGGTGCCCTTTGAGTTGCCTATACTAAAAGGGCTCAATGAGTAATGCCACGTCACAGTGATTCAAAAACCAAGCCTAAGTTTTAGTACCATTCTTTAGGGACATGGCCTGGAGAAATGAATTTGATGCTCACAACTGCATAGAAAGAGCATCAACACAGTATCACACAAACTAGGATATGACCATGCACTTCAGTAACAGGACCCTAGCTGGATCTGACTGAAAGCCTTCTCCCTAAGGACTAGCTTTCATGGTACCAGAAGGCAGCATGCAAGCTTTCAAAGCAGGAAAGCAACCAATAATCCTAATGAATATGAACCACAACAACAACCAGCACGACTCTCTAACCTTTGGGGTGCACACAAACGTTGGTGGGAACCAACAGCTCTAATTGGACCTAAGGTCCGTTCAATAAGAGGAACATCACACCAGATACCAGAAACCTAGTCAGCAACCTGAGGCTAGTGAAGCCATGGGTCTTGGAGGAGAATCCATAATGAACACTTTACTAAACCAGTATAAACCTAACTGCATTCTAAACACATATCCCTGTACCCACAGGTAAGTGTAGCCCTCACCCCTCATCAAGAAAACTCCTCTTTGCAACAATTGGAGACCACTACAGAAGACTACGACCAATCAGAATGAAGTGTTGTAGAGCCCGGTCCCACATCATAGGCTTACAACACAAATCTAGCTATGCGCATGGCTCAGGGATCGTTGTGCAAGAAGGGGCAAAAAGACTGAGAGTCAGAGAAACAGAAGTTTGCTGTGAGATTGTGTCTCACGTCAAATCTTATTTTCCTATTTCCTTTCTCCTCCTCCTATACCCTTCTTTGAAAAGGTGTGACGCTATGGCTCCAGAGGGCACACAGCCCTCAGCCACGGAAAGGCATATGAGTACAGGCTAGAGGATGAAAAGGCTTTCATTTAGGGGCCTTGTTTGCCCTGTGCTATCTCCAGCCCCACCTCCATTGTGCTCCCCCACATGTAAACAGCAGGAGCAGCAGTGTTGGTACCGGACCCCCAGCTCATCATCTGCCATTAATGAGTCGATATTTCTTTCTCTATCAATAAGGCATTCCTTGAAAATGACAGTACATGATGTTTCCCTACTCATTCGATCGCCATATGGAGCCTCAGTGTTTAACAAGTGCTGCTCTTTAGATAAGCCCAGGGTTCCTTTTGCTCCAGGAAGACCTTGCCTTCTCCCCATACCAGGGCTTCCAGGTGCTGACAGGTAGGCTTTCTAGCTGCCTTTGCTTGCAGCCTGGATTCTAGAAGACTTTCTTGCAAACATCTGTATTCCTAGAGTTTTCCTTCCTTCTTGGTTCACGTTGATTTGTTCAAAGTAGTTTGAAGACCCCACCCAGATGGCCTTTCCCTCATCTGTTCTCTGATTTTTCCACTTGCAGGTGGGAAACAAAGAAGGAATGTGTCTGGATAGCTCATCCCCACACCCCAGAGGGTGTACAGTCATGCATCATATGAGGAGACATCATCAGTGATGTGATAGCTGTCAAGGTTTGTATGTATCTTCTTTCCAATGCTTGTGTGGGTGTCTTGAACGCATGTGTGTATGCATGTCCACATGGGTGTGGAATCAGAGGTTGATGCCAAGTCTCTTCCAAAGCCACTCTCCACCTCACGTGGAGAGGCACGGTCTCTCACTTGAACCCAGAACTCTCTAACTTTGCTAGTCTATCTATCCAGCTTGCTCTGCGGATGCTGTGTCTGTGCCTCCAGAGCTAGGGAATCACAGGTAGGCTGTCATAGTCACCAGCTTTTTTGTAGATGCTGGGAATCTGAGCTCTCGTCCTCATGCCTGTGTGGCAAGCATTTGGCCTACTGACTCATCTCCCCATTCCCTTCACACAAGTTTGGGATTGCAGAATGGTGTAATCCCCTCCTCCCACAATATTGAAGAATCCCACAAAGAAGATCACCCAAGTAACAGACCTTTTGTTTTCCCTCTCCTTCCTAGTACCTTCACATTCTAGAACCTCCTTAGCAACCTCTCTGTTTTCACTATGTCCTCAGCTTTAATTAGTTTAATAAATACCCAAAGTTCCCTTGTTTCTTTAAGCTTTTTCATATTATGGCCAGGTTATTAAGAAACAAAACATAACAATGTGACAGCTGGAGCCCTCCCATCATCCTCCACCAAGATAGCCTGGTCCTCACTATCCTCTACCAAGATGACTTGATCTCCACCATCCTTCACAAAGATAGCCTGCTCCTCACCATCCTACATCAAGATAGCCTGGTCCCCATCATCATATGCCAAGATAGCCTAGTCCTCATCATCCTCTACCAAGATAACTTGATCTCCACCATCCTTCACAAAAACAGTCTGGTCCTCACCATCCTACACCAAGATAGCTTGGTCCTAACTTCTCCTTTGGTTCAGTTCCATGTTTTTCCCTCTCTGTTGTGTTTTAGGCCAGTCCTTGTCAATGTCAGTCCATGCAGACATCTATTCTGTGTGCTCCTGATTCCTCTGAGCTTATAGAGTCTTGGGTTCCTTCCCTAGATTTCTAGACAGCACTATGAGGATCTCTGGGAAGCCATTCTTTACTACACCCTGGGATTGATGGAGTTTTTGCTTCCTCTATAGACTCCAAAGAACTTCAAATGTAAATCCAGCAACACATTGTTATGGGTTGAACTTTGTTTTTTCAGAAAGACATGCTAGAGACACAACCTTTGCTTCCTTTCTACTGCAGCCTTGTGGGAAAATAGAGTCTTTGGAGACTAGTCAAATTAGAATAAGATCATTAGGTATCCCACTCCTATCTGATCTATGTTCTTATAAAGGGGGGCATTAAGTCACCAAGAGAGACATGCATACAAGAATGCAAATGACAGTCAAAGAAACAAGATTTCAGTAAAGGATCTGTAAGCCAAAGAACATCAAAGACAAAGGCAGATCACCAGACCTGGAGAAGAGGCAAGGAAGGATTCCTCCACAGGCTTCAGAGGGGCGTGACCCTACCAACACCTTGATGTTGGCTTCTCTAGATCTCAGAACTATGAGACAACACATACTATTCAGCCATCCTACATGTGGTATTTTGTTAGAAGACTCCTCGAAATCTAACAAAGACATTGACCAATTAGGACTAAAACAACTGTCTGACCTTGGATCCGATAGACATGGACCATCTTTGAGTTCTAATCCATGACTGGTTGAGGATTCCAAGAAATGTATTCTACCTCAAGAACAATCTTCCAGTGACAACCCTCTAAGAGATAAGAGTGCAGATTTAAATTTATTTCCAGTTCTTTTTAGGTGACAAGATATTATGTTCTGACATGTGGCTAATATGTTATGACTGCCCTGCCTCATGTCTACTCCAGGTACAGAAAGACCTCAGACAATGTTTGTTACACATTAGGTACTCAATAAATAGTAGTTCTCTTGACGGGAAAATAAGCAATGACAAGAAAGCATGAGTGAATGTGGACATTAACACAGATAGAAGGAAGATGATAAATAATAAAATCAGCCCCAGGATGATCAGGCCACACCCAGAGTTGATCTGGCCATACCCACACTCTGAAAGAAATAGTGCAGAGGAAAATGACTTCATTCTGCTTGGAGCAAAGGCTTGGAAGAATTTTAGGGCCTGAGACTCAAGCTCAATACAGCAGTGTCTTTCTTTTCTCTTTTGTTCTACATGGAGATGGAAGGCAGAACTCAGAAAAAAAGAGACTTAAAAGGCTGAGACAGTAACAAGAGTCTTATCTTTAATTGACCTTGAGCATAAGGGTTGTCTTCAAAAATAAAAATACCCTCTTAAATATAGACCTGTTCTATTCAAATTCTGATTTGTTAATATGCCACAAGGAAGAGCTCTTAATGCTAGCATGAGCTTCAAGAGGAAGAAAGAATAAACAGACAGCAAAGTACCGGGCAGCTTAATATATTTCTTAAAAAATGTTCCCCCTACTATAATATCTTTTAAAATAATGACTTTATAATCCATTGTGAAGGTGGCTTGGGGGATGGATCACATTAATTGCTTCAGAATGGAGGGGTGAAGAGTGTTATTTGCTATGGAGGATGGACCTAGAATACTCACATTTGCTATAGTGCTTAATAATCTGTATCAGTGAGTGTCAATAGGGTGCTATTGACATTTGGGGCTAGTTTTATGTCAACTTGACACAAGCTAGAATCACCAGAAAGTAAGGACTTTAAATTGAGGGACTATCCTCCATGAGGTTGGTCTATAGGCAAGCCTGTAGGGCATGGTTAAATTAGTGATTGATGTGGGAGTGCCCAGCCCATGATGGGTGATGCAATTCCTGGGCTAGTGGCCCTGGATTCTATAAGAAAGCAGGCTGAGTAAGCCAGTAAGCAGCACCCATGGCCTCTGCATCAGCTTCTGCTTCCAGGTTCCCACCCTGTTTGAGTTCTTGCCCTGACTTCCTTCGGTGGTAGACTATGATGTGGAAGTATAAGCCAAATAAACCCTTTCCCTCTCAATTTGCTTTTGCTCATGGTGGAACAGTGCAAAAGGATCCTTTGTTGTGTGTAGGCTGTTCAGCACCCATGGCACATCCCCACTGAAATCCAAGTTTCATGCCCCAGTCATGGTGACAATGACACAGTAGAATTTTAACTAGTTTCTAGAAGGAGATGTTCAAGAGATGATGATGAGTTTTGAGTCTTTCCCCAACATCTGGACAGATAGAAAACAGGCAACTGAGCAGGAGAGCATTATGGATGAGTGTAAACCATACTGAAAATTTGGGTACCACTGAAGTCAGCATCACAAGCCAGGGGATGGTATGAGGTTATCCAAGAAACAACAAGGTTACTCTGGAGGAATGGCTCAGTGGTTAAGAGTGTTTCCTGCTCTCCCACAGGAACCTAACTCCGGTTCCAAACACTCATGTCAGGTGACTCATATCTACCTGTAACTCCAGCTCCAGGAGGGATTCAATGTTTTCTTCTGGCTTCGGCAGGTACCCACACACACACATCCAGCACATTCACACAGATGAAAGCACATACACAAAAATAAATCTTTTAAAAAGTGACAGGGTACCATGTATCCTGGCAATCTCCCAGGAAACCTCATGCCAGGGTATACAGCCCACAGGCTCCCTGGCAACTAAGGTCCATGGCAGTGAGGGAAAATGGTGGACTTATATCATCTGGGCTCAATTCCCTGACCCCAGCTAGGTGTTAAGGTAACATGTATATGAAACACGTTTACATTCATCTCTGCACACCTGTGTGCTTTCACTGCACAAGACTGAATATATTGCCAGTGATTCAAACAGATGGCTAGTAGGAAATTAAATGTTCCAGGAAGACTTGGCCATTTTTTCATGCTTAGATCACATTTTTAAAAAGGGTCTATGTAGATGTAATTAAGTTTAAACAACTCAGTTAACAGTCATTCTGGACTCTCTGTGTGTCTCTTAATCACGGGTGTCTTTATAAAAGCTATGGAAGAGAGGGCAATATGAATAAGGTGAATAGGGAGATGCTACCAATGTCCAGGAATACCAGGAGCCATCAGATGCTGGAAGAGGTGGGGAAGGGAAGAGGACATGAGGTTCTGATGCCTGTACTTGGGACTCCTAACCTTTAGAGCTATAAGAGAACCATTTCTGCTGTTTTAATCATCAGTCTCTAGCAATCTGTTAAAGCAGGGATAGGAAACAAAGACAATAGCTGTGTAAGTTCTGAGCCCTTGATTCCTACAACAGATAATTTTCAAATAGTGATTGCAGAGCTAAATACTAGAGTTAGCATAACTTATCACCCTGAAAGCATTCATCCCAAGGTGATAAAAAACCCTAAGGAGGACATTCAACCATGAAGCCATCAGGTCAAAAATAGAACAACAGCCCAGACACCTGACTCCTCATTTGCAGACGTCATGAGTCTATGCATATGGATGCATGCTGAAGTCTCTACCCATTAGGTGTCCCGTCTTCTTTGTCTCCCTGCAGTGAGGGGCTGCATGTGTGAAGGGTTGAGAACGCACACAGGAAATGAGAAGAAGGGCAGAAAAGAGGAAATATGTATGAGTGTGCCTCTTTTTATGTCACTATGTGGTGCTGGTCTGTGGTTTCCTGACTGGCCCTTTCCTGCATGTTTCATGGGCTGCTCTCATGTGGGGAACTAGCCTGATGTAGACCAAGCCTTCTCCTAGGAATAGCTTGCACTGTCTTCCTGTTGTACCTCCAACCGGAGACATCATCCTTGTGGCCTCTAAAGGAGGGAAGTGAGGAAGGCTTAGGTGACAAAGAACCTCAGCCAAGATGAGGAGGGGGAAGGGCAGGGGCATTCTCTTTGACGTCTTTCTTTAAGTGTTGTTTAAATTTTTATTTTTCACTGTGTGCATATGGAAGGAGAAGGAATGTACCTGAGTATGGGTGCCCATGGAGGCCAGAAGAGGTTGTCAGAAACTCTAGCACTGGAGTTATAGGCAAGTACGAGCCACCGGATATGGGTGCTAGAAACCACATTTCAACCTTCAGCAAGAAGATTGAAGTCTTGACTGCTGAACCAGCTCACTGGGACCTAGCTTCTTCTCAAACTCTTCTAATGCCATTCACAGTTTAATCACAAGCTCAAAGGCCTCACCTTTCCATGTTGTCAGAGTATTAGGTTCCAACACAGGTATTGGGGGGGGCACATTTATAAAGGTTCTTACCTCTATCCCTATCGTATTAGGAGTAAGAGCTTCAACACATGATGGATCAAGGGATGCACAAACATTCACTCATAGCACCCTGTATTTAGCTAGATGACAGGTCTAAACTTGAAGTCCCTGGGGTAAGTGTTTGTGTACGTGTAGAGCAGGCCTGCGTCACAATACCTGAATCTTCTTCTGGGGATTCTGGGAGGCTTGTGGGGGTTCACAGGTGACAGTAATGACTGGAAGTGGGTGCAGAGCAGCTGCTTTTGCAAAGCAGCACCCAAAGCATTCCTGCTACCTTGAGAATCCACTGTGGGTAGAAAGGATGAATCCGGACAGGGCGGGGAAGCTTCCAGAGAGCTCCAGTTCTAGACAAACCAAGATGAATTCTTTCTTTCTCTTCTTTTTTTTTATTTTTTTTAAGATGTATTTATTTTATGTGGCAGAGTATTTTGCTTGCATGTGTGGCTGTGTACCACATGAGTGGCTGGTACCCACAGAGTCCAGAAGAGGACATCAGATCCCTTACAAATTGTGTTACAGACATAAGTTTTGAGCTTCCATGTAGATTCTGGGAATTAAACCTGGGTCCTCTGCAAAAAGTGTTCTAACTACTAAGCCATCTCTCCAGTCCTGCCGTTTTTTAAGACAGAGTTTAGCTTTGTAGCACTGGCTAGTGCAGAACGTATTATGTAGCTCAAGCTGGCCTCAAATTCATAGCAATTTTCCTGCCTTAGCTTCCCAAATGCTGAGATTACAGATACCAGCTGCTAAACCTGGTAAGAATACATTTTGACCACTCCTTTGTACTTAGAGGATGGAGGTGGTGCAGGGCTCGGACCATACTCCTGATACATTGTATCATCACATGGGCATGGGCAACTCTTGTGATACATTGTATCACAGGCACAAGCCCATCCATTCCTTATTGCTTTCCCATATGAGAAGTTCTAAGGATGGAGAGAGTTACAGGGAGTGCTAGCCCCTCAGTGTGCTGATCAGAGAGGAGTATGACACTTAGACCTGGATGATCACAAAATTTATCCTCCAGTTCATAGTTGGATTGACATCCATTGCTAATCATCCCTGGACAGTGCATACAAACTGGGCTGCAACCAGGACCTATGGTCACACTATCTGTAAATGAGTTCTGGATGGGATAAGAGAGCCCAAAAAAAAGCAAGAAGTATGAGAGAGCAGAGTGAAAACATAAAGTTCCCAGCGCTGAAGTCCTTGCTACTTTTTGCAAGGTGTTATCTTAATCCTTTTCCCAGACTAGCAAATTAGCACATTAGAGGAAAATATAATGACATAAGCCTCCACCTGCCACAGAGAGTCAGCTCCCAACAAACACAATTTCCTATGACTATCAAAACAAAGGGAAGTGGAGATTCAAGAAGGGCAGAACACATTTCTCATCCAAGCACGCTGGTCTCTTTAGCAGCTGCCTGCTTTCTGTGAGAAATTACTAAGGCTGGTAATTATTTTCAGACCTGGTCTGTTCTAGAGATATGTCTCACTGTATAGCCCAGGCTGGTCTGGAACTCACCATCCTCCTGCCTCCTCCTATGGAGAGCTGAGATCATAGATAAGTGCTGTCATGCCTACTTTGCCATAGCTTTGTTTCAGCACCGAGAAAGTGTGATGGGGCATCACATTCATACAGAAGGAAGTTGAAAAATCTAGATTAAAAACTTGAAATTGGCAGTCTTCCTGGAGTAAGGACGCTGTGGAGCCACAACATTAATGTGGCTGTTCCGGGTAGGTCTCTGTTGCTTCTGTGTCATCACAGACAGCTAAGAGAAATGGTTGGACTTGCAGCAGTGTTCTTACAGAGGGATATGTGTTTGGCAAGTCTGAAAAGGCTGGCAGCATTTTGAGAACTGGGAGGATGATAAAGGGACGTAGAGTGAAACAGAAAAATTCACTGAAGTCAAGACCAAATGGTGGGAGAGGACAGGGAGGCAGTGGAGGAAAAGGCTACTAACTTCAGGAGAATCTGAGGCAAGGATGCTGGGCCTGGGCCCCATCCCTATAAACCCTGGGGACTTTGTCCTTAAATAGGCACTGAGAAAAGCTGGTCCTTGGCACCTGAACCAATGCCTCCTCTGCATTGCATGCTTGCCCAGGTTCTATTTCTTTCTATCGAGCACTTGCATTGTATTTTAAAGATTCATTCATGGGTGTGAGTCAATGTCAGAGCCTTGGTCAGGAAGCCCTATGATAACCCATGATAACCAAATCCATGTTTGGAGAATGTTGGTGTACCATACTAGGCACTGGAGGCATACAACAATATTTGTGGGATGGAAGACAGAATATTCAGGATGCTTTTCTGTGTGGTCTCATCCACAGCCAGGGTTTCATTCAGCCACCATCCGCAGTCTGACCACTCCAAATTCTTTGCCAAGACAGAATCCCTCTCTAGAATCACCTACCAATGATGTTTTCAACATTGCCACCTGGAAATAGGAAGGCACTGCAAATATACTCAAAGAGATAAAACCAAGTAGAGGATGCGCCACTGCCCAGCCAGTTTCCTGGGGATGGAATCCTGTCCATCTGAGACAGGCTACAGTTCATCACACTTCCTCTGTGTTCTTGCATTTCTGGTCTATCATCAAAGCCTTTCACTTCCAACTCCTCTGTTCTCTGAGTCGCAGTCACTTTTTTTCCATAGACTGCATTGGTTAAGAGTGTACACTCTGGAGGTGGATTGTCTGGGTTTGAAAACAAAACCCACCACTTAGCTAACAATTTGCTTGACTCCTCTGCACTGGGTTTCCTTAAATAGAAACTGGAGATAATAACAGTATGTGTTTCCGAGGGGCCTTTTGAGAAGTCAGTGAGATAGCATGGATGTGGGGGTTAGCTTCTATCCAACAAAAATGTTAGCTTATATCATCATAATCATCACTCCTGCCTGTGTCACCAGCACCATCATCACCACAGTCACATCATAGTCACGCCATCATTACTATTATTACTGCTGCAAACACCACCACCATCACTGCTGACATCATCACTGTCACCACCATTAGCACCAAGACCACCACCCCATCTTCACCAATCCTACTACTATCATCATCACCATCATCAGATCATCATATACATGGCTGTATTAATCCATGTTGTTACCATCTCTCCACAGACCTCTACCCACAGCTGTACTTGCCGCCCTCTAATCTCCACCCTGTAATCTCCATAATCATTTTAAAAAGTAATTTCACATCACTCAAGATTTTACATTGTATCAATATTTCCCCCAAAGTGGGATTAAAGCAAAGTTATTAACATGACTTTAATAGTCAATGTTGGGGCATCTATGACCTCAAACCCGCCATGTGCCTTCCCAATTTAGGGCTGTATGATGTCCCCTTTTCTAGTGATCGTGTTACTGTCTTCCCTCTTTCCTGGTCAAAAATGCTCTGCTATATTGGTTATTTCTCCCTGTGTGTGCCAACCCATACCAAAGGCTTCCTGTGCTGAAACTGCCCAGAAAAATGTTATCGATAACTTGTAATCCTGAAGACAGTGGATCTATTTCTAGCTTTCTCTGAAGACTTTATTTAGCATCACCCCACACTGCTAACCACTCATGTCTTGGGCTCCCATGCCTCTATGGATGTCTCTTTTCTTTTACTACCCTCTCTTTCTTAGCTCTTTGAAATCTGGCCTCCCTGACTACCATAGCTAGAACCCTTCTTGTACTCTACTCATTCTTCATAGACGGCCCAGTTTTCTGGCATGACATCAATTGCATGACATTACCCAATCCTCTTGTCTATGTCCTGGCATTCTGAGCTGCAGGCCCACATTCCTCCATAGGGGTGTTTCAAAACTATTTCAAATACAATGCATATGAAGCTAAAACTTCAGGGTGCCCCTCCTTTCAGGTCCCAGGGAATGGTGCCAGCACCCATTCCACTGCCCAAGCCAAAGGCTGAGTGAGTCATCTTAGTCTCCTTCCATTCCCTCCCTCCCCACATTTAATTAATGATCAGTTTCTATTGACTCCGCCTTCATATCTATTGGCTTATCTGTTCCCAAGGACACTCTGTTCATTCGGCCAAGTCCAAATTTCCTTCCCAGGATAAATAACACCTCCCAGCCCATGCCCCACCACTCTTTCTCTCTCAGTCCCTCTGCTCTGTTACAGAGTTTAGGGGTCAGGGTGGGGAAAACATGCCTTAGGTTTGCCAGAGAATTAATAGGTCCTACATACAAAAGACAAATTCCTTTAGGCAAGTGAAAATACCACAGTGGCCATGTCTTAGTAATTCATCAGGCAGAACAGCCCACTGAGGGCTTTGAGAAGTCTTGCTGCAAAAGTGTGCTCATGATTTGCAGGGTATGCTGGGGGGGGGTTGCTCTCAGGATAAAACCTAGGGTCTCTCTATTGTAGGTGAGTGCTCTACCACTGAGCCACAATCCAGTCCTCAAAGTTGTTTAACGAAGCTTCAGTGAGCATAAATCTCTTCTCTAAGCCTGCCCTCTTCTTTTGCTTCCTTCTGTTTTTCTCTCCTTCCCTCCCTCCCTTCCTTCCCTCCCTCCCTCCCTCCTCCCTCTTATAGTGCTAGAGATAGAAACCAGGACCTTATGCACACCAGGTAAGCAAGCTCTTATGCCACACCTCCAGCCCTGGGGCATACTCTTTGCAGAACACTGTGTACTGTTTTAAAATACAAATGTAGTCATTGTCTCAATTTGAAAATAAGACAGATGAGTGGATGAATTAAAGACGGAAGTTTTTTCCTCTGAAAAACTAGCAGCTCTCAGAGATAGCTGTGCAGGGCAATGACAGAACAGAGAAACCAACAGTTCTGTTTCCAGGGACCTACTATGTGCTAGGTAGTCCTCGCCTATCACACAACCAACAGTTTTGGTTCTGGAACCCACTATGTGCTAGGGACTCCTCACCTATCATCTCTAGTCCTTAGAGCACAGCAACATCTGGGCAGGGTCCCCTTGGGAGAATCTGCACACAGATTCATTAAGCACTCAGGTCCAAGAACACACAAGCAACCCAGATGGAACCTCACTTGACTAGAACTCCAGGTGACTTGAAAGTCACAGCTTGTAATGACAAGATGACATTAGAAAGTGATGTTTGGTCTGTAGGAAACACTGTGAGCATGAAAAATAAAAAGGCTTGGGTATAAGTTCCTAGAAGATTATTTATCTCACTCTATTATCCCCTTCAGAAAATTCCTCAGACACTCATAGCTATTCTTGAACTTGGGTCCATTGCCCTATCCATAGGCCCTCAAATACCCACAGAGCCATCACGCAACCCCAGGAAAATCTCCCCTGCTTTCAGAACTATGTGTGGGATCCTGTACATGTGTAATATTAGCACTAGGGAGGCCGGGGTACCAGGATCGTGCATTCAAGATTAGTCTGGGCTACAGAGTGTGTGTGAAGCCAACCTGGGCTATGCATCGAGTCCCTGCCTAGAAACCAAACCAACTCTGTGCTATTCCCTAGCTCCTGCCTAACTCCAGATTCCCCAGGTGAGTGTTCTACCACTTCCATTATTGTGGCCACCTTTCCTTTGGACACTTATAAATATAGCTCAGGCTGCATTTGAAATCTGTTCAGCCTTCTAGCCATTCTCCACCATTTCCTTCTCATGGAAAGTGATGCCACTACCTCAGTCCCATCTGCCCTCCAGTGCCCTCTCATTGCCATCGCCACAGAGTGCATCCTAGTCAGAATAACCGAAGACTCTTCCTTTGCCATCAAGACTGGGCAGTATGGTACAGCCTGCAGCTTGGAAATCGTATTAACTTTTGGATGATAAATAAATGAGTTGAGCTAGCAGTGGACAGCATCAGCTGTGTACAGAAACGGTACACCCAAGAGAGACTCAGTGTCAGCAGAGAAGGAAGGAGACACACCTCCTGAAAGGTGGCTGAGGCTTCCTCTCTTCACACACTTTCTCATCAGAGACCATGTGATGAGCAATTGAGGCCCTAATCAGATAAGCTACAGGAAATAAGAATCCTTGCTACCAAACCGTAGCACGAATGCTAACTGCAAGAGACGTCATGTTCATCGATGCCTTCACTAACAAAAGGAGCCACAGGTGGAGTGCATGGACCTTAGCTGTGGAGGCTTTAGAAGAGCTGCTGACATAGAGCCAATTTAGCTCCCTTGGACCTGGGGAGACTTCCCCAAGGTGCCCAGATTCCTCTGTTCAAACCGTGAGCCCTCTGGGGGGATGTTCCAAGGACCAATTTCTCTTCCCCTCCTCTCACCATGAAGGAGTGTTCTGGAAGAGAATGCGTTATGTCCTCACTATGTCCACCCATGGGAGAATTCACTATCTTGTTTGTTGAAAGGCTGACCACAAGGATTCATATAGTGAGTGTTCAGTAAGTGCAGGTTGAAGTCAGCCAGTGTGTTGTAATCCTGCCTAGAAAAGTGAAGTATGCACAGCCTTCCCCCTGCCTAGAGAGTGCTACAAGAGGCTGCTGGGCAGGAAAAAGACTGCTCCTCTGCCCAGGAAGAAGGAAGGTCAGACCAGCTAAGGAAACAGCGTCCTCCATACTTACCTGGATCTCCGTCTGCACTGTACATTTGACCAGCTTGAAGTTCTTCCCTGGGTTGAAGCTGTTGCTGTAGAAGCAGACCTTGAGGATGCGTACGTCTTCCTTCTCCACATCTACTGGGACCACCACCATGGGCTCCGGGGGGCCCTCGGGCCGGCGTAAAGTGCCCACTTTTACTCGACTCAGGGGCTCAGACACCCCGGACATCCTCTCAGACAGCAGCTAGGGCCGGCACATTGCAGTCCTGCAGAAACAACAGAGACAGTCCCAGAGTGAGTTCCTGAAAGCCACATGCCTGACCCCCAAGGCTGGCACGCCCCCAAGCTCCATGACTGATGCAACAGCCTGTCCTCCTAGTCCTGCAAACACCCTGCAAAGGCTTGCAGCTGCCTCCACTGGGGAGGCTGTGGCGTGTAGGAGCCAGTTGCAAAGTATCCAGGTATAAAGTCCAGACTTAAGGCTCTCGCAAGCACACAGGCTCCATCTTCTAGGGGACCTATCTCCCTCTCTGTTCTCCTCTGACACTGGCTCCCAGGCAAGAGGCCCACACTCAGCACATGTAGCAGCTGTGAGAGGAGGCGGCTGCAGCATGACACAGCAGAGCAGAAAAGGCAGGGAGGGAGAGATTGACAAAAGGGAGGGGACTAGGAGTGGAGGGGAAAATCGGAGAAGAAACAGAACTTGGGACGAGGTGGCCCCAAGGGAATGAACAAAGAAGACAACAGTGTGCCCAGATCGGGACAAGGTCGTTAGCCTGGCTGGTCTGCCTACAACCTCAATACGAGCTGGGGTTTCCATGTAGGAGGCTTGGATCTCACAGGAATTCATCATGTAGAGTATCTGGTATCACAGGAAGGTCCACCAAAGAGGGGAAAGCCCCCATTTCCCCACTGTTCAGTGTGTAAAGTTGTTTTGCATGACAGATGGGGCTAGCCTGGACTTCTACATAATGCAGCCAGTACTGATGACAGCCTGGCTTGACACAGCAGTAAACTGTGTGAATCCTTGCAACCAGTAACTCACCCCAAATCTCAGCTGTGCTTAATGTAGCCTCTGCATCCAACAGAACTATCAAGGACTTAGTCTCTGCTGATCTAAAGCAGGGAATGGGACCAGTAAGATGGCTCAGCAGGGAGAGACCTGACACACCCACATGCTCCATCCTCAGTCCCACAAGGTAGCAGGAAAGAATTTATTCCAGAAAGTAGTCTGTACTCCAACATGTGTGCCTACACATGCACATGTACATGTTTTTACACACACACACACACACACACACACACACACTAAAAGTGCATAAATAAGATTATAAAATATAAAGCAGGAAGTTTCCAAAAGAAGTGAGGAAAGTTGTAACTAAGCATTGGTGACATTAGCTGGGGCTCATATGAGGGTCACCAATGTACTTCCAAGCTCTGTCCTCAATGCTGACATTGAGTGTGTCTTTGGTGAGGACGGGATGTTCTTAATTTCCAAAACTTTTTCTAAAACAATCATGCTAAAGATGGCTCACACCTGCCATGTCAGTACTTGGGAAGCCGAGGAAGAAAGATTGCCATTAAATGTGAGGCCAGCCTGTGCTACAGGGCCTTGTCTCAAAATAAAACCACCCAGCTTGGGCTAGAATGAGCCAGGCCCTAGTACTGAGACTTATTCTTAGAGATAAAATATGCCCCTTCTCACATGACTGTGGCTTTAGGGGGAGTTGCCTAGACCAGGAATCGGGATGTGTGGGGGGAGTAATGATGGAACTGGCCATGTTAATACAAATACAGAGTCGAGTATGTTAGAAGCAGAAAGCAGATTATTTATTCATACTGAGTCTAGTCCCAG
Organism: Cricetiscus sungorus; assembly: GCA_030556225.1. Classification (NCBI taxonomy): domain Eukaryota; kingdom Metazoa; phylum Chordata; class Mammalia; order Rodentia; family Cricetidae; genus Cricetiscus; species Cricetiscus sungorus. The sequence goes on from JANBXA010000741.1 coordinate 12,465,443, forward strand.
GAAAGATTTGAACAGTCATTAACTCTAAGGAACGACACCTTTAAAACAAAATAATAGAGGTTGGGAACATGGCTCAGTCAAGTGGCTGCTGTGCAGATATGAGTTCAGATCCCCGACACCCTCATAAAAGTCAGGTGAGGCGGTGTGCTCCCACAACCCCTGCACTGGGGGCAGCAGGAGAGAAATAGGCAGGGCCCTGCAGCTGGCTGGCTAGTCTAGTTGAGTCCTTGAGCTCTCCATTCAACAAGAGATCTTGTCTTTGAGAATAATGGAGAGTGAATGAGAAAGACATGCAAAGTTCACCTCTGACCTCTACCTGCATGTGTACACACACCACATATGTACATGCGCGCAGACCCACACAAATGTGTACATATAACCTGCACACACAACAACAACAACAACAAAGGAGATTTGTTTTAGGGAGGGACAAAGGAGGTGTCGTGAGGATGTGGGGGGAAACAATACATACCTCTTAGGTCAGGGCAGGCAGAAAGGGGAACAGAAGGCTCAGAGCTCAAGGGTGGCTACAGTTTGGGACAAGACTGACAGACAGAACGTGTGTATATGTTCTAGCAGTCTATCAGTATTTGTATACCCCTCTGTATCTATGCATTCTGGGTGCTGGTTCTAACGATCTATCTGAATTCTCCTTGATCTGGAAGGAATTCAGAAGGTATTTGAGGGGTATCTGCAAGAAGCACCCCTAGAACATTGTGACCTGGAAGGAAAAGCAGACAAAGAAGGAACTGTGCACTGAGGCTACACTTGAGCAAGCCCGATTTTCACCTGCTGGGAACTGGACGGACCTGGGTGGAACACGTCTCACTCAGAAAAAAGAGGAATCTGGGAGCACTTACTCCCACCTCTTATACTCAGCGTCCCTGGCATTTCCAGTCAGTTCTGCACAAGGGAGATGCCAGAAAGCCTTTAGGCAAAGATGCAAACCTGGCAGCTGGAAGATGAGGGAGAATACTGAAGTGGCAAGGCCTGAGGGGATCCAGAAGGGATGATGGCAATGCTGATTTAGGGCTGAGAAGATGATGAACATGCTTTGTCTCTAAATAGCATAGTCCTAGTTTTGTCCTTAAATAGCATAGTCCTAGTCAGGAGTACAAACAAATACCCACATATAATTCAGTAAGTGGCGGGCCTGCCGGCCTTAGGATCTACTGGGTCTTGTAGACATCTATTTGTAAGTTATACTTTGTACAAGGCTTTCACAAGGAAGATTCCGAGACAGGCATCTGAACGGAAAAGTAGAGTGATATAAGACCCTTGACCCTGGGGACTTATACCTCCAGTGGACTCAATGCTTGAGTCCTTTAATGTTCATATGCTCAAATTCTAACCCCCAAGGTCAGTAGACACGAATGTTGAGGCGTAGAACATCAAGGAGAGGGATTAGGGGTCTTTTAAAAAGGAAACTGAAAGAGCTTTGTCACCATCTAAAACCCAAGAGCCAGTGGTGAGAACTTGGGAATAGTCCTCATATGTCATGTGTGCCTCACTGACCTATGAAGGGATCGGAAGAAACAATCCCTGCTTGAAGATAAAGCAGGGAAGGTTGAGGCAAAATAGCAGGGACTTGGGAATGAGACCTTCAGATGCTCCTGAGCCCGAGCTGCTACAGCCACTCATATACCAAGAGCTAATCAAGAGGGTAAGAAAGCTGCAGTGAGAATGTGGTTTTAAGAGACAGTCTTGCAATCTCTTATAAAACCAAACGTGTTCTTACCACACCAGCAAGGGACTGTGTCCCTCAGTGTTTACCCAAAGAAGTTTGACAACTTAACAGCTACACATACATCTGCTCATGGAGGTTGATGGCAGCCTCATCTGTTGTTGCCAAAACATGGAACCAGCCAAGACGAATGGATATGCAGGAAGGTCCCTGGGGCTTACTGGCCAGCCAGACTAGCTTACTTGGTGATTTCCAAGTCAATGAGAGACCTTGTTCCAAAGAGGGTGGATGATACTCCACTGTTAGGATCCAAGGTTGTTCTCAAGTCTCTATGTGTACATGCACGTTGGTGCATGCATACTCCCACACACATGTACCACCCTCATATATTATGAACGCATGTGCACACATACCTACACAAACACACACAAAGAGAGAAGAGCTGTCAAGCCATGAAATACACGGAAAAACCTTAAGTGACTTTATTTTTCTCTGGGATAGGGTCTCAGTAAATGTGCCAACCTCAGACTCACAGAGATCCAATTGCCTTGGCCTCCTGAGTGCTGAGATTAAAGCTGGTCCCCTCCCCAGGTAAATGAATATTTTTAAGTAAAAGAAGAATCTGCATACTTCCTGTGTGGTTCCAATTGTGGAAAGCAAAAGTTTGGAGATAGTTTTAAGACCAGCAGTTGCTGGTGTGAGGAGAGGGTGAGAGGATGAACAGACATCTCAGAGGATGCTAGGATATGGAAATGTTCATTGTGGTTCCATAATAGTAGGCGAGGATCTTTATACGCCTGTCTGTCTCATAGAAGGCACATGAAGGATGAACTCTCATGTTAAACTACAGAGAAGGCACCGTGGCACCAGTGGATCCTCACCAGCCGTAATAAACGTTCCACTTTGGTGTGAGATGCTAGTAATGGGAGAAACTGTGTAAATGGTGATAGGTGGCATTATGGTAATTCTTTGCATTTCCTGTAATTTTGCTGTAAGTCTAAAACTACTCTAAAAGGTCAAGTATATACGCAACAATGAGAAACCACAGCTTGGCGAACATGAGAGCCATGCCCATCTCCCAACCTGACCAGTGTCTAGCTCAGTGAACATCTTGCCCCCCATCTTGACCATGACCAAATAGTTAATGTCTACCTCTCTCACCAACTAGCACCCACACCAGCTGACAAGTCAAACATTACCTGTAAGACCAGAGGATGTGGATATCTGGTCTTGAGCAGCTTCCCCTAGTCTAGCAGGCTTGTGGCCCACAGGGCTCTGGCAAAAACTATTTTAGCAAAGTCATTCTGGTCACCCACAATCTGCTTTTACCTTTAGCCTCATGTGGGCCCCTCAGTTCTGCATTTTGTCCCTGAGAAAGCACATTTGCAGTAGGAACTGCCAGAATGGTTATAGATTCTAGAAAACTCTTAACACACACACACAGACACAGAGAGAGAGAGAGAGAGAGAGAGAGAGAGAGAGAGAGAGAGAGACAGAGAGAGACAGAGAGAGAGACAGAGAGACAGAGAGAGAGACAGAGAGACAGAGAGACAGAGAGAAAGGGACAGAGAGAGAGACAGAGAGACAGAGAGAGAGAGAGAGGCAGGCAGTAGCACCCCAGAGTGACATAAACTCTGCCAGAACGATTGTGCTACCATCCCAGAAATAATCCTGAGCCTCCCTAGGAGACTTTGTCACCATTGGTCCTATAAGATCTAAGAAAATAAAACATGGAATTTGAGTCCAAAGACCCCAGCCCACAAGGCAGTGCCCGTATCTCTATTAACACACACACAAGTGCAGCCTAGAGGCCCCTCAACAGACAGCAATCTGCAATGAATTACCCAAACTCTTCCCGAAGCAGAGTAACTGGAAGGTAGGGTTTAGAGAAGCCTGTCACCTTTGATTCTCTGGTCTCTTTTGTTCACTCTGTCTGTGTCCCTGTCCCAAAACAAACAAACAAACAAAAAGACAAAATCCTGTGAATCAGCTTAACTTTTTCCCACCGAAACACAGAGACAATAATACCTTGCTTACTTTCTAGAAGACTCATGAAGCTAAAGGAGGAAAAGTAATGAAAGCTCGTTGTTAGCAATAGGACACAAAGGAAAGACACCCATGACTATCCCTTGCCCATACAGGTTCCAAAATCTTATGTGGCTATGGAATTCCCATATTTTGTTCATTTCCCCAATAGCTTTCTATAGGGGAAACGATTTGTCTTCAGCTTCTGCCTGCCCCTTGTATGATGTAAACATCCACACCATGGCTGATTCCAAGATGCCAATGTTTATCACTGAGTTCCAAGTCAGGACAAGATGAGAAGACCCTCCAGAGGCTCCTATTCCTGGCAATGAAACTTGCCTGCACTCCTGATTGCTTGGATTTCTTGTCTGGAGTCTTAGCCTGGCTTCAGCGATCACGAAGTCCTCTGACGGTCAGCTTCTGAGCCAAAGTCCTGCCTCTTTCTCCAGACCTTTTGGCTCTGCCAGCCTTGGTGACCACTCCACCCATGTCCTGTTCTGCCCCCCCTCCCTCAAGTGCTGTATAAGGCATGTCATACCATGGCACCAGTGAAACCCCAGCCCTGAGCCATCCTAGGCTTTAGCACACCTCTCAGCCCCCAGAACTGCCCAGACCACAGGCAAAGAATAACAAACACAAGGAAATGGGCCCAGATTAAAACAGGAAGCATTTTGATTGGCCCTAAGAACTTTTTGGCCTAAACATTCAAAGGGTATTCCAGGGGGCTATTCAGTCTCCGTGTTCCTGATAATCCTCTGGAAGAAACTCAATTATGCTCTTCCTGAATGGCAAACTATCTACCTGCCCAAAGGAGGTGGGACTGAAGCAGGGTTTAAATCTCTTTCAGAGGATGCAGCCATAGTACCAAGCTCTGAGCTCCCAGCCTAAGGGAGGTCCTAGGGACCCAGGGACACATATCACAGGGAAAGAAAGTCCTCTGTCTGGTAGACATTGTAAAGCAGACTAGGTGTCTAGTGAGCTGTTGGAACACTTGTCTCTGCTCCCTCGAGGCTGTGGTTACAGATTCATGAAGCCATGCTCAGCTCTTCATAAGAGTGCTGGGGATTCCAACGCCATCACCTAGCTCCTGACCTTGGACTATTGATTCTCCTAGAGCTGGTGTGTGTGTCACACATGCTTTTGTTTGTTTGTTGAGACATGACCTGGAACTTATACATGACCCATTCTAGCCTCAAACTTCCAGTCTCCTGCTTGGCATCCCGAGTAGGGGTCACAGGTATCAGCGACCATTCCCAGTTTGAAAGATATCCTCTAATTCTCACATTATTTACAATGGTCATTCATTCATTTATGAAATTCCAGCAGTAAATTCTGGTGATTTTGGTCTGAGGCCTCTGCAGCTTACAGCTATGCCATCTGGACCGGGTGACATTTTCAGGCTCCTGTTTCCTTTACCTACAGAATCTTTCTGAAGAATTAGGAGCATTGCAATATATTGTACCTCTCTCTCTCTCTCTCTCTCTCTCTCTCTCTCTCTCTCTCTCTCTCTCTCTCTCTCTCTCTCTCTCTCTCTCTCTCCCCTGTGAATTAGCTAAAGAAAGGACTGGAAACCTAATTTAAGAGCAAGGCCCAGTTTTCAAAACCCAGCTCAGTGGAAGATGAGGTGGCCTTCACAGCGCTGTTTCTGCAGTGCAAAGACTGCCCTTATAACCAGGATAGCCTTCCTCTGCCCATCTGTCTACCTGGAAAGCCTCCCCAACCCCCAGTTCCCACTCTGCCCACACAAGTTCCCCTGCCTGACCTGAGAGCACAGAAGCATGTTCCATGGAAGGAAGCCCCACAGGAGACAGTTCTAGCGCCAGCCACTCAGACCAGCAGAAGTCAGAATGTCACGAGAGACATGCTTTGTTTCCACTCTGTCTCTGAGTCACTTCCCCTGGCCGTTTCCACATCAACAAAATGGGGAAGGCAGGACTTTCCTATCTCGGGGCCTGCTGGGCACAGGCACTTAACTAATTGCAATGACCTCCCAGTCTTGGGGAACCATTCCTGAACTCCTGGGCGTGGCTTGGCCCCATGGGTTCCATGCTGCACTCATCGACTTGGTCGTGTCAGCCCCCAGGCTCCTGTGGGGCCAGCATTCTACAGCTCCCGGACCCCCAGCCTGTCATTTGGTTAATCTCCTCCCTTCTTTCCAGGCGAAGGAATGAACCAGGGGGGTTGTGATTACTGCCAGCTATAATTCAGAGTAATTCAAAAAGCATTTGAGACTCTATCACATTTTCAGCCCCCCACCCCCGCACCCATTACTCACTTGGCGTCTTCTGTTACCAGCACCTGCCCCCATACAGGTCAGCTGCTTTGGGCTGGCTCTCTGGAGGGCAGGGAGAGCGGCAGAGACATAACACCTTACTTTCCTGTTAAGGGAATCTCTCTGGCTTACCCATTAATTCAAGTCTTGGTCCCTGTTGCTGACCAGATTCATCTCCCTCCTGTTTGAGCTCTGGGTTCCGTTACTTCCCACAATCCCTAGCACTGGTAGAGGTTCGCTCATGCCAGTGACCCCCGCACTCAGACATAGGTGGGAAAGCATGAGCTTCCCACAGTCTGAGCTGTGGCATGAGACCTTCCCTCAAGCCAAGCAGGAACTGGAGAGAGCCCAGTAGGTGTTTGCTGCATAAGCCGGAGGACCAGAGTTCAATCCTCAGCATCTGCATAAAATACCAGACACACTTAAAATTCCAGCACCAGGAAAGCAGAGATAGGAAGACCCTGGGGCTCACAGTCTAGCCTGCTCCAGATTCAGTGAGAGACCCTTTCAAAAACAAAACAAAACAAAACCAAGATTCCTATAGAATGACAACTGAGGTTGACCTCTGCCCTCTACATGCAGGCTCACACGTGAGCAGATGCAGCTTCACACACATCCTCAGAGACACACAAACGCCAAAATAATAATAGCAATATGGATGATGAATTGTAAACATCACAATCTCTTTATTCCTTATTTGTCAGTTTATGAGTAATATTTGGCTGGTATTTCTCCTTCCTTCTCCCCTTCCCTCCTTCCATTCTTCTTTTCTCCCAGCTTCTCTTTCTTCGCCTTCCCTCCTCTCCTCTCCCTCTCTCCCCTCACACACACACACACACACACACACACACACACACCAGGCACAGCATGATATGACCCTGAAGCATCCCTAAGCTTATGGCTGCACAAACACTGGACAGGACCTGTCCATTGGGTCTGGGGACTCTGGAAAGTGTGAGCCAGAAGATCAGGGAACAAAAGTCACACAGGACTAGGGGTGAGAGTGGGAGAAGGGCCACTGAGAAGCAAGACCAGATATGGTGACATGTTATTAGAGAATCTGAACTTCATGTGGTAGGGGAAGGCTTTATTTTTAATAAGCTCATGCCTGGGGCTAGGGTTGTCACCCAAGGGACTCCAGCATGTGGCTCTGGCAGGCCTTGCCCTTCCCCCATCCCTCCTACCTTGCTAAAATCCATCAGATTACATTCCTAAAGCTAGTCACCACGGCCTATTCCCTTATTTGGCCACTTCCTCTTCCCAAGGTTGATTACCAAAGCCCAGCAATCAGAAGCCCCCTGTGGTGCACCTAATTGACATGCCCAATTAAAATGAAACACTTCATCCTAACACAGGGTTTCCCCCTTTACCTTTATAAACTGCCATTTGCCTAGGTGTCATGTCTGTCTCCTCTCTATCCAGAGGTAGTCCTTTGTCACATGGGGACAAATATATATCGCTGCCCCTTCCCCTTGTCCCCTTCCCCTCCTTCCCTCATCCCCTATCTCCTTTACCACCACATCCTAGCCCATTCTAACACAGACTTCTGCTTTTCCTCCTCTTAAAAATCACACCTGCAGGGGCATTTGCTGCTGTTTTACTTGCGTGAGTCAGAAAGCAGCCACTTTAACTTTTCTTCTCCACTTTAATAAAGGCTGTCTCTACAAAACCAGGTGTTTTCGTGTGCGGGGGTGGGGGGGGGTGGGCGGGGGGACTTCTTCCCTCACAGTATGACCTCAGAGGCAGCAGGAGCAGGAACAGTTAGGGTAAAGCTTTGCGCAGGGATGCCCTGTTTCATACCATGTGCCAATTCTCTGGTGTAACTCTTTCCATGACAGCTACCCGCACGGCCTCTCTGAAAGCAGAGCTGGGGAGAAATGGGCGCCACTGTCTCACAAGAGTGCAGCCCAGCCTTCCCATCTGGACAGGGTAAGAGCTGGGGTGAGGAAGACAGTTTTCAGTATTAATGGCCTCCAGCCCACTTCTGACCTTTGACACCCAGCATCATTCTATCAGTGGTTTCCTCACCACGCCCTGCAAGCGAGCAAAGTGCCAGGCACATGGAAACACAAGGCAAGCCAAGGCCCTTCTTCAGAGGGCTTGCTGCTCTCTGCTCTGAGAGACCTCTCAGAAACCACACCCTTGGCCATCCTCCTGCCTACATTAAACTCTTCTGTGACTGCTCCACTTCCAAACATGTGGAATAGAAAATTGGTAGGGAAGCCCGGAGCCACAATCAACCAGAACTTATTCTGGGCATTTGACTGAGCTCTTGCCCCATCTTCTTGAGAGGTTCATGAGCAGGCCAGATGGTAAGCAGAAAAATTCGCAAGTTTTCAAACAGCTCTTGCTGACCAAATGCCCACAAGAATCTGGTGGGGGAAGACTATTGTTCTAACTGTCCCTGCCCAACCAAGCCTTTGAACTCCAGTTAGAGGGCTTATGGCTAGCAAATAAGAAACATCAAATTGAGATGGAGAGAGAGACTTTAATGACAGATCAAAAGGGATTCTTGGAAGGAGGGGGGTGGATCAGTCAATACAATTCTTGCCTTAAATGCATGAGGATCTGAGTTAGATTCCCCAGGACCTATGTTAAAAACAAACAAGAAACACAATCCAGATGTGTGAGATGATGTGTCTTGGGATCCCTTGCTGAGAAGGTAGAGATAGATAAACCAGCCATCCTGGCCTAGTTGGAGAGTTCCAACCAATGAAAGCTTCTGTCTTACAAAACATGGTAGACAGCACCCAGAAAATGACACCTGAGGTGGATAAGTTTCCATCTCAGACCATGCCTCCCCAGGAGCATAAGGTCTCGTGCATGCACGCACGAGTATGTTTATACACACACACACACACACACACACACACACACACACACCTGTACATTAACAAAAGGACTCTCAAAAATCTCCACAGATTTGCAAGACAAGGCAAGTTTAAATTTCAAAATAGGTTAAACCCTTCTTACAGATTAAAAAAGAAATGATAAGTTGGGCATACTAGCACACAACTGTCCCAACATTCAAGAAACAGATGCAAGGCGATTATCAAGTTAAGGCTAGCCTATGTTGCATAGAAATAACCTGCCTTAAACAGATAAATAAGTGAAGTCTTCCCCTCATGGCATGGCGGGGGCGGGGAGACTGGGTTTAGCAGCTCCATGGATTAGAAAGTGGGCTAAAGCTAGCTATAATGTAACTGTTAGCCAAAGTAGCCTATAAGACGGTAATGCATAGTTGAACTAAACTAGAAAACCTCTAAAAAACTTTTCTCCCTGGGCTTTGTACACATGTGGCTATAGCTGGGTTCTGCTCACTAAGGACTATAAGGACCCTCTAACACAGGGTATAAAGGTCTAGCTCCCTGAGACCCAGGGGGAAAGTAAGAGTTGGAAAGATAAGCTGGGGAGTCAGATTCAGGTGCATGTAAAAGATTCCTTTAGATGAGATTTCAAACAGTGATAGAAGGAAGGAGTGGGAGGGCCTTTATCTTTCTATGCGGGTATCCTTCAATGTCTGTGAGGATCTCATTCTGAGACATTACAGACGTCAATATCTAACGATATTCTAGCCCCTCCTACAAATGATGTGGCACTTGTATCTAACCTATGGACATTCCCCTGTAGATGTTAAATCCTTTCTAGGTGACTATATTTAGTTAACACGCTCATACACAAATGCTTATTTTATCCTATTTAGAAAATGATAAAGAGACTGTAAATATTCAGAACAAATGGCATGTTTTTCAAGTACTTTCAGTCCTTGGTTGGTAAATATTTAGATGAGGAGCCTTCTAGGCTACACACAGTTCCCCCTCTCACTATCATGCTAATATCTCCCAAAGCAGATGTCTCTGCCACTTGGAAAATAAGGAAAACTGACTGAGCTGGTCACCCTTTCTTACCAGGCAGAAGCTGGATGAGAACTCTAGTTCCCTTCTTAACCCAGCAGGCATAATCTGTACACTACACCAGCACACGCGGTTCACACACTACACCAGCACCTACAGACCACACACTACACCAGCATGCACAGACTTACACTACACCAGCACACACAGTCTGTACACTACACCAGCACACATGGTCCACACACTACACCAGCACACATAGTCTGTACACTTTGTAAACTCCACTATGGGGTCTGCCCCTCTGGATTGTGGTTGTGTGCCAAAGAGCAGCTCAGCTGAAAATTGCTTTTCTGACATGGCTCCTAGAAGGCTGCTTAAAAACAAATTTCCTCCGCATCAGTTCATCTCTTGCTAGTTATGCATCCCTGAAAGAAACGTAGGCTTTCAGCAGGGTGGGGTTGTAGTAAGGTGAATACAAAGGATTTTATTTAAGGGGTCTTTATGTGACCCGTATCTTTAATGAACAAAAAAATGGTAATAAAAAGAAAATCCAATTACTTAAAAAAAAAAACTGGAAAGTATAAACAAGAATTTCTGCGTGGACATTGCACTCCCCATCCATTACCACCGTAAAAACAAACAAAAACATCCTCTTGAACAAGCTTCCACCTGCCAGCCTCCAATCTGCCAGTCTACAAATCCAGTCTACACCGAAGCTCTGCGTCACACAAACAGACAGCAAAACCATCAGACAGCGTGATGCCTCCATCTGCACACTACAGTACTCAGCCTTCATTCTGATGTGCATGGAATAAAACAACAACCTAGATGCCTGTTAAGCAAACAGGATGCCACCTGCGTGTGAAAAGACCTGGGAAATTAAAAATAGACCGAGAAACCCTCGTGGTTAAAAATAAAAACACTAACGGAAACAATGTTAAAAAACCAACTACAAACCCGTAGGGGTAAAAAAAAGAAAAGAAACTCATGTTGTTGGAGTGGTGAATTACCTAGAATCGTCTTTCTGGTGAGCAAGTTTTTTAAATACTAAATAACTCAGAGCTGTTAGCCTGGTTAGGGAAACACATCCCATGTTCTACTTTCGTTTCTATTGCTGTCATAAGAACACTGGCCAAAAGTGACTTAGGGCAAAGGGGTTTACTTGGCTTACACTCTCAGGTCACTGTGCATCATTGCAGAAAGCCATGGCAGGAACTTGAAGGCAACCCTTGCTATCCCACACAGCATTACCTCCAACCAAGGAACTAACTTCACTGCCAAAGAAGTGTGGCAGGAACCATGGGGGATGCTGCTTGACGGCAGGTAGGCTCATACTCAACTAGCTAGCTCTCTTACATAGTTTAGGACCACCTGCCTAGAGAATGGTGCTGTCCACAGTGTGCTGGGCCCTCCTACATAAATTAACAATTAAATAATACCCCCCCAAGTCATGCCCCAGGCCAATCTGATCTAGGAAATTCCTCAAATGAGATTTGCTTCTCAGATCATTCTAGGTTGTGTCTAGTTGACAAAGTTAACCAGGACACCCTATAGGTTTAAGTGGGGGGCAGTGGATTATTTGGACAAGGATGTTCATTGCTGTACTCTTTACCATGGGGAGATGATGAGAACCAGAACAAAAGGCTCAGAAGGAAATCTCAGCAATATCAATAACATAGAGATGAAGCATGATAAAAATACAAGAGTAGTAGTACATGAAAGGATGTATATAAAAATGTTAAGCCACAGAGAATGGAATTTACATACTGATTTGTAACTACATATAAACACACCCACATTTAGAATCCCATGCACTTACACGATGTTAAGCTCCTGCTGCTATATTGGTTGAATGTATTTAAAGATATGATACCGTCTGTCCCACATACACAAAGCTGTGCCTCTGCCTCGAGTCCCTTTTCTTACAGTCTGACTCCTTGCCTTTTCTACACAGACCACGCAGAGTGGCCAGTCTTCTTAGCACAAAGCCCAGCTAGGCAGCAAACACAGCATCTCTGGAACCCATCCAAACTTAAGTTTGGAGCGAACAGTGGAGACAGGCAACTGATGCAGCTTGGCAAGAGAGACCCAGGACCATGGAGTGCCTGGACTATAAACACTGTCCTGGAAGAGCAGTGTCTGATCGGGTCTCAGAGCTCTTGGCTAGCCTGTGTCTTCTCTTCTCTCCAGCCCTGAGATGTTGAGCCCTTACGCATTCCCTCCTTCCTCCCCTTTATGTCTCCTGAAAGAGTTATTTCTGAAAATAGCACAGGTAACCTCCTTATACTCTCCCACGGACACGCAGTGCGCCCACAGGACAAGCTCATTATATCCTAATAAAAACCCAAAGGCACTCTTACCCCGCCCTTCCAGCCCCCATACACACACAGACTCTACCACCACCAATAACATGCATGAAGCCACAGACTGAGCAATTAACTATCCAAGGATCTCCTGAAGATGGAAAGAAGGGCAGGATTTCAGTGGAGTTGGACTGGGCCTGCAAAGATGGTAATAAGCCTGAGTCTGGCCTTTCAGTGATGAGGCAGGCTTCCCTCCCAGACACACCCAGGTTAGTGTCTCCTGGGGCTCTGTATTCTAATGGTGAGATTCGTTTCCATTAGATCAGTAATGCGTCCTCAAATAATGCCTGGGCCCTTCTTCACACTGTCTGTGTGTACACAGGTACCACAAGGACACTTCTCTCTAGGGAAGACCTTATGGTTTTGTTTTTTGGTTTTTTTTTTTTTGTTTTGTTTTGTTTTTTTGTTTTTTTTTTTCAGTAATAGCCTAGTGATTATAACAGACAATTGTTTTGAGACAAAGTTGCTATGGTGTCTCAGCAGACCTCAAACTCTTAGGTGTAAGCAATCCTCCTTCTTCTCTGCCGCTCTCGATTAGCTGGAACAGAAGGCATGTGCCACCATGCACAGCTTTGATTCTTTTTAGTTCTTTTCACAGAGATCCACCTGCCTTTGCCTCCTGCATGCTGGGATTCAAGGCTTGCATCACCACTGGCCATTTTAAATTTTTAATTGAAATTGTATGTACTAAAGACATGCACTATTATGACTGAGCTAACTGACATATTCATTTCTTTACACAGTTACCATTTGGGGGTTGGGGGTGGCATGAGAAATATATTCCCCCAGAGGCTATCAAATACAAGATCTCTGGAATTCCTTCATTCTGTCCTACTGAAACTTTGTCTCTTGGGCCCAGCATCTCCCTTGACACCCTAGGTAATCCTAACACCTTCCCAGGAAGGGTGAGGAGCCACAGGCGTAGCCCTTATCTCCTTGGTGAGAATTGAAATTAGGAGACTAACTGTTGCCCCCATCAGTGGGATCCCAGGACCCTCAGTTCCCAGGCCACAGGCCTCCCCTTTGCCAGTGTGCTATCCATTATTGGTGACTTGTGACAGAGCCCAGCAGATTACAGCTCGTAAATGCAGGCCTCCTTGGGTGTCTCAGGGCCTCATTTTCCAGTGCTCTGGCAGTTTTCTATTTTCGCGTCTTGTTACTCAAGCCTTCTATTGGGAAATAAGTACCAAGAAAAGAAACAGGTAGTTTCGCTTATTCAGAGCTCAGAAAATTTGCAGGAAATTTGGTGGTACAAAACTCCAGCTATGAGAATTCAAAGCAGGGGAAGAACCCGGATGCAGATAGAATGAAACCCCTCCCCTTCCTGCATAAACTCTTTCACAGCAATCTCCTGACTTCTGCTCTAATGTTGCCAATTTTTTTCATGACTTAGTTGGAAACTCAAATAAAAGGCCATGGAAAACCCAACTGGAAACCTTCATAGTGTGGAAGATAGCAAAGGACCCATGAAAAAAAAAAATTGTCCCATGGATGCAGAGCCAGGCATAGGAGTGGGGAGCCAGATGTCGAGGGTGGGAAGGAAAAGAATCCACTTCCCAGCCCCTTGGTGACCACAGTTTGAGCCACAAAGCCCCATGGAGAGAAAGATGGGCAATTCATCTAAAAACAGCAAGAAGGGAAGAGAATGGGAGGGGAGGGGAAGAAAGGAAGAAGGAAGCAAAGGAAAAGAGAAAATGATAACAAATGAATGAGGTGTTTCCATTGTACGTCCATTCCATGAGGACACAGAACCTGACTCAGAATCGTCTAGTCCATCCTAAAAAGTAACCAGTAAGCAGACTATGCAGGCATACTCAGTTAAATTAATACACAATCTCAAAGTTTGCATAGTTGTGATGCGAAGGCATCTCCATGCTTACAGCTAGAGTGTAAACTGAGAAGAAATAGAGCAAGGAAGTCGGTTACTTGAAACAGGAGTTTTCCCGTCCCAAGTTGGATTGATTAAACAGTGAATACTTCTCTGGGATTGCTTTGGCCACCTCTGAAGATACACTGACCCAGATATGAAAACAGCAAAGGTCCAGCACCCTACTTCCAGCCCCTCCCAAACTGTCACATTCTCCCTGCAGCCATGCTAGGGGTAACATGGTCAGAATCCTGGGTTTTACCTGTAAAAACCGTGGGTTCAGCTTCCCTGCGTGTAACAGAAGGCCAAGTTTGACCTACAGGTCCATCGGCTCTTTTTCATTAAGGTTTCTGAAGCACACAGGAAGTTAGAAAAAGAAAAGCAACTCACTTCTCTACAGCTTACCGCAGACATGAGGCAGGAGGGCTCAGGGGACTGGTGTGGGCCACCTCCTCTGGCACACAGGGCACTCTTGTGAGGGGGGAGGGGGAGACACATGAGAGCTGGTGTGAGGTTCTGACACTAGCCAGGAGCTCAGGGTTCCCAAAGGGACCACATTCTACTTCTCCCTTGATGACTACACGCACACACACACCAAGATTTTATATTCGGTAACTGCACTGCATTCAGCTGACATCCAGAGAGACCCAGACCACTTGAGCATCTTCTGGGCCTCACTCCTGTTTCATATAAAGCCCTAGAAGATTAGCTAAGATAAACGATTTCCCAACAACATCTTGGGCATGAATATTCACAGCGCTTAAAGTGACAATCAAGTTTCTTAAGGAACTGAATGCATCACTCCTTTCTAAGTCCTTTGCAAAAGTCTCAAGAAACCCCTGTGCGGGTTCCAGCTTGATGAAATCTAAGGCTAAGCTCCTTTGTTTAGGCAGAGGCTTTCCCAAATGGACCCTGTGAGTTTAAATCGTTGGCCACTGGGAGAATACTTTGGGGGAGGGGGAGGATTTGACAGCTAAGAGGTAAAAAGTGAGAGGAAAGAAAAAGATAAAGGACAGGGAAGACCTTTTATGGGAGGGCATGCAGTCATGTGTCCAATCCCAGAAAAGGATGACAGATACTGGGGACATTGGTAAGGGGGAGAAGAAGCAACTGTGTAAACTCAACGGTGAGGGAAGGATCGCCACTGGGAATCCCAGATGGTTTTTACTGTCTCTATTATTTCAGAAGAAAGTAAAACTGAGGACAAATACAATAAACACCTCTTAAAGACCCAGGCTGAAATTCTGGTTATCAGAAAGTGAAACTGAACCCAAAACTCTTGCGGAGATTAACTAAACTAATATTTATAAACCAGTTACTAGTCATGACTATTCCTCTTGCCATTAAAGCTGCCCATAAGATTTATTGGAAATCCCAGGCATTTTGCTTTCTTGGGAAGCATCCTACTCCTGATGCATATGCTGTCACTGTAACGAAACACCCTCTCAATTCCTTTGTGTGTCTCCTCTCTGAACTCTTCCTTTTAAAGTACCAGGTAGATGTCTCCAATATGGAATATTGGTCATGATCATAATAGACCCTTCCTTTAAACATCTCCATAAACATTTTGATGATAAGGGATCTGTCATGTCAAGAAAACCTACAACCCCCCTAGTCCACTTCTGGACCATTATTTTAGTATCAACCGCTCTTCCCTAGGACACATCGAAGTTTTTCCGCATCTGCCTTCAGATTCTAGCTCTCCCTCTGGAAGTGCCAGCCATGCGCCTCACTCTGGCAGTCTTTGGTCTATGGCTCTAACACAACATTGTAGTGAAGGTCTGATGTATTCACACATCCTTCCATACCAAGGCCACCTGCTATTCACATATATTTAACCCCATCTCAAGAACTCTGTACTTATCAAGGTCTGTCAGGGCCATAAACGATAGGCAGGAACTTTCAAAGCCACCCCAAGAAGGCCAAGTCAGTGGTCCAGCCCATATTTTCTGGATGTGAACCTGGCCAACAGGTCCCTGCTCTCTGAATTAGATCTTGGACACTTAGAATTTTGGAGCACAATAGGCTCTGGAGGCCATATAAGTTTCCCCGTGGCCTTTTAGCTCACATTGGCTTCTGTGAGATGTTGAGTACGTTTTGAACTCTGTTCTGTGCTCATCCTTCAGTTAAGGTGGCAACCTCAAACCCTTTCATCTCCATAGCACTAGATGAACAGACTCCCCTCCCACTCTTGAGTTCTATTCTCAGCTGTCAACATTGCCATTACTTGTCAAGTATCTCATTGCACGCTGTGTGCCAGGGAAGGAAAGGAAGAATTTAGAACACAGGATGCCCTGCTCATTACACAGCTCACAGCCCTTCTGAGAACAAACAGGTTTTATGAGTAGAAGGTCAAGCCAAATATGAATGGACACTGAAAATCTTGTGTACTGGTGAGGTCCACTGGCTCATGGCGTGAGAAAGAAGGAGGGCCTACCAAGGGAGGAGCCTGTGGAGCAGAAGAAAGAGTGCAGCTCCAGGTCATAGGGTGCCTGGGCTCTGGCTTTAAGCTCTCCACTCTTGAACAGCTCATGACTTCAGACGTTCCGTTAGGTGACTGCCCTGCCTTCCTCTGCCTCTGTGGTGTAGTGATAACAATTTACCCACTTGGACTAGACCTGACTAAATCAAAACACTATAAAATTCAGCATTAGAAAGTGTCTCAGAGATCTTACAATCTGCTGCTTTCTAGAACTTGCATGATCCTTGGGGAACATCATTAAAAACACACGGCCTGCCCTCCACCTTCCAATCAGAACAAATGGGTTGGAATCATGTTATAAATGTGTGTGTGTGTGTGTGTGTGTGTGTGTGTGCGTGTGTGTGTCAGACGCAAGCGTGTCACACACACACACACACACACACACACACACACACACACACACACACAGAGGTAGACTGGGGAAAAAAGATAAATCTGAAGTACCTAGCGGTTGATAGGGCCCCAGAACTGTGTCACAGCAGGACATCATGTGACCTCTCAAACAATAAAGACACAAGAGCATCCAAAACCAACTGGAGCAGGCATGGACCAAACAGCTGCTAACTGCTCCATCTTGCAGAATCCACTGTTCCCATCATGCACCTGATGTCATGACATTCAAAATTCCCATATAAGGATACAACGTTGGAGTAAACTCATATTATACAAGTAAAATCCACAACCCATTCCTGGAATTTCCTACCTTTGCCTTTACTTATGCCTACCACCTCCCCATGGATATTTCTTCCCTCTTATAAATAACCCTTCTTCCATTAAAGTTTTCATATCAGACTATTCAAAAACCCAGGGTTTGCGGCTCTCTGGAGAAGCCTGACTCCCATTTGAGCCTGTACTTTCTATCTATAATGAACCCCCCCCCATACACACACTTCAGTTTCCTTGCTTTGCTTCATCTCTGAATTCTTTCTCTTTAAGCACTGAATAGAGGTCTCAATCTAGTCTGTCTGTTGAGACCTTTCCAGTCTTCACTTGCTGGTCTCATTAAAGGGTCTTTAATTGGAGTGATGATGCAGCTATTTGAGAGTGACTGGGTGGCAGACAGTAGGCTGATACCAGAGAGAGGAAATCAGCCACACACACCCCCCCAGTTGGTTCAGAGCATGGTTGGGACTGGGCTGACGTTTCCTCACCCCAACCTGCGTTCTGGCTCTGACATCTTGAGATCTCAGCTAAGCTTAGAATTGGGAGCCTGGCAGGGACCCCAATATTAATGCCATCTTCCTGCTGTTCCAGGGAGCTGTCTGTGCTGTTGCTGGGAGCATTTCTGAGCTAGCTCATGCCTTCCTAACGTTCAAGGATTCTTACAGACAGACAATGGGTCTGCTCCCTCCAGCTTTACCCAAATGCAAGGAACATGGGTAAAGACTTGAGTTCTAGGCTCTGTTCTACAATCAACCACATTTTTGGTTTTGTTTGTTTTTGATACGGGATCTTACATAGCCTAGGCTATTCTCTAATTATTATTGCATAGGAATAGCCTAGGACCTTTGAAGGAAAATTCCTGAAAAGTAACCCAGTCTACAAAAGCAGATTAAAAATTCAACCACTGTGGAGTGTTCAGAATGTTGCAACACCAGAGTTAATTACAAATTCTCTTTGGCTGTCTTTAGCCCCACAGAGTCAGGTCCCGCCTCTGTGTGAGACCAAATATCCTGATGAACAAACTAAAAACTGTTGGAATGCATTAACAAAACCCTATCCTCCACAAATGGGAAGGCTAAGAACTCTATCAGATGGCATCTGGGGCCTGTAGTTGAGAATCTCCCATCTTGAGGTAAGTTGTCTCAGGTTCTCAAGTTCTGGGATTACAAGTATGGGCCACAATGTCCTGTTTACATGATGCTAGCAATTGACCTGAACTTCATTTGCTGGGTAATCATTCCAGCAAATGAACTATACCCCCAGACCAGCTGTGAGACTTCAATAAACGTGCCTCAACTCATTGGGTTCAAGTCCCCTCTTTACAAAGGGGGAGTAAGGTTGGGCTCTTGGGTCACTTCTGGTTCCGTTTACAGTACCTCTAGGCTAAAAGAAGCATCGACTAGCCTGGCACATTCTTTTTGGGGCACTTGGAGAAGCTGATCATTTCAGCCCTAAGAATGAAATGTCAGAGCCATGTTTCTAATCCAGTGGTTCTCAGCCTGTGGGTCATAAGCCCTTGGGGGGGAGGGGCAAATGACCTCTTCTTAGGGGTCACATACCAGATACCCAGTGTGTCAGATGTTTACATTATAATTCATAATGGTAGCAAACTTACAGTTGTGAAGTAGCAATGAAAATAACATTATGGTAGGAGGTCACTACAACACCAGGAACTGTATTAAAGGGTCACAGCATTAAGGAGGTTGAGAACCACTGGTTAGTAGTCCCTGTACTTGATGCTCTTGGCCTTTGTTAGGCCCCTAAGGGAAGCTGCTTCTGAGGTCAAGCAGACCTGAAAAGCACACTTTTCATCTGCAAAACAACCAAGTGGAACCCAAGCTCCAACCTACTGTGATGTGAAGCAATGCAAGCAGACATCCTTAATGCAAGCAAACATCCTTGTAGAATCCAGGTTCCATCCCATATCCTAGCAGAAAGCACAGGCAACCTCAGAACCCATGTCACACCAGCCTTTCCCAAACTATGCACACTCCTGGGTCATGCTTGGTACAGAGGAGCCTCAATAAATGTGTTGAATTAAAGAAAGACAAATTCTTTGGTAGATTTCACACTCCCCTAGAATGGATGGAGAAATGGACTCTAAGAGACACTAAAGAACCAACCCAAAGTCACAGAGCAAAAACAGGAGAAGTGAGACGCACAAGTTCAACTGAACTCAAAGCTAACATTCTCAACCCTTGCAGTATACCCCAAAGAATCAGGCCTGTCTCCCAGATGTGATCTTGGCATTCACACCTATAATCTCTCAACTAGCAGGAAAGATTAGTGCTGTCCCTCAGAGCTCAGTCATCCCTGTCTTACTCCATACTGGCAACTGTGCTACTCAACTGCCCACTGGGAACCTAACCAAGGATGGGTCCATCTTCATGAACATAACCAAGCCAAGAGAGAAAACTCACCACAGGCATCTCATCACCCCCAACACCTCTCAGAGATGCTTCCAGGCAGCAGAAGAGCCATGTGGATCTGACCCCCAGGCTGAGAAGTGAGACCACAGAGCATATGAGGATGACTATCTCTAGCCTTGGGCAGGAAAGAGGTTTTGAGGTGGTATCTCCAACTCTCAGGATTATCAACTGCTTGCACTCTCCATGTCTCCTAAGGGCCCATCCTAAGGGCTGAGCTACAGGGCAGCAGCAAGGGATGAGGGGTGAATGCAGCTGTTCACAGCTCAGCAGGGGAGGGAAAGGAAGGAAGCAAAGGCTGCAGCCAAAGCTGATCCAGAGGCTTACATGATTCCCATGCAACATCAAACCCACTTGCCACTGAAGGGGAGGCATGCAAGGGGATGCCTGATGACTTGGCCTCAAATGAGGCCATGCAACATTCTGCTTATTTGTCCTTTAGTAATCTTGTCTTCTTACTGCAGCTATTCAGAGAGCATTGGACTGGATGTCTTACTGTGGAGGCCATCTCAGTCCTTGGACTCAGTGGGTGACAAATCTGCCTTGTCCAAACAAACAAACCCAATTTATCCTTCTGTCCCCTGCAGCCCTAGCTCCCTTCCCAGGGGTTTCAATACAACACAGCTTTGGGATAAATACAATGTAAGGTTGGCTGTGTAGTCAGAGTGCTAGGAGCCTTGAGAACCAGAGCACAACAATCCCCAGAGATGTCATCTCAGTTGTGTTATTTCAGCAGGAAGAAGCTGGACCAGCTCTTGTATCCTTTGTTGAGAAAGCCCTTAACACATACTTAGTGTTCGCATCTGAAAATCCAAAACCTATGATGCTCTACTGACAGAGCTACTGCGTGCCATGTCCTCATGCAACATGACACACAGATGGGAAATTCCACATCTGACCCCTCCAGAACTCAGGCACCCTACAACATTGTATGAACCCACCTTGAGGCTATTTGTATGAGTTGTGCATGAGGAATAATGTTTGGACTTGACATGGAACCTGTCTTCAAGATATCTATGTAAATACTCCCAAATCCAAAGTGTTACAAAATTATAAGGCCTTTCTGGTTCCAAACATTTTAGATAAGGGGTATTCAACTTTCATATGAACTTGTGTAACTCTCGACATTAAATCTGTGCAGTTTGCAACTTGTAGGGCCCCTGAGCCCTGCACAGAGCTTTGTCCAAACCAGATACCAAACATTGCCTGTGAAGAGAGCCTGTGCTTATAGGAAGGCCCTGAGGCAGGGATTGTAGAGGAAGGGGTCTCAGGGATGGGCTTTTGAGAATGGAAGGGTGGAAAACACTGGGGAGTACAGGAGTCTAAAGAGACAGTAAGATTCCTTTCTTCTTTTATCCCCATATCACAGCTCTATTTATTCTGAGAAGCACCCAGCTGTAGCTCCAAAATAGACATGCTGAAAAACGCCTCTAATGATAGAGGAGACTTCTGTAGGATCCCAGCTCAAAACAGTCCTCTGCAAGGGACAGGAACACCAAAGGGCCTGTGGAAGGGGACACTTCTGGGTGTTCTCTGCCATTGTCTCATCCTATCCAAGATCAACAAGGTTCCTCTCTCCGTGGTTACGAAGAAACCGGTGAGGTCCACCCCAGGGAGTCTGAAGATCTCTTTGCTGACAGTGCTCCCAAGGCCACTCAGGACAGTAAAATTTGGAACGGACAAGGATCTAGCTATTAGAAAGACCTCTTCAAGTCAGTTAGGCAAAGACAGGGCCATCACAACAAGAGCAGTGAGCCCAGATCTGGAAGCCCGACATGATCACTGAATTCTGCTTTGTACATAGCAGACAAACTAGGTCAACTCAAAACCCAGGTTCTGGACAGATAAGCCCTACACTCCTAAGGAGGTGGAGGTGCTGAGGGTTGAGTCTATTCTCAGAAAACTGAGCTAGTTCTTATGTCGGCCATAGGATGGAAGCCCTGACATCTTCTAGGCTTGACTTGTACGACTCAAGGCCAAAGAGCCATGATTAACTTCTTTGGGTTTCAAGCTTCCTGTCAACCACAAGATGTGGAGTTACTGCCCCATTTAACACGAAGCTGAGGCGGACTGTGGCATGGCTGGGGAGGAGGGCAGCTTATCCAGGACTGAACAAAGGCCTCTCAGATCTCAGTGTAGATGGCTCCACAAATTCAAGAGATGAAGTCAATGTGTGGTGTCTGGATCCTTCTTCGGAACTGCTAGTGTGATTTTCTTGTTATCTCCTATCTCCATCCACTGAGAGCCTCTGATGTGGCCAGAAGGTAAATTACCAACAAGTTCTGAGCAACAGGTCTTCATTACCACTGTTATCTTGAGTCTTCCTGGATGTGTACATTTTGCCTTCTAGGAGGGAGAACAGTCAGGAGTTGGATAGTAAGTGTCTATTTATTACTTTTGATGTTTCAGGCATACATGCTAATTTTTTAACTCTCAAAATGAACTGAAGAGGTTAGGGCTATTAATCCTCTGCCATGCTGCATATGGAAAAACTGAGGCATGGGGAGATTAAAGCAACTCAATATCACAGGGCTAAGAAATCACAGAGTTAGATTTTATATTCTTATCTGCTATTCCACATCCTCACCCAGGCAAAGCATATGACCAATTTACATTGTTAGAACAGGAAGCAGCAGGGCCTGGGCAAGTTCTTGTTCTTGCTTTAAAAAAAAGAAAAAAAGAAAAAAAAAAACCTACAGAAAAGATGTCAAGGTTAAACTGCATGTTATGGGTCTCCCTGTATCCAGCCCTTTCTCAGCTATACTGGGGATATACCTCTAGGACTGTGATTACCATAAATGTAACAGATAGGTGAGTACCCATACAATAGATAAAGGAGAGGATACAAAGGCTACAGTCCAGGAAACTTAGAGAGAGGAACACACACAACACACACACACACACACACACTAAATAACACCGTAGGGCACGGCGTGGTTTATGCAAGAGAGGTACAAATTTGATCACACACAGTGAGCAATGAAAGCAAGGGAGTTAATCTTATCTCACGGGAAGGGTGAGGCCTGAGCTAGGGCTTTAAGGTTTGTGAAGAAGAGAGAGTTACTAGTGAAACGGCAGGAAAGTCTGGGATTTGTTACAAGGTTCAAAAGAAGCCTGAGGTTTACCAAGGTGGCTGGGCCCATAGCTAGCCAGGGACAGATTTGTAGGGACAAACCCTGAGGGCAATAATTCCATGGCCTGTTTATAGATTTTGTCAAGAATAATTCTACCTAGCACATGGGAAACACTAAAGATAAAGAAGACAGGCGTGGGTGAAGAGAGTTCTCCAGAGGCAGACTCCAAAGGACCCAGAGCCAATTGGAGAAAGAGCTGGTGCTGTCTACACCAGCCAATGGGAGGAATCATCGAGCCTGGGCTGGAGTCTGCCTGGGTGTGGGACCAGCGTGGGAGAGTAGAGAAAGAGAAAGTCACTAATGCTTGTTTTGCAACAACTGGAGAGTTCACGGTAACATTCGGTTTGGCCCGTCAGGCACAGAATGCAATCTCACCAGCCCATGCCCTGTATCTCGCCGATAAAAGCCCCCTTTGCACATGGCCAACTCTGATGCCATTTTGGCCAAGCAGCTTTTTTATACCCTCGTTAAGATGAGTTCTCTCTACTTTTGTGGAGCTTCTTGTTTACTATAAATCTGTCATGTCCCTCTTCTGGCTACAATCTCGTATGTGTGCCTGAGTGTGTGAATGTGCTTGACTGTGTTGAACGTGTATGGAGGGCAAAGGTCAACCTTAGGTGTTGTTCCTGGGAAGCCTGCCACATTTGTTTTTGGAGACAGACTTTCTCATTGATCTGGAGCACTCCTAGAAGGCCGAGCTGACTAGACAGCAACCCCTGGGAATCCATCTGTCTCCACAGGATTGGGGTTACAAGTGTACTTGTCAAGCCCTATTCTTTTATTTAGGTTCTGGGGATCAAATTCAGGTTCTCATGCTTGCAAGGTAGCACTTTACTGATAGAGCGATTTCCCTAGCCCCAGCTTACAGGCTTTTTGCAGCTAGGCAAAGAATGGAACACCCCTTTTCTGAAGTTGTATTTAGCAGAAGACCTGGAATACAAGGAGTAGGCCATCACTTACCCAGGAGTGTGGTACTGAATGATCCTATCTACCTCTGAGACATCCTTTGCAGGTGCATAGCCCTTCTTAGACCAGTTCTTGGTGGTGTCTGGTATCTTGCACAGAAAGACCTTGGGGCAAACTTTAGCTACCCCTTCTTAGCCATGTCATGAATGCACTGCCAACTATCCTGGTTCTCAACTTCCTCCCCCGTGACACAATATGACCGTGCAGATGTTGTAGGGTTGTATGCAGTGAGAATGCAAAACCAACATGGATGCACACCGGGTGGAGAGAGTATGAAGATCTAGGCCCAGGGCTCTTTTGGAAGAATGCAGACACCCAATCAATGGATGTTCTGCACACACAAACAAGTTGGGGGCAGGTCGCCAGGCTCGCTAATCTACCCTGCAGTGACCTGGCTGTTTCCTCACTTCCTCTTCTGCAGCTCTAGAGAGAGCAATCATAACCCACTGGCCTGGGGGTGGTAAAATGACCAGTGAGAAAACACACACACACACACACACCAGAAACACTGAGTACCTGAATCCACTCTGCCCAGGGCAGACACTTCTGGGGCTTCAGCCAAGAATTATCATCTAGCCCACTTCCAGATTCAGGCCCAGGGATGCCATAGCATCTATGCCACTCAAAGGAGTTCTATGGTGGGCAAAATAGGGATTGGCTACTGAAGCAAGCAGAGTTGAAAGAGACCAGGAGAGACTCCAGTCACAGTCACAGAGGTTCTCAGAAAAGAGCTGGACAGGTCACAGGCGCAACGGCCCAGCCCAGCCCAGGCCACCCTCTGAACACTTTTAGAGATAAGAGACCCTTTACCTCTACATCTTTGCTACCTGTCCCCTTGCTCGAAGAATGAGAAAGGCTTTCTAAGTGCATATCTAGAGAGCTGGCTCGTGGCTACAGTACCTGGTTAATGAGGACCCGAGTCCAGCTCCTCAGGACCCATGTCAAAACTAGACATGGCAGTACATGTCTGTAATGTCAGTGCTGTGGGAAGGCAGCAGGAGGATCCCTGGAGGTCACTGGCCAGCCCATCCAGCTGAATTGGTAAGCCCTGGGTTCAGTGAGAGGTGTTGCCTCAAAGAATAAGGTGGAGGGTAATTAAGGAAGAGTTCCTGTGTTGAGCTCTGTTTCCCCACACACTTGTGAATACATGCACATACACACCATGAAGAGAGGGAGAGAGAGAGAGAGAGAGAGAGAGAGAGAGAGAGAGAGAGAGAGAGAGAGAGAGAGAGAGAAGGGAAGGAGAAAAAGAGGCTCAAGTATATTGTGTGTGTGTGTGTGTGTGTGTGTGTGTGTGTGTCTGCCTTAAGGATACATGTGAAGCAAAACCCACCTCACCACTACCTATTGGCCTCTTTCATGGTTAAAGGCCAGCTTATGGCTCCTTCAGCTGCCCTCCACCTAAAGTCAACTTCTTCAAGGGACTCCACAAGACAGTGTCTTCAGGGTCTTTTCCTTCATCTACAACACCCCAAGAGCCTCTCAGTTGGCTTGGGAGGCTCCTTCAATATGAAACCTCACACCACAGGAGTGCCATGGCTTGACCGAGTGAACTGGCCCTCCCCTAGACCTTACCCTAAGGAGGGCATTTGACTAGAGAGGCCAGGCTTTTCCCAGTTTTCCTCCTGAGCAGGACAAGAATCTGACCCACTGGGGAGAGAGTTTCCCAGCCTATTGTGGCCACACAGTTGTCTCAGTGTATTTGTCACAAAGACTTTTGAAAGACAATGTTCCAGAAAATTGACACGCACTAGCTGCACTTCCCTTCCACCAAGTGGTTCTAGACCTCCTGAGGGGGCATCAACACCCTCTCATCCTGGGAAAGTCTGTTGACAGAAAGCCAATAATGATGGGGACTGGCCCCCGCCCCTGCCTGTAAGAGGGACACTGGGTAGCAGAGAAGGATGGGGAAGAGGATGGGAACCAGTAGGGGACACATATAAGTAGGGGTTGGTTTGCTAAAGAGAAGGGGGTGGGCATGACGGAGTGAGTAGCCTGATCTTGGCTCCAGCTTCTCCCAAACTTCTCAGTAGGACACAGAAGCCCCCCCCCCAAGCTGATTCACCCTGGAAGAGTATCTGTGGCCACTATCCAAACTCCATTAGGGTAAGGTTAGCAGGGGTGGAACATAGTGCAACCTTGGGTCTCCTCGGAGTGAGGAAATGACACACACTTGCTCTGCTGACGGGAGCTACTTGTGAGTCACAGCCCGGAAGTAAAGAGGGAGCAGGTTAGCTCAGGGGAAAAGGTAGGCCCAGGAGGTGCAGGCAGAGGCTCTAACTTCAACATAGCCCTGCCTTCAGAGTGACAAATGGCTTTTCAAAGTCATCAGAGGATGAGGGTGAGACCCGGATTTGTACCAGCCTGCTGGGGATTTGTCAGCAATGTACTTCAATAAAAAGGAATTGCAAGTAAGACTCATGTTGCCCGGCCCATCACTATGGAGGCCCAGTTGTTTCTTCAGAACATGAAGATTGCATGTTCCTGACATACTGAGCTGAGGCAGGGGCAAAATGGATTTAAGGACAAGAAAAATTCCAAAGGAGGCTGTTTAGATCACCAAGATTATAAATGACTCTCTCTCTCTCTCTCTCTCTCTCTCTCTCTCTCTCTCTCTCTCTCTCTCTCTCTCTCTCTTCCTCCCTCCCTCCTTTCCCTTTCCTCCCCCCCCCTCTGATATACATTCATATGTCCTACAACTGAATACAGGGGCCCAATTGGTGACATTGGAGCACTGAAAACATGGGGTCACTCAGCATCTCTCTGCATCTTCTAGGGTACAGGGAGATCATCTCAGCCAACTGCCTCAGTATAGCCTTCTAATCCACAGTAAAAGTGCATGGGGCCTATGAGACCCCACTCAGTGGGCTCAACCCCATGTCTGAAGGAGAGCTAGAGCTGTGTCTCCCCCAATTCAGGGCTTGGAACCAATGGGATCTTTGTTGCTGTTTTATTTTTGTGAGAGGCAGAATCTTATGTAGCCCAAGTTGGCTTCCAATGCACTATGCAGGTAAGGGTGATCTTGAACTCCTGACCTTCTGACCCCAGCCTCCTGAGTGGTATGGGCCACTAAACTTGGCTAGGACCAAGTTTTGTTTAGAGACTAGCCAAAAGCTCTTCTTCCTGGCTGCCATCCTGGTGAAGAAAAATTTCCCCAAATCTAGACCAGAGGGCAGGAGGAAGGGTACTTTTAGTTCCTCACACTTCATCTCACTCATCCAAATATATCAGGGCCAGTGCTCTGTGGAGATTCCTCCTCCTCCCCCTCATCTTCCCCCTCCCCCCACCTCTTCTCAGTATATATGGTGTCACTGGGAGTTCATGGCAATTTGGAGCATTGTGCTAGGGGAATTTCAGCCTTTAATCACCTTGGATCCTGTCACCTGATGGAGAAGTGTGTTGGCTCCAGTCCTACAGGCCTCTGACAGGGCTGGACTGTCCTGAGAGCATCCATTGCCTTCCTTAGCCTCTTGCCAGTGAATCTGTGTGTAGTCCTTAGAGGAATGGTTCTCAACATGTGGGTCAGGATCCCTTCAAGGCTCTCATATCAGATATCCTGAATATCAGATATTTACATTACTATTCATAACGGTAGTGAAACTAGTTACGAAGTAGCAATGAAATTATTTTGCGGCTCTGGTCACCACAACTTGAGGAACTATCTTAAAGGGTTACAGCATTAGGGATTGACACTAGTGTGTGTGCCTTGCTTCGAGAGAGGAGCTGGGAGGACAGGGAGCTCTGGAAGGAGTGGATTCATTGACACCTGCTGCCCGAATTAACAAAAGTGAATGTTTGCCCACATAAAAGTGTAGGCAAGTATGATTTTCAGTGGCTCTAGGGAGGGAACTTGATGTGTACGGTTCCTCTCCACAACATGCATGGGCATGCTGGGTAAAATGAAACCAGAGGTCTCCATTATGCCCAAGTAGAAAGTGGAAGCTCCCCGGTATCAGCAGTCAAAGGACGAGAATTCAGAGCTGTGAGTGAGCACTAAAGCTGGGTGGTCACAGGTGAAGCCTCATGGAACAGGACCAGTGACCAGTGTTTGCAAAGAGTGACATCATCTGACTTTAGACCTAGAAAATGAAGAGCTGTGCTAGCCTGGTGATCCAGACCAGCAACACTGCTCACTAACCTACTGGTGTGAGGAAGCCTGACTTCTGGCTGGAGCCCAGCTATGAAAAGAAATAAGAAATGATAGGCCAGAGCCTGTGCAGTGGAGATTCTAATACAAATAATTAAAATAGAAATGAATCTACAAATATCAGGCCAGGGGCTCAAAACAACATAGGATGCTTCCACAACCCCCCCCCCCACACACCCAGGGAATCTAAAGAGGAGTTCATGATTGTAAAATGCATAGGAGATGCTGGCCATGAGGTCATACCTTCAATCCCAGGACTTGGGAGGCAGAAGCAGGTGGAGCTCTGTGAGCTCAAGGTCAGCCTGGTCTAGACAACGAGTTTAAGAACAGTCAGGGCTGGCCTTCTGGTGCCCTACTCAGAGCCTCCTGAAGCCTGGGGACTGCACATTGGATAACCCGTCCCAGCAGACCAACCTATCCAGAGTTTGCCAGCACCCTAGTCCCACCTCCACCCACTGGAAGAAGAGAGCCATCAGGGTATTGGACCTGCTTGTACCCACTGAAAGAGAACCTTGGTCTGGTTCCCACCAAGAGAGGGAGAGATCCCACTGGAAGAAGGGATGGGTAGATAACAGTGTAAGAACACAGTCAACAACAGATATGACACCCCTCAGAGTCTAGGGACTCCACACCAGCAAGACCTGAACATCCCAACACAGATGAAGCAGAAGAGAACGATCCTAAAAACAACTTTATGATGGTGATAGAGACCTTCAAAGAGGTAATGAGAAAATCCCCTAAAGAAAAAAACAAACAAAAAATTTTAAGAAATGTCAGAAACTACAGATGCAAGCATAACCAACAGAATATAAGAGATTGAAGAGAAAATCTCAGGCGTTGAAGATACACTAGGAGAATTAGATTCGTCCACCAAAGAAAATCTTAAATCCAACAAATCCCTAACACAAAATATACAAGAAATATGGAACACCATTAAAAGACCAAGCCTAAGAATAATAAGTATAGAAGAAGGTGAAGAAACCCACTTCAATGGTGCAGAAAACATATTCAACAAAATCATAGAAGAAAACTTTCCCAACCTAAAGAAAGACATGACAATGAAAGTACAAGAAGCTTACAGAACACCAAATAGAGTGGATCACAAAAAACAGTTCCCTCACCACATAATAATCAAAACACCAAACATACAGAATAAAGAAAAGAATACTAAGAGCAGCAAATGAAAAAGGCCAAGTAACATCTAAAGGCAAACCTATCAGAATTACCCCTGAATTCTTCATGGAAACTCTGAAGGCCAGAAGGTCTTGGATAGATATTCTACCAACACTAAGAAACCATGGATGTCAGCCCAGACTACTATACCCAGCAAAGCTTTCAGTCACTATAGATGAAGAAACCAAGATATTCCATGACAAAATAATATTTAAACAATACATATCAACTAAGTTAGCTCTATAGAAAGTTCTGGAAGAAAAACTCCAATACAAGGAAGTTAACTACACCCACAAAAAAATAGGCAATAAATAATCCCACTTTACCAACAGCCAAAAGAAAAAAGGGGGTAAATCCACACACAATGCCACTACCACCACCAAATCCAAAACAAACATGAATTAACAATCAACGGTCATTAATATCCCTCAATATTAATGGTCTTATCTCGCCTATAAAAAGACACAGGCTAACAGAATGGATGCGAAGACAGAATCCATCCTTTTGCTGCATTCAAGAAACACACCTCAACTTCAAATTCAGACATTACCTCAGAGTTAAGGGTTGGGAAAATATTTTCCATCAAATGGACCCAAGAAACAAGTGGGTGTAGAAATTCTAATATCTAACTAATTAAAAAGAGATGAAGAAGGTAGTTTCTTATTCATCACAGGAGAAATCCATCAACATGAAGTCTCAATTCTGAATATCTATGCCCCAAATAAAAAGGCACCCACATTGGTAAAAGAAACACTACTAAAACTCAAATCGCACATAAACCTCACACACATATAGTGGGAGATTTCAACACCTCACTCTCAACACTAGACAAGACCACCAGACAGAAACTTAACAAAGAAACAAAGGAACTAACAGAAGTTATGACCCAATTGTATTTAATAGACATTTATAGAACATTTCATCAAAACACAAAAGAATATACTTTCTTCCAGTGCCACATGGAACCTTCTCTAAAATCAACTGCATACTCGGCAATATAGCAAACCTCAATAGGTATAAAATAATTGGAATAACCGCCTGTATCTTATCAGACCACCATGCTTTAAAGTTAGAATTCAACAACAACATAAATTGCAAAAACCCTACAAACTCATGTGCAATTGCATCATTCCTGGGTCAAGGAAGAAATAAAGAAAGAAATTAAAGGCTTCCTAGAATTCAATGAGAATGAAGACACAACATACCCAAACTTATAGGACACTTGGAAGCAGTGCTAAGAGGAAAGTTCATAGCACTCAGTGCCCACACATGAAGAAGCTGGAGAATAGTCACACTAGAGAATTAACAGCACAGCTGAAAGCTCTAGAACAAAAAGAAACAAACTCACCCCAGAGGAATAAATGCCAGGAAATAATCAAACTGAGGGCTAAAATCAATAAAGTGGAAACTAGGAAAACAATACAAAGAATCAATGTAACAAAGAGTTGGTTTTTCGAGAAAACCAACAAGGTAAACAAACCTTTATACAAAGTAGGGAAAAAGCAGAGAGAGAACCGTGCAAATTAACAAAATCAGAAATGAAAAGGGGGACATAACAACAAACACTGAGGAAATCCAGAGAATCTTCAGGTCATACTTTGAAAACCTGTACTCCACAAAATTTGAAAATTTAACAGAAACAGACAATTTTCTGGATAAATATCACCTAACAAAATTAAATCAAGAACAGATAAACAGGCCTATAATCCCTAACGAAATAGTAGCAGTCATCAAAAGGCTTCCAACCAAAAAAAACAAAAAACAAAAAAAAAAACAAAAAAAACAAACAAACAAAAAATCCTAGAGCCAGATGGTTTCAGTGTAGAATTCTATCAGAAATTCAAAGAACAGCTAATATAAATACTCCTCAAAGTGTTCCACACAATAGAAGCAGAAAGGTCATTGCCAAACTCTTTTTTCAAGGCTACAATTACCTTGGTACTCAAGCCACACAAAGAAAGAGAACTACAGACAAATATTCCTCATGAACATTGATGTAAAAATACTCAATAAAATACTGGTAAATCGAATCCAAGAATACGTCAGAGAAATCATCCACCATGACCAAGTAGGCTTCATCACAGGGATGCAGGGATGGTTCAACATATAAAAATCCATCAATGTAATCCACCATATAAAAAACTGAAAAAGAAAAGACACATGATTATCTCACTATATGCTGAAAAAACCTTTGACAAAAATCCAACACCCTTCATGATAAAGGTCTTGGAGAAATCAGGGCTAACAGAAACATACCTAAACATAATAAAAGCAATATACAGCAAACCAACAGACACTGAGATCAACAATTCATAAATGGGACCTCCGGAAACTGAGAAGCTTCTATAAGGCAAAGGACACAATCAACAAGACAAAATGGCAGATGACAGAATGGGAAAAGATCTTCATCAACCCCACATCTGACAGAGGGCTGATTTCCAAAATATACAAAGAACTCAAGAAGCTAGTTACCAAAACATCAAATAATCCAATGAAAAAATGGGGTACAGAACTAATTAGAGAGTTCTCATTAGAAGAATCCAAAATGGCTGAAAGACACTTAAGAAAGTGCTCAATATCCTTAGCCATCAGAGAAATGCAAATCAAAACAACTCTGAGATACCATCTTACTCCTGTCAGAATGGCTAAAATCAAAAACACCAAAGACAGTTTATGCTGGAGAGGATGTGGAAAGAGGGGAACACTCCTCCACTGCTGGTGGGAGTGCAAACTTGTGCAGCCACTTTGGAAATCAGTATGGCGGTTCCTCAAGCAAATGGGAATCAGTCTATCACAAGATCCAGCATTCCACTCTTAGGCATATATCCAAAACATGCACATTCATACAACAAGGACATCTGTTCAACTATGTTTGTAGCAGCATTATTTGTAAGAGCCAGAACCTGGAAGCAACCTAAATGGCCCTCAACTGAAGAATGGATGGAGAAAATGTGGTACATTTACACAATGGAGTACCACTCATCAGAAAAAAAGCAATAGAATCTTGAAATTCACAGGCAAATGGATGGAACTAGAAGAAGCCATCCTGTGTAAGGTAACCCAGTCACAAAAAGACAAACATGGTATGTACTCACTCGTATATGGATTTTAGACATAGAGCAAAGAATTACCAGCCTATAATCTACACTGCCAGAAAAACTAGGAAACAAGGAAGACCCTAAGAGAGACATACATGGTCCCCCAGAAAAGGGGAAAGGGGTAAGATCTCCTGAGCAAATTGGGAGCATGCGGGGAGGGGAGAGGGAGTTAGGAGAAAGAGAAAGGGAGAAGAGGAGGGGAGAGAAGACATGAGGGAGCAGGAAGATTGAGTCAGGGAAAGAATAGAGGAGAGAAAGAAAAGAGATACCATTATATAGGGAGCCATTATAGGTTTTAAGAGAAATTTGGCACTAGGGAAATGTCCAGAGATCTACAAGGATGACCCCAACTAACAACCCAAGCAATAGTGGAGAGGATACCTTAAATGCCCTTCCCCGATATTGAGATTGATGGCTACCTTATATGCCATCCTAGAGCCTTCATCTAGTAGCTGATGGAAGCAGAAGCAGACACCCACAGCTAAACACTGAGCAGAACTCTTGGAATCCAATTGCTGACAGGGAGGAGTGATGAGCAAAGAGGTCAAGACCAGTCTACAGAAACCCACAGAGACAGCTGACCTGAACAAAGGGGAGCTCATGGACCCCAGTCTTATAACTGGGAAACTAGCATAGGACTGACCCAGACCCCCTGAATGTGGGTATCAGTTAGGAGGACTGGGCAGTCAGTCTATGGGGCCTCTGGTATTGAATCAGTATTTATCCCTAGTATATGAATGGACTTTGGAACCCATTCTGCATAGAGGGATACTCTCTCAGCCTAGACACATGGGGGAGGACCTAGGCCCTGCTCCAAATGATATGACAGACTTTGAAGATCCCCCATGGAAAGCTTCATCCTCCTTTGGGGAGCAGAAAGGGGATGGAGTGGGGGTTGGGGGGAACAAGGGAGGAGGGGAGGGGGAGGGAACTGTGATAGACATTTAAAACAAGCTTGTTTCAAATTTAAGAAGAAAAAAAAGGTCAGGGCTACACAGCGAGACCCTGTCTCAAAAGAGAAGAGGAGGAGGAAGAGGAGGGAGCGCTCAGCAGTAGAACGTTTGCCAACCATATGCAAGGCTGGGAGTCAGTCTTTCAAACTGCACAGTAACAGTACATCTGGACCATTTAAATAGAGGGGAGAGTACACAAGGTTCAAGATAATAATCCTAATGACTAAGTAGGGGAGTGAGGACATTTAAAGAAAAGCCTCACTGGAACACTAGTTGGTGATGGTTTAGGGACAGCTTGTCATAAACACCTTCTGCTTTGAGGAAGAAACAGTAATGCTAATGAATGTTGGGCTTAATTCAAGTACATGTTAAAAGTTGCAAAGACTGTTGAGATAGCAGGACTCCAGCAGACACAACAGATTCAATGAAAGGTCACAGTGGAAAAGGCAAAGACCATGCATGCCCATATAAAATGACATAATAGAAAGATGCTAAATTAGGACTGGGCAGATGGCCCAGTGGTTAAGAGCACTTTTTGCTCTTACAGAGGACATGTAAGGACATGGGTTCAGTTTCCAGCACCAGCATGGTGGTTTACAACTGTCTATAACTCCAGTTCCAGGGAATCAGGTGCCCTCTTCTGGGTCAAGGAGATGGCTCAATCATTGAAACTCTTAAACTCATGTTTGAGGGCCAGATTTCAAATCCTTCTAGGTTCACAACTGAACATGTATGCACATGTGCACACACAACACACAAACACACGCAAAACAAAATGTAAAGCGAACACTAACAGAGCTATGAACATAAATTCTATTTTTCTCCTGCACAGCTTTATTTGGACTGAAAGCTGGAGAACTATGCCGCAGCATTCAGTCAGCTCATCCATCTATCTCCAGCTGTACCCTGAGCCCTGGGCCACCTTGGTAGAATTCAAGTGGTCTGAGCAATCTATAGGCGGAAGCAAGGAGGAAGGCTACTGTGAACTAACAGCGGCAAAAGAACAAGTGCTATTTAAAGCATCATGATAAACTCTAGCTAAACCATTTCTTGGGATCCTCTGAGGCTGTGTAGACCTGTAATGTTAAAGCAGGAAATCTAATTGAGAAGTTATGATCATACATGTATACATACCCAGACAGAGTTAAAATATACAAAACAAGCAGCAATTATCAAATGCTATGAATGATACCAACATACAGGAAGGAAAATAAGCCCTGAAGATGCTAAGTGACTTTTCAGAGGTCACATGACACTGGAGTGTTGAAATCAGAATTCAGAACATCTGATAAAAATCTCACCCGATATTCCTCATTCAATACGTAAATACACCAAATATCTGTCTTGTTACTTCAATCTTAGCCATCTATCTCCTTGGCCAGATTTCCTCTCCAATGAAGTCTCTCTCTCTAGCCTGTTTCCTAGTTATGTCCCTTCTCTTGTCAACAGTTTGTAAAGCAGAAAGCTAGGTTCACACGGTATGACAGCACCAAGAGTGTCTTACAAGTACAGCCAATCTCCTTGTTCTTTTAGATGGGAATGATACCCCGGGTCTAGGTAATGGTGGGTGGGCATGAGGCAGTCCAGTGCACTGCACATGTCAGGGGAAGTGAGCTTGCACTCTCCACTGCTGTCAGTTGCTAGTATCACCTCCCTGTCCAATGTGGCCATGAGCAAACATCTGGACGCCATAGGAGGACCACGAGGTGCTCAAACACTAACTCAAATGGCCCTGGACATATTCCGATTTTGAAATGTTCACATATCACAGGAAGATGAACAATTAGCAAAGTCTTGCTACTAATGACCAGTCTTTCATCTTTCCCTAATCACGACATCTCTTGACATTAGCAAACTCAGAAAACTGACACTGGTGTAATGGTGGGACTAAACTACAGTCTTCACTACATTTTCACTTTCTCGGTGTGTGTGTGTGTGTGTGTGTGTGTGTGTGTGTGTGTGTGCTGAGGTTGGAAATAGATGTCAGCTGTATATCTCTTTTAGTCTTTTTTTTTTTTTTTCTTTCAGGCATGGCTTTCACTGAACCTGAAGCTCATTGATTCACCTATATTGGCCAGTCAGCCAGACCCAGGGATCCTCCTATCACAGCTATCCTGTGTGTGCTGCTGAGCCTGCCTTTATTTGTGGATATCAAGAACACAGACTCTGATCCTCACACTTATGTGGCAGGCACTTTCTTGGCTGAGCCATCTCCCCTGCCCCTGTTTTCACTACCTGCAATGCAAGTTGACTTGTGTGTGTGTCTGTGTGTGTGTGTGTGTGTGTGTGTGTGTGTGTGTGTGTGTGTGATTTCATCTCACATGCATATTAGCACAATGGCCATCACAATCACTGCTTTCTGTCAGTGTGAATGGACTTCCCTGTGTCGTGACCTTTTTAAAGTCATAATCACACAATGACCCTCTTAATCTCTAGAACCCTGAACTTGTTTTCCTTCTGTACAGGTTATCTTCTTTTGGTTTGGTTCTTGAGACAGGGTCTGACTGTATGTTCTAGTGTCATCTCTGATGTTATGAGAAATAAAAATCCTGAACAAAAGCAACTTGGGGAAGGAAAGGACTTATTCGATTTATTCTTCTAGGCTACAGTTCACTGAAGGAGGTCAAGGCAGGAATCCAGAGCCAGGCCTCTCTGTTATTCCACATTGCCTTGTCCCAAGCCAGGGAACTCACTTCACAACCGTGAAAGTACAGCAGAAATCATGGAGGATGGTTCTCCCCCATGGTTTACATAGGCTCATGTAAGGTAGATTTCTTTTACAACTGAGGACCACCTGTTCAGGGAATGCCCATATCAATTAGTAATTAAGATAATCCCCTACAGACATGTCTGTCCATAGGCCACTCTCATCTGGACAGTCCTTCCATTGAGATTCTCTTCTTAGATGGCTCTAGGGTGTGTAAATCTGACTATTAAAGCTAGCTATGTACTATGCATGCTAGCCTGGCCTTCTACTCATGATCTTCCTACCATCTCAGCCTCCCAACTACTGAATTTACAGGCCTGGCTGGAATTGCTTTAAAAGTATGTTATATAAATGGGCCCATCCAGCATGCATCTTTTGAAACTGATCTTTTTACACTCCTACAATGCTGCTGAGATTACCCTCAGTTATGATGTATATCCACAACTCAATCTTTTTTTTTTTGATTCAGTAGTATTTCATTGTATGGATATACCAGTGACCCATTGGAGGGTGTGTGGGCTGTTTACATTTTTCCCTCTATAACTCAAGGGTGCTTAATTTGCTTCAGGGTCCAGGGCCTTGAGAGTTATCAAGATGCAAGCAGGGACTGCATCTGTTACTAACTTGTGTGAAGATGGGGAAAGGAATGCTCTCTTTAACTTAGCTTAACAGCTACCTCCCACCCTTAGCTATCGTCCAGAATTTAAGTGTAATGTCAATATTTATGAGAAACATTTGTGTTGATTACCATCTCTGTAGTCAACCACATGCACCTTCCTACATGCCACATAAATCCTCAACTCTGGTCTCCCACCTCTGGCTTGGTATATAGCCATGGTCAGCGAGCATCTACTGAATCAATAGATCAGACCTGCCATCATAGCCACTTTCTAATACAGTCATCTATTCCTACATGCCATGATAACATGCTGCTCAGAGAAATATCGTCTATGGGAAGGACCATTAGCATAAGGAACATGGTCTCAAATTGTGTTGCAACGAGGAAGAACACCCACAGCCCTCAAGTTGGTAGTCCTAAGGTTTTGTGTCATACACAATAACACAAGCATCTTGATACATTCGTGATATATAAGTAGAATGACTCAGTGAGAAGGCATTAACATTCTTTCTATTTCCTAATCCATATTGCCAAGTTGCTTTCCAGAAAGATAGATGGATGTTTCTTACTGATGCTATAAAATATTACCATGAGATTCAGCATCTTAGAACAAGTGTTTATCTTATATTCCTTGGACTCTGGAGTCCTAAAATTAATGTGTTAGCTAGGCTAGGGAAGAACATTTTCCTTTTTAAGATTTTAGAGACATTTTGCATCCTTCAGTGCCTAGTTTCCCTCACCCCACTCCTGCTGTCTCTCCATCCCCATCTCTGTCTCTCCATGACATTGCCTTCTCTTCTTCTGGCCATCAGTCCTGATCCCCTCTTATAAAGAAACCCATGTAACCTGTCCAGAATACTCACTTCCTTAAGATCCTCAACTTAACCCCTCACACTCAGCTTTCTTTGCAGTATAGGACACCTTCTAGGATTAGAGTGTGGAGCTCTTTGGGAAGCCATCATTCTATACCAACCAGCAGAGTGTTAAAGCATAAAGACTTTGAACAAGAGCAAAACAGGATTGCAAGAGTCAAAAGGCAGTCCCAAAAATAGTTGTCCAAAAACATCACCTGCACAAAGACTCAAGGGCAACGTGGCTCTTCAATTTCAGACTTAAGCTGTGCGATATAAATATC
Organism: Cricetiscus sungorus; assembly: GCA_030556225.1. Taxonomy (NCBI): domain Eukaryota; kingdom Metazoa; phylum Chordata; class Mammalia; order Rodentia; family Cricetidae; genus Cricetiscus; species Cricetiscus sungorus. Next base: position 12,503,011 of record JANBXA010000741.1, read on the forward strand.
ATCTTTGAAAACTAGGATTGGTTCGATGACAGGGTCCTCACTGATGCTGACCCTGGGTTCAAGCCCAGGAAGACAGAACAATGAGCAAAGAAAGGCATTCGCTGCTCTGATCAACACTGCAGCAGGCCACTGTAGCTGGGAAGGCCAACTGCTGCCTTGTTCCTATAGCAGCTGCTGTAGGATAGCACAGAAGGGTGCTGGGCTGCACAGCCCTACATAAAAGACTTGCTACCTCTTGCCCTTGCAACCTGGGTCTTTCTACAAGGTTTTAGTTCTCTGCAATATAACATGACCGATGTCCAGGCATTTTCAGTACTCGGATTTCCTACCTTTTATAGTCATTGCTATAGTCACACAGACATGTGGCCACTGATCGTAAATCACTACCCAACACACCAGGGCTTGCAAAATATTACGGGGGGCTAACCTTCTATGCCTCTTCCCACCCCTTAAGAGGAGGGAAGAATGTCTCTCACTTTCTTGATGGGGATCCCCCCACCCCCTGGCCTTGCATCCCCTTCATACCTGAAGAGGAGGCTGCCCATTGAGGTTAAATCATCTCTTAAGTTTCCTCACCCTACTGCACATTAACTAAATGAAAACAGCATCCTACTTTACCTTCCAGGCTGTGGGGATATTCAGAAGTGGACACCTGATCCTAGCCAAACCTCACATTCTTCAGCTTGAGGAAGGGAGTTGCCTTTTATGTGTGACAATGCTGCGACCACAGCAAACACTATTTTGAAAGAGTAAAGTCAATGTGTTCAAGAGCCACAGGATGAGAGGCAGGCAGAAGGGCAGACAGGTGTGTGTGGCCAAGCTTCAGGCCCTTGTTCTTACCTTCTTTGAACTTGGTCTCTTCCTGGGTCTTTCCTACACCCTCAGTATGGGAACCAGGACCCTCCCTCATCCCTTTTTGGGTTTCTGTTGTCTGTAAAGCTGTAACTAAAAGGCAGTCTAACTATAAGTAGAAATGCAGCATCTTTCTTATTTCTTCATCCATAGTAGGCCTTTTCTTGCTGATCATATGTTCCCATGCTTTTAGTCAGTTTTTTGGTTGACATTTCAAAAATACCCAAGGAAACAACTCACAGAAAAAGGACTTCTTTTGGCTCATGGATTCAGAGGAATAAGTCCATGATCATCTTGCTCTATTACTTTTACAACCATGGCAAGAAACTTCTGGAAGGATATAGCGAAGGACAGTGTCTCACCCCACATCTTCCAAGAGCAAAAAGGGAAGAATAAGAAGGAGTCGGGGCCACAACTGTCTTAAAACCAAATGTTCAGCACCCCTCTGCCTCTGACCAGGTCCTGCTTTTATACAATTCTACCAATTCCTATTCAAATTTTGAACCCATCAATGGATTAACCCTTTGGTTATATCAGAATTATAATGATGTAATGTTTTTGGAAATGTGCTCAGAGACATCCCCAGGGGTATACTTTTCTAATCTCCTAGGTGACTCTCAAGCCAACCAAGTTGAGCATCAACATTAACAATCATAAGCTCCCACAGCCAGGTCTAAGTGACCAGTAAGAGTTGTTACATTTGAGTTCCCTGGAGAAATACCTTCCAGCAGCTGACTAGTGAATCAAGCCCTGAGAAGTCGCCCAACAGTTAAACTGTGGGAAACCCTGCCTTTTCACAGATTCCTCTTAGTACAACCCTGACAATGTGTCCTAGTTGGTTGGTCAAGCACTGGTCTGCTATTGCTCAAGAGATCAAGGGATACACCACAAAGGATGTATATGGGTGAGAGAGAGAGAGAGAGAGAGAGAGAGAGAGAGAGAGAGAGAGAGAGAGAGAGAGAGAGAGAGAGAACATGTGAGAATGAAAGTGCTAGGGATCTGTGTCCCCATACACACAAGTCAGTCTGTGAGGGAATGATTAGGAAGCCGAATCTTTCCTATCTCATGATAGCAAATTAAACGGAAGAGATGTCTAAGATTGACAAGCTGCAAGTACTGCATTGGGGATGCCCTGGAAAATAGGGGAGCTCTCATGGACAGAGTGCACCTTCCCTCAAAGCCAAGAGTGACACACAGTTTGCTATATCGCCATGTCCCTTCTGCCCTATCAGTTACCTAAAGTCTCTCACAATGCGCAGTCTCCAACACTAATGGCCCTTGTTATTTTTCTATTGCTGTGATAAAGCACCATGACCAAGGCAACTTACAGAAGAGCTTATTTGGGCTTGTAGTTTCACAGGGTCCATGAGCCAAGTGAAGGCATGGTAGGAAGAGCAGGAAGTTGAGGGCTCACGTCTTAAATCCCAAGCACAAAGTAGAAACAGTAAGTTATAAGTGGTTTGTGTCTCTAAATTCTCAAAGCCCATCTCTGGTGACAATTTTCTTCAACAAGATCACATCTCCTAAACCTTCCAAACAGCACCACCAACTTGAAACAAATGTTCAAATGCCAAGGACTATGGGAGACATGTTACACAACCCATCACAGGTCCTACCAATGAAAAACGTGTACTATCGATTTCTAGTGCTCCCTCATAGTAAATGCTAATTAAATCTTTTAAATAATGCAGCAAAATGTTTAATTTACTAAATAAATATGTTTGACTATGTCTTCTTCAATTCTGAGTCTAGGCTAGCAGGCAGTCTTGTGAACACATATCTCTCCACTCCTCTACATCCTTGAAGTGACTATACCCTCCGCTGGCCTAGGGGAGAAAAACCCATACTTCTGCATTCATTGCCTTTTATTATTCTTGCAGAAAAATGTTACTGTTCTTGTTATAAAAAACCACCCTATTTGGGTTTGGGTTTAGTAAAATGTGCATCCAAATAGATAAAACTGCTATTATGGCTGGTGAGTGTGTGTGTGTGTGTGTGTGTGTGTGTGTGTGTGTGTGTGTGTGTGTGTGTGTGTATGTATGTGTGCATCTGTGTCTGTGTCTGCGTGTGTCTGTGTGTCTGTGTCTATGAGTGTATATGTGCATCTGTGTGGAAGTGAGAGAACAACTTTAGGTATTGTTCCTACGTCCCATCCACCTTTTTGTTTGTTTTTTTTAGACATGGTTTCTAACTAGTTTGAAACTTGCTGAGTACGCTTACTTCCTCACCCAAGGATTTACCTGTGTGCATCTCCCAAGTGCTTAGATTACAAGTACATATCTCCAGGCCCAGCTTTCTTCACATAGATATTTGGGATTGAACTCAGGCAGGTCCTCATGCTCATAAGACAATAATCACTTTGTTTATGGAGTTATCTCCCCTAGCCTCTGGCTAACTCTGAAGACAAAACACAGGTTCAAAAGTGTGGGCCTTCCAACTATCCCATGACCTTCCCCTCAACCCCCCCAAGATGAATCACTTGCTTGCCCTGTTGGGCATTTAGAAGAGAGGAGAGAGGCTAGAAGGCTTCTCTTGGTTTGAGGGGCTTCTTTATAATGTTTTATCTTTATTTTTATTATTATTTTATGTGTATGAGTGTTATGCCTGCTTATGTGTATGTGCACCACATTCTTGTGTCTATGGAGTCCAGAAGGCAGCATTGGATCCCCTGGGACTGAAGTTTCAGATGATTCTGAGTTGCTGTGTGGGTGCTAAGAATCAAACCTGGATCCTCTGGCAGGGCAGTCAGTGCTCTCTCTTAACCGCGGAGCCATCTCTCTGGCCCTTGGTTTTTGTTTTTCACAGGAATCTATTGCGACCCTCACTTGGCCTCCCATACCTCATGTAGAGGGGTGGGTGGGTGTAGAAAGTACTTTGGCTACTCACCAAGATCTATGTACGATGCGGGTGGGGTGAGACGCCACCCTAGTTCTTCGGGGAGCACACAGAAAGCTAGAGAAGCCAGCAAGAGCAGAGATCCCACCGCAGAAGGGAGCTGGGCTGGCTGGGCAAAGCAGAGGCAGTCCTGCCCATGGGCCCCTGAGTCACCCAGGATAGGCAGCACAGAGTCAGCTCCCTGCCCAGAGGAAGTGGAAGCCGAGCATCAGACTGAGTCATAGTTATTGAAGAGACGCTGGGAACAAAGGCTGTAGACAGGAGCCTGTGCGGGGGATGGCGTTCAAACTGCGTTTACCCACCCCGTCAGCACAGTTTCCCTGCCTGCTACGTGGGCTGTGGCTTACAGAAACCAAACACAGGGCCTGCTTTCACATCAGTCCTGAGAGGGTGGTTTTTAACCCCATTGCAGCAGGTGTGTTTTGGGAGATTGGCTAACTGCTGTTATTTTATCATTAACATTTCCCCATTGACTCCGTCTATGTTTTATTCAAAAGATAATGAGTCTGAGATGATCCTGTGACTTGTGAGGTGTTGGCAAAGACTACGGTGGGATTGTAAAAGATGTTTCAGGAGATGCAGTTCCAGCCTTGCCTGGAGTCTCACTAGTTTAATAAGCAGACAGAAGTCAACAGATTCAGCGATCTAGGCAAATTCTGTCTCCATGTGCTTGAACAGCCTTGGGCAAATGCTTTCCTGTTGTCATGCTTGGGTGTTTTTATTTGCAGTGTAAAACAAACTTTTTTTTTTTTTTTTAATAATCGCAATTAACTTCCACTCACATCTTGGGGACTATTTCCCAAGCTGCAAATGGGTGAGTAGATTGGGCAGTTACCAGAGCCTCTCCTGACTTAACTGCCTTTTGTTAAGACTTACTATTCTAGCTGTCTGAGCACAAAGTTGATAAATCTGCCCTCCCCACAGATCCTCATCAAATACTTATGTCTGTTAAGAACTAGCTCTAATGAGGTCAATGGTTGGTCCCTATTATAACTGACCTCTAGGGACTAAGAAGGGTTTTGTTGTTGTTGTTTTAACTATAAAGCAGTAATAAGCTTTGCTTATCTCCCCATGGGCTCATAGGATTGAGAGGTGTGGGTTGGTAAAGTCTCTCAGTGAACCTGCATGCCTCTTTCTGAGGCCTTCGAAAAGTATCATTTAGCAAAACAGCCGTTGCGTGCTTGCGGTATTTCCCACCTTTCCTGTTGAGACCTTCTTTTATAAAAACCCTCCAATTGCCTAAGGTAAGTGTTGGGGGAAAGTGCTCATGCCTCTGGAATGTCTGTTCATCGTTGGCCAGACTCCCAACCTTCAAGAGTCAATAACACCCAAATTCTATTTGACTTACTGTAAAGTATCTATCTATGCAGTGTGCTTTAACTACTCTTGCTTCCAGAAGCCTCCATTTGCAAACTTGCCTTTCACTCAGCTACTACTCAACACATAATTGCCATGGAGGTACAGGTGACATAAATCCCAAACATCTATCTCAGGGACTGCTCCCTCAGCACCTCTATGAGACCTTGGTCATGTTCTGACTCATTTGTTTTTTGTTTTTTTGGTTTTTTTTTTTTTGTTGTTTTGTTTTTTTTTGTTTTTTTTTGTTTCCAAGCCAGAATGAGAAGAGGCCAGTAAAAGTTCTAAGATTAAAGTTTGAACTAGGTGCCACCCAGCCACCTGAATCATGGAGCCCCAGGGAATATAAGGGGTAAGTGTTGCTGTAATTTATTCTGACATCTTTGAGATAAAGCATCTTGGAAGGATTTGGTGTTCCAGCTGAGGACATTAGAGACTGGGTGACTGCCATGTCTCTTTTTCAGCCTTAGATGTCTCAGAATCTCTATTCATCTCCCAGTAAAAAACAGCACCAGATTTGTCCAAGAAAATTCTTCTCTCAAAAAATCTGCAAAGAGACTTGACTTGTATAAGGGACATTGGCACATTTATCTTCTTTGAGACTTGCAAACAGCTTTTCTGTTTACAGGACAAGTCCTGTACTCCAGGGTCCATTTCTGAGGTGAAGGAAGGGGACATGTAGCTGTTGAGAGCTGAGCCTGCTATCCCAGCTGAGGCTCAGCTCAGATATGCTCTGTGGCTACTGCAGGATCCTGAGCGGAGACTCCAACCAGAAGCTGACTTTAGCTTAAGAGACAGCAGGGCTAAAGGAAGAACAAAGAGGTAGTCTTTTTGTACACTAATCAGAAACTGGATTGTTAGGACTTGGGGGACTACTGGGTGTCGTGGATTATGAAACAATACAGCCAGCCAGAGTCTGCACTTGAACAGGTAAGCTGCCAATACTATGCCCATCCTGATATGTGGTCTAGAGGTTAAAGGTTGGGGACACATAAATGGAAGAGCAAGGGAGGGGGGGAGAATGCAGATCATGGGGAACCGACATTATCCAGTAGCACAGGAGTGTCTGGCAGACAGAGACCCTAGGCACAGGGAAAGCAAAAGCAGCCAGGTAGATGGTAGGGTGTGGAGAATCACCTCTAAATGGAAGAGGATGTGGGGAGCACAGTGGCTGGGGGCAGGGGATGCAGGCTTGGTGCAGGGAGGGCTGCGTGGGAGCAGAGAGGATTCTGCAAGCTGCCCTGCCTGCATCACAGGCATCCTGAGAACAAGTGCAAGCAGAGAAATCCGGCCCTTCAAGAACCACCTACCCATCCGCCCCCACAAAGATAGTACCCAATGCCAAGTCAAAGCCAAACAGCAACCAATTTGGGCCCCTGGATGATGAACACTGTCTCGAGAGCAGAATGCTGGCCATCTCTGAAAGTTACCTTCCGGTAGCAGCAAAGAGAAACCAGGAGCTGTTTGTATTGTCTGGAGTGCTCCATGTACAATGCTGGGAGGTGTGATCACACTTCCTTTACTGGTTGCTAAGCATATTGTTACTAGGCGACGGCACCGAGATGATGCACAAAGCTCAAGTTCTAGGAGCTGTGCATGTTGGAGAGCTGCATGCTGAGGAAGAGTTGCAAAGTGAAGTGAGAAGTAGGCTCTGTCAGTTTTGCTTTGATGGAGTGGTTTTGGCAAGAGATCCTGTGTATGGTGGTGCATCCCCTTAATCCCAGAACTTGGGAGGTAGAAGCAGATCTGTGAGTTCAAGGCCTGCCTGGTCTATAGCATGAGTTCCAGCCAAGCAAAGGCTTCATAGTGAGACCTTGTCTTGGAGGAGAAGGGTGATGTCATGCATACAGTGTTTTGTTTACTACTGGTCATGACTTTCAAGGCAGTGAGAAAATCATTTCTCCAAAACACAGAGAGGAAGAGAGGCCATGCATTTGAAGACGTCCTACATGAAAGGAGGAAAGGAAGTAACTCCTTGTTACTTAGGTTAGAGAACCTTTGGGAGAGGAGAGTCACTGAGAGCCATTATATGCTTCATGGCAATCCTAGTTCCAGGTGTCTGAGGATTCAGCACAGCAAGGGGACAACCCCTGTAGTAACAAGAGATATCCAACAAAGGACAGTGTCATTGGAGGAAACAATTCCAACAGTTGCTGAGGTGGAGGAAAACGGTCTTCATAAAGAAGAGAGTTTGCACTCGGTAGTTGAGAGTAGTCCACCCCATCCTTTCCTAAAATCTTTGTTCTATAGGAACATCCCTAACTCAGGTAGTGTGGCCTCTAGAGCTGGTACAGGACACTTCTCTGACCTGGGTGAGAGGAGTTCTAGGAGGACTTCCTGAAGATGGAGGGAGCAAGCTGACAAGGGAATCATCGGGTAGAGAAGTAAGAGGCAATGAAGACCGTTAGGGATGAAAACTCAGCTCCCTGATCAAGGAACAAGACATGACTAAGACTTGGGAGAACATAGTGTCTGCTGTAACCTGTGGCATGTCCTGCTTCCTACGTTCCTCGTGTAACCATCAGGGCTCTGGCTTCTTGGACTTCTTTGTAGTGGGTACCATATAAGCTCCTCTCTTACTCACCTTTACATGAAAATCTCAGGACTGTCAAAGGTTTCGTTTCTTTACCAGGCCAGAAATCACCTGTGCATAACAGAATCTGTCTACCTTCCCCATCTCTTAAGTCGAGGAGAAAGTCAATGGAGCATTCTTGGACAGACAAGCCACCCATCAGAATGTCAGGCTTGAAGCCTGTAAAACGCAAACACTCATCCCTTAACCAGCCCCAAAATCCTTCCACATTTCACCACTGGCTCAGTGTGCCTTTGGGGGACTAGCTCACTGTGGGACCTAATGAGTTTTGCTTTGTCAGAGCACAACCACTCCAGCTCTGTTGAATCAATGCTTGTCTCAGGTTCACCCAGATACCAACACTGGCTACTTCGTCTCAAAGATCTAACACCTTTATTTAGACACGATTCAGCCATGAAGAGGTTATGGAAGCAGAAGTCCTTCCAGGAAGAAAACTACCTGGATAGAAATTGTCCCATGTGATGACTGCAGTAAAGGATGAGGCTCAGAGAGCCTGGGCAGGAAAACAGGAGAAGGAGAGGAAGAGACCAGGAAGGCAGTGAATACTACATTCTCTAACCTTCCCATTCCTTTCTCCCTCCACATCTCCATGCAAAAGGTAAAATTCTCATTGTTTCCTGTAGTCTGTGACATCTTGGGGTCTTTGGGGGACCCAGCTCTCTGATGTGTCTTGAAGTGATGTAGCAAAGAGGAAACAACCACATAAAGGTGATAAGAAGCACAGGAAGAGGCTGGAGAGGTTAAGAGCACTGGCTGCTCTTCCAGAGGTCCTGAGTTTGATTCCCAGCAACAACATGGTAGCTCACAACCATCTATAATAAGATCCGGTGTCCTCTTCTGGCATGCAGCTGTACATGCAGATGGAATATTGTAGACATAATAGAAGGAGGAGGAAGGGCAAGAAAGGAAGGAAGGAAGGGAAAGAAAGAAAGAAAAAAAAGGAAAGAAAGAAAGGAAGGAAAAGGAAGGAAGGAAGGAAGGAAGGAAGGAAGGAAGGAAGGAAGGAAGGGAAGAAAGAACACAAAAGAACTAAACAGACTGATTACCTATGACATGCAATGCACCGTGGAAAGTGCATAAAATACATTTGCATTTATCTCCTTTTAATCATTGTGATGGCCTAGTAAGGGGAACACTGTCAGTGTTGGACGTGGTGTAGTGTGTAGGAAGGCTGAGCAGGAGGATTTGCAAAGTGTGGTCATATGTCTGGGAAGCAGAGGGAGCATCCCTAGAAACAGAGGTCTCAGTGTTCATCCTTGTTCCTGTGTCTCTGACAATAGAGAGTAGCCTGTGTGTGAACCACGACTCCCTGTAGGGAGGGAGACACTGCAAAATAACAGCCTTGGCCCTGAAGCTCTCCCCCAAACTTCCTACTAGAGCTCCTTCCCCAAGCCCTGTCTCCGAGTCTTGCTCTTTTCCTCAGCCTTTCCTAATAAAATCAGTGGGGGCCCTCAGGATTATGGTGTTTGGGGCAGAAAGGTGAGAGAGCATGCCTACCACTGTCATGAAAAAAAAAATGGAGTAAAGAACTGGGCTTGGGAGTTCTTTCTCCAAGAGGTTTCTAGATATCAGTGTGCTTGATAATGGTTAATGGCTTATAAAAGATGGAAGAGTAGTTACCAATAGCGCATGTCAACAAGTTCAGCTGGGTTGGTTACTTAAGGCGCGTTCTGGAGCTGTGGGTCTCTTCCAGGATGGTACTATCATTTAGACAGGTATAAATAAACAGCAAAGGGAAGAACTCAGACACAAGTCTGGAACCTTCCAGAGCTTCTGGAGTTTATGTGGCGTTCACAGGTCATGGGGTAACTATAATTCTGGGGGATACCAGGAGCTTTGTTAGCACAGACCAAAGCAAAGAGTAAGACTCAGAGACAATGTTGGAGGAAGGAGCTGCAATTGGGAGGTAGGGGAGAGCTGCAGGGCACAAGGGGAGGTTCAGCTGTGTCCACAGGGAGGTGTAAAAAGAAAAGATCTCAAAGAAATGAGCCCCCAAAATTAACTATCTTCATCATAGATGAAATTCCTGAGACAGATTTTTTTTTTTTTTTTTTTTTTTTGCCTGAAGAAAACATGCCTGATACAGCTGTGGAGGTGAGATTTGTAAATCAAACTATTTTCAAGACTGAGGAGCCCACCGAGTCTGGCTTCCAGCCAGCTCAGCTCTTGGTGGGTCCAGCAGCTGTCCCCTCTTATAGCACTCCACACCAGGGGCTTCTCGAGGTAAGGATGACTCAGATTGATCTTGCTTTCTTCCTAGGCCACTGCCTCCTTGTAACCCATCAAGTAGGACACGGGCATCAAGACTTCCTCCGGATTCACGAACTCATTGAGGAAGCGTACACACAATGAAGAAGGCCATAAAGTAGGAGAGGCCCGTGTGACAAACAGCACAGAGATAGTTGCATCTGGGGGACAGATGAGGATCGGGAGATGTGGTCCTGAGAAAGACAGTGCTGTGGAACAAAGGCAAAGCCTGGCAAAGCTTGTGGGTCAGTGTTCCGAGCAGACAGAAAGTCATCTTGATAGCACGTGTTGTTTTAAGCAGGGTTCATTCGAACCATTTTGGGTAGAGCGAGCATGGAGGACAAACCAAACCCAAACCAAGAAACAACTACTGTCTGGGTAGACAGACACAGGGATGTCCACCAAGCTTTCCAGGAAGGGGTTTCTAATATGCACCCCTGAGGAACTGTTTGGGAATTGTCCTGCACCCCCTCACTCCAGAGGCTTTCAAAGGGCGGCCCCTGCTCGACCTGCAAAGCTGTGAGAAATGGGACTCAGGCAGCATCCCTGAGTCAAAGGCCATGGGACTGCAGCCAGGAGTCCAAGCTTCAGTGAGTCTGTCTGAGAGATTCTGAGGCCTTGAGAAGCATGACTCCACGCTATGTAGTCAGTGAGGTGCCCATTGCTGCCATCAGCTTCCCTGAGTCCTCACCCATTCTTTTCTTAGGCCATATCCCTGGGTTGGGGAGCCTTCTGTGAGCTGACCTATAGCAGCAGCCAGTGAGAATCCATGTGTCTTGTTTTGAATCCGATTCCCTCTGCTGCTGCCCATCATTCCCAGAGGGGCCCAGAGACAATCTCTGTACCTGCTCTTCTCTGCAGATCTTTTCTCTAAAACCGCCCCACATCTTACCAAACACCGACTACAAGCTATGAATCCTAACATTTGCTGGATTAGGACTGGGAGACAGAGGGCACAAAACAAGGCCCCTGTCTCCCCATCACTTCACTTAGCAAAGCGTGTACTTGTGAAAAATAATTTTATCTCAAGAAAACATGTGCCAGGCAAAGCAGAGTGGGCCAGCCACGTGCTGTAGGAGAGCGCCCCGGGGGAAGGAGGGGCATGAGTCTCTGTCAGTTCCCAGTCCATACCCTATGCCAGAGACCCTTCACCCTGCATACCCCAGATACTCCAGAGATCCTTCGCAATCGCCTGTTCCAACTGTGGGGCAAAACCACACATCTGCTGCCCACCCAGGCATTTCAGGTAAGCATGTTCTTCGTGAGTTCCCCATTCCTGAAGAATAACCCCTGTCTTCATCCTCTGCTCCTCCGCTAGAGACAGGTTAGTTCTTGCTTACCTGGCCAAGCCCTGTTCCCTCTGCCCTACACCCCCTCAGCCTATACTGGTACTGAGAAAGAAAGCAGGAAATGGGCTCCTGTACAACAGCCCTTGAGGGGACCACTCCATGACACCAGCTTCCCTGGCAGCCAGCAGTATGGGCAGCTGTGACAAGTTGGATGCCCACGGATAGCAGGCACTGAGGTCTGTGTCCCCCAGGAGGCTTACACAATGCCCTACTACACATGAGTGCCACAGCCTTGCTCATAGCCCCTGACCACACCCAGAATGCCTGTCTGCAAATCTTGTAGCTGGAGCCTCTCTGTGCTTGGCACTAAAGTTCCTCTGGCCTGGAATCAGAATCCTCCTATCCAAAACAAAATGCTGACTCTCTTCCCAAAATAAAAATCCATATAGCCGAACATCCTGCTCCTCCCTATACATTCAGTGACTTCTGGCTGCATGAGAGTAATGCCAAGTACCAAGGCACTGTGACAAAGGACCTCTCTGCACCCTGTTCGCATTGTTCACACCACAGCTCTGCTAAATCTTGATACTGTTTGTTTTCCCATACCAGCCAGCCTTCCCTGTCTTCTGCGTGGGAAGTATTTCACCATGCTTCTGTTGGCTTGATCCCATCCACTCTTGGAAATCTATCTTTCAACTACATCACCTGTGACGTCTTTTCAGCCTCCCCTTGGTAGCACTGGTACTCTGACCTTAGAGTCTTAGTGCCATCTGTACCAGTCTCTGACTGGTGACTCGTGTGGTGTGGTGTGCATCGAAGCTATCCTTGCCTGGAGGGTAGCTTCCTGTTCTTCCTGTTCACCTCTGCATCCATAGTGTTTAGCACCGCCCCCCGCCCTGCAAAACACACACACACACACACACACACACACACACACACACACAGAGTAAACACAGTTACCACCATACACACATAGTAAACACTAAGATAGCCAATGATCTGGAGCCTTCCCTGATTGATACATACACGAACCCCTAATTCCAAAGCCACTGATCACCATCAACTAAGGAAGCAGTCAGAGCCGGGACTTAGGCTCAGCTGCTAGAGTGTTTGCCTAGCATGCATGAAGCTTTGGTCTCACAGTGATCCCTAATGCCACATAAACTGGGCTTATAGTTGTGATCCTAGCAATCTGGAGGTAGAGGCAGGAGGATCAGAAATTCGTGCTCCTCCTTGGCTTCATAGTGAGTGAGAGTTCAGTCTGAGCTGTAGGATACTGTGTCTTGAGAAAAGGGAAAAGGTGGGAAGGGTAGAATAGAGGACAGGCTTGAAAGAGGAAGGGGCATAACGGATAGAGGTGGGGAGGGAACAGGCAGGAGGGGAGAGAAGTCCCGGTCCCACCCACAAGGCTCTCTACTAAATCTTGCTCCCAGAACACAATTCCCACTGTACATCCCCTTGACTCAACCTTCCAGGCACCCACCCTTCATGCTGCTGTCATGAAGGACAATCCACAGAGTACCTGCTACCTTTTCCATCTCCAGGGTCTGGAACTTTAAAAGTCATCTCTGCAGCTTTGGGCCCATCTGCCACTTCTTCACAGATCTGGCTACAGATCCCTTTCTTAACTGATTGTCCGACATGCTTCCTCTTTCCTTTTCTTACACTGCCCCCAGACACAAGCGCTTTATTCACTAGCTCTCGCGTGTTTTCTGTCTGTGGAAGCTGGTGGTCTCTGGTTAGCCTGTCCCACCTGGACACCAGAGAAGGCACACAGCCTTGAGAGTGACAGTGACCCAGAAGTCTTCACACTCGTGGAAAAAGTGCTGATAGAGGGTCCTGAACATGATGAACTATAAGAAGCCCCTGTACTGTGTCCTGTCTCTAAAGGGCCTGTGGCTCACACAAAATCTGAAGCAAGCAAGACTTCCTCTTTTCTTTCTTTTCTTTTCATTTCTTTTTGTTTCGTTTTTCAGGACAGAGTTTTTCTTTGTATCTTTGGAGCCTGTCCCAAAACTCACTTTGTAGACCAGGCTGGCCTTGAACTCACAGAGATTTGCCTGCCTGTCTCCTGAGTCCTGGGATTAAAGATGTGTGCCACCACCCAGGGGAAGACTTCCTCTTTTCAAAGAATATGAGAAAGATTTCCAAGCAACAGGAAATACAGAGTTTTGTTTCAAACTTGTAACCAAAAACCTGCTTTTATATAGCTCTGAAAAGCAACAGCACTTTTCTGAGTGGAATCAGAAGATCCCAGGTAAAGTTGGAAAGACTGGCCTGGCTGTTTGATTGACTGCTTCACTAGATTGCATTCTGGTTTACTCATTCCTTAGTCCATTGATACACCCATCCTTCTTCCCACCCATCTAGCCACGCATCATTCATCCACCTCTCCATCTGTCCTCCTATGCATCTGCCATTCGTCCATCCCCCATCTCTCCATTGACCTGCTTTTCCACCCACCCACCTATCATTTCTCCATTATCTACCCATCCTGCTGTCCACTGATCCATTTTTAAATATCACATCTGCATAACTATAAAGTGAGATGTCTCCTCCACCAAACTACATCAGAAAAGAAAAATCAAATAGCCAATCCTTTACATATCTTCCAAATCATGACTTTCTCTCCAAATTACCATATTTCAAACAAAAAACAACTGGGAAAAATATGAGTCTGAAGTCACCAGAGTGGTTTTGCTGGGTGGGCATGCTTATAAAAATTATTCGACAGAGCTGTTTTCTTTTTCAAGCAATGATTTTCTTTTTTTTTCTTTCCTTTTTTTCTTTCAAGCAATGATTTAGAACAGTAATTTTTATTATAGGCATAGCTTTATAACTTAATTGTTTTAGGAAGCCTTTTGAAGATCAATAGACTGGATAGTTATAGTGTGGATTTCTAGAAATAATTTTCAGGGAAGCTAGGTAACAAGGAGGACCCTAAGAGAGACATACATGGTCCCCTGGAGAAGGGGAAAGGGACAAGATCTCCCAAGCAAATTGGGAGCATGGGGGAGGGGAGAGGGAGTCAGGAGGAAGAGCGGGGGAGAGGTGGGTGTGACAAAGCAGGAAGATTGAGTCAGGGGAAGAATAGAGGAGAGCAAGAAATGAGATACAATAATAGAGGGAGCCATTATAGGTTTTAAGAGAAATTTGGCACTAGGGAAACGTTCAGAGATCTACAAAGATGACCCCAACTAACAATCTAAGCAATAGTGAAGAGGCCACCTTAAATGCACTTCCCTGATATTGAGATTGATGACTACCTTATATGCCATCCTAGAGGCTTCATCCAGTAGCTGATGGAAGCAGAAGCAGACACCCACAGCTAAACACTGAGCAGAACTCTTGGAATCCAGTTGCAGAGAGGGAAAAGTGATGAGAAAAGGGGTCAAGACCAGGCTGGAGAAACCTATAGAAACTTCTGACCTGAAAAGGGGGAGCTCATGTACTGCAGTCTGATAGCTGGGAAAGCAGCATAGGACTGACCCAGATTCTCTGAATGTGGGTGTTAGCTGGAGGACTGAGCAGTCTATGGGGCCTCTGGTTGTGGATCAGTATTTATCCCTAGTATATGAATGGACTTTGGGAGCCCATTCTGCATAGAGGGATACTCCCTTAGCCTAGACACATGAGGGAAGGCCGGGACCCTGCTTCAATGACAGACTTTGAAGACTCCTCATGGAAGGCCTCACCCTCCCTGGGGAGCAGAAAGGGGATGGGAGGGGGGTTGGTGGGGGGGAACAGGGGAGGATGGGAGGGTGCTGGAACTGGGATTGACATGTAAACCAAGTTTGTTTCAAATTTAAATTAAAAAATTATTTTAAAAAGAAAAAGAAATATTTTCAGTATTGAATAGATATTTCTTCTAAGGAAACGTCTTGAGTGTCCACAAGGATATGCAAAGATGCACAATGCCATTAGTCATCAAATTAGCAATAAGATACACCATCCCCAATAAGGTGGTTAAAGTCAAAATTACCAATAGTTACAAGTGCAGGCAAGAACATGGAGAAATTGTTTTAGTTACTGTTCTTTTGCTCTGACAAAACACCATGACCAAGACAACTTATAAAGTATTTAATTGGGGTCTGGTTTACCGTTTCAGAAGATGAATCCATCAGCATCATGGTGGGGAGCATAGCAGCAGACAGGTGCTTGAACGACACCTGAGTTTTTAGTTCCTGATCCGCAGGCAGGAAGCAGAGAAAGCAAGACTGAGCCTGGTGTGGGCTTATGAACCCTCAGAGCCCACCTCCAGTGATACACTTCTCAACAAGACCTCACCTCCTAATCTTTCTAGTCCTCTCAAATAGTGTTACTCTCTGATGACTAAGCATTCAAATATGGGCCTATGGGGGCCTCTTATTCAAACTACCACATATTTGAATAGAGAGAGATTTCTCAAAAGAAGAAATAAAAATGGCTACAAAATATCTTTTAAAGTATTCAATATCCTTAGTAATATGGAAACTCAAAGCTACTTTGATAATTCATGACTAAGATCAAGAAAACAATCGACAACAAAGGCCATCAAAGTTTCAGGGAAAAGGGAACCCTCACTCACTATTGTAGCAGTGTCTGGCCTGGCAAGATACTTCCAACTGTGCAGGTGTGGTACCCTACTATCTTGGGGCTACCTAACAGCTGTCTGGTTGGGATTAAGTCCCACTCAATGGGTAGGAACTCAGACCTGGTAATATTATAGTTAAGAGCCCATGACTTGAGAGGTCATAGATCACAGATGAGAATCTACTAATAGCATTTTACCAAATTGATATTGTATTCAACTGCCTTTTAAATGCTCATCCTTATGTTCACAGATAACACAGCTTTCTCCCTTCATGAAGGAAGCTTCTGTTTCCAGTTTCTTTAGGGGATTTTACAGAGAACCACAGCTAGTCAAAGTGCAGGGAATAAGGGACAGTGGATTGCTTAGGCCCCAAAGGGGCATCTGTAACACAGCTTTTTATCCAAGATTCAGGGACCGTCAGGAAGAGAGGCCAAAAGGATTGTGAGAGCCAGAGAACCAGGACCATTGCTGTAAGATGGTGTCTCCTAAACACACTATGGTTGTCTGCACAAGATCACAGTTGACATGCCAACATAACGGGGGAGGGGGTTTTAAGGTCTTAGCTATAACTAAACAACTAAAGTCAATCAATAGCTAGTGAGGGAGAGAAGATAGTTCTCTTCAGAGAAAAGACCTGATTGATACCCAAACCCTGAAATGAACCCAATACCCATGTAAATACAAGGTACACTAACTGAATGCGCTCTCCCTCTCTCTCTCTCTCTCTCTCTCTCTCTCTCTCTCTCTCTCTCTCTCTCTCTCTCTCTCTCTCTCTCTCTCTCTCTCTCTCTCTCTCTCTCTCTCTCTCTGGGTGTGTGTGTGTGTGTGTGTGTGTGTGTGTGTGTGTGTGCACATGCACACTATAGAGCACAGAGGTTTTGGGATACTCAGGAGGAGTTGGAGAAGTTAGAGGTATGGATAGAAATTATGTAATTACAGTGTACTTATGTATGGAATTCTCAAACACCTTTTTAATGTGACATATCCATACAATAGAATGCTATTCATCAATGGAAATAGAACAAAGAGCTAAAAGATATGACAACACACACAGACCATCAGAACATTACGTTATAAGAAGGAAGCAAATCACAAAATCTAAGACTAAACTTGCATTCTGTCTAGAAGACAAGGTCCACGCAAGTAGAAAGCATACTAGCAATTTGACAGCTTTTGGTTCAAGGTTTCCTTCTGGAATAATAAAAACATCTGTGATTGGAAGTGGTGATGGCAGTACAAACTTGTGAATATAAAAATTTAAAAAAAAACATTGAATTGTGGATTTAGGAGAGTTTATTTGGGGCTGGAGAGATGGCTCAGCGGGTAAGAGCACTGACTGCTCTTCCAGAGGACCCACATTCAACTTCCAGCACCTACATGGTGGCTCATAGCTGCCTGTAACTACTGTTCCAGGGGATCTGACACTGTCACATAGCCAAACATGCAGGTGAGACACCAATGCACATAAAATAAAAATAAATCTTAAAAAATAAATTAAATAAACTTTTAAAATAAAAGGGTGCATTTAAACTATAGCTCAAAACTGTCACTATTGTTTGAGAGAGAGAGAGAGAGAGAGAGAGAGAGAGAGAGAGAGAGAGAGAGAGAGAGAGAGAGAGAAAGAAAGAAAGAAAGAAAGAAAGAAAGAAAGAATACATTGTGTCCTAGCCATAGTTGATGAAGGGAGGCCCTACTGATTAGATAGATGAAAGAGATGAGGGAAGGCTTTTTAAAGTAGCATACTGTTTCATATAGTATATGATTTAAAAAATGTGTCACTAAAATAATGTATTAACTATTATCCTAAAATCTGACATATTCAAATTAGCTTTGTTAAAATGTCCTCTTCTGTGACCATGGGCATTCTCAGGCCCACATTTGTACACAGCCAGTGCATGAATGCCAAGAGTATGCTAGTGCCATGTTGTATCCTTGGAATATAGCATTGCCTCTCAGCACAGTGTACAGGGTCCTCCCTGGGGCCTCCCACCTGAATTAAACAAGAGCTTAAGTGTGAACTCATGTTTATAAGAGTTCTGTAAAGCTGACCATAATACCTAGTAAGAATATGTCTTCACCATTATTAAAAATTATTTAGGGTGCCAGGCAGTGGTGGCACATTCCTTTAATCACAGCACTCAGGAGGCAGAGGCAGGTGGATCTCTGTGAGTTTGAGACCAGCCTGGTCTTGAGTGAGTTCCAGGATAGCCAAGGCTACACTAAGAAAGCCTGTCTTGAAAAAAAAATATCTGGGGGGGGGGGCTGCATTTGTGTTCATGTGTGGTAAATGGTATGTTTGTGTGGTGCTTGTGTGTCTATTACAGGGTCCATGGGGAGGCTGGAGGAAGGCCTTATGTCCTCCTTGGTTGCTCGCCATCTTTCTCTTTAAGACAGGGTCTCACTGAACCAGAAGTTCTTACTTTGGCTAGACTAGCTAGCCATCAAGCTCTGGGATCCACCTGTCTCTACCCCAACCACAGAGTTGCAGTTACACACAGGCACCTCCAGCCATGCCTGGCTTTTTCTGGAGGTGCCAGGGACCCAAACTCAGTTGGCATGTATGCACAGCAAGAGCTCTTACCCACTGAGCCATCTTCTCAGGCCCAAGGTCTTAAGCCTTTAAACTCCAGGCACTCTTGAGCACCAAGTCAAGGCCATGAACTAACTGTCTTTCTACAAACCTGTATATGAGTTCAGAGGTGAAAATCACACACTGACCCGAGCTCCCCAGCCCAAGGTAAGGCTCTCAGTCATTCAGGTAACTCTAGGTGGGAGCATAGGTTAGGACTAAGTGCTCAGCACAAACACACGGATGGTATTTTTCCTTAGAGTCAGGTCCCCGCTAAGGGATGACAGATTACTCCACAAAAAAACAGTTAACCTACACCAGGTGTCTTCACCTCCAAGGACTGCAAAAGCTCAGAGTCCACGAACGCTGTGAGAGTGAAGTCCAGGCAACTGTAAGATGATGATCTCTGCTGTTCCCTGGGATCCTTGCCAACCCCTGCCTTGTGGGTCTCTCTCCTGTGTACTTTTAACTCTACACTGAGGCAACCGTCATTTCCATTTTCTGGCTCATTCTGGCCCAGACTAGCTCAGAGCAAAAGGATGAAGGGCCATCAATCAAGCACTGTTTGAGCATTTGGGGTTCTCAAGAGTGGATTTGTAAAGGGATTTGGGGCTCTTCATCTTGATCCATGACTCCTCTTTGGACTTTGGGGAATCTCTGCCTCAAAGGAAAGCATCCTGTCCCTGAAGAATTCGAGAGGCTTGATAGTCTTCTGTGTAGTAACTGGCTTATTGTGATGCCTACTGCCAGGAATGAGGAAGAGCTAGTCTGCACAGCCAGGTCCAGACAGGCATGAGTGTGTAGAGAAGGAGAGATGGGGATATGAAGTCTCATGACTAAGGAATTTGAGGATGTATGAAGG
This sequence comes from Cricetiscus sungorus, assembly GCA_030556225.1. NCBI lineage: Eukaryota > Metazoa > Chordata > Mammalia > Rodentia > Cricetidae > Cricetiscus > Cricetiscus sungorus. The sequence continues at coordinate 12,522,247 of JANBXA010000741.1, forward strand.
ACTAAACAAGGAAAAGCACTTCTCTGCCTTGGAAGAAGTGATCCTAAAGCTGTGTCAGTAAACGCTGCACATCATGGCAGCCGAGAAACTGGGAGGCCGCAATGGGGAATGCATGTTTCCAACGCAGGTTGTGGACTAAGCTTTAGAATAGGAATAGGTAGGGCTTGGCTTGGGAAAGCTGGATGAGACTGGTGTTCCCCACAAGAATAGAGATTTGTAGGTGCAAATGATGAAGGCATCTTGTCAATGGGGGCAGGGCTTTGTTTGGGAAGTATAAGGACATAGGGCAGGAAGGGTCAGTTAAGGCAGGTAGTTAACAAGGTCCTAAGAACAGCAAGGTCTACTGAAATGAACATGCATGCCTGAGTGTGTGTGTGTGTGTGTGTGTGTGTGTGTGTGTGTATGTGTGTGTGTGTGTACACTTGTATCAACAACATAGGCAAAAAAAAGGATCAAAAAGAATGCAAATAACCAATGCAGCCTACACACTCAAATACTCCCATAAGCCTTCACTGCGACTTTCAAATTCACCAAAGAACCAACTGTAGCGCCAAGAAAATCAATGCCTGGATACTCTGCTGGATGCCCCTCTCGGCCTCTGAGGCCACCCTGCAGCCCACAATTTATTCTGACTCTTAAGGCCTTGACTGTTAAAAGTCTACTCCCCACACAAGCTCAAGTTTTCTGCTAACCCATCTGCTGTGTACCCTGCTCCCCAAATCTGATCACAGCCCCTTTGCCCACCTCAACAGCTTCAACAGCTCCCAGCTGCTGCCTTCCCAATAAAGTCCCCTAGCTATCCCCACAACAGCCAGTCTTCAGCTTCCATGGCCAGATCTTATCTCACTCTTTACCTGTATCGACTCTTTTTTGTTTTGTTTTGTTTTGTTTTGCTACCCTTGGCTCCACCCGAAATGAGTCATGCACACTCCACCTTTCCAGGGACCTCCAGGCCTCTATTTACACTCTTCTTTGGACACAACCAACACTGCCAAGTTCCCACAGATGAATCTTCCTTTTCCCTTCAGGGCATTTCCCAATACCACCTTCCTAGGAAGCTCTGTGACACATCCTAGCCGGAAGTGTGTCTCTCTCCTGTAGTCTTATGTGTGATGTGCCTTTCTCACAGCACCACAAGTCTGCATCTTCTCTTACAGATGTTTCTCTCCATGTGGTACCTTCTGCCTGGCAGCGTGTGAACTTGCTGAGATAGATAGGAGCCTTCAAATTCAGAAAGTAAGACTGCTACCCGAGTGTATAGAGGGTGGAGAGCAGAGAAACAGTCAAATGTGGGAAATAGATTACAGCTGAGAAACCAAGGCTCAGTAAAGCTAGTGCAGTTAGAAAATGAGGTTAAGACTCAAATTCACAGTCGTTCTGACCCCAAATCATCGTCCGTCCCCAGCGTGGTGCCTGGGATATTTTATGGGACGTGGTGACAGGCGGCAAGCATTTCTCTCAAGGATTCTGTCACACAGGCCATACCATTCTTTTTTCAAGTAAGAAAAAAAGTCAGGAAACATTCTCAAAACTGTACAGCCAGTCACTGAAGACTCCAGGGCCTGGGATCCGGAACCCAGGCTCCCGAGCCCATCCGCGTCTTCTCCTGTTTATTCAGACTGAAGCTGCTTAGGGGGAGCCTCTGCTGTGCTGAGCTTGAAGCTTGAGAATCAGGGCTTACAACCCTGCTTACAACTACCTCAGCTGATGACACTGAAAGTCAGAAGCCAGCGCCTGTGCTGTGAGCCATAGGGCCTGAGCCGGATGTTGTCACTGATGTTAGGGAGCCCGCCTGCAGGGGACAGCTCCCTGAGTAGGAAGGTGTGGAGGTGAACAGAGAAGACTGACTTGTTATGTGCTGTCACCACACGCTGCCAAGGAACAAAGCTTTGGGTGCTGGAGGAGGTAGAAAGAGGACAAAGCCACTTTAGAAACCAGGACACAGTGTGCTGGCTTCAAGTGGCCAGGACCTCAGCTTCGGAAAGGAACCCTGTGGAAGAGCTAAGTTTAAACTCGGAAGAAATTCCCAGCAGCTCACTGAAAGGAACCACTGAGCCCTATGGGTACAGGAGAGCTGGCCAGGCTAGGGTTGGGGGTGGTGTCAGCAGCTCAGACACATAGGCAAAGGCAAGGCTACCCTCAACGTTGTTGGGAAAAGTGACACACTTTGGAAGAAGACTGTTTTGACAAGAGTCAAGCCCACCCATGCCTCAGTCTAGACTAGGTCGCTTCCTGTGGACCCCCTGTCTTTCCCAAGTGGTCTTCCCAGATTCTGTGTGGGTGTATTTTAGAGCGGAGAGGGGAAGTGTGTGTGTGTGTGTGTGTGTGGGGGGGGGGGTTGCAAATGAACTGTTGCTAAGATGTCAGGGGAGAGTAAGGAGGGAGAAAATATTAACTGAGCTATGGAGGTGCCTGACCTTTCTGGGCTTGGCTCTGTTTCGTCTTGGTGTTAATCACATCAATAGGTATCTTGAAAGAGTCCTGGTCCCTTTAGCACTGGGCAGAGGAAAAAGCCAGAGAGACCCAGAACGCAGAGATGCCCACCAGAGCGCCTAAGTCTATCTGAAGGGTCCATCTCTCAAAAGCCTAACTCTACATAGTACCAATCTGCCCATTGCATCTACGTAGAAAGGCATCAAATGTGCAGCCTGGAGCCTGCTCTCTTAATCAAACTGTCATCGTGAGTAATAATTATACCTTGAGAAACAGCAGAGTGACTCAAAAGGCTGCCCCCTCCCCCACCACCCCCTCACACAGCTCTGAGCTTTGCACGCTAAATGAGAAGGCCCAGAAAGAATAGCCACCATGTTCTGCTGCCTACACGATTAAATGGTCCTCCAGGCTCCAGAGCCTGATTGGCATCAGTGGGCATCATCTTTCCTGGCCCAGGAGCTAATTCAGCCTGGCTGTACTCAGCACACTGGATTGGGAGTGGTGTGGCTGAAGTAAAAGCTGATGAGTTTTTGTCTCTTGTATCTTCTGTGTCAGAAGGTGGTCCCTGACCTCAGAAATGGTGGGAGGGGGGTGAGCACAGGTACAACTCTGATAGAGTGTGGCTGCCTGCCATTTGTGAGAGCCAGAGTTCCCTCCCTAGCACCAGAAAAAAAAAAAAGAAGAAATAAATTCCTGGGCAGGCAGTACTTTCCTGAAATCTCAACACTTGGAAGGTTGAGGGAGGGAGGGCAGCGTTTGAAGCCAAGCTGGGCTACATAGCCGTCCCAAGAAACTTAAAATAAAAACAGGCAGGAGAGATGGCTCAGCTGAAAAAGTGCTTGGCCTGGGGAGGCTTTAGCAGGCATAGCCCTGGGGCTTGCTAGCCAGCCAGTTAATGGTGACAGACCCTGTGGTAGCCAGTTTGACAGAATCTGGACTCTGGGATTACCTGTGGAGGAGTGTTTTCCATGTTGCATTAATTGAGATGGGAGAGCACACCCACTGTGAGTGGTAGCTTTTGTGGATGGAGGATATGGGGGTGGGTTGGGGGGGAGAGAAACTGCTTCACGCTCCAGCCACTTTGACCATCCTGCCATGACTGACTATACTTTCTCCCTCAACTTGCTTTTGTCAGAGTATTGTATCAGAGCAATAGGAAAAGAAATGAAGACAGACACATCTGGAAAATCAAGATGGATGGCATTCAGAGGAAGGATGCCTGAGGCTGACCTTTGGCCTAGACTGTGCACACACGTGCGTTTGCACAACACCCCTCCCCCCTCCCCCCTGGCCACAGACATATGTACAACAGAGTCAAACAAAAAGAAAAAAAAAGTGCTTCCTCCTAGAATCAGATGCAGCCCACAAATAGCAAGATATGGGAGAGTTTACACTTCTGAGTATCTACTGTGTGTCTATTATGTTTTATGCATAGCAGAGGTTATTAAGTTTGTACATGAGCACACACACCCTCCCCATGATGCTAATATTGAAACAACGGCCCATACTTCTTGGTGCATGTCTATAGCCCCAGTGCTCTGAAGGCCTGGCTCTGCCACCAGACTGCCAGTGCTCTGGCCACTCCCAGGGTGACCCAGCACAGTATGGGAATCAAAGATGGAAGTAGGGGCCTCCTCTCCTGCTGTGGTGATAGCTACTATTTTATCTGTGTCCTGGCTAATATAGATCAACTTACCGAACTCTCAAAAACCCTGCCACCACCCCCATCTTACAGATAAGGAAGTCACAGCTGAATGTCTTTCCCAAGGTCACAGAGAAGGTCCAGTTAGAGACACGATAAGCCTGGGCTCCCGATCATTGAACTGCTTACATGGAATTTAGTGTTAACAGGGCCCTCCCTGCTCTTTCTCCCTTGCCTCCAGACTGGCTTGAAATATATGAGAATCACGTGACTATCAAACTTCTTTTTCTAACCTTGCTTGGGCTCCCAAACCATCCCAGGTGTGCCTATCTGTTCTCACTGCCTCTTGCCTAACTACCTAAGTTCCCATTGCCCTGGGAGGCCAGGTAGTCTGAGATGAGTAGATACTGGGCAGTGAGAAAACTAGAGACAGAGGACTCCACTAATCAAGGTCTGCCTAATCATGGGAGCCTCTGTCCCTTCCCCTCTCCTCTCTAGCCGTGCTTGGCCACATGGAACTACTGTCAGCTCCGCATGGAATTAAGTAACAGACTTAGAGATTGTCCCAGGGTCCGTGAGAAGGGCTAGGCAACCATGAGTAAGGGAGATTTCTATCCTTGAAAAATGGTGAGGCTGGAATGTTACAGACAAGAGCTTGTTTCCTGAACATCTCTGAGTTGGATATACCAACTATAGGATGAATTATGTCCATCCTAGTTAGAATTATGGGGGAACAATGACTTCTAATAGATCTGTGTGGTCTGCACCCCATACCCACATCCATGTTCTCTGTGTGTGGAATGTTAATTTCCCTTGAAAACTTGAAGGGCTTGAATAGCCACATTCAGGGAATGCTAAGCCGAGCCAGGGACACACTTGCCTTTTCTGCAGGACTTAACACAGCCTAGGCCATGTAAATATGCACAGCATATCACTTGAATTGACAGGATATCTCTAATTATCCCCATCTCAAATGGCATGCTAAGGGACTGGGGACAAAATGGGCTGGACTGGGGGACAGAGAAATTCACTACTGGAGAAAAGGACCATTTATAACCCAGTACTCCACAAGAAGCCCACTTCCCATCCTCTCCTCTCTCTCTCTCTCTCTCTCTCTCTCTCTCTCTCTCTCTCTCTCTCTCTGTCAACAAATTCTTATCTCCCCCAACTTTCCTTTTAGGAGGTCTCTAACTCCTTAAGAATGTTCTTATTAAAATCAGGATGCATTTCACAGGGCGCCCTTCCTTCTTCTAGCCCCAGCTCGAGGTTTCTAATAAGGAACTTATTGTAAAATGAAGAATAATGAAGAACTAATTTTATGGTGCATTGTGGGTGTTGGGTACTGTGCTGGGTGTTTTTTGCAGATTCTCTTTTCATCCATTCATATTTCTCTTGACTTAATTAGGGTTTGAGCCACTCCTCTCTTCCCACCTGCCACTTTCCAGAAAGAGAGCTGTTTGTCTCCTCTGTCTTTGAAGCAGACTAGTGGATGGGTAAGGAACCCTGAGAAAATAACTTTGTCTCACTCCCACCCCTGTTCAGAAGCTAACTTGTTTCACTAGAAGCAGGAACCAACCCTACCACTTCCCCGAGGCCTCTAGGCATTCTATAAATGCAAACAGAAATAGATGTGCCCCAGGCACTTTGTGGGTGCTCTTCTGTTAACTGTCTGTGAATGTGTTATTTAAAATTAATACATAGTACTTTTTGCGTAGCACTCAAATGCAGATCTCCATATATTATCAAGGATCCTACCCTAAAAGCTGGACAAAGGCTCTGAGGCCCAGAAAATCCAATAGCATTACATAGGTCTGATTCTAGGACCACTGGTCCAATTCAATTTCTTTCCAAGGTCCCACCAAGTAGCTTAGCTGCTTTCAGTTTCTAGACACACACACACACACACACACACACACACACACACACACACACACACACACACACCTCAGCTGTGCAGATGAATAAACGGAGTAAGGAACTGATTTTCTTTTCTCAATGATAATATCACGACCAGTCATGGGAGGAGCCTGGAACTAGGGTCTATCAGGATTCCTCACAAAAGAAATACGCCCTGAGCCTGCTCTCAGGGCACTGAGTTAGTTCTCAGTCTAGACTTCTCAAATAGAGCACCAACCTCCACTTCCCAGACAGACTTAGGACATCCAATTAAGTTTTAGATAAACTGTGAGTAATGTCTGAGTGTTAGGTATCTCCCAAATACTGCATGCACTGTGCTTAACACTGAGAACAAAATCTTCAACAAATCTGCTTATTTAAAATTCAAATCCGAATGCCCCTTGTATTCATTTGCTAAATCTGGCACCTCCATCCCAGAGTGGAGGCACGCTGGGAAGTTTTCAAGCAGCTCCGGGTTCCAAGCTTTGCTCCCAGAGGAGTTGCCATGGCAGCCTGAGCACGCCTTCCCAGGCCTCGCGGAGCATCCGCTACTTAAGGTTACAGTTCCCCCTCACCCCTTCACTCTAGGCTACCAACACTCTCTGCTACTTGACCACTGTCGGTTTCCCGTTGTCTCTTGCGGCCCTTAGCCTTGGGTTTGTACTTCCCGGGCTTTGGCTTTCTTTCTTCGCTTGCTTGGTTGCTTCCTATTGATCTTCAGTTCTCACTGCTGCTTCTGCCGGAAGGATTCAGGATCTGTCCCTGACCAACCCTGCCCACCCTCTGGCACTGTATTGGTGGATCTCTGACTCTTCCCACGGCAGCCCCGCCTCTCCTGGCTCTGTCCTGGCCAACTGGAGGCTCGACAGGCTCTTCCTAGTCTCCCCTCACCTAACAGCTGCACCTGGGCGCGGGTAGGAAACTAGTGAGTGAGTGAAGGGAGGCACTGTCCTGCCAAAGTTAGGTAGGTCTTTCTTGTGAACGTGACTCCTTCCTTCCTCCCTAGCGTCATGAGTTACTTTTTTTAATTTCTTCTCTGCATCCTTCCTGCACTCCTCGCCCCTCCACCCACCCGTAGCAGTTGTGAAAGGCAAGAGCTTGTTTTGTCAACCTGAGCACACAAGGGCTGCCTGGCACCCCCACCCTTTCCCTACCAAGCACATTGTCTCAGCAGGCTCCCGACCGGCTCAAGATCTGTTTAAGATTCTTCTCTCTCTTGCTTTCAAGTCCTCCTGGCTAATGCCACCCACCCCACCCCACCCCCCCTTCCAGGTCCCAGCTTGGTTCCTTCAGAGAGCCCAGCTGAATCTTGCTTCCAGTTTGGGGGTGATGGGAGATGCTGGTGTCATATGGCTGAGGGTGAGGGCAGGTGGCAGGGCTTGGTGGGCCTCAGAACATCACCCATATGCTCACTGTTCACCCACCCAAAGCTTTGCCCACGCACAGCCTGGCAGCAGGAACAGCAGCCCAGAACTTAACCCTTGAGTGGCATGGGGAAAAACAGCTTCAAAAAGAGCCACCGCCGCCAGTGTGAACTTTGGCGCGCGCGCCCACACACACACACACACACACACACACACACACACACACACACACACACACACACGTTTGGTATGGTTCCTCTTGGAGAACCCAGAAAAAAAGTCCCAGAGGTTGGGGATAGTGGACACATAAGGGTGCCTGCCGAAGGGCACCGCGGAGAATAGTACGAAGTGCCTGGGCAGAGAGGTCTGTGCTCTGCTGAAGTTGGGTTCTGAAGCCCTGGGTTGGGTTTGGGGCTACCAAATCCGACCTTTAGAAGAGAGCAGCTTCGTTGAGCCTTCCTCTAACCGTGGCCCCAGTCTCCCCTGTCTGAATAAGCTAACGGGACAAAACCGGGGAAACACCCTTCAGAACAAGTCCAAAAATAGACCCCTTCTTCCCCAGCTCAGGGCGGCAAGCTCAGGGTGAGCACCTGCTCAGCGGCTCCGACTTTCTGGATCTTCTGCCCCCTTTCCAGGAATTCCCAACCGAGTCCAGGCTCCCCGAATGAACTGTATCCCCCCCTTCCAGCTTTCCACCTGAGTCAACGATCGACGGGTATCGGACCCCGGCGTGCAGGACTCACCGCGGGCGAGGCGCGGACTCCGGCCAAGGTTCCGGGCTGGGCCAGGTGAGTGCAGCCGCCGCAGGTAGGACGCGCGGCTCTGCCTGCAGAAGCTGAGTAAGAGGCTGACAGGTTGTTTTCCCCCTCCTCCTCTCGGTCGTTAACCACACCCCTGCTGCTCTCCTCCCTACTTCCTTAAAGGGTGGGGTGTGCTGTCTGTGTGTGCAGGCTCCAGCCTCTTACCATAAACTCTGAAATAGACGCCGCCTGCAATTCCCGGAGCTGCCCGGCTGACCAGGGAGGCCAGAGACATTTCCTTAAGACCCCACAGGGTGTCCTCAGGGGTGCCCAGCCTCTTGCGATTAGTTGAGCCCCCCCCCAACTCCTACCACCCCTGGCTCCTTCCACTCACCCCTCTTTGAAGCCTTTGGTCATTAGACCTGCCTCACGGTCTCAGCAGTTGTGGCCCAATCCCCACCCACTGAAGTGGCCCCTGGTATAATAAGATTAGAAACACTGAGGACTGGGTCTCTGAGCCCAGACCCTGCAGGACCAGAGCACAGTTCAAAAATAATCAGAAAAAGCCGGGCGGGCGGTGGTGGCACATGCCTTTAGTTCCAGCACTTGGGAGGCACAGGCAGGCAGATCTCTGTGAGTTCGAGGCCAGCCTGGTCTACACAGCTAGTTCCAGGACAGGCTCCAAAGCCACAGAGAAACTCTGTCTGGAAAAAAAAAACAAAACAAACAAACAAAACAAAAAAAAATTCAGAAAAAGAACTGGGAATGTAGCTCAGATGGTAGAATGTTCATTTAGCCTGGGTTCCATCCCCAGAACCAAAGGGCCTGTTACTGAGTGGGGGTAGCTATCTGTAAATCTAACCCTCTGGAAGTTTAATCCCTCCACTTGGGAGAATAAGAAGTTCTAGGTTGTTCTTGGCTACATGGTGGGTTCAAGGTGAGGCTAGGCAGCAAGAGATTATGTCACAAACAAACAACAACAACAAAAAACAACAACAAAAGAAGAAGACAATAAGAGAGAAGCCCCACAACTTTCTTCTGAGGCCCTCTTCCTACAACTGTGTCACTACCCTCTGAGGTGACTAGCCACCCTTTACTGGTCATCAAGGTAGTGGGACTTGAGGCAGACCAAGGGATCTTTGCAACATCCCTGCTCTAGCCTAGAAAGGTCAGTGAGCTGGACTTAGCGGAAGACCCTCTCCCAGATATCTTTATCCTGTGCCTTGTGGGTTTGGGGTCTAGTCGGCCTCTGACAATAACAATCCTGAGACTTTGTGACATCAAGCTGCCCAGCTACCCGGGAAAACCACAGTCCCCATGACACTTCTTCACCACCACCCCCTAAATTTAGCAGATGGAGAACATCAAGAGCTACCAGGGTGGTGGTTATGGCTTCTCAAGAGAAAACAGAATTAATCAAATTAACAAATTAAGCACTCAGGAGGCAGAGGCATGCAGATCTCTGAGTTTGAGGCCAGCCTGGTCTACAGAGTGAGTTCCAGGATAGCCAGGGCTACACAGAGAACCCTGTCTCAAAAACAAACACAAAACAAAATAGTAACAACAGCAGCAGCATCAACAAACTCCATTAAAGCTGTAAAGTTCATGTTTCTTAGGATGTAACAAAATGTAGATTTTAGCTGTATATTATATGTTTACTAAAAACCCTAATTGCCAGAGAAACCCACCTTCAACTGCAACGCCACCATAGACCCGACCATCTGCTGGACCCTATTGCCCTGAACTCAGCCATTTGTCAAAGCATCCCCACCCTCACTTGCCAGCGTGGAGGTGATGCTGATAGCATTGAGGTGTCAGAGGAAGCCAGGCGGGATTCTTCAGCTAGAGCTTGGAGAGAGAAGACAAATGAAGGGCAAAGTGGGGGAGCAGTGAACATGTAGGAGCAATGTCTGCGGTAACCGACCACAGGGCAAAGAAACTGAGGGTATCAGTAGGGGTGGTTTCATTTGGGAAGGAGCAGGTGACAGTCTCCGTGGTGGAGAGGAAGATCTACCTGATGTTTGTGTGTGCTGCCCCTCAGTGGGCATATGCATGAACTACAGCCATATTTCCTGCACTGTCCCCCTGCTCTGTTAACACTCAGGTTCTGTGCACACGTGATGTCTGTATTGTCGCCTGGCATATTCTTTCCTCCAAATCTCTATGAGCAGTTTGTTTTCACTTCTAAAAAAATACATGTTTCATTATTACATTTTCATACATGCAAATCAGGTACTTTGCTCTTCAGCCACTGGTGCATGCCGATGTCCACCCTCAACCTTCCTAATGCTGAGACTCCTTAATACAGTTCCTCATGTTGTGGTGACTCCCAACCATAAAATTATTTTCACTGCTATTTATAACTGCAATTTTGCTGCTGTCAGGAATTGTAATATATTACAACACCTGTGTTTCCTGATGGTCTTAGGAGATCCCCATGAAAGAGTTGTTCAATCCCCCAAAGAGACTGCTGCCTTAGACAGTCTCACTACTTTGTTTGGCCAAGTAGGAAGAATAACAGGCTAGCATCACCAGGCCCAAATCCACTTTAAAATCTAGATTCTTCATATAAAAGAAAACATTTGGTATTCTTCTGCATCTGGCTTATTTTTCTTATCATAGTGATGTCTGGTTCCATTTATCTTCCAGAAAATAGCATAATTTTGTTCTTTGTGACTGAATAAAACTCTGCATGTGTGTGTGTGTGTGTGTGTGTGTGTGTGTGTGTGATCCCATGAGTGAGGTAACAATCCCCACCCAGACATTTTATGATGATGGGAATTGCAGTTAATCTGTACATAACTTTTGGTAATGTAGCCATTTTCACAAAGTTATTCCATGAGCTTGAAAAGTCTTTGCATCATTAAGAGCCCTCCTCGAAGTTTCTTTTGGTGTTGTAAAGTTTTTAATTGTAGAGACTTTCACTTCCTAAGTTAGATTTATTCATAGGTTTTTGTTTGTTTTGTTTTTTAGACTGGGTCTCTTTGTGTAACCCTGGCATTCCTGGAACTCACTGTGTAGACTGAGCGGGCTTTAAACTCACAGGTCCACATGTCCTTGCCTCCCCACTGCATCATCTGTATTTCTTTCTCTTGCCTTATTGTTCTAAATTAGCAATTCAAGCAGTGTGTTAATAAGCATGGGGAGAGAAGATACCTTGTTTCATTCCTGATGGTAGAGGTTATCTTTTAATTTTTCCCATTTGGTATAATATTGATTATAGTTTTATCATATGTAGCTGAAGTATGTTCCTTTAATTATTCCTGCAAGACTTTCATTGTGAAAAGAGGTTGAAAGGCCCTTTCTGTCTATCTTTATCATTCTTTCCATCTACTCACTAATTTTGGAGTTTAGATTGTTTTTTTAATCTAAGATTTGAAAGCACAGATTATTTGTATTCTTTGTAATTCTTAAGAATTATTTTTATTATGTTTAGTTATGTGTATGAAGTTTGTATACATTAATATAGACTTTACAGGAGGCCAGAGAAGGAGGATTCCCCTAGAGCTAGAGTTACAGGTGGTTGCGAGCTACCTGACATGGGTGATGGGAACTGAATTTGGATCCTCTGCAAGAGTAGTATGTGCTCTTAGATTCTGAGCCGTCTCTCTAGACTCTCCTTTCAGACTCTCAGAGCTATAAATTCCCACCTTGGAACTGCCTTTACTGCATCAAAAATTTCTGTCAAATTGTTTTGGCTTCATTTGATTCTAGGAGGTGCTTAACTTTCTCTTATGATTCCTTCAATGAGCCACACCGAGAATGTATTGTTCATGCTTAGTGTCCCTACATACTTCCTGTAGTTTTCTTTATATTCCATTATGATCTGATAATATGCCAGACTTTATTTCATTTTTTTACTTGTTAACTGGTTTTATGACATAAAATATGATCTATGTGAAAGGAAACTCCATGGAATACTGGGAGGAATGTGTTGCAGGAAATATTCCAGAGATGTTTGTGAAGGCCACTTGATATATAGAGCAGAGCAACTCCGAAGTTCCTTTGTTGATCTTGTGTTTGGATGATCTATCAACTGATAAAAGAGTGGGGAATTGAAACCATCCACTATTATTGCATTTGGACCTGTTATTTTATATTGAGTAGTGTTTACTTTATGATATTAAGTACACCCATGTTTATTTTTTCTTGATGAACTATTCTCTTTATTAATATGCAGTAACCTTCACTTGTCTAATTTTAACTTGAAATGAACTATGTGAAATATGAATATACCCACTCCTGCTTGGATTTGGCTTCTACTCACTTGGTGTATAGTTTTCTATTCTGTTTTTGTCTCTGACAGTCAGGTATGTTTCTTGCAGACAGAAAACAGTTGGGTCTTGGTCTTAGTCCACTCAGCTAGTCTGTGTCCTTTGATTGAAGAGGTAAGACCATTTATATTAAGGCTATTATTAAGAGGGGTTTTCTTATTCCTACAAATTTATTGGCAGATTTTATAGTTGGTTCAAATATTGTTTCTTCTTTTTCTTTCTCCGCTATTCACTTTGGGGATTTACTGGTTTGTGCAATTGGATGTGGTTGATTCTTATTCTCATTTGCTCATCTCTTCCTCTCATGAAGCTTACTCCTTCCTGAGTGCCTGTTTACAATTCTTTCTTCTTCCTCTTGTGTCTTCTTCTGTCAAGTATCTCCTGAAATGTTGGCTCAGTGGTCACAAACTGCTTCGCTTTATGCTTAGCTTGGGAGATCTTTCTTTTCCCCATCGATTTTTAAAGATCGCTTTTCTGCCTATAACGATCTTCACTGACAGCTATTTACTTTTAGGGCTTGACGTATAGCATCCCATACTTTTCCTGGCTTTTAGCCTTTCTGCTAAGAGGTTAGATGTTCTGATGAACTTGCCTTTTTAATCTTCTATAGCAGCTTCTGATATTGTTTCTTGATCTTTAGTACCTGCATCTTACCAACAGTGTGTCAGGGAGGGCTTCCTTTCTAGTTGTGTTTGTTTGGGATCCTAAATGCCTGTTTTTCTTGGATGTCCATCTGTTTCCCTAGACTTTGGTGTAAACTTTAATGGAATAAATATTCTATGCTTCCAGTTTACGACTCCTTCTTCAATCCTGATGGAGCTGTACATTTGATCATGTCCCAGAGTTCTTGAATGTGAGGTCCTGCTTGCTCTTCTTTCCTTACTGATAGTTGATTATAATATGCCCTTGACTGTGAATTCAACCCCTGATAACCTTTTCAATAAATATGATTTATTGAATTTTTTCAAACTTCCAACATGTTTCAAGTGTTTTGTTTTTGCTAGTGTTGTTGACCTTGTTTTCTAAGCCCTGAACTGACAAGTTCATTCTCTATTTGTTTGTATCTTCTTTGAAAATACTGATTGTTTTATAATTAGACTTTTAAAAGAGCTTTAAGTTTAAAAAAAAATTGTATGTGTCTGTGTGTGGGTCTGTGCGAGTGAGTATGTGCTTGTGGAGGAGTATCGGATCCCCTGGAGCTGGAGTTATGGGCAGGTCTGAGCCATCTCTTGTGGGTACTGGGAACTGAACTCAGGTCTTGCAAGAACAGTATCACCCTTAACCACTGAGCCACCTTTTCAGTCTCTTATAACTAGACTTTAAATCCTTTTCACATTTTAAAATCATCTCAGTATCTTTAGACACAGTTACTAAGGAGCTATAATCTTTTGGCAGAGTTTATTGCACTGACTTACATGCTTGTTATGTTTCTGTGATACTATTTGTGTATTAATTTGAATGGGTCTCTTTCAGTTTGGGGTTTGGAGTATTTTTGTTTTTTGTTTTCCTTTGAAAGTCTTTTTTAATAAGCAATCTTCCATTGAGGACTCAAACTGCATGACCGCTTAGACACTTCAAGAGGAGAAAACAATACTGCAAAAGCAACAATGTCAACCCAACCGAAGTATAGAGATATGATAGTAATTGATTGATGCCAACTGCTGTATCAAGAAAATTAAGAGGCAAAATATTTACACCAATAGCCTTAGAAAATTAAGAGGCAAAAATATTTAGAGTAAAAGATGAAGTGGTGGTGGCACATGCCTTTAATCCCAGCACTCGGAAGGCAAAGGCAGGTAGATCTCTGAGTTCAAGTCCAGCCTGGACTAGAGTGAGTTCCCGGACAGCCAGGGCTACACAGCCAAGACTACAAGACAAACCCTGTCTTAAAAAACAAAGTAAGCTAATTAATTAATTAAAATTAAGGTAATAGTAAAAAAAAAAACAAGGCAAGAATGAGGAAGGAAGAGGGCACAAAATGGTGGAAGGGAAGTAAGAAGAATTAAGTTGACACAAGGGAATGAAAAAAACAAGAGGTAAGTGGACTCACAATGATGAAAACTATGCAAACTAAATTAGGTCAACACAAGGAGGTAGACTAAAAGCAAACGCTAAAAAAGAGACATTAAAAGTCTACCAAGTAAAGAGGAAAAAGTGAGGAAAAGAAATAATTTTTTTAAAAAAATGACAGCACACTAGAGTATCTTCCTTTTGAGTCTTTTGATACTGGTGCCTGTGAGGTGGAGGCTAAGGCTGGTTCAAGCTGGAGTTTCTTGTCCTTTTTGCTATTCAGGGTGTACTGAGCCTAGCTCGCACCAAAACCTATTGTCAAGGGTCTGCCTGTGCCTTCAGGATAGGGGCTTCCCTTGTAGGCATACATGAAGAAAAACCCTAGAGAGACCCACACTTTACACTGAACCTGCTTCCTTCAAGGTTGCTTGGCTGGTAGAACTTCAGGGTTCTACCTGAGGAGGGGTTGGGATGTATTCACTCAAAGAAACACTAGCTCCCACCAAGCAAAAGGCCAAGCGTGTTATGAGGTAGCACATGAGGCTGACAGCTGAGAGTTCCCAGCTGTATTTTAACCCCTCTACATGATGCTCCCACCAACATATTTGAAAAGTGCTATGACTTATGACTATTATTGTTTTGTTGTTCTGTTAGTACGAAAACTGCACAAAACTGTTTCTGTGGTAAATTTGGACCAACCCATATCTGTGTTCCTAGGCTGTGGTCACTCTTATTTGGCTCCAAAAGGAACTAACTTTTCTTCTTTTTGAGGTGAGAGTTGTATGTTTGCTTAGATACGTATGAGAAGCTGTTCGTGGACATGCTGAGTTTTGTGGATTTGGCAAGTTCCCATTTGTTCCAGAGTCCCCAGTTTGTATCCCCCTGAGGTAGCTGACAGACAATTCAGGAAGCCTGCAGCTGGATGGAGAGTGGAGGAAGGCACACAACACCAAGACCTGCACTGGAGGCCCAGGGTCAGCACTTGCTGAGCAGGATCTGCAACAAACTCACAGGAGGGAGGAGGATGCAGAAATCAGGTGCTCTGTGGACCAGTGCAAACCACCAGCAGAGAGGCAACCTTGAAGTCTGAGCTACCCACTGACCGTAACACATCTGTCTGTCTCCATCACTGTCTTCAGGTAACCAGCATCGCACTACAGAGCCATTAGCCATCATGCCCTTCACGGCTGGCGGCCACCTGCCACCTGGACTTCTCAGTCCGTGTCAGGCTCTCTCCCTCTCCCCCATTCACAACTGTTTCACACTGGTCACTCAGAGACAGGTGGCCCCAGGCTCCACGGCTTGTGACTGTTTCTTATTTTCACATGTGCAGGCTTGCTTGGTCTTCAACAAAAGACTCCTTTCAAGATGGCACTGGCTTTGTTCTCAGAGATAGGGAGTGTGGCCAAACTGTCTAACGCTAGCCTGTCCTGAGTGTCATCCTCCAGACAAATCCCCCCATGGATTGAAAGCTGTGAGACTGTGGGATGGTTCTGTCGCTGGGATTGCCAATCTCTGTTCACCAATGCTGCCAGCTGAGGTGTCTCCCATGCTGGGGACCTGGGAAGGTTTTTCTCTGCACCTCTTTGCTTCTCCATGCTTTTTTAGCCGTGTCCTCACCTCTCTTGAGATTTTTGGGATGCCCTTCCTCTTTTCAGAGCAGAGCTTCTCCTTTGGTATTCTGATTATTGTCCTTCAAGGCTGTCACAGAGGTAGCTTCTCACCCCCAGATGTCCTCTGGAGTCTCTAAGCAGTCTCTGTGGCCTTCAATACGGAGCAGCTGGTGTAGGCTAAGCACCCCCCCCCTCGAAGCAGGCAGTGGCGTTCCGCTAAACAGCTCCTACATCCTCTGCTTACCCTAACCCTCACCCATGCTTCTCCTACATCCCTGTTTCCCCTTTTAAGTAGTGGGTCCTACAAGAGCCCTAAGTCTTCCTGATATCTTTCTTATTCACTTTCTTTCTCTCTTTCTTTCTCTTTCTTTCTTTCTTTCTTTCTTTCTTTCTTTCTTTCTTTCTTTTTCTCTCATTTTTATCATCTCCACCCCTGACCTAACACGCTGGGGCTGGAGCTTATGGAAGAAGCCCAGCAGGTGATAAACTTTGGTGCAGTATTTGAAACCATGGGGATGGCTGAGGTGGTGTGGTTCTCAGCTTCTTAAACTGTGGGTCAAGACTCTACATAATGCTGTTTAATGAAATATGGGGTGATGAAAAAAATTGGCAGTAATAACCAGTGACCACAAACCTCAGCTTCCACATGCAAGGAATCAGGCATGTTTCTAGCGGCACTTGACAGTTTTCCATCGCACGACTTCACTGCAACCTTGGTTCTGAACGCACAAAATGTGCACTTTGCACCATGCATGCTGTCTGTCTAGACAGCACCTCAGCTCAAGATCAAGTTTATTGGAGGTCATTGTCTTAGTTAGGGTTTCTATTGCTGGGGAGAGACACCATGACAGCATGGTGGCCACTCAAAAATATACCGGCAATGCATGTGAGCTAGCAATTCTACTCCAGGGCATGTCCTCAAAGGAGTGCAAAACAGTGTCTGGGAGAGGTCTCTGTGCATTCATATTCACAGTAGCATTAATAGGAGCAGCCAGGAATTAGAAAAAAAAAAAACATAGTTTCCAGTGATGGACAAGAGGATGAGCGGAGTGTGGGTTCACACATGCAAGGGACTTTATATTTAAAAGGAGGGGTTATGAAATGGACCACAGTAGGGATAAGCCTTGAGGTGTCCTTGGGTCTTCTCTTCCTGGTGCCCTGCTTTGTTATCACCATCTCTGTGTGTGAGATGTTTCGTGCTAGCTGAAAAAGGGCCAGTCACAAAAAGGCAAACGCAGTGTGCATCCACCTACTTGCAAAAGGTATCTGGAGTGGTCAAGTACATAGAGACAAAAGTACAGTGGTGGTTTCCAGGGAGCGGAATGAGGGACTTGGTTAATGTGTAGAGGAAAAGCTTTACAGGTAACGGACTCTGCACAGTGCTTGCACAGCAACGAAAAATACTAAACATTGTCCAGCTGGACCCTCAAGAATCATTAATGCATTTTTCCATTATACATATTACACTACAATTACAAATTTTTAATGCAAAAGACAGATAGGAATCTAAATTTTTATGTGAAATCTCTAAGTTTGCAAGTGGTAACTGTCCAGTGGTGTGATTTCTTCTCTTTTGTAGGAAAAGCAGAGGCTTAAATGTACCTGGGTGACAACTCACCACTACGTGACTACGTGACTCAGGTCAGTTCTGATTGGCTCAGTTCCAATAAGGGTTTTTTTGTTTTGTTTTGTGACTAGGGGTGTGCCAAGGGTAGTAAGCTTGTTAGGGACAATTTCCCTGCATTACCCAGAACAACTAAACACCCTTCCTCTTTCCCCTCCCCTTCCCCCAGGCTTCTAGGCTTTAGAGATGGTCTAAGCAATAGAGTCTTTGCTGACAGCATCAGACCACTGTGCCTTCCATTCAGGTTGCCCTGGCAACTAATGAACAAACTCTTCTGGGTCTGCAGCTCTGGCTGCCTGTCTCTAAAGATGCTATCAGTGACTCTCCTGCTGAACTGACCTCTTTGTGCTGTAATACTTTCTAGCCTCTGATAGGGATAGAATCACTCCAGCAATTAACAATAGCCCTTTCTCTTTGTTTACTTGTGCTACTTAAACAGTTGCATGTAAAGTGGATTCCTTATACACAGCACATGGTTAGGTCTTGCTTTTTTTTTTTTTTTATGAAATAGAGTAATCCTTGCCTTTATTTCTTGTTCACAGCATTTCTTCTTGCTAGGATTTCAATACCCAGAAGTTCATGCCTTGGAAACTCAAACCCTAAATCCATGCTGCTAGTTGAAGTGAGGCTTTCAAGGGGTTCTTAGGATGAGGTCATGAGGGTGGAGTCCTGTCCTTGTTTACTTTCTATTCCTGTGATAAAGACCAAAAGCAACCTGGTGAGGAAAGTATTTATTTGGCTTACATATCCTGGGTCACTGTCTGTTGAGGGCCGCCAGGCAGGAAAACTCCGGGCAGGGACTGAAGCACAGTCTATGAAGGAGTGCTGCTTACCAGATTTAACTCATGGCTTGCTCAGATTGCTTCCTTATACAATCCAGGTGGCACAGCCACAGTGAACAAGGCCCTCCCACATCAACCACTAATCAATAAAGTGCCCCCACAGACTTGCCCACAGAACAGTCACATGGAGACCTTTTCTCCACTCAGGTCTTTCCTAATGCCTCTAGCTTGTGTCAAGTTGACAAAAATTAACCAGCACATGCTCCCATAACAGCATCAGTGGCTTTATAAGAGGAAGCAATACCTGAGTTGGCACATTTGCCTGTCTGGCTATGTGATGTTCTCTGTCTCGTGGAGATGCAGCAAGAATGCTGGCACTCTACTCTTGACTTCCCTGTCTCTGTTCTTTATAAGCCATCTTGTCTGCAGTTCTAGCTGTAGGAATAGGAAAGAGACCCAAACACTGGCTCTTGTCTCAGCTCCTACTGTTTATCTAGTGTAACATTATTTTTTTTTAAAGTATATACTTTACATGATGCCAAGAGGTTTGGAAACCCACAGGGCCTTCCTTGATGTATGTGCTGGGAGAAGACAGAAGCAGAGGGGACTATGTAGGTAGCTTAGCTGGAATGAAGGACATGAAACTCAGTGAATGTCTCTGAAAATACCCTCTCTAACAAAAGCAATGGGCAAAATGGGTGCCAGGTTGGCTTATGGTTAGCAAGACTTATTTTTCTTGATTCCAGGATAACTATGAACCAGTCTGTTCCTGAAATTATGCAAAGGATAAGACAATTCCAGAGTGTCTGACCTGGTAGGAGCTTGAAGCAATCAATTCCATCTCTCCTAATACAGTGGAGAAAAAGGAAGGCAGGAAAGTAAACCAGTATGCTCCAGATCACACTCCATCTCATCCACAGCTTGGACCAGGTCCCTTTATAGTTCCCCAAAGCCTATAATGTTCACTTTTGTGTTGCAGCCGAGTCACCTGCGTTAGCTTGATGTGGCGATGCATGCTTTTAACCCCAGCTCTTGAGGGGTAGAGACAGGTGAGTATCTGTTAGTTCCAGGCCAGCCTGGTCTATAGTGAATTCAGGCCTGTTTCACAAGACGCATCTTTTTTACTCTCTAGTCTCTGTTTTGATTTGTGGATCTCCTCAGAGTCAGACTGGGGAACAAACAATAAGACAAAGAAAACTAGATGAGGGCAGATGGAAGTCATAGAGAGTAATACAAATGGTTCACATGCTGGCCCACATGCTGACTCAGGAAGGGGAACTTTATGGAAGACAACGAGGCTCTTCCCCAGTGGACTAACGGTTAAAGCACTAGCTTCCTAAGCCAGGGATTGTGGGTTTGTCTCACCTAGGGTAATGAGAGGTCACTAATTTGATTTTCCCAGGTAATGTTTTGGGGGCTTACTGGCTGATAACACTGAGTGCTCTTCCAAATGACCTGAGTTTGATTCCCAGCACCCACATGACAGCTCACAATCATCTGTAATTCTAGTTCCAGGGGATCTGACACTCTCTTCTGGGCACAAGGCACATGTGCAGTGCACAGGTATACAGGAAGCAAAACACCAATACACACAAAGTAAAATAATGAAGAAAAAGTTTTTTAATTGTTTGATGTTATTAAGATAAAAAAAAAAACTTCCCATTCCATTTATCCACAAATCATCATAAGTCATACGAAAATCTGTATCTTTAGGGGCACAAAATTGAAAAAGAAAACGAGGGCTGGTGAGTTTGATTCTTGAAGACTTTGTAGTGGAAGGAGAGAACCATCTCCCATAAGTTGTCCTCTGAACTCTACACAAATGCTCTGGCACATGTGTGCCCCGGCCCCAAAATAATAAAATCATTGAAAGAAAATGAGACAAGATTTCCCAGGGAGTTGCTTGTTGCACAGGGCTTTCTATCAGCTGCATTTCTGGTGTTTTCAAGAACTTCTTCTACAGTTAATTTTGAACCTCTGACAACTTGGTAGGTGAGTGGCTATCATACAGTGGCTCTCAAACTTGGGTGTGCTTGAGAACCACCCCATTCTGTGAATACAGAAGTGTAGGTCCCCGTCACCCCGCCCCCTCCCATCAGGGGTGGGTGATGGAGGAGGAGGTTGAGATGGGCTCCCCAGGAAACAAAAGTTTTATATATGTTCTTAGCACTCAGAGGCTAAGGTGGGAGGACGACAAATACCACAGAAAGTGATAACTTGTTTAGCACTGAGACAGAACAGGACTGGAACAAACTGAAACTAGCTCCCCGGTGACATTATGGGTTCACACCAGACACCCTCTGAAGACAATACAGATTAATGGTGTCAATTCCAGCAGGTAAGGACTATTGCAGTGTGTGGAAAGAGATGAGTAAGGGCTGTAAAGGACCTGACACTTTACCCTACTTGCATGTGAAGGAGTCTAGGGTCCCAGCAAGGACCATAATCACTAGCAGGGATAATTAACACTATCGACGACATTCCTCTCTGGGTCTGTTTCCTGTGTGAAACAGGAGAGAAACCGTTGAGTAAAGAGAACCAGGAGGGAGTAAGTCAGCCAGAGCTTGGTCTGGGACGACATGTTTATACCTCTCACAGCTACTCAAGGATGTTTAGAAACGCCCTCGAAGAGACTGTCAGAAAAAGGCAGTGGGTCTCTGTTCTCAAAACATGCGGCGGGGACACTATCTACACATACAGGAGTCATCTTTCAACAGAGGCCGGGAATGGCAGCTCATTCCACTAAAAGATAGTCCATAGCGGAAGGCTACTAAAGAATCACACTGAATGAGGAACTGCGTTAGGCCGCTCAGCCTCATTCTTGGCAAGAATCCATCATGGATTAAAAAAAAAAAAAAAAAAAAAAAAAAAAAGTGCCTTTGTAACCCAGACTGGCCTCGAGCTCCTTGTCCTCCTGCTCCAGCCTCCCAAGTGCTGAGATTCCAAGCATGTTCACCACGACTTTCTCATCCTGGCTCTAATGGAGGTCTGCCTGATGCCAGGAGCGAGCACGCTTCCATATTTATTCCTCTCACGCGCTCTTTTCACGGAGACCACCATTTTGCTTAAGGAACTCATTTATCCAACTACAAGTCTGGGATCGCAATTTGTCAGGTTTTAGCGCCACCTCGAGGCTGCAGTAGGCCTGACCAAAGTCTTTTGAGAAAGCATCCCCAGTGCTCCAGGACCCAGCCAGGAGGTAAAGCACGAACTTCCATTTGTACTGGGAGTCTGAGACTCTGGGAATTATTTAAGGATGGCCGCCCTCGGCTTCACTTAACATTCCACAACGAAAGCCCCGCAGTGCGGTTAGGAACAAGATCCTTCCGCGTAGCACGTACGTGGATGGCCCGGGAGCCAGCCCAGACCGCGGGCCACACCTCTTCCGGGAGACCCCGCACAGACCGGAAGTGGGTGGGTCAGCTCCCTCAAAGCGCATTCGCTATAGGTTGGCGCTGCAGTTGTTCTCTGCTTTGTGGAGCAGGGACAACGCCCGCGGCTAAGCATGAAGGCGGCTTCGGTGGTGACAACAACGGCGGCTGCAGCGGCGGCGGCTGCGGCGGCGGCTGCTGCTGCTGCGATGGAACCGGGCCCCTCTGTGTCCCCGGGGCCTTCGCGCTCCTTCAAAGAGGAGCTGCTGTGCGCTGTATGCTACGACCCGTTCCATGACGCGGTGACGCTGCGCTGCGGCCACAACTTCTGCCGCCGGTGTGTGAGCAGCTGCTGGGAGGTGCAGACGACGCCCTCGTGCCCGGTGTGCAAGGAACGAGCGGCTCCCGGGGAGCTGCGCACCAACCACACGCTCAACAACCTGGTGGAGACCCTGCTGCGGGAGGAGGCCGAGGGCGCGCGCTGGACCGGGCGCCGATCCCCGCGCCCCTGCCGAGCGCACCGCGCCCCTCTTTCGCTCTTCTGCCTGGAGGACAAAGAGCTGCTGTGCTGCGCCTGCCAGGCCGATGCCCGACACCAGGAGCACCGCGTGCAGCCCATTAAGGACACTGCTCAGGACTTCCGGGTGAGCATCCCGTCCCCCCCCCCTCCCCCGGGTTGCCTCTTCCCTCTCCCCCCGTGCCCAGCCACCTTCTTGTCCTCCGTCCAGGCCCCCCCGAACAATGCCGGAATGGTTCCACCCTCAGACATTCGGGCTTGGTATGACCAGTTTAGAAGTGGAGGCCAGGCCCTAGCTCGCTCGAGTTCTGAGGCCTTGAGATTTCCCCAGGCAAGTGGGGCCCCACTGGTTTCAGAGCCATAGAACTGGCCGTACTCCGATTACTCTTTTAGCGTCCAAATATCTGGAGTTCCAGGTGGCTATAATTAAACCAAGAGCAGTTGACACAGCAAAACTAGCGTGGGGAAGGGTGGGTGTCGGTGCTGCGGGAGATCAAGCTCAGGCCTCATACATTCCAGGCAAGTACTTTCTACCACGCAGCTGCACCCCCAGCCTAGTTTTGGTTTTGAGCCAAGCTTTTAAATTAGCCAGGCTGGCCTTGAACTTGCTCGCTGTTTGCTTCAGCCTTGTGAGTGGCTGAGATTACAGGCCGGTGACTCTGGGTTTTGTTCTAAAACAGAAAAAAATTTTTTTTTTAAATAAGGTCAGCCATTTTCTAAAACATTTGACCTAATCGCTGAGAAATGCATGCTCCATTGCTTGCCAAAGCACTTATACTGACTTATCAACTGAACTTTTTAAAGGGGTTTCTGAAATGTTCACATTACTCTAGCAGTGTCTTGTAACTTTTATGTTTTATAGCTGCTGATGGACTGAAGCTTCTAGTACATGGGTCAGACCTGCAGTTGGGAGGGCGCAGGTTAGCTGCCAGGAAGCCTAATGTAGTGAAGGGGAGGCATTGCAAGAGCCCAGGGTGCCCGATCTTCAGACACCCTTGCCACCCTTGTGAGATGTCTTTATTGAGAATCAGCACGGTTGATTGCAGTTCCTTACACAGTGGAGGAGGTCAGACAGACTCCATCTCCATACATGTGCGTTGCTCCAGGCATATTTGCTCATCTGTGTCTCATAACACTCTTCTTCCCACTTCCACCAATAGAAATACTAGATCTATTTGGCATAGCTGAAGTGGGCAGTCTGGGGACTTGGGTCCTGATTTGCATTCCCTGGGGCTGGCAGAGGTACAGGTTCGAATGGGTGGTGTCCCCAGAACAGTGGGGGTGAAGCCTTAACCAAAGCCAAGGGGACAGGGAACATGGGCCTGGAGGCAGCCTTTTGTTCTTGTACTGAGAGGTCTCAGGGACACTGGGGAGACAAGATCAGTGTTAATATTCCCACTTTCAGGGAGCTTATGGCAAATATCTGAAGGATGTAGAGGCATTAACCAGGTGAAGGGGGCTAGAGGAGATATTTGTAAGCAGACGTTACAGTATGTAGAAGGTTCTAGGGGAGAGACACCAGGTGAAGGCAGGAGGCCCAAGTCTTGTCCTTCATGTTAGAATGGTGATGAGGGGCCAGTGAGTACTCAACCTGAGTCTAAGGGCAGGAGTGGGCTAGTCTGAAAGATCCCAGGAGGAGAGTGCAAGCTGTGCGTTACAGCCCATTCATTTGTGAAATAAACACTGAGGACCCTGTATATGCCACACTCTGTTCTAGGTGTTATGGCTGCATAGGTCTGTAAGACAGCCTCTCTGTTCTAGTTAATTTCATGATACTGTATAGGGTCGTCTGAGGGAATTTCAGTTGAGGGATTGCCCAGAAGGGACCAGCCAGTCAGTCCAAGAGATTGTCTAGATTGATGATTGGCGTGGGAGAGTCTGGGTGGTATAAGAAAGCTAACTGAAGAGCATGAGTTTTGGAGTGACTTGGAAAGCAACATACCTCCATGACTTCCACAATTTCTGCTTGGTTTCCTGTCCTGACATCTCTGGGCAATGGAATGTGATCTGGAAGTATAAACCGGAATAAACTCTTCCCTGCTACTTTTTGGTCGCCAGGGTAACAGAAAGCAAACTAGAACACTGTTTCTGGAAGTTGACATTTCAGAGGAGTGGGTGAGGCAGTTGGTAGATGAGCATGGTTGGTGTGGTTGGGTATGGGTGTGGGTTAAGGGAGCAAGTAGCATGGGAAGACCTACCACAAGGTAAGAGTGGGGAGATTGCTAGGCTAAGCCTGGCCCTGCTTACCCTCAGGAACCCCCAGAGGTGGGGGCTTAGAAGAAAGATCCCTTTGGCTACCATGTGATAATCTAACAGTGATAATCTTTGAGGACTTACTCCACTCTGTGTTACATCTTCTTAAGTATTAACAGAACTTAAAGTCCACAGAAACCCTGAAGCTGTGTGATGGTTAATCTTGCCTGTGACAGTACAACTCCTTGAGTGTCTGAAGGTGTTCCAAGAACGAGACCCTGACCCTGTCAGTGAGGGAGCTCTTTCACAGTTTGATGGCCCCATTGGTAGGTGGTAAGTTAGGAGGTGGGGCCCAGTTGGAGGAAGGCAGTTTGTGGGATGTGTCCTTGGGGGCTGTATCTTGTATCTGCTTTCTCTGCTTCTTGGCCACCTCTGCTCTGCCACCCCCAACACCTGTGATGAACCTAACTGACACTCCTGAAACTGGACAATATGAAGGATTCTTCTCTTTTGTTGTTCTGTTATGTTTGTGGGCCATAGTCCTGGAGAAGTAATAAAGGCCCTGTGTAATGGTGTTTTTTATTTATTACTGCTGCTGAGCAGATCAATTCATAAGACAACGAGGGGGATGGTAACAAGCTGGGACTCTGTCCTAACAGAGTGGGACCTGATGGAAGGGCTGACAAGATTTTAGAACGTGTCATAGCTGATCAACCAGAGCTCAAGAAAGAACCTGAGTGCTCAGGGGACCTTAGAAAGTCCTCAGGTACAGCGTCCTCAGGTTTGGATAGAGTACACTTCTCTTTTGTGGTGGAGGGTAGGAGACAACCTTTCCTAGATCTCTCTCTACCTTTACTTTTTAAGACCAGGCCTCTCATTGGTTCTGGAACTCATTGATTCAACTACGTTCGTAAGCGCTTGAACTCCAGGGCTCTAGTGCTGGCCTTACAAGTGTGAGCCACAGCCCTGTAGAAGTAATAAGGCCATGTGTGTTAGCTTTTTATTGCTGCTGCCGGGCAGATCCAGTCTTTAAATCCCAGTTCCACTGGCTGCTCTTGCAGAGGGCCTGAGTTCTGGTTTCCAGTACCTACATGGTATCTCACAGCAGTCTGTAACTGGTTCCAAGGGATCTGACCTCCTCTCTGATGTCTGGGTACCAGGCATACATGTGGTTCGTAGACATACATGCAGGCAAAGCACTCACACATGTAAAATAAAAAGAAAGCATTGGCACTACACAAGTGTTTAAGTGCCTTCCTTAAACTGGTGTGTGTGTGGTGTGTGTGTGTGTGTGGTGTATGTGTGTGTGTGTGTGTGTGTGTGTGTGTGTGTGTGTGTGTGTGTGTAAAGTGGTTTTATTTAGAGATGGGTTAGCTCCCCCATGGAGGGATACCCCCTTAACCTAGAAGTCCTAGTCCCTACTTCAAATGACTTGACAGATTTATATGACCCAACCTGGATAGCATAGCCCTACAAGTGGAATGGGGATGGCGGGATGGGAGGGGAGGGTGGCCAGGGTGCATGTCACAGGGGAAAGAGGGTAAGAGGAAGGAAGGGAGAGGAAACTGGGATCCACATGTAAAAATTTTAAATTATATTATTAAGAGAGAGAGAGAGGGGGGGGGAGAGAGAGAGAGAGAGAGAGAGAGAGAGAGAGAGAGAGAGAGAGAGAGAGAGAGAGAGAGAGAGAGAGAGAGAGAGGTTAGTGGGTACTTGTTGAGTGCTTGACTGAAGTTTCTATTCCCAGAACAATCACATTACCTGGACTTTAGCTCTGGGGTGGGTAGGGGTGGGTGTGGGTGGAAACACTGGGCATTGGCCTAGCTCTAGACTCAATGAGAGACTTTATCTAAAGATTATGGTGGACCAAGGCTCAGGGAACATTGAGGAAGAGCCAGATGGTCAGGGAGTTTCATGTGTCTCCTGGTAATGTCAGAAGTGACACCCATAAAATCTCATCAACATGACTGCCTAAATATGAGCTGAATAGGCACATGTGTTCACACCAATAAATGCTCTAAAATGGATGGGGGAAGGACCACTAAGCCCCAACCCTACACAGAGAACTACAGGCAACATAGTCTTCCCCAGGGAAGAGCACACTGTACCCAGTGTTCTGCAATGAAAAACACATACACAAGTAACACTACAGACTAGGCAGCTTGTATTTAGGATTATATGTATGTAAATATATTCATGTGATGAAATTTTTTAAAAAGCTATGAAATTGAAAGTAAATGAGGATTTAGAGAGAAGAAAGGGAAGGGGAAAATGTTAATTTTACAAACCCCCCCAAATGACATAATTAGTGGGGAGTAATTGAGTGAGATACCTACCTAGCATACTTCTCCAGCCTTCAAGAGCATTTGGACACAAGAGCAGGAGCCATTTATTTTTAAGATTTTTTTAAAAAATTTATGTGTATAGTGTTCTGCCTGCATGTAAGCCTGTATACCAGAAGGGGGACACAGGATCTCATTATAGATGGTTGTGAGCCTCCATGTGGTTGCTGGGAATTGAACTCAGGACCTTTGGAAAATCAGCCAGTGTTCTTAACCTCTGAGCCATTTCTCCATCCCTAAAATGTTTTAAGTACAAAGAACTAGTTGGGTATGATTGCTTGTGCCTGTGACCCCACCACTTAGCAGAAATCGCCATGAGTTTAAGAAAGAACAGTTTGTCAACCTAATGAGCCAACCTGTCCTCTGGAGTAAGACCTTGTCTCAGATAATGAAATAATTAGAAACATGCATGAGTTTGCTGATGAAGGTTATTTTTTATGGTCCCAGCACCATTAAAGGAAAAGGTGGTGTAAGGTAAGATCTCATTTGAATATTTTTGCCTCTTGAGAAATGACTGGAACCATTTATTTTGTCAACCTTGTTCAGACTTGCTGTAGATAAGTCCAGTTTGGAATTCCTGAGAGAACCAGTGGCCAAGCCATCTTGATGGTACCCCACAGCTCTGTGGTTCTAAGAGCGGCCATAGGCTGCAGCTGGCTGACTGGAATCCCTGAACCTTGCTTTCCATCTGCACCATTGTTCTTCGGTGCTGGGTTAGAGGACTGAGGCCGGACACGTGCAGTTCAGGGTTGGAGCTGTATCCTGCTTCCAGATGTGCCTACAGCATTTGGAGCAGATTGACTTTTCCAGCTTGAGGTTGGGCTCCACAGCAGAACTCCAGCTGTGAACAAGTGTGTTAGTTCCCCTGCCTGGCCTCTGGTGCTAATGTGTCTCTGTATTACCCACATCAGGCCAAGTGTAAGAACATGGAGCATGTACTTCGAGAGAAAGCCAAGGCCTTTTGGGCCCTGCGGCGTACCTATGAGGCCATCGCCAAGCACAATGAGGTGAGTGAGTTC
Organism: Cricetiscus sungorus; assembly: GCA_030556225.1. Classification (NCBI taxonomy): domain Eukaryota; kingdom Metazoa; phylum Chordata; class Mammalia; order Rodentia; family Cricetidae; genus Cricetiscus; species Cricetiscus sungorus. The sequence continues at coordinate 12,550,067 of JANBXA010000741.1, forward strand.
TGGGGCAGGTGGGAACATCCAGGTTATTGAGAGGTGAGGAAAGAGGAGCCCTGGCTTGGCTCAGACTTGGCCCCCACTGAGGCTTCATGCCGTGTCCTTGGATACCAGTGGGGCCACTCTGACTAAGGGCATGGTCAGGCCAGCAGCCATAGGAGTGCGTCAAGAAGCCATCTTCATCACCTTCACTGTGAGTTAAAGATAACCTCTGTAGGTGTCACATTACGCTCATAGTCAAACCAGTGACCTGGGCTCATTAGATCATGTGATACCTTCCAGTCCTGTATGTACGTCCCAGCTATCCTGTCCCATCTTCAGAATGTACTATGCCTGTCCAACTTCCCACCTACCTCAACTCTCCAAGGACTGGAGCTTGCTTTGGTAAACCATGTCAGCTATGCCATTCTTGTACTTAAACTGCCCACTGGTGGCCCTTCCCCCTGAATCTGGTGGCTTCAAGACTTTCTTGCCCTAAAACCAAGAAGTACAGCAGGAACCATGGAGGGTGCTGTTTGCTTGCTAACAGACCTGCTTAGAGCAAGTCCTCTCATAGTAGGCTGGGTCTTCCTACATTATTAACCTGGAGTCCCCCACAGATGTGCCCACAAGCCCATCTCATCTAGGCACTTCTTCAGATGAGACGTTTAATCCCAACACTGAGGAGGCAGAGGCAGGTGGATGTCTGTAAGTTCAAAGATAGCCTGCTCTATGTAGTGAGCCTCAAAAACAAAAAGTTATACTTTACACACTCTATCATATTTTTTTGTGAGCCTTTGACGCTTGATGTGCTAAATACTTGCCATAACTATAGCAAACAGTTGTTCATGTCTTCCTTTAACTCTGGACCTATAGCGGTCCCCTGATCTTTATGTCCAGGGATTCCTCATGTCACACCAAAAACCTTGAGTTGCTTTGCTGAAAATAGTCACGAGCCAGGGGCAGCCCAAACCCTGGCTCCTGAACTTGATGGCTTCTTCCTGCCCTGCTGCAGGTGCAGACGACTTGGCTGGAAGGCCGCATTCGGGATGAGTTTGACAAGCTCCGAGATTTCCTGAGGGTGGAGGAACAGGCCACCTTGGATGCCATGAAGGAAGAGAGCAGAAAGAAGCACCTGCTGGCTGAGGAGAAGATGAAACAGCTGGCAGAACAGACTGAGGCCCTGGCTCGAGAGATCGAGCGTCTGCAGATGGAGATGAAGGAAGATGACATGACCTTCCTCATGGTAAGAGGCTCTGTGTCTGAACTGAGGGTAGGAACAGGTCAGGGACCAGCAGCTCAGACTGCCAGCCCTGTTCAACAGGCTTCCTGTGATGCTGCGAGAACCTCCTTGTGCCAGAGCAGTGGCTCGGCACCTTTGAGTAGCCTCCCACCACCACCACCACTCTACTAAATAAATATTGCTTCTTTTTTGTTGGTTGGTGGTTTCTCTCTCCCACCCCCAATGAAGTAGTCTTTTTAAATTGTGTAATAATTTAAACTTTAAAAAATGTATTACATTTTTATTTATTGTAGATAGGTGTCTTAGGGTTTCTATGGCTGTGAAGAGGCACCATGACCACAGCAGCTCTTATAAAGGGAAATATTTAATTGGTGCTGGCTTACAGTTCAGAGAATTAGTCCATTGCCAGCATGGGCAGTAGACATGGTACTGGAGAAGGAGCCATATCAGGAATTTCCTGCATTTTCTTACTCCCTGTCTGTGCTTTTTTCTTTCTTTCCAGAAACACAAGAACAGAAAACGTCGGTAAGTTGTCGAGCCTGATGGAGGGTGGGGGTGGGCAGATAGAAAGCCAGGGCTGCCTGTCCAGTGCCTGACAGGCCAGGCAGCTATTGTATCCAGCTGGGTAGGATCCAGAGGGAACGGTAGAGGCCAGCCAAGGGGAACTCTTTAAAGACATTCCAGTTCTGGTTGGCATGGAGGCAGAGAGTTGTTTCGGAACATAGAGGGTCTCTGGTCTCCACAGGGATTTACAGAAACAAGCATATGACTTGTGTTTCTCAGTTTTCAGCATGCCTTCCTCTGAGAGCCTTGGCATACATTGTTGTGGGTGGATGCTGGTTGGGCTTTCCAGGATGGATAAGGAAGTGTTGTGTCCTGTCTGAAGATGGATGGGAGTGAGCACTCGGGGCTGTGATGATTTCCCAGTCTTTGCAAGCTTTCAGGTGAAGGCCAGTCAACACTGGCTCTTTTGGATTCAAGTACTGTCGAGACCTTTCATGAGTGGGCAGATGGCTTAAGTGTGATTCCTATCCATGAGGATGGCAGCTAGGTAGGAGAACCTCCCATTGTGTCTCCCAGTTGTTCAGGATTGAGCCTTCCTGCTCAGGGGTTATGGCAGCCCAGTGGGCTCCTTGCTCAATCCAGGTTTGCCTTGGGACAGATGACCACAATGCTTAGATGTGAGGCACGGGAAGCAGTCCTGCTGTCTGTTTGTAGTAGACTTGGCCAGGCATGCCTGCCTGGCTCCAGCCGATGCCCAGCCTTCCTTTTCCAGGCTCTTTTGCACTGTGGAGCCAGCTCCTCTCCAGCCTGGCTTGCTTATGGATGCGTGCAAGTATCTGGACTCCCTGCAGTACCGTGTCTGGAAAAAGATGCTTGGATCTGTGGAATCTGGTAAGGACATGCAGCAAGGTACTCCAGGCAAATGGAGACCATCCTGAGCGCAGAGAACCAGCCACGCTTCTCAGCTCTTCTCCCTGCAGCCTTTCCTAGGCATGACCCTGGTCTGCCCTCCTCTGCCACACTTGAGAGACGCTAGCACTCCTTTCTATGTCCGTAACTCTAACATTCATGTTGGAAGACTCCAAGGTCACTCTGACTCCTTCCTGCCAGTGAGCCCTGGTTTCATGCCTACAAATGGCAGTGGCCCCGGGGAGTGATAACTTGATCCTCTTGGGTGTCCTGGGAGTGTGTGAACCTTCCTACTTCTAGTCACTTGCCTGTGTTAGTCACTTGCCTGTGTTAGTCTCTCATGCCTGCCATGACAGAGGACCACAAATTAGCTGAAAGACCAAAGTTATTCTGACTGTTTTGGAGGCTAAAAGCTCATTGCCAAGAAATTGGCAAAACCATGCTCCTTGGATTTGTGGTATTTGCTGGCATTGCTTGGGTGTCCTTGGCTTGTGACTGACAAAATGACTTCTACCTTGGTTGGTACAACATTTCTTTCCCTAGTGTGTGTTTCTCTAATCCACTTCTAAATAAGGTTATATCCTGAGATACTAGGGCTTGGGACTTAACATACCTTGGTGTGGGGGTAGGAGGAGTGAAGTTTGACCTATACTACCCTAGCAGCCCAGGGCAGTTCCCTGCATGCATTGGGGCAGTCTGGTGGAAGAAGGCTGTTCAATTTGCTGACTTTTCCTTTCTCTCTCTCTGTCTCCAGTACCCTTCAGCTTGGATCCCAATACAGCTGCTGGCTGGCTCAAAGTGGCTGATGACCTCACCAGTGTCATCAACCATGGCTACCGTGTGCAGGTGGAGAATCCAGAGCGCTTCTCCTCCGTACCCTGCCTGCTGGGCTCTCAGGTTTTCTCGAAGGGCTCCCATTCTTGGGAGGTGGATGTGGGTGGCCTGCCAAGCTGGCGTGTAGGTGTGGTGAGGGTGCAGGCTCATGCACAGGCACAGGCTCAGGCAGATGTAGGTGGTGAAGGCCACTCACATAGCTGCTACCACGACACACGTTCCGGCTTCTGGTACCTATGCCGTACACAGGGTGTGGATGGAGACCACTGCATGACTTCAGACACAGCCACAGCCCCTCTGGTCCAGGCCATGCCACGCCGCCTGCGTGTGGAGCTGGAGTGTGAGGAGGGTGAGCTGTCCTTCTATGACTCTGAGCGCCACTGCCACCTGTATACCTTCCATGCCCACTTTGGGGAAGTGAGGCCCTACTTCTATCTGGGAACCTCTCGGGGTGATGGTCCCCCAGAGCCTCTGCGCATCTGCCATCTGCGTGTCTCCATCAAGGAAGAACTGGACATCTGAGCTGCCAGAGTCTGCTCAACACTGGGCTGTTTTGTCCCAACATCTTCTGGTAGCCCACTATTGACACCATTCAGCATCCTGTATCCTGTGTTTTCTGTAACTTCACATCCTCTTGTGCCTCTGTCTTTATTTTTGGTTGCTTTTCTGTCCCCAAAGTCAAGAGCCATCCAAGAGATGCTTGGTGAGCCTGGGCACCATTTAGAGTCATAGCACTTTTGGGATGTGGGTTTTCTGATTTCCTTTGTCCTTCTAGAATTGCTGATGAAGATGTTTTCTTGTAGATTGGACATTTATAAATGTAGGTGTGACTATTTTTAGAGATGATTAGGCCAGCCTATCAGAGATGCTTCTTGTTGAGTCAGTTTGTCATTTATATTAACCAGGAAGAGAGCCTTGTCAGGCCACACAGGGAAGTCCCAGGGTTAGTTTTGTGGGTAAAGACTTTCCCCCAACAGTAAGACAAGCTAGGCATTGGCCAGCCTAACTGGGTGGTGTGACTTTTGGCACTTGGTCTAAGGCCCAGGACTTCCCCTGTTTGTCCAGCCTTGACTGTGGGATGGTTAGGACAGGAAAGCCCTGGCCTGCTCTGTGGGAACTGTAGGGTGTGGGGTACTCTGGATTACAGCTCAGAGTTAGTGGATGTCACAGGAAAGGCATCGCTAAGGCTTTTGGCAGTGGCTAAGGATAGAGCAGTTTCAAGTCATTGGCATAGAGGCTGAAGCAACAGAATGCAGTGAGTGAGAAGAGAAGACAGCTGATGCTGTCTGGGCAGGAACCCAAGCCCTGCTCCTCATTCTGAGTCAGAGCTTCTGGGTGGCATGGAATTGACCCTGGTTGACCAATCAGGGTCCATTCATACTCTTTCTCTCTGTCTTTCTCTGGGCCTAAGTTTCTAGTGTCTGTGAGTCACTAGTGGTCTTGGAAATCATGGGAGAAGTTCTGAGAAGGGGCTCTGTTTCAGTTAGGAACTGAAAGCCCCCAGATTGCAGCCTGACAATCATGGGGCTGGGAGAGTCCTGGCCCTCTGCCCTTGTCTTCATTGGTTCCAGTCCACTTGTTCTTGCTCTGTTTTCTACCAGCTTTCACCCCAACTTGTCCCTTGTGTTTACCTCCACATTTTCTTTCTCAGTCATGCCTGTAGATGGAGTCTAATTGCCAGCTACCAAGTCCCAAGGGGTATTGTAAGGAGAAATATCTTCCCAGGTGCACTGTTGTAATCAGGGACACATGACTGACCTAGGACTTGGCATCCCATTTTCAGCCTGCACCCCTTATTACATAAGCTTGAAGTTTTAAACCATGCCACTTGCCCACTAATTGGCTATAAATAGGTCATATGCATTGCTTATCTGACAAGTGGGGCCTCAGAAGAAACACCACAATGCAGGTCAGGCTGGGAACAGGGATAGCGTTGGCAGATGCTTGGGCACTTTGGGATCCAAGAATGTATGAAAGGAAATGCCCTTGGTGTGGTGCGTTCAGTTTCTACACAAGGAACTTTTTCTGAAGTTACTGTTACAATGAGCTTTTTATTTTCACTTTAATTCTTTTGAAGTAAGATAATTTCAGTGATCTTTAGAAACTTTTATTGGACCCACAACTGACAATGTTTTCTTTCAGTGCTTTTGTAAACACAGATTCCTATTGTAATTTGTACCTGACCTGATGCTTTCCATTGTAAGATTTCATGGTGTGCAGTGAATGTACTGTTTAGTTTGTTAGTTGGTGGACATTTGACTTGTTGCAGCTTTTTTAGCTATTATCAGTACAGCTGCTATGAAATTTGTGTACAGGTTTTGTGTGGACATGTCTCTTTTTTTTTCTTTGCCATATACTTTGGAGTTTGTTTTCTAGGTCATATAATAATTACATTAAACCCTTTGAGGACTTGCCAAACTGTTTCTAATAGAGCTGTACCATTTTCTACTCTCACCAGCAGCAGATGAAGGCTGGGTTGTAACACATTCTTTCCAGCACTGTCTGCCCTCTAGCTTAGCTGTCCTGGTGAGAAAGCAGTTTGTCTCATTTAACCTGTAGTTGCCATCCCTGATGGCTGAAAATGGAACATCTTTTCTCATGTTTGCTGTGTATCTACTTTTAAGAGACTTCAAAGCCTTTGCTCATTGGGTTGTCTGTCCTTTCATTATAAAGTTTTATGAGTTTGTTATGCATTCTAAATAAAAGTTCCTCTGTCAGATAAATTACTTATAAAAACTTCCCTCCTATTCAGTGAGTTGTCTTTTTATTGTCTTTAAAAAGATTTTTTTTTTAGGGCCTGGAAAGATGTTTCTGATTAAGAGTACATGATCTTTCCGAGGATCTGAATTCAATTTCCAGCACCCATATTGAGGGGCTCACAATCACTTGTAATTCTAGCTTTAGGGATTAGACACCTAGTACCTGCATGTATATGTGCACATACCCCCATAAAGACACATGAATAAGTCTTAATACTTTATGTATTTATATGCATGAGTCTATGTACAAGTGCCTCTAGAGGCCAGCAGAGGGCATCAGGACCCCTGGGAAATGCACTTTGTTCTTTGGAAGGGTAGCGAGTGCTCCTAACTGCTGAGACATCTCTCCAGCCTCCTTGTACTGTCTAAATGATGCCCTTGGAATTCAGTTGTCTAAAACTATCTTAGTCACAGAGTGATCTCCAACCCTCAAGTTTTCTGAACACCTTAGGAGCATAACAAGCTCACCCAGCATTCTCTTAGCCCTTAGCCTACATCATCTCCATAACCTGGAGCTCCCCCGCCTGCCACTGTGACTTGCCCATATTATTAGTTTCCTTAATGAATGTAGGAGCCATATGGTCACCTGTCCTATCCTAGATCCAGGGATGTCATTGAACCCACTGAACGGCTATTGTGTGGGTTATACTGTTGGGTGGCCTGAGGCAACCAACAATTCATCCCAGATAGGGCACAGACTACAGGGACACCTGCTGGACCAGTGACTTCATGGGGTTATTTCCAGACACACCAGTAGCTTCAAGACAGCTATACCACCTTAAATCCTGCGCCAGTGTGGCTAAAAGGCTCAAAAGCTTCATTGCTGGAGCTTCAGAACAGCTTGTTGGCAGCTCCAGCAAAGAATGCCCCCCCACACACCAGCAGCTGTCGTTTACTGCTTATGCCACCTTGCAGAGAGGTTCTTGAACTTAACTGGGTTTTGAACTATTCTTTTAGTTAAAAAAAAAATCCTTTTAAAAGTTATATGTACTTACTTTGGGTGGGAGGGTGCATGCCACAGCACCTATATGGAGGCCAGAGGACAACTTGGGGTTCTATCACCATGTGGGTCCTGGGGACCAAACTCAAGTTTGGTAGCAAATGCCTTTACCCACTGAGCTGTCTCACCGCCCCCTCCTGTGAGATTTATGAGAAGCTCAGTACCTTCTAGAAGGAAGCATTTCATCTTGTGGGAAATGGCCATTCAACAACCATATAAGGATGTTTCTGTCTAAGATGGACCACATTTGAAGGTCCCAAAGGTTATAAATTGACTAAAAATGTGTGTCTGTCCAGATGTCTGTACTGGGTGCCATTCCTTGGGAAACATACTTCTTTGAGGCCTTTCTCACTGGCCTGGAACTCACCAAGTTGGTGGCTAGTCTACCCTTAGGTCTACCCATTTCTGCCTATGCAACTCTGAGCTTCCAAACACATGCATCTGTGCCCAGCTTTTTATGTGAGTTCTGGAGATCATGCTTGCATTCTTGTACTTATAGACAGCATGTTCTTTACTGGTGGTTCTTTATTGAGAAGTTCTCACGCTGTCTGGTTTTCTCCCTATCTATGCCTTGTCAATGCTTAACCACATTATTGCTGTGTCAGCAGCTGCCTGCAGTCTTAGCACAGTGACAGATGTGTGGAGAGGCAGCAGCAGGCTGTTGTAGCATCTAGGGGTGTAGTAGGTGACATCTGCTTTTGTGTATGGTGTACAAAAACATCTCTTGAGGATCCATCTCAGGTTGTGATGTGTGGCTTGTCTAGATGGGGTCATGCCCCATAAGACAGGCCATCAAGCCTGTGGTGGTGTACAACTTTAAACCCAGCACTCAAGAGGCAGAGGCAGGCAGGTCTGTGAGTTCAAATCCAGGCAGAACTGCATGGTGAGTTTCTGTCTTAGAATGAAAGAGAGAAAGAGAAAGAAATTACTGTCTTCATTTGGGGAATGAGAACAGCACACTAAATGTGAAGTTCAGGAGCCTGGGTCCAGGTGCCATCCTTGTGATAGACAGGCTCTGGTCTTTGCAGCATTTCTCATGAGGGCCAGAGGATAAGAGTATCTGCCCTCAGCTGTTAGGGGACTCACTGAGGCAGTTTAGGGTAAAAATGCCAGTGTCCTCTCTTAAGCCTTGTATAGGTTTCTTACGTCAGTTAATTCTTCACAAAGTGGCAGATGCTGTATTTTGAATTGTGATATCTCAATAACAAATCCCAGAGACAAAGGAGAAGATGAGAAATGTACATTGTTGGAAGAAGCACATTCAAAACAACAACAAAAAACCCCCTCCCCCCCCCCTTTTAAATTTAACAAGGATACATTCAGGGCCTGGAGGCATAGGCCTTTAATCCCAGTTCTTGAGAGGCTGAGGCAGGAGGAGCATAATTCCAGGGCCAGTTCAGGGCTCTTAGTGAGACTGTCCCGGAAAGAGTACATAGCATTGTGGATGTGGTGTAGTGGCAGAATCATTACCGAGTGAAGATGGAGCCCCACCTGTAATCCCTTCTACCACAAGAGAGTTCACCTTTCAGGAGCTGGGTTAGGTTGTAATAAAATAGGGTCCAAAGTTAAAGAGGCATGCAACATATGAAACCACAAGCACTGAGCAGTGGTGGCACAGGCCTTTCATCCCGGCACTTGAGAGATTGGTAGGAGAATCTGGGTTCAAAGCCAGCCTGGTCCACAGAGTGAGTTCCAGGACAGCAGGAGCTATATGGAGAAACCTAGTCTCAAAACTGAAAGAACACCACCCCTCAAAACAAACAAACAAACAAAAACCCCACAAGTTTCTCAAGTTTTGTGTATTTGATTAGATTATGTTCATGTGGCTGTAACTCCAAAGATACAGTCTCTCACTGCGATTCTCCTAGGCAGTCCATAGCATCTATTTTCTCTGTAGTCTACCCAGAAATTTTGCACGTGGCACATACTCTATTGATGAGTGTGTTCTGCATACACATAACACACACCATAACTTAAGAGCACAGTGTCCCGCCCTGTCTCTAAGCAACCAGACTAGGATCAGGAAACATAAAATGATTACTATGTAGGTGGAAATATTCCTTCTCTGTAGGAAAGGCTGGTCCTGCCTGGTGTCATACAAAGTTCAATTGGTAGATTTCATGCTTTTTGCTTAAGTAACATACCTTAGAGTTTTAAAACAAAAGAAAAGGCTAAATCCCTTTAAACCAGAGACTTTTAAGAAATGTGTTCCAATTCCAGTCCCCACGAAGGAGTCTAGTAGTCCAGAGACAAGGATATGAAATTGGGATGAACAACCTGAGTCCAGGTTCTGCCTCAACAGCTGTCACACCTTGGGAGAGTGACTTTTTGCCTTAGTTTCAAGTGAAAAAGAGGTAGCATTCCTCTATTCCTAGTGCTTATGGGGATTATGAGGTGGTGTGTGTGTGTGTGCTTGTGTGTGTGTACCCACGAATGCACACATGCTGCTACATACAGCCCAGGAGGCAACCTCTAGTGCCGTTCCTTAGAGGCTGTTTGTCTTGATTTTGGAGACAAAGTCTCATTGGAACCTGAGGCTTACTGATTAGCCTGGCTGGTCAGTAAGTCCCAGGAATCTGCCTATCTCTCCCTTCGGGGCACTGGGATTAGGAGCTCACCACCAAGCCTCGATTTTTAATGTGTGTGCTGGAGATTGAATTCAGATCCTCATGCTTGTGTGGCAAGTGTTTGATCAACTGAGCAATCTTCCCAGACCCGGGATATGAGATTTAAGGTGAGTGTATGTACACAGTACTAAAGAGTTTGGTGCACATTTAGCATCAAACTTACTATTATTTCACTTGGCTGCAGCCATGATATCAGATAAGCTTAGACATTTGTAATATTTTTTTTTTTTTGGCCAGGTAATTTCCAGTGCTAGTGCCTTGTGATCCATAGTTGTTACTAGCACAAACCTGTGTCTTTGCTGTGTGTGGAAGGGACTGCTGATTCAAGAACCTGGGTGTGGTACTCCCCAGAGGGTTTGATTTTTGTTCTAGCCCAGAGAGAAAAGACTATGTACAGCGTTTCAGGCAGAGCTAAAAACAACAGAGGGGAACAGAGCTTGAGCTTCTGCATATGTCGTTTCTACAATGGCTCACGAGTGCTTGTGGTGAACAATAATACCAGATGCTGCCTCCTGCTCACTGATGGGAGATGCTTTACGGTAGTGGGTCTGTTTGGATCTGACGAAGACCATTGTTAGTGATGAGAGATGCTGGGACCACAGTCTCCCCTCCAGGTTTCAAGAGAAAACTTTCATGCTTCCCCCAAACCACACAGAAGGGTTGAGGAGATGGTTCAGTGCTGACAGAGACTGATAGCCCAGGGCACAGGGAAGCCTCCCTGCCATTTGCCCTTGTTTGTGGTTGTCACTTGGGTGGGTCTCTTCTGCCAGAGAACAGGCTGAGGAATTTGGGAGATGAGGTTTCCATGGAAACTGGGCTGGCTGGTATTTGCATAATTCAGTTTGGAGAACAGACAGTCTGGGAACAATGGGGACCCAGAGGAACATGAGGATACATAGGAAAGAGTCAGGGCGGGGAGCTGGGCTCCACCTCACCGATTTTACAGGGGTGTATTTGAATCTGTACCCTCCCAGCTCAGAGCCCCTGGCTGCATGGAGCCACGCCCCCCAAAGGCAGGTGGAGCATGAACAACACCCCCACAAGAAACCAAGGCGTGGCACAAACTGGGGCTGAGTCAATATTGCCTGCCTCCCCAGAGTTCAGTCACTAGCACAGTCTCCCCTTCCTCAAACACTAATAAGCAAGGACAGTTAAAACAATATAAGCTGTTTGATGTTCTAGCCCCACCTCAGACAAGGGAGACCTTGGGTGCCTCTTCAGAAGACCTGGAAGGGCCCTAATGCAGCTTTGTGTCCTCAGTAAGCAGGAGCAGAGGAAGCCAGTGACATCAGGCATGATGGCAGCCTGATACCCTCAGACAAGACCTCCAGAAGATCAGGAAAAACTGAAAAAGAAATGTGAAGGCAACTTCAGTATCATGGCCAGAGGGAGGGAGAGGAACCAAATACAGGAGAGAGCTGGTAACCAAAGTGCTTGAATTATAGACTGAATTACAGCCCCGCCCCTGGGCTGGAGAAGTTTAGGGTAGTGGGTGCGACCCAGTAACAGGTTGGGACTGAGTAATTGTAGGGAGAATCTGGTGGCCAGGCCCAATTTGTTGTATTAAATAGGCACCTCGGCCATTTGCCCCATGCTTAAAAGCTAACAAACATGTTTTTAGTTCCAAGTTCTTTATTTGTGGATTTTAATTAAATTTTCATTTTCAAGCATTTTGGTTCCCTGCTCTCTTTGTATGTTTTGGGCCTCCTGGCTGTTGCACCTGATTCCCCTCTGTCCTCTCCCCCTCCCACCTCTCCTCACAGGGCTCATGGCTATGTCCACTCTGGACTCTCCCAAGATGTCCCTGCCTCTGGCTATACTCTCCCTCTACCTACAATAAACCTTCTCCTTCCCCAATAACACACCTAGGATCAGTCATCTTTCATTTCCTTCCCTTTCCTTTTCCTTTTTATATATTTATTTTTCATTCGTTATTGAAGTTGCTTATCACATTCCAACAGACTGGACATGCATTTTGAATTGTAGGTCACAAAACAAGTTCTACCATGTAGAACAGCATTTCAAAAAAAAAATAACAACAATAAAAACTATTTACAAAAGATTGACAGGAATGAAAACAAGTGCAAACTAGTCTTGCAAAGAACAGGAAAATGATCGTGAATGGCAAGGTTCTAGATCACCTGGAATTGTTTAAATCGTTGTTTATTTCCTGATCTTGTGTATACATGTGCCTGTCACATTTGTGGAGGTCAGAGGACAACTCCCAGGAGCCAGTTCTCTGCTACCCTTTTTGTTTTGTTCATTTTTTCAGGACAAGCTTTCTCCATGTAACAGCTCTGGCTGACCTAGCACTTGCTTTGTAGATGAGGCTGGCCTTGAACTCACTGCTGACTCTGTAGTACTGGGATTAGAAGCGTGCACCACCACGCCCTGCCTCTCCCCTCTCCTTCTACCTTTTGGAACCTGCAGATCAAAGGGATCATCAGTCCTGAGTGCAAGAGCATCTACCCACTGAGCCATTTTCCTGACCCTGAAGGTTATTTTAAGGCAGTGGATCTCAACCTTCCTGATGCTGTGACCTTTTTATACAGTTCCTCATGTGGTGACCCCCCACCACCACAAAATTAGTTTTTTTTTTTTCTTTAAAAACTCAGGTAGTTTCCAAAACATGGAAAATAGAAGAAATAATCTATACCCCAAGACCAAAATCTAGGTAATTTAATACAGGACTACAAAATAAAATGTGCCAACAAATAGACATTTTTTTTAGAGTTTTCAAAATTCAACTAGGTGTTACGTCAGTAATTCTAGCGCTCTGGAGATGGAAGCATGACAGCTGCGTGAGTTCTAGGCCAGCCTGGGTTACAGTGTGAGAGCCTGCCCAGACATAAGATGAAATTCTAGTTTTTAAAAAGTTTTTTTCCTGCATATATCTGTGCACCATGAACATGAGGTTCCAGAGAGCAGATGTTTGTGAACCACCATGTTAGGTGATGGAAAGCAAACTCGGGTCCTCTGCAAGAGCAGTCAGTGATTTGTTGTTGTTTTTGTTTTGTTTTGGGGGGGGAGGGTTTCAAGACAGGGTTTCTCTGTGGCTTTGGAGCCTGTCCTGGAACTTGTTCTGTCGACTAGGCTGGGCTCAAACTCACAGAGATCTGCCTGCCTCTGTCTCTGCCAGTGCTAGGATTAAAGGCGAGTGCCACCAATGCCCAGCTGAGCAGTCAGTGTTCTTAACCCTTAAGCCATCTCTTCGGCCCCCCAAGCAAAATTCTTAATTAAAACTAATATTTGGGGCTGGAGAGATGGGGAGCAGGGGTTAACAGTACTTCCTGCTTTGGCAGAGGACCCAGGCTCAATTTCCAGCACACACACATGGTGGTTCATAGTTATCTGTTACTGTGTTTCCAGGAGATACAGTGCCATCTTGGCCTCAGAGGGTATAAGGGTCAAGTGTATTGCATCTCCCCCACCCCAATGAAGAAGGATGAAATGAATATAAAATTAGTTTTTATTTAAAATCATCAAAACATACAAGGCAAGTCCAGGCCTCTCTTGCTGGTTTGCTTGTATAATTACCTAGAATCTGAGAATCACCCGAAGGCAGATGACTACCTTAAGCCTGGCAAATGGCTTCCATCTGTAGATATCAATGCTCCCCGCCCACTCCAGCCAAATGTCTTATTTGTTCATATCTTACATTTTCATGATGATGCCCATGGCCTGAAATTCTTTGTGATTCTCCTGGTTGGCCGTCAGCTTCCATTATGTTTTAGCACTAATGACATAAGCTTCTGTGATCCACTATGTCTTAGGGCAATGCTGCCCATCATTAAAGTTCATTGTCACCATTTCCAGGGACCTTGATGATGTCAGTGTCCTGAAGGATTATAGGATGACATCACCATCACCAGCTTTTTCTAGAAATGCCAACATCTTTTCTGTCAGTATCTATTAGAAAATATAATGGAACTAAGATTATATGGAAATAGCAACTAAAAGTCACAGTATCTTAAGTTTTCTTTAAATTGTGTGTGTGTGTGTGTGTGTGTGTGTGTGTGTGTGTGTGTATGTATTCAGCACTGAAAATTAAACCTAGTGTGTTGGTCTGAATACAAAATGCCCCTCACCAGGCTTGTGTGTTTAAACTTTGGTTCCATGTTGGTGATGCTGTTTGGGAAGCGTGGGGAAACTTTAGGAGGTGGCCCCTTGCTGGAGGAAGGTTTTGTCTAACTTCCTGCTTTCCCTGCTTCCTGTGAGCAGACAATAATATGATCAATAAGCTTCCTGCTCCTGCCACTATGCCTGCCTGTCACCATGGCTTCCAGTCCTTATGGATGCTCCCTCTGGAACTATGAGCCAAAAGAAACTCTCTATACGTTGCTATAGGTTATGGTATTTCATCACAACAATAAAACAGTAACTAATTCACTCAAGGTCTCATGCACACTGCAGAGGGCTATATCCCCAAACTATACCCTCAGTCCCTGTCTTTTTATATTTTATTTTGAGTCTGAGTCTCCAAAAGTTTCCCAGACTGACCTTGAACTTCAGATTCCCCCCCTGCCAATCTCCTAAGGAGCTAGTATCACAGGCGAGCCCCACCCATACCTGATAAAATAAATTCTAAACTATGAAACCTTCCTGGAATTCTTAAGACAACATATCAGAACAAGTAGACATAGAGCCGAATGCCTAGGGGTTTTGAAACCAAAAAAAGGTGATTTTAATTTAACTGGAAATAACATGAAAAGTTCAACAACATTTTTTAAGAAAAATGATCATTATGATTGTATCAAAGGAAACAGCTATGTACAAAAAGATTCTTTCTTGTTCAGCTTTAGAACAAGGAAGATTCAAAAATAATAACTATCAAAGAGTAGGGGGGATAGTTAAATTATTACTTGTGCTGGAATATTAACGGGCTACTTAATAAAAACTAAGAATTTTTCAAGGCATGAGAAACTGATAATTTGGCTGAAGCAAATATGCAGTAATACACTGCCAAATAAATTCAGATTCAAAGGAATAGACAAAGTAACTATAATCTTTTTTTTAATTCATACACACACATTTCGATTTAATTAGTTGATTATTTATTTAGCATACCCAGAGATGAGGTTGACACCCGACAAGCGTGTCCTAGATCTGTTTACTCCTAGCTTTTGCTCCCTCACCTTCTCCCCTACTGCACTTGGCCATTGTGTTCTAAGTTGAGAAATCATTACACTCAGGGCCAGAAAAAAACATAACCAGAACTGAAAACAAGGGTGTAAGGGTAGGAGACTGAATGGTGACGAGAGGCCTTGAGACAACTTGGCTTTAAGGCTGTGGGGTGTTCACGGGCTGGACACCAACTACAGGGGCGGATCCTCCCAGAGCGACAAGCTAGGAGGGAAAACATAAGAAGCAACCGGAGATGGAGTCATCTGAAGAAAACTGCAATCCGAGAACCAGAGGCCAGGAGAGGGGCGGGGCTAGGGGCGGGGCTGCCGCTAGTCCCCGAGGACTCTCCTGGCATAGGAAGGGCAACCAGATCTGCAGGGCGGGTGTCCATCCCCTCCAAGCCAGCCATGCGCGGTTTACAGCCACTGAAGGGACCCAGAGGCCTCACCCAGGGATCATGGCATAGTGAGCAGGGACGCAATTATTGGCTACAGCTACCGGCATGATGTCATTATCACCCAATCTGAAGTCAGTGTCCCTCCCAGACTGGATAATTAATTAGGACTTAATTAACTCTTCTGGCAAAGGAGTCCTACAGGGTGCCAAGGTTTTGTAGTGTGTGTGTGTGTGTGTGTGTGTGTGTGTGTGTGTGTGTGTGTGTAGGCATAAATGTATGTTTATTCAGAAGATTAGTGAAAGGATAATTCAGAGTAATATTATTAAGTGTTTTCTACTTTGTGGTTTTTGTTGTTTTTGAGACAAAGCCTTGCTATATAACCCACACTGGCCTAGAACTCACAATCTTCACCTTTCTAAGAGCCAGAATTACAAGGTGCACCGCTACGCCCAGTCTACACTGAAACGTATTCAGCCTGTCTTTCCCTCAGGATGTGAGATGGTTTACAGGATTTTGCCCACATACTTGTGGCAGCCTCTTCATCCACTGTGAGAAAGTCCCTTTGCACCTGTTCTATAGATGCCTAGTAGTGGGTGGATGCCAAGTGGACACCCCACAGGGTCACACCCCACTTTGCAGTATATAAACGTATGCCATCCACGTTGCTTGCTGTAAAGACTTGAACCATGTATGCCATGATTTATTTTTTTAAATGCCAGGCTGAGTGTTATCAAATAGGTTGGAATGAACACAGTTGCTTATACACTGCACCCTAGGACTCCTGTCCAGTTACTCCTTTAGGATAAATCCCTAGAACACAAAGAGAAAAATACAAGTTGCCATGAGCTGGGAGCCCAGCATGTGCCCAGCATAGGTCCTAAATTAGATTCCAGGAATTAAAAAAAAAAAAAAAATGGAAAGAAGTGAGAACACACATTAACAGAATGCTTTGCAAAATACTATAACTTGTGAGAGCCTCTGATTCTTCACATTCTAATCAAATGAGGTTATCCTTGATAGTTTCATGTATGATGGTAGCCCACGAGTAAGTTTTAGCTCTTCGTTCTTTATTACCCAGATTTCGACTGTTTCTGAGGCTCTATCGGCCTCTTAACAACTCCCTGGATTGTTTTTACTCTTTGCTCACTTTATTATCAGTCAGGGAGTCTATTGTTTAGTAATCTGCTTCCCGGGTTTAATTTCAGTCTGACCATGGTTTTTTTTTTTTTTTTTTTTTTTTAATCTATTCAGGTGTACCTAAGTGGCTAGATTGATTTCTGTTAGGCTATCTTTATCCTCAGGCTTATGTTTCCATGTCCTGTATTGACACAGCAACTAGACAGGGTCTCCTATTTTCTTCGTACCGCACAGTGTATGTAGCATGTTCCTGGGACTTTATTTAAAGGATCACAGCCATCCTTGCTGTTAACTCTGTGACCACTTTTAAAATACCTTACATGATTATTCAGCAATCCAATTAGTTTCTTACTACAATTTTAAATTTTAATTATTTTTTTGTTAAAATAATTAAGGTTTTAGTTAAAGATTTATTAAGATTTCCCTATCAAAAAATTCAAATTACTCACTGGGGCACAAAGAGACAAATCAAGGGGAGGGTGGTGGGAAGTTTCCCGGCTCCTGTGTCATTAGCTACAATAACAACCATTACTACTGATTAATTGTGGATTTTTTTCCAGAGATATTGTACTGAAAATTTTTATGTCAACTTGACACAAGCTAGAGTCATTTCAGAAGGGGGAACCTCAATTTAGAAAATACTCCCATAAAATTGGCCAGTGGGCAAACCTTTGATGCAATTTCCTGATTGGTGATTGCTGTGGGAGTGCCCAGCTCCCTATGGGCCGCACCACCACTGGACTGGTGTCCTGGATGCTGTAAGAAAGCAGGCTGAACAAACCTTGACAGCAAGCCAGTAAGCAGCACCCCTCCATGGCCTCTGCTTCAGTTCCTGTCTCCAGGTTTCCGTGTGACGTGGAAACGTAAGCAAAATAAACCCTTCCCTCTTCGAGTAATTACGGCCATGTGCTTTATCACAGCAATATTAACCTAAGTAAGACAGATATTCCGAAAATAGGCACATCAGTTTTTGCTGGTGTTGGGCAGTGGTGGCATGGGGCTTTAATCCCAGCACTCGGGAGGCAGAGTTTTAAGCCAGCCTGGCCTAAGGAGTGAGTTCCAGGATAACAAGCCACTACTTTTTCACAAAGAAACCTTATCTCAAAATAAAGCCCAAAATAAATAAATAAATATTTTTGCTTTGCTTAAAAACAAAAAATAATCACCTCTTAGAGATCATGTCTTACTTAGTACATATATAGCTCATTCATTTTTTTAGAAAGCCATTTTCTATCCTAGTATATGGAATTTATCCTTTCCTTGGTTACGTAGTCACTTTGTTGTTGGGGGAAATTATTTCTACTATTTACTATTATTAGGAATAAACCCACAATATCTGCCCTGTGTGTATACATCAGTCAAATCTGTGAGTTGTGTCTTTTTATTAAGTTTAGCTTATCTGTAGTAAATGTCATAGCAGGTAAGCTTGGTGACACCACGCTGTGTCAGACTTCTATTACAGCTTCTGCGTGTATTGCTTCTTATGATCTTTCACATTTTGCTGTGGCTACTTTATTCCCGGCTGCTGTTTCTTCTAAGAAAGGGGCCATTTTTGATCCATGTGTTTTTTGTTTGTTTGGTTGGTTGGTTGCTTTGGTTTTTTTTTGTTTGTTTTTATGACTGTAGTCTTAAACAGTTTTTGTTTTCATTGAAATCAAAGAATGCAGTCTTATATATACTTGTTGGAATTGTTCGTGTTTCTTTGGGGCTTTGCATATAACCTAGCTTTGTTTTCCTTGTTTCGAAGTGGAAGGTAATCCAGAGAAAAGAAGGGAGTGCAGGGCAAATGCTCTACCACTGAGCTACACTGCCAGACCTTTTTCATGTAATTTTGAGATAGTATCTAAGTTGCCCAGGCTGACTTTGAACTTGTGATTATAGACATGTGCCACCTTGGCTAGCAGAAAAGTTTTAAAGATTCATGTTTATGTATAGGAGTGGTTTTTTTCTGAATGCATGTATGTCTGTATATCACATATATGTCTGGTGTCTGTAGAGGCCAGAAGAGGACATCAGATACCCCGGAACTGTAGTGAGAGACAGTTGTGAGCTGCCATGTGGGTGCTGGAAACTGAACCCAGGTTCATCTGCAAGAGTAAAGAGTGCTCTGAGCCTCTGAGCTGTGGGTCCAGCTCCACGCAGATGGGGTAAGTAGGAAAGTGCTATCACTCTCATGTGTCTTTGTCTCACCACACCCCTCATCTTTACTTTTCTTTGTCTCTCTAGAAATTTGAACAGTGTGTGTGTGTTCCTTTTGGCTTTAGGATTGTTGTCTTGACTTTTATTGGGAAACACAAACCATGCTATCCAGCCCCATGAAACTTGCACTGTCGCACAATGTCTGTGAGGGTCATCACAAGAAAAGACAGTTATGAGCGAATTTCATTCCAGGCTCAAAGTCCCGTAAACAGTGAAGCAAATTCTGCACTGGTATGTGCAAACAGAAAGTGGTGTGGGCAGATTTGGAGGGCGCCAGAGCCAGTAGTTTTGTTTCAACACCAGGATGTCATCTCTCTGTGTGGCACTGTCCTATCAGGAACAAGCAGGCACTGGTGACACCTCAGCAGCTTTCTCTTTGCTGGCCCCCTGCTTTCTGCTTGTGGGCAAGTCACTGAACAACAGAATTTGAATGCGTTAATCTTCTGATTTTATAAAGCCATTTCTCAGCCAAACCACTGTGACAAATTTCTATGTCACTTATAAATCAGAAGGCAAAATGAACAGTCTTTTGTGTGTTTGGTGTTGAGACAAGGGTCACACTATGTAGCCAATGCTGGACTTGAACTCATGGAAACTTAATCTCCCAAGCACTGTACCACTGCCCCAAGATAATTAAGAATAATTTATAACTTTTTCTGAAACTATGCAAAGCTGCACAATTGTGCAAAGTGGGACAATAGTGACACTTTCTCCTTCAAACTCTTTGTCTTACACTCAGACATCACCGCCACTTTAACAGTTCCGATTTCCCTGTGGCTCCCATTGTAAAAGCTGCCACCTTTGCATGTTGTTTATCAGTGTCGCTGTCATGTGCTTTGGGAAATGGATGAGATGACTGTTTACTTCAGGGGAGAGGGTGCCTCGGAGGAGATGACATTGTGCACTGGGAATTCAAAGAGGAGCCGGAGCTGGAGCTGGGTAGAGAGACTGAAGAAGTCAACCTGGGCCTGAGGGATGGTGATACGCTTGAGTGTGGGCAGCAGGGATTACTGTGGTATCTTGGGAGAGCCTGCCGGATTTCTGTGGAGACTGGATGTAGGTTCAATAGGTAGGGTGGGCGGGACATGTCATGGAGACCAAGTGAAGAAGGCCTGTCCTTGGGTCAGTGTGTGTTGAGACCAAGGAGGACAGAAAGGTGAGGAAAGGTGGACTCTCTCTCTCTCTGTCTCTGTCTCTGTTTCTCTGTCTCTCTGTCTCTCTCTCTGTCTCTGTTTCTCTCTCTGTCTCTCTCTCTCTTTGTCTCTGTTTCTCTCCCCCCCCTCTCTCCTTGAGCTGGGACATCTATGTTCTCCTGTCCATGGGCATTGGAAACTTTCTTCCTCAGGCCCAGGATTCACAGCAACAACTCCCCAGTTCTACACACTGAAACAGTGCAACTACCTCTCTTCCTTTGCTGGCTCTCTGGTCTTCCTACAGAGAGATCATCTAGCTTGCAGATTGGATCACAAGGCTCCTCAGCTGTCAGAACCATGTGATCTGTTTTCCTTTTTATTCTTCTTTCATACACTACACCCCAACCACAGTTCCCCACCCTACACTCCTCCCGGCTCTTCCCCAGATCCTCTTTCCCTCTGTTCCCTTTCAGAAAAGAGCAGGCCTGCTAGGGATATCAACTGAACAGGACATGACAAGATGCACTGAGACCAGGCACATACACTTATATCAAGGCTGGTGAAACAACCCAGTAGGAGGAAAAGGATCTCAAGAGCAGGGAAAAGAGTCAGAGACAGCCCCCACTCCCACTGTTAGGAGCCCCACAAGAACACCAAGCTACGCAACCATAACATATGGGGGACCTAGCTCAGACCCATACAGGCTCTGTGATCGCCACTTCAGGTTCTGTGAGCCACTAGGAGCCCAGGATCATTGACTCTGTTGGCCATGTTCTCCTAGTGTTCTCCACCCCTCTGGCTCCTGCAATCCTTCCCCTCCCCTCTTCCAAGTAATTCCCCAAGCTACACTGAATGTTTGGCTCTGGGTCTCTGCATCTGCTTCTGTCAGTTGCTTGATGAAGTCTCTGATGATAATTGGGGTAGGCACTGTTCTTTTGGCTGGCATGGCCTGCCATGATCTAATTTTTAGAGTGAGTTTTAGTTCTATCCATATCCACATCCATATCTATAACCACATCCTTGTCTGTAACATCTTATTCTGTTTCACACACTATGTCTGATTGTATGTGGTAGTAGTTGGGGACAGCCCATGAATGGCTCTAGGGTTTGAATTTTTCCCTGTTAGTTACTGGAGGTCTATTGAAGGCTTTAAAAGAGAGTCAAGGCGGGTTTGGGAACACATTTCCCTCTTTCTCTTTCCTCAGGCCCTGCCCTAGCGAAGTCATCCTCTGTGTGAGGGCGGGTCGTGGTAACTGAACACTCCACCTGAAGCTGTTGGCTCCTGGAGCGCCTGCCCACAGTATCCCTTGAGGGCTGAGAGCATCTCTGGAGTCCTTAACACCTTAGCCATCCAGGATGAAGTCATACCCAATGTCACCTGCATTCTCTTGCCCCAGGGACAATGTCCCCTGTCTCTCCTCAGACAAAGGTCAGGCCAACAGGTTGGGGAAGCAGGGGGTGAGACTTTGGTATGCTCCATTTCCCACATCAGCCCAAAGAGGAGATGGTGAAGCACCATAATGGCACCAGGCCTTCTGGTTCAAGCTTCTCTGCCGAGACACCATCAACACCATCAAACATGACAGTAAAGTAACAAACCAACATCAGTAGATTACAGTTGTCCTCTGCTCCTGCATCCACAGATTCAAGCATCTGTCATCTGTGGATCCAAAATATGTCTTAGATTTCCAGAATGTTCAAAGAATGAAACTTGAACTTGCCAAGAGCCAAATACTATAATGAATGAAACAATTGTATGGTTCAATTAGGTAGGCATCACAGGTAACTTAAAAATAATTAAAATTACATGGGCAGATAGATTCAGATTCTGTGCATACATTGTACCATTTGTAGATTTGGACGTTGTGGATTTTGGTGTCTCTGATGGTTCTGAAGCCAATACCCTATGGAAACTGGGGGGTGATTGTAGACGGTACCAGATGGGGAAGACAGCCTGTATCTTTTCCTGATTTTTGCTCATTATGAAGTTTTTATAAAGCCTCCTCGACAGATCTTGGAGATCCTATTTCTTTTTTTTTTCTTTTTTTCCCCCTGAGACAGGGTTTCTCTGTGGCTTTGAGCCTGTCCTTGAACTAGCTCTTGTAGATCAGGCTGGTCTTGAACTCACAGAGATCTGCCTGCCTCTGTCTCCCAGTGCTGGGATTAAAGGTTTGTGCCACCATGGCCTGGCATTGGTCCTGTTCCTTTTGATACCATTGATTAGCCC
Source organism: Cricetiscus sungorus (assembly GCA_030556225.1). Lineage (NCBI taxonomy): Eukaryota > Metazoa > Chordata > Mammalia > Rodentia > Cricetidae > Cricetiscus > Cricetiscus sungorus. Next base: position 12,572,133 of record JANBXA010000741.1, read on the forward strand.
TCCCTCCCTCTGCAGACTTCGGACTGTATGAGAATGGATCCTATGCCATAACAGACTGGGATCATCAGTCCCTGTGGGGAAACTGTTGGTGCTTAGGGCTTGAAGCACAGCACCAGAAGGTTATTTGCTGAGGTGTGAACTAAATCTTGCCCAATTCCAGAAAGTGCTCATGGTGACTCTTTGTTTCTTCCTTTTGGGATAAGTCCTGCATGCCATACCAGCCTAGTGGGCATGCGAAAGCCCCAGCCCAGTTTACACTCTGGTATAACACCCCGCTCAAGGGAAGAAGGGCCAGAAACAGTTGCTGGAAGCTCTCTTCCATCTGCATTCTTTTGCTTGGTCCCTTAAGGGTGTCTGTGATGGTCCCTGAGGTGTTCCTGCTCAGCTCTGTCTTCTTCCAGCTGGAGAAAAGCCCTGGCTTTTCTCTCTCACCATCCCAACCATCTCTTAGAACACTACACATTAAGTTCTATAACTGTGTTCTTGTGCCCAGGGTGGCTATTCAAGACTGGTGTTAATTTTTTGTTCATATTTTTTTCTAAATTTTTTTGTTTTGTTTTGTTTTTGAGACAGTGTCTCACTATGTAGCACCTGGCTATCTTAGAACCCACTATGTAGACCAGGCTGGCCTTAAACTCATAAAGATCCTATGCTTCCTGAGTGCCAAGATTAAAGGCATGGATCAACATGTCTGGGCTAGCATGTTTCAAATTCCTTAGTCTGTAATCCTCTGCTGGACACTGAGATACAAGCAGGGGATATAAAGTTTCTATTAGAGGCATGGTGGTCTCTTGCCTCTGAGGACTTCAGTCCTCAGTCAGGATAGGGAAATGTAGCTTGTTGTTTTCCGCCAGCCCGCCAGCCCGCCCGCCGCTGGTCTGGTGCACCAGCCCCAAATAACACTCAGAGACTCTGTATTTGATACATTCCTGTTGGCCAGTTACCATTATTGTTTATGGGCTAGCTCTGTCTTAATTATTAACCCATTTCTACTTATCTAAGTATTTCCACGTGGTCATCTTATCAGGGAGCAGCGGGCCCAGCATCTTGCTTCCTCTAGCTCTACCTGTTGACTCCTCCTAACTACTTCCTCTTTCCTCCTTGTCTCTTAGCCCTGCCTATCTTGCTTTCTCATTGGCCACAGTGCTTTATTAATTAACCAGTATGAGAAACATATTTACAGAATAACATCTCCCATCATCTCCTCTTTTCTGTCTAAAATAAAAGGGGTCTAAAGTCCTACATGTAACTTATCTTTAATCCTAACTAAGGAAAACTATAACTATAACTATCTGTCTTCAACTCCTTTAAAGACCACAGAAGGATAATATATAAACTCTAGAAATGACAGAGACAACTCATTGCCTGGTCAGTCACCCGAAGTTCTTCTGAAATGTTCCATCTTCAGCCCATAGGCCATAGTGTATATCCAGACTCCTCAACAAAGCAAGAAACTTTAAACTGTCCACCTGTGTTGGCAGTTTGTCAGTCATTTTTCCCTGTGTCCTGCTGGACGTCTCAGCTGGTCTTCAGTGTATGCTGGGATCCTGAAGAAGTAGGCTCCAACGCCAGTGAAGTAATGGATGTGCTAGCAAAGTGAGGGCAAGCAGGCAAAGAGCAAAGGCTTCCTCTTCCATGTCCCTATATAGGCTTCTAGCAAAAGGTGTGGCCAAGATTAAAGGTGTGTCTTCCCACCTCAATATCTGGATCAAAAGTGTGTCTTCCTACATCAAAAGTCCAGGCTAGACGTGGATTCACCCACTTCATACCAAGCAAAAACAATCTCTCACAGGTGTGCCCTCCATTTCTGGATTGTAGTCCATTCCAGATGGAGTCAAGCTGACAGCCAAGAATAGCCACCACAGCTAAGCATCCCTTTTTGAAGTTCCATGACCTCCTATGACCTCACCACCAGCTAGTGAGCCTGTGGGGGGGGGGGAGTTTCAGACATGAATAGCAGGGGCTGACATCCTTGTCTTGCATTTCCCAGCTGAACCTGTCCCTTCTATGAGGATTTGGAGATCAAAGACAATGGGATCAGAAGGAAGATTTCTCTGAGGTGTGTGAATTCCACCTTTCCTCCCAAGACCTTAAACCCCTACCACTTGCCACCGGAAGCATGCATAAGCATGGCAATGAAGGATGCATATCTCTTGTCACCATGGCTGATGAGCCACCTGGAGTAGCTTCTATATGTGACTTTGGGAGCTGGGAGGTCACTGTGGACTGGCCTGATGAATGTTGTACTTGACTGACATCTCTGTTTCAGAAGAGAGAGAATCCTCTAAGAATCAAACAGGGCCTGTGAGATACATCCTGGAGTTGTCTTAGACACTGCCCAAGGGGTAGGTGTTCTAAGAGGAGAGGACTTGTACCATGAAGGAGCTGGCATATACCACCATCGTGCACAGGTGCTACCAGAGGACTCTGATCAACAAGACTAAATGATCTCACCCCTCAACTCCCACAGCGAAACTGCAAGGAAGAAGGGCTAGGAAATGGAGGAAAGGGGAAGGCTAAAGACATCCAGTCAGCTTTAGATACCCAAATGCACCTGACCTGGAAAGGGTGAGAGTGTTTACTTCCAACCCAGATGGACACTTAGGTGGATCTGATGATTGAACTGTGGATGTTCAGACCACCTGTTATTTGAATGCCAGGAAGGCTATGAGGTGTGCTAGAGCTTTCCTTCAGGGACAAGGTGATCTTACCAACATGTCATCCTGTCAATACTATGGTCTCACATAGCTGCTCTAGGCTGGGACAGCTTCCTGTCTGTAGCTAGCTGGTGAATCCAGGCTCCTTCCTCCACCCAGAAGACAGTCAACAATCTCTTCTATCATTTTCCCCTTTGTTGAGGTATAATTGGCAAATAAATGTGTGTAAGCTTAAAGCATTCAGTCTGGTGAATAGGTGCCTATACATCATCGAGTGACAGGTACAACCAGATTAATGAGCAAACCCATCGCTTCAGGTACCATATTCATTTTGTTGGTGCAAACCCTTAAGATGAACTCTTATCTTAAACACTACAAATATCACTATCTGTAATCACCTTGCAGATCATTCCATTCTCAGCACTTTCTTTCCATTAACCCACAGAGCCTCACCCTTACCTCACAAGCCCCTGAGCCACATGTTGTATTCTCTTTTGACCCAGGCTCTACTGCTTACCTCTGGTAAGAAAAGAAGCATACACATCTCATTCCAGGATATGATAGTACCTGCCAACACTTTTGTTGCTTTGGGACAACACTATTCCTTTAATCTTAGACATAGTGTATATAATATAGACATATACATAGGCATATTACACTACAACCTAGAGTTTGGTTATTTCAAAATCACAGAGCAGGCTGAAGAGATGGTTCAGAGGTTAAGAGCACTGACTGCTCTTCCAGAGGTGCTGAGGTCAATTCCCAGCAACTACATGGTGGCTCACAACCATCCATAATGAGATCGGGTGCCCTCTTCTGGTGTGCAAGAATACATGTAGGCAGAACACTGTATGCATAATAAACAAATCTTTAAAAATTTCTTTAAAAACCATAGAACTTATCAATAATGAAGGCTACTTGTGAGTTTTGACAACTATGTCAACACAATACCTCCTACCACAATCAAGATTTGCCCCCACATCCCATCACTCCTAATGTATCTCTCTAATGTCCCTCCTTCTTTTTCCTCCTTCCGCCCATCTCAGGCCACAATTCAGCCTTTTCCTAAGTCTGGTGGCCCTTGATGACCTCCTCACTACTATTGCTGTAATTGCGTCTCCTAGACCAGTGGTCCTCAACCTCCCTAATGCTGTGACCATAATACAGTTCCCCATGTTGTGGTGACACCCATAAAATTACTTTCATTGTTACTTCATAACTGTAACTTAGCTACTATTAAGAATCTGTGTTTTCTAAGGGTGTCAAAGGGATCATGACCTCAGGTGGAGAACCACTGTCCTACACATTCACAGACATGGAATTATACTGTAGTCCATTTTTAATTGAAGACAATGTGGACACACTGCTGCATGGTCTTTTTGGTCGTAGTCCCATTGGCTCAGAATCATATGCCTCCTCTCCCATCACATCTCTGACACACCTGTCTCTGCCTTCCTGCCAATGCCTGATTTATTTTCTCCTATATGAAAATGCCATTGGCTTTCTTCACGTGGACGTTTCTGATTTCCTTTGGGTTTTGGATACAAATTGTTTCTGAACTGAACAGGAAGATGGATGCAGACTGAAGTGGCTCTTCAGCAACCTTTATGAGGGGTTGTGTGTATCTTTTCCTGTACCCTTATTTACATTCGACTTTCATGGTCTTCTGGGACCTTGCTGTCTATAAGCCTTTAGTCTAGCAGGGGAGCTCAACCTTTTGACACTGCAATGTGATGTTGTCATCTGTGAATGTCCTGGGCCACATTCATAGCTACCTTGGGGTAGTTCATGCATGGCTCAGGGTTGTACACACCTGCCAGGGATGGGGTTAAGTCAGACTCAAATCAGCCTCACACATGCTGGTCTCCCTGAGAGTCTGAGCAAGCCAAGGACGGAATGTATCAAGACTACCCCCAAAATGACTCCAGCTCATGAATTCTAGGATGTTCCCCTCAAAGAGAATCATACAGTGCATAGAAATGGATTGGGGGACCCTCTCTTCCAACCCCCAACCATATGTAAGTTGCCAGCTCTGGCCTTTCTCAGGTGTCAGCCTTTGGGGACTCTGCAGTGGTCTAGAGGTCCAGAGGCAACTTGTCCTTTAGTCAGCAGACACATGAAAGCCACTACTCTCCTGTGCACCTGTCTTCCTGTTTGGTCCCGCTAAATCTTAGTACTGTGCCACCAGCAATGACCTTTTTCTCAATGATATTTTGGTAATGAGCACTGCACTGTTTTATCCTAAGTTGCTAACCCTGATGGAATACACACATGATAATTCAGTAGTTCTTCATTACCCATCACACACACACACACACACACACACACACACACACACACATCCCTGCAGGGTCACACATCCTGTGGCTAAGATCCTAGGCATTGTACAAACACTTGTCCTAAACTAAGCTGTGCAGGTTCTCTTACCTGGAAAATTATGGAATTGGGATAGAGAGGGGCTAGTGTGTGATTCTGTCATCAGAAATAGGGCATGGGGGTGCTAAGAGGCAGAGGTGGGGGTGGCCTTTTAAATGCAGTTATAGAATGGTGGTAAATGCAGAATGGGGGAGGGGTTACACAAACAAGAGATTGAGAAGGGAGGGGTAGGGTAGATTTCCAGGTTTTGTTCTGTGACACTCCTCTAAACTCAGTGAATGTCTCGCTTTAGTTTCCAGGCTTTGGAGAAGCTTCTGGTTGATCTATAGCAAAATCCCTGATAAGATGCAGCCTGCCACCAGGAGATCAAGCTGCAAATGACCTCACAGCTGGCCAGGCAGGGCTGTGGGGCCAACAAGATTCCACCAATCCGGGACAGAAGATGTCCACTGGGAATAGCTGGTGCAATGGGTGCCAGCTGAGTTTTAGAACTTAGGCTATTCTGTTTTTGAGACAGAGAAGTTAGATTTTGCTGGAGGACCCGTGGGTCTCCAGCAAGGTGTTCAAGAGAGATCCCCAGTCCAAGGCTGACAGGCTAAAGTAGATGAGAAAATTAGGCCGGTTATGCAAGCCTGCTCCCGATGCCCCTCCTGCTGGAGGTATAGGATGAGGGGACCACTCAGAGACTGCTCTGGAAGTTAATCACAGGACTGGCTGAGCTGCGGCAGTGACGCCCTGCAGCAACCTACATCGAGAACTAAATTTGGCACACCACTTACGAAACAGTGAAGTTCTGGCAATTGGAACAAGGACATAGGGGCAGGGCCAGGGAAGCTGGGGAACCCTGTGCCTTCCCAGGTGCTCTCCAGTTCATCTTTGGTTCTGGGTGAAGGTGGGACCTCCTGCCACCCAGCCAAGAAGCAAACTTCAAGACTCTGCTTGAGATGTCCCGCATCATTAACAAGATTGACATGGGATTCCTGCACTGCCGTCCCAGGGCAAAATGCATTATGCAGACATGGATCCAGCCCTCCAGCCTTCTGTTAAAAAACAGACCAGAAAACACAGCTTAAATAACTGTGGAAAGAAACCTTTCAGCTAAGGTGGCCTCCTTAAGTTAAATTGATGGACTGTCAGTTAAGATTTTTCTATGCATTGTGTTTTGAGAAAGAAGCTTGAAGAAAGGCATTTTTATTTTTTTACTCATATCTCATATCAAAATCTAGAAGGTAGGCTGAGACCCATGGACAAAATGCATGCCCAAGCCTGGAGGCTGCCAGCTCCCCTCAGCAGGCTCTTGCGAACACATCCAGTTACTCCCCAGCATCCTCCCAGGATGGCCCGGAGAACCCTGGACAAGGAGATACCCTCGCATTCACCCTGAATCATGCTGTTGGCTAACCAAGGAAACAGGTCCAGGTAGAGCAGGATTCATCACCGTTCAGTTGGTTCTGTCAAGTGTTGGGCCTGACGTAGTTTGCACTTCCAGTAGGAACAACCCATGCGATGCTGGCTTCAGGTTCTTGAGTATCATCCCTGTCGCTATGCCCAGACCTTTCCCCAGCTAGGCCCAGGTGGTGGGCCAGACTGGAGGAAGAGGGGTCTTACTTGGGATCCCCTGCCCTGGTGGCATGAATGAGAAACACCCAGACCCCATAGCCTTGGGTGCTTGACTACTTGGGCCCCAGTTGGTGGCCCTGTCTTGGGAGGTTTAGGAGATGTCTTGTTTGCAAGAAACATGTCCCTGGGGGCAGCCTTTGAGAGTTTCAAATTTGCCTTCTCTGCTTTATGGTTGTGGTTCAAGATGTGTTCCCTCAGCTTCTTGCTCTGCTGCCATGCCTGGTGCTTGCTGTCATGATTCCCCAACATGATGGACTGGTACCCTTCTGGAATCCCAAGTGTAAAGAAACTCATTCTTCTGTAAGTTGCCTTGGTTGTGGTGTTTTATCACAGCCACAGAAAGCAGCTGGCACTCCTCTGCAGTGGGAGCTGGTGAAGGGATTGTGCAGCCGTGTCTGTACAGGTGGCAGGACATACTTCCAGGGTAAGATGTGGATCCCTGGCATGGGCAGGGCTGGTTGATTTGTTTTTCCTGAGTTTAAATGGGATCCAAGAGACAGTGGCTTTCACTCTGTGGTTCAACACCGAGAACATATATCTGTGCCACAGCAGCCAAGGATAGTTGCTCTCTCTTAGGCAGCAAAGAGGATGACATACAGAAAGGAGGGGTGGAGGAAGAGAGCAGAGAGGGAGGCTGACCCATTGTTTCTCTCCTTCCCTTGCTTCCTTCCTCCCTCCTCCCCTCCCCCCTCCTTCCTTTTTTGAGATAGACTCCCATACAGCCCAATGTAGATATGGATGACCTTGAACTTCTTTTTTTACAAATGTATTATTTGTATTTTGTGTATATTGGTGTTCTGCCTGCATCTATGTCTGTGTGAGGGTGTTGGATCCCCTGGAGCAGGAGTTACAGACAGTTGTGAGCTGCTATGTGGGTGCTGGGAATTGAACTTGGATCCTCTGGAAGAGCAGTCAGTGCTCTTAACCACTGAGCCATCTCTCCAGCCCTGGACCTTGAACTTCTGATTCTCCTGCCCCCACCTCCCATGTTCTGGCTGGGATTCCAGCCTAAACCACCAACATGCCTGATGTGTGCAGTGCTCAGAATGGCACCCAGGGCCTCTTTCAACCCACTGAGCCACATCCTAGCTCCCGCCTGATTTCTGGAATGGATCCCTCTGATGGCCCTATGGAACAGCCCTGATCCCTTCCCCTCCTTCCCCCTCCCCTCTCCTCCCCTCTCCTCCCCTCTCCTCCTCTCCCCTTCCATCCTCATCTCTCCCCTCCCCTCCCCTCCCTTTCTTTCCCTTCCCTTCCCTCCCCTTCCCTTCCCTTCCCTCCCCTCCCTCCCCTTCCCTTCCTCTCCCCTCCCTTTCTGTCTCTTTCCTCTTTTTCTTTTCCTCTTCTTTCCGTTTTCTTTGTTTAGTAACTTTTAACTCTGAAATGCAGATTCGGAAGAATTTTCAGAGAGTGTCCAGAAAGACCCACACCCCTTGCACCCATTCCCAACACCTCCCCTTAGGGTTCTGCAGCACAATATCAGCACCAGGAAACTGACATTGGTCTCAGGGGTTCATGCAGCTCTTGCCATTTTATCATCTGTGTTGGCTTTCACAACGATTGCCACCATCAAGATGCAATGTTGCTGGATTCCACGAAGATTTATTTTTCCCACCAATGTCATTCCTAATCCCTGCTAACTTCCAACCTCTTTTCACTTTGGCAATCTTGTCATCTTGTGGAATCACAGTTTGTGACCTGCTGAGATTGCTTCTTTTCTCTCACTTGGAGTCATTCCCTAAAGATCAATTTAAGTTGCACCAATACTGACAGTCTGTTCATTTTTATTGCTGGGTGGTGTTCCCTGGGATGACTATCCCATAGTTTGTTAGTCATTCACCTGTTGGAAGGCATTTTATTTCCACTTTGGGGCTATTACAAAGAAAAATTCCAAGCATATTGTCATATTTTTGCAAGATATAAAAATATTCCAAGTCATACTTTTACAAGAATGTGACTTTCCAACCTCTGGGAATAATGTTCAAAAGTGCAATTGCTTGGGCCTCTGGCCAATGTACGCCTATTTAAGAAACAACTAAACTGTTTTTGGAAGTGGTTTTTACCATTTTACTTTTCCACCAGTAGTGTATGAGAGATCTATGCTCTCTGTGTTCCTACCTGAATTTGGTATATTTCAAGCAATATATATATATATATATATATATATATATATATATATATATATATAATTTGTAGCTGTTTTGGTATGATATTTTTTTATTGTGAGACAGTGTCTCTCTACTTAGTCCAGGTCAGCCTCAAACTCAACACCTTTCTGCCTTAGCCTCCCTGCATGCTGGGATTTCAGGCATGTACCACAATGTTCATCAACTCCAGGTGTTTTAAGAAGTTTAGTTGTAGAGACTGCACCACAGTTAAGAACATTTGCTGTTATTACAGAGGACTCTAGTTTTCACCACCATCTCTAACTCCAGCTCCAGGGATCCAACAACTCCTTCCAGCCCCCATGGACACCTGCATTCACTTGTGTGCATACACACACACACACACACATACACATGGAAAGATAAAATAAATCTGTTTGGGAAAATCTAGGAGATGTGGCCTTGATGGCGGAAGTGTGTCACTGAGGGAGGGAGAACCCGAGGTTTCAAAGCCTAATTCCCCCTTCACTCTCTGCTTCCTGTTTGTGAGTCAGGACGAATGCTCTCACTGCTCCTGCTGCCACAATTCCCTGCCTCGATGGACTCTGATTCTTCTGGAACCATAAACCCAAATAAAACCTATCTTCTCTAAGTTGGTCACGGTGTCTTTGTTTATTTATTTTTAAGTTCTTTTTTATTTTTATTTTACATATTGATCCCAGTTCCCTCTCCCTCCCTCCTTCCGTCTTTCCCTCTCTCCCACCCTCTCATGCCCCCGACCACCCTCCCCTCATCCCCCCACATTCTAACCTTAGTTCTCCTTCCCACCCCTCCTCTCCCCTCCCCTCTAGCCCACCACCCTCCTCACAGGTAAGCACTTCCATGAGGAGTCAACAAAGCCTGGCACATTAACTTGGGACGGGACTAACCCCCTCTCCCATGGTCATGGTGTCTTATACAGCAACAGGAAGGTAATTAATACACTGGTGGTCTATATATTTTCACTAAAAATAAATAAATAAATCTATCTTTGTAGTTTCTGTCCATTTTGTAGTTGGATTGTGTGTTTAACAATAAAATATTTTACTGTCAATTTTTCACAAACATGTGTACATGTGTTTTTCACAAGTTTGAAGTGAGTTTCTGTTTCTCTTAAGCCTAATATTCACGGTTCATCTGCTCTGCATGCAAGGACAATCCCAAGAGCTGACATTGTCTGAGGCCATGCTTTGTGACAGGTGCTGCTCTCAGTGACACACAGGTCGTATCTCCCTTTAAAAGAGCAGCCTTTATAAACACAATCTGCTTTTGTTCTAAACACAAACTGTTCTGACTTAGTTTGTGAATCCAACAGTCCGCATAAGTCAGTGACTCCCACCACCCAGCAAGGCTAAAAGGCGAAACAGCTGAGTTTATTTGTGTTTTTGCTGGCTGAAAGAGGATTTAAAGTGTCACCAGGGCACATGAGTCAGAGAAGATACTCTTCCAGTGAGACAAGCATTCACATTTAACAATGACATCATACCTGCATGCTGTTATTCACACCGAGACACTCACTGACAACATCCAGTTCCACAAAGTCTGCACAAAGAAACCTTGAGCAAAGGAGGGCACGCACCACCCGCTTACAATGTAGACTTTTAGCTATTGCAGGTGCAAGCCAAGTGAACACAAGGTTATCTATCAGGTTAATTGAATTCTCATGTCAGACCAAGATCCTATTTCCTGAGCACTGAAAGAGGTCCAAGTTTTCATGAGGATCCAGAGGTGGACTGTCCCATGGGTCTTCAGCAGAACTACCCTATATGCAGGCAGAAATAGCTGGCCACTCAACAAGGGTTGTGAGTGGGTTCACGGAGCAGCACCTGCCATGGGATCCCTGATTAGAAATAAACGACCTGGGTCTCTATGGTGCAGTCTGGAAGCAGGCGGAGCTCTGAGGGCTGAGTGTCCTTGTCACGTACAATCTGAACTATGGCAGGTGACACTGCAGAGACCAGGGTGCAGAGCTGTGTGTCTTGGGCCCCACAACCTTTGCCTGAGGTCCAGCTGCTACAGCTAGAGCATTGTTCGCTAGCTCTGGCTCTCACTAAAGCTGGCTTGGCAGGTACAGTGACAGCCTCCTGTGACCTGTTTTTCTCAGCTGAGTAGTACGAGAAGCAATCTCCACCCAGCCTTCACCTGTCCCCAGCCTCGGTCTCACTCTGCTAACCTTCTAGCTCTGACTCTAATTATTTCTTTTGTGACCTTGGCCTTCTTTGGATGCTTGTTGTATTTTCCTATAAGAACCGAGCCTTTCTCCTTGCTTATCATTCTATATCAGTTTGGAGAAGCCATGCACTGAGACTCCTGACAGTGGCTCTACCTGATGTGCTTTTCTTTTCTTTCTAACACTATTTTCCTATTCTGTGTACCTCAAAATTCAGGTTGAGGCCTTGCCCCTTAACAGATGCACTGTTTGAAGTGTCTTGGGTATAAATGGTGTGGGCAATCCCCTACAGAGTGACTGTGTGTGTGTGGTGTGTGTGTGTGTGTGTGTGTGTGTGTGTGTGTGTGTGTGTGTGTGTGTGTGTGTGGTCATCATAGTCTGTCACTGGAGCCATAGTTAGATAATTCTAGAAAAGGAGCCACCCTCCTCTCATTTCCCTTCTCCACTCCTGTTCTTTGCCTTGGGTAGTGACGACCTGTCTCTTTTTATCTTACCCTTTCCCCCCACTCCACCCTCCTTCACAGGCAGGGTGACACAGACCACCTTTCTCTCTTTTAGTAGCAGCAGATCAGCAGATATCTGATTGGCTGCCATTGTCATGGCAACCCACTCTCTTTGCTTCCCCCCTCCTTTTCCAGAGCTAGCCAATCTGTGTATGGAGGTCCAGGCTACTCAGGCTGGGAAGGGCAGACTGGGGGAGAGGGAAGAGGGGAGGAGAGAGGGCAGACTGTAGCCAGGGTCTGCTTAAATTTGGACCCCAGTCTGATATGCTAAGGGACACCTCTGAGTCTGAGCTGGAAACTGGGGAGAGGGGGGGTCCATGTGACCTGTGGCGATGCTTATTGAATCTCCATCGGGATGGCATTCTTCCCCTGCTGCACTGCTGAGGACGATGCCTGAAAGAACAGTCAGATGTGTTCTGAAACCCAAAGGCAGGTACACCCCAGTCTCAGCCACTCCAAGCAGCACAAAGTTGGTCTCTCCTCCTGTTGTAAAACCAGGGATTTGGAGATGTGTGTCCACAAGGGACCCTTGCACAACAACACAGGGTGCTGAGCACAGAGAAACTAACCTGTGTATGTTGGCTGGGGGGGGGTGAGGGGTGAATGCCAGGGCCAGAGTCTCTGCTTAGTCTCCAGGACAGTCTATGCCATGAACACAGGCCAGGCCATGTGTGCGGTATGCTGCAGCCACCATTTAATTCACCTATGCTACTGCTGTTTAAACTCATCTCAAAACTGGGCGTGGCGGCACATTCCTTCACTCCCAACATTCACAGAGAGGAGGGAGAGGCAGGTGTATCTCTATGAGTTTGAGGTCAGCCTGGCTTGCATAGTGATTTCCAGACCAGTCAAGACTGCATAGCAAGACTGTGTTTCAAACAACAAGTAAAAATGACAACAACAACAAAAACATTCTCCAAGTCTAAGCTGAATTCAAGGTAACTTAAATTCTTGTGTGTTCGCAGTTTATGGGGTAGCAGAGGAGGAGGAGGAGGAGGGAATCCCCAATGCCAACTGACATTGGACAAACCTTCCCCCAAAAAGGATGAGGCTCAAAGACATTAAAACATGTGAATGAAGGAAGCCTACCACAGGGGACAGATGTCATATGATTCAATCACTGTAGGCACACAGGACAGGCAGCTTTATTGAGATGCGCAGGAGACTGAGGTTGGGAAAGGTGGACTTATGGATGAAGGTTCTGAATGAAATTAGAAGGAGTGAAAGATGGGTGGTAATCACACAACATGGTGGCTGTATAATGGCACTGAACTATCTCCTTGTTAAGTAGTTAAAAGAGTACATTTTACAACAAAATATTACACACTCCTAAGAAAAGGGAGTGAAGCGAGGCTACGTGATAGTGTATGAGGACAAGAATGCATGGCAAGGAACTTCAGAGGGAGAGGCACCTGGAGGGAGTGTCTTGTTCCACAGGGCGCTCGTCCTCCCTGCTGTCTGCAGCTCACAGGCAACCTGTGAACAGCTGATGAATCTATACAGAGGGTCGGTCCCCTCAGTCCCCGAGGAAAGTCACCACCAGTGATCCATCGCTGCCCTCCAGGAATCCACCACATTTAGGAAAGTCCCATGTGTAATGATCTCCAGTCTAATTTCCTACCTGTGGCTCCCTCTGGTTGGCTTGGGCTGGCGGAGTGGGCTGTGAGGACACAGTAGTGCTAGGTAGTTTCTGCAGGAGAGACAGGGCAACATGCTTTTGAGGGAGGCCAGAGGGAAACCCTGTTCTCCCTGGACACCTGTGAGGCTGGAGCCCTCAACAGCTCCTGGACCGGGGATTTTAGTAGCCTTTTCCTGCCATCTAAACATCCTTCACAGGTGTCAGCTCTGATGGAACTGGGAACAGGCACCAAGTTCTCAGGGGGCTATTTTTAGGGTTCATCTGTTCTTCCTATTGCGCCTCTAGATTCCATATTCCCCCTCCTCCAGGCTTGAAGAACTGAAGATTCTTAAGTCATTCATCCTTCCCCTAGCTCGCAAGCTGTGCCGGCACCCCTATCTCTCAGTACCACACCCTCTTTCTTGCCTCCTGGCCACGCTCACCCTTCTCTGCTTCCCCAGCCCCACAGGCAATGGGGAAAGCAGGCTCTTTGTCTGACATCATCTTCCACTCCCCAGCCTGCTAAGAGTTACTCACTCAGGCAATCCCTGCTCCACCAGAGGAGACTGTCCAATTGCCAAGCAACCCACTGTTAGCCAATCAGGGAGCTCGGAGGTGATGTCATGGCGAGAGCCCAGCAGCGGTGCTGATGTTGAGAGAAGCCCAGGGTACCACTAATTGAGGGAGTGAGAAGAGAACAGCTCTCTGGAAATCGGACTGCAGGTAAGTAGAACTCAGATATGGATAATCGGAGGGTTTTTCAAACAAAAGAAAGAAACAAAACAGCAGCCAGGGATGGGGAGAAACGAAGGATTTGATGCCTATTGTGTTGCCTTTGGTTTCACTCAGTCCATTAAACTTTGTCAAATGCTGGGGGGAAGCAGGGTGAGGTAATATGATGGCTCTTGAAGAGGGGTGTGGGTGGGCTCTGGACATCATTTTTTTGTTCAGGATGAGTGGGACATGTCGGAGGGTCATGTTGAGTTATTTCTGCATAAAAGATGTTCTGCTGTTAAGAGAGGAAGGTGTGTTGGAGCTCAGCTTCATCGGGGTCTGTTCTGACTGGAGACCCCATTCTATCTGAAGAATCTCTGCTTTTGACAGCTTCATCTGTCCTTTTTTGGTTGTTGTTCTTGTTTCTGGGCATTGTCTTTTCTTTCTCCTCTAGCTCTGTGTAGTCTTACTTTTTTTCTCCCCGCCTTAACGATACAGTGAGATCATCCCCTCTTGCTTGCCCCGCCCCACCCTGAGGTCAACCCAATTCTAACTGGCTCGGCAACTGGCTCTAAGACAGAGGATGCAAGCTTGCAGGACTGCCACACCCGGCTTCCCTGATCCTTGACCAGTCACACTAGCCCCTTTTGTGCTCAGCCCACCACCCCAGCCAGGAGTGTTAGCATCATTTTTTTCTCCTCTTTTTCCTCATCCAGGGATCCAGAGCTCTGATGTCCAGCAGATAGCTGTGTCCCCCACGTGGCAGTTCTGTCTTTGTTTTATTTCTCCCAGAAACACAGTTAGGTGTCTAGGAGCTTCATTGTCTTCAAACTGGACAGTTTTGGGGGACACCTTAGAGGATAGGTCAGACAGCCTTTGGTCACCCTGTCTGAAGACCCCAGGTGGGGTTACCCTAGGTCCCAATGCCAAGAGGACAGCAGATGGGATGACCTGGCAATGACCTGCTGGAGTTCTGAGGGGTGAAGGGTAGAGATGGAATGTGGTGGAATCTGTCTCCCCTAAGGCTGAGGCCCCTTAGGGAGGAGAGTTTTCCCGCAGGTGGGGTGCTTGGAAGATGAGATCATGCACCAGATGTGGAAATAACGACAGCCATGGAGGGAAGCAAAGGCAGAGGGGGCGGGTCAATGCACAGCCAGAAGGCAGCCACCACCTCCCAGTCCCCTGCTCTTGCCTCCAGCCCTCCTTGCTCCTTGCCCTGTGAATAGAATTGCATTCTTGGTCCTTTTCCAAGCTGCCCAGATCCCTCTACCTAGTCCCAGACTTCTACTTTTCCCCAGCTCCACCCAGTCACATCTGGAACAACTGGGAAGTGACTTGGGAGCTTCACCTGCTAAGAAGGTCTGTCACAGAGCCTGGCTGCCTTGTGAAAAGTGAGATCTCCATCACTGACGGCATTGGTGGAAGCTGGATGACCACCCAGCAGAGAGATACTGGACATCTCAGTGCTGCTGTGGAGGTTAATCCAGACCAGGGCTGTGGAGTTGCAGGCTGAAACCTAACTAGTGGATAATGAGATCAATTTTGCAGAATGAAGTTGAATCGGACAGGACAGTGTAGGGAAAAAAAAAAGAAAAAAAAAAAGAAAAAAGAAAAGACAGAAGACACCACACATAATGGCCAGGGCTTCCTGTGCCTTTTTAATTCTATATATATATATATTTTTAGCTAGGTGTATATTTGTGTGTATATGTGTGTATGTTATATTCAAGTACACATGCATGTTCCTGTTTTAGCACTTGTG
Organism: Cricetiscus sungorus; assembly: GCA_030556225.1. NCBI lineage: Eukaryota > Metazoa > Chordata > Mammalia > Rodentia > Cricetidae > Cricetiscus > Cricetiscus sungorus. The sequence goes on from JANBXA010000741.1 coordinate 12,587,697, forward strand.
CTCTGGATCATGGCATAAAATCTAGCTTTTGTTGTGGATTCCAGTCAACAAATACTTGAGAATCATTGGGTTAAGTGGCTTTTGATTGTCTCATCTAGCTCCAAGCCTACACATGTATGGAAAATTCACTAGGCTGAACAGTTTTTTTTTTCAGTTTAATATTTTAATTGTAGTAACATGTAACCATCATGAAAATGACTATCTTCATTATTTTAAGTGGACAATGTTGTCCATGTGATGCTCAGGAATCTCTTCATCCTGCAGATTTGAGATAGCACACCTGTTAAATATCCACTCCTCATCACCGTTCCCCTGATTAGCAACCCTTGCTTGCTTTCCACCTCAAATGTGGCTCTACCAGGCCCCTCCTAGCAATGGAACACACGTTATTTTCTGGCTCATTTTACTTGGTATGCTGCTCTCCTGTTTCATCCATGTTGTGGACCGTGTGCCCCTGCTCCCAGGTACCAGTTAAATCATCCAAAGTTACAATGAAGTCTCAGTCTTGTTTAACCAGAGAGGATGTTTATTCAGGGACATGCTGTGCTATGAAGGATTCCTAAAACTAAAAAAGTTTGAACGCAAAGCATGCACACGCACACTGTTGAACAGACATACCATAATTGGGTCTTTATTCACGGTTTTGCCTTCCTTTGTCTCAGCTACCCAAGACCCATTATATCCAAAAACATTGAATGGGGATTTCCAAGGAAAAAAAAAGCAATTCAGGAGCTTAAAGTAACTTTTACCATTATAACATTATTATTTGCATTTTATAATTGCTGTTGTTGGTTTTTAATTGTGCCTTCTGTATAGATTCTACTTTATTCTAAGTATACATCTATAGACTTGGCATTGTCTGTGGTTCTAGACATCCAAGGAACCTCTTGGGATGTGTCTCAGCAGATAAGAAGGAAAGGAACTGGAAAGTGGGAGTGGTTTGGATGTGTAATGGATATTTAGATTTCATTTTGGCAATAAAGAAAGGAAGAAAGGAAAGGAAGGAAGAGAAAGGAAAGAAAAGAAAGAAAGAACAGGAAAGAAGGAAGGAAGTATCTGATGTCTGAGAGGTGCACTGCTTGTCCTCTCTTGACTATCCCTGTGAACCCCATTTGCTTTGTAGGAAGGAACTGGGTTGGTTGATGCTTAAGAAAGAGGGATGGAGATGCAGGGATGTGGTTCAGTGGCAGAGTGCTGTCAACCATGCACAAGGTCCTAGGTTTAGTTGCCAGTGTTTAAGACAAAACAAAACTCAGCACCAAAGACTGAGAAACAGATAACAGAGAATAAGATGTTGAACAGCAAAGGCAGACATATGGGACAAGGAAAACAGCAACTGGGAGGAGGTAAGGAGAAGGGATGGTCTCTGCACCAAGCCAACCACATCGAGAGAAGGGAAAACCCAAATCTACCTGTGTTCTTGACTTTAAACACCTGGATACGGAATGATCAAGATCATCACTAAAGAAAATCATATTTTATTTTCTTGTTGAAACTCAAAGATTCTGTCTTTGTGGCCCACTTAGGCAGGACTTCAAGACAGGTCCCCAGATAGATAATCCACAGAGACTCAGTGCTCTGTCCCCAACCCTTCTGTGCCAGGTCCTTCCTCGTGGAATCTGTCACAAATCAGGCCAGCCATGTTCAGGCTTCTGCCCCTTCATGCCTGTCCATTTTCTCTGCCCCCCATCCTTTACTGTACACAGGGTTAGACAGTGGGACACTGTGGGAGGGGACTGTAATGGATGGAAGAGACTGGATTTGACTCTATTGGATGAGGAGGCTAAAGAGGCAATATGCATGTGTAGGGGTAGGGTGGGAGGGATGTAGGGTAGAGTAGGAGGGACATATGTGTGTGGGTGCACGCATGTATTTCTATGGCTTCCTCCTTCCTGTTGGCACTAGAATGTTATAGTCTAAATGCTAAAACAAACAACAAAACAAAACAACAACTAAAAAAAACCAAATGTGTTTTAAAAAAAAAAAATGGCAGGGAATGGTATTTTCCTGTTTGTTTCTCACTTAGTCCCCAAGATGATTAACTTGTCTGGTATCTGTATTGCATGATTCAGGGAGGATTAAATGATTACAACGATGTTATAAACTTAGGGTGGGGGAGGAGACCCTGGAGGAAAATGCTAATAGGATTAAGTGGTAGATAACAAGGAATGATTGATTCTCTGTTCCTGAAATGTCCTGTTAATACAATGTGGCACTGTGTATAAAGGGGTGTGTATAGATAAACACTGAGAAACGTGTGGTATACCATGCACGCTATTAAACATCTACATTGCTGCCATTAGGAGCAAGGTCATGAGTGTTTCTCCATGCACAGATGCCTGCAAGTGCCCTTGACTCCTGGGTCTTATCCTGTGTCTGGGTCATACACCCAGCATTCCAGGTAGTGAGCCTGAATGGAAGGTCCTGCCCTGAACTTGACTTCTGGCGGTGATTCCTCTGCATGTATTGAACTGGGAATAAAAATAGCCCAAGATGTTCCTTCACAGTGCATTATTTGGGGCTGTAGGTTTTCCGGCTGTGGTTCCCCATCTCCATCTTGTCTCTCAGCATGGCTGTTAGTGCTCCAAGGCCTTTGCAGACTCGGGTTTCCAGAGTTCTGCTGTTAGCAGGGCAAATGTCCTAGAAATGCACCTGAAGCTTCCTTCTGACATCTGCTGTGCACTCTAGGAGTTCTTGACCATGAGCCCTGGCATCACCTCCTGCTGGAGCCCTTGGAAGCATTCAATAGGTGACATTCTCCAAAGGCAACCACTCATACCACGTTTTGTCTACCAGGTCCCCTCTGCATGTTCTACTTGTCCATGCTTAGTGGTGTCCTCACCCCTTTCCCCCAAGGATACAGTGGCTACATGGCTGGGCCAGAGGCTGGCAGAGCCCCAGCAGAACTCCCAGAGGCCCTACACTCAGTTTCCCTCCAGCAGCTAACTACCCGCGGCTATTCCAATACCTAACAAAGGGCTTGGCACAGCATTCAATATTCAATAAATAGTGTGGAAAGAATGAAAACCACATTCATGAAAAAATAAATTATCTCCTTTTGAGTTTTAAATACAAATAAAGCGTATACTGCCAATCAGAACCTTGGAACAGCAGGAAATGAGCAAGGCTATTCCTCTGTGGGAACACGATTTCAGCCAAAAGTGAAGATACGTGGTGGCACTTAGGTCTCTAGGGCAGCATAAGACATCAGGATATAGAAAAGTGTCCGCCTGGAACTGCTTCTTTCTGCACTCTTGTGGTAAGAGGAGCTAGGCTGGAATTCATTACACCCACGCCCATGAAGTTCCCATCTTGAATCTGTGCCAGAATTCCTATATTTGTCTTCTAGAACCCTTGCCAGAGACAGCTCTATTTAAACCACTTGGACATGCATTAACTGCTGATCCCTAGGAAATAGTCCACGTGGGTTTCTAAACAGCCCAGCAGCAATAGCTGGGCATTTCTCAAAGCGACTAAGTACCTGTCCACTCTGTCCATTGTGTGGGCAGTTCAAGATTCTCCAGGGTTGGACATATAAAGGGCAAGTGGCCACATCTCTCTGGAGCACTCAGCATTCTGTTGATCTCAGAAAGCCTAGGGTCTTGGTTCTGACACAATATTCTGCAACAGCATCCCTTCTAGGAACCCATTTCTATACAGAGGGAGGCTCTGCAGACCCCAATGTGGGCCGTTGTTCCATTCGAGAAGATGAAAGGGACCCAGGACAAAGCAGAAAGGCTCATACACTGGAACTCAGGGCTTTGCATTCTGGTTCTTCCACTACCAACAGCTCACTGTGTAACCTCAGGATCCCTTGTCCCCAGTGAGCATAGGACTGACATCCTGGGCAGAGCAGTATCTTGGACTGACCTGGCTTCTTCTCACCAAACACAACAGTACTCGTTTAGCAGTCACTGGCAGGTTTCACATGCTCCTCATAGGGAGACATTAGCCCTACGCTTGCCTGTCTACCTGGTTTCTGGTATCATGTGAAGGGCTCCATCTTTCCAGTTTAGCTATCTTTTCTCTCCCTTCTAGCTGGAAGGCTCCTCTCCAGTCCACAGCCTCCACGCTGCCTCTTCACCATAAACCTCACCCACCTAATTTGCTTAATCTGCTGTGTCTGACTGATTGTGTTCTTGGTTGTCTGGTTCCTTGGGTGTGTATGATATCACTCACAGATTTATTCTATTATATATGCTAATGTTTTAATCCAGCAACAGAAAAGTGTGATTATTTGTGTTTCCACACACAGCCACTTAGTTACTGGCATTGTATGAAGATCAGTTTATAATTGGGAGAGCAGTGGTGGGTGTAACTCCAGAGTGTGACTCAACATAGTCAGGTCCCCAATACTTTGACCTGGCCATGGCATCCAGTTGCCCCTCCTTGACTAGTCCCTAATCTGGTACCACTAGACACACCTTTTAGCCACAAATGCTAGATTCTGAAGATCTAAACAGATTTCCCATGAAACACACATAGATCAACTCTCAGCTCAGCACCTTCTGACCTATATGACTTGGTGCAATCTACCCAACATTGTTAACTTCGAAGTCCTCATTATCTTACATTAAGTTGAGATACATCTGCCACTCTTCTGGAACACAGCAGATAGTCAAGACTTGTAGCTATTATTACTGCTGTCACCTTAGCATCCTCATCTTTCTTGGTTCTCATTGAAAAGATGGCAACAGCTTGAACATGGAATAGATACAAACTCCTTCACTGGCATGGAGGTGTCTGTTTGCCATCTTCCTGTTCCTACTCTGATGCTCAAGGCAGTCTGCATGCAACCCAGTAGGTCCCCTCTGTTCCTGAATATACATAATATGCATAATTCACACTTCAGCACAGCCAAATTCCAAAACCTCTGCATGGTTCTAGGCTCAAGGAGCCTACATTGCATAATGTCCCCTCCAACCTGGGCTAAACTGTCTTCTTGATTTTGACAGCAGATACTTGAGTCCTCTCACCACCTGCTACCCTGGCTCAGTCCCCGAAGCATGGGCGCTGGGTGATTAAGAGACTCTTACATTTGACCAACCAGTTTGTGTCATGCTCTATGCAGGAGCCTGGGAACCGCCATCCTGAGCCCTTGTTATTTCTGTGGTGACTATTGAGTGACTGTGTCACATTGGCCTTTAGAGTTTGGTGTGCAGTCAGCTTCCTGTTGCCTTCCTTAGGGGCTATTGAAGCCCTAGGATGGGCCTTTGTCTTACCAGCAAACATGGGAAGAGGCTTGGGATGGGCCTGGGGTATACATAGCATGGGACTGCCTTCTGATGCTCAGATGCTTGATGTCATAGGTAACATATCTTCCTGATAGGTAAGCTCTGCTTCCCCTCTCTGCTGGCCACCATTGCCTCCTCCTGCCTCTGTGAGTTTAGCATTCTGTGCTCTGACCTGTGCTGTGGCACTCCCTACTTCTCTCCCTGGCAGCTGAGGGCACACCCAGTAGTCCCTGCCTCTAGGCTGTGTGTTGTTATGACAAGATGGCATGCTCATAGTTACAGAGCAGGCAGAGGGCTGCGGGAGGTGGATTCGACTGGCTGCCACTAAGCACTGATGCCACAAGCTAATAATGGGGAAAGTGAGGCTCCCTACTGCGAGTTCCACCCCCAGGGGTTTAAAGTTGCCTTGCATTGCTGCACTTTCCAGAAAGCATTGTGAAGGTCAACTGGGAGAAAGTTTAAAGTGTTTTATGTGTGTAGGGTCTTGTCATTCTAGCCCAGGCTGAGGACATGCCACCACATGGCTGTACCTGCTCATCCCTCTTCTTCCTCGGATGTGTGTTTTCTTCCCCTTCTCCCTGTTCCCACATCCCCTTTTGACCCATCAACCAAGGTCCTAGGTCTCTGCCTCCCCTGGCCAACATGTCTCATTTAGTCACTCTACTTTGCAATCCTCCTGGACCTCAATGAATGCTGGCCCCATGATCAAGGACTTTGTCGTTAGGCACCAGGCTGATCTCCATATTCAGGGACTCACTGGTACCATCAGGACCAGCCTGGCACCACGGAGAAAAAGCCTATTGTGTTGTCAAGAGAAGGCTCTGGCAGGGTTTTTGGCTTGAAAATGAGGAATAGCCCTCTAAGGGCAGTTGGGTTTTGCTTCAAATCTGTGCTCGATTGTTCTCTTAGTCTTGACAACTGGGGCATCATCCTTACTTGCAGGGTTGGTGAGGGCCACCCTGATGAAGGGGATGGAGGAAGGATGTTTGCTGGGTGCCGGATACTGGGCAGAACTTTTCCTGTTTTACAAGAGCAAATCTGTGCAGAATGAACACTGGAAGCACAAGGTTTAGGTGTGCAAAGTGACAGGGTGAGATGACAACTGTCATCAACTTTGCACTAATACAGTTTTGAGGCTGGAACTGGACTCACTGCTCCCCCAGGACCTCCCAGCTATGTAGGCCTTGGCCCCATAGGAGAGACACACTCACTATCTAAAAAGGGGGCTTCAAGTCTCTGAGTTTCCCAAGGATGAAGGAACATAGTAGTAATCTCTTGGCTCATGTCACTCTTCACTGGCACAGTGACCATCAAAAGTGGCCAAATACCAAGCAGTCTTCATACCAAGCACTTACCTCTGGTCCTCAGTGGGGTCCTGTTTCCTCTCATCTCCCAGGTGATTACAAATGCTCCTTCCTCCACCTTCCTGTCTCCTTTCTTGTCTTCTCCTTTCTTTTTTATTGTCTTTAATTCCAAGATAGTCTTACATGCCCATGCGTGTCTCTGTGCTAACATACTTATCATGATGATATGCCTTTGTGAGTGTCTCCTCTCATGATCCAGGGTCATTTTTCAGTGGACTCAAGGGACCAAGCTGGTAGTTATTGGAGGACAGAGAAGTAGGAAGGTATTTCAAGGCAGGTTTCACATCTTCTGCCCTCCTACTCAACTTGTTTTGGTAGAGAAGTTCAGACAGCTATCTAATTAACTGACACTTCCAAGCAATTCCTATGGAGGGCTTGCCTCTCGCCTTCACCCTGACCTTGGGCCAGTCTATTAAACCAAACAGGGAAAGATAAAGTTGGGGGAACCCATATTTACATGCTATAAGGCCCGAGTCACTTGTGAAGGGATCCTTGGTGTGTGAACTGAATCTTCCTGAGCAGATGTGGAGGATGGTGATGGGGGAGTGAAAGGTAGAGAGGGGAGGGACTGGAGATCATAGCAGATGCACTATGCCCAAGATTCTTTCAGTGCTTAAAATGGCATACTTATGAACTCTTCTCTCTTTCCTAGGCTCGTGATTGTGTTCTGAGCTGGTAATAAACGCCTGCTGTGACTGTCAGTCAATCCAATCACCAGATTCCAGCCAACATGACCCTTGCAGGTAGGTACACGCATCATCACTCGGAGATGGATGCTATAGCACAAGCCATTTCTCTCTATGTGTTCTCTTGTGCTGAGATTGCATGTGTATGTGTGACACATGTTTGTCCATGGTATATATGCATGCCTACATGTGTGTAGATGTCAGAGAACAACTTCAGGTATCATTTCTCTGGATCCATTCATCTTGCTGTTTTTGGAAAGGGTCTTTAATTGGCCCAAGGCTTGTTGATAAGGCAAAACGGACTGGGCAGTGAGTGCCAGGGATCTTCTTGTTCCTGCCTCCCAGTGGCTTTTACATGTGACTGTTGGGAATCAGAATTTAGACTTGTAAGGCAAGCATTTCACTAGCTCCCCAGTCCTCTTTCTCTATGCATGTGCTCTTACAGATGCATAGAAAAAAAGGCCGGAGAGGCAGAGGCAAAGTTGTTTCTGGGTGTTGGGAGGGATCACAGCTAAATTCTTCTTCCTCATTTGATCATTTGTGTATTACCTAAATTTTAAAACAATATCCTTATAATAGTGTTGAAATTATGCTTTCAGGTTCTTAAGAGAAAATGTGCACTGGCATGTGGTGGGGTTTGGGCTGAGGAAATATCTTATGTTGTACATAGAACAGGGTGCAGTGGTAAAGGGCGGCAAAGGCCACCATGATGACCTGTGACCTCCAGAGAGACTCCTGGAGTCTCTGTAGACATTTTTTTCTCTGTAGACAGCCACTCCCCTGCTTTGATTTCTGTGCTGGGAAGTTATGAGGAAACTCTTAGCCCAAACCCCTCTAGAGTGGCCTGGGTCACAAGGAGAGTAGTAATTTTGCCCTCTGTATTAACCACTTGACCCTTTAGGCAGCTGTGTCAAGTACTTTCAGCAGAATGAAGAGTCAGGGACCTGGCCTCTCCCTGGGTAGAAGTATGAAATGGAGATGGGGGACCAGGGTGGGGGCACTGGCACCTGGGTCTTTACTTGAGGGTACTTTGCATTTGGTATTGACAGAAGAATAGGGTCAGCTGTGTGAGTTGGAAGGTCAAATTTGAAGCCTGAGGTGGCCCAGGCTTGGGTCCTTTGGAGCCAGAAAACCTGGACTGACTCTTGGAAGTGCTGGTTTCTGGGGCTGGTGGGCCCATCTTCACTGGTTCACTCTCTTGTAGCCTACAAGGAAAAGATGAAGGAGCTCCCACTGGTGTCTCTGTTCTGCTCCTGCTTCCTGTCTGATCCCTTGAATAAATCATCCTACAAATATGAAGGTGAGTAGGGGCTCGGCTGGGAAAGGAAAGGGCAGAGGCTTCTTTGTCCTGTGTTTGTGGGTGCTCCCCATTGGCCCTCATCTTGTAAGACTATCCTGGTCATAGTGTGTCTTCTTTCCCAGAGCTGGAGGGTTCTGAGCCCAGGGGATCTGGCCTGGAGTGCCAGGTGGCAATCAGGGGTCTGATGGGCCCTCCTGTAGCTCTTTTACACATTCCTTGAATAAACGGATGCCACAGAAGATGCGAGGACAAGCCAGACATAGGTTCTGATACTCTGTCCATAAAGACACAGAACATAAAAGAAAATCTGGTATGTTCATCAGGGCATCCAGGGACAGACAGAGATGTTTCCCAACATCCCCGAGGTGAAAAGGATGCTTCCTGCCTGGTGACAGTGGTGCTGTCAGAGTCCCCAGACACTGTCACAGAGGATTGAATGGCCATGCTGGATGAGGAGTGGTCAGGGGACAGACAGGCCATCTCTTCATTTCTGGTTGCAAGGAAGGGATGGGTTTGGTCTGTCAATGAGAGAGATGGCTGATTGGATGACCTGAGACTGTTTTTTCCGTTTAGGCTGGTGTGGGAGACAGTGTAGGAGGAAAGGTCAAAGCCAGCGGAAAGGCAGTGCTGACTGGAGAGAAAGAAGAGAACAGGGTAGGCGGGAGGCAGGGGAGAGGTTCACAGGCCATCAGAGGGACAGGGCAAGGAGGGGTCGGGGGTGGGTGGTGGGTGAAATGAATTGATGTCACCAGCGAGGAACAACAGTAGCTGGCGTTCCTGCAGCTGTTATTACAAATCACAGCCCCTGCGATCCTTGCCCAAGGATCCCCAAACCTTATTCGGTTAAAGCCCCTGGACTTAGGGTCCAGTGTTAGGATCCACCAGGCCCTCATTATTGGTGTGCCTTGGGACCCTAGCTTCCCTGTGTCTTCGTGCATGTGTGCATGCTCGTTGGAGCCCCCGCTGCTCCTTGGCAGGTGAGCAGCCTCCACTCTGCCCTCTACAGCAGATACTGTGGACCTGAACTGGTGCGTCATCTCTGACATGGAAGTCATCGAGCTGAACAAGTGCACCTCGGGCCAGTCCTTTGAAGTCATCCTGAAGCCACCCTCCTTCGATGGGGTGCCCGAGTTTAACGCCTCCCTTCCTCGACGGCGGGACCCATCATTAGAAGAGATTCAGAAGAAACTAGAAGCAGCGGAGGAGCGAAGGAAGGTTAGCACACCCCCGTCTTTCGTCTTTCTAAACCTTCCTTCCTTTCATCCCAGTGTGAGCAGGGAGGGGAGAAGCGGTGTTCTTGAGGAGGTAAGAGGGCACAGTGAACATGCCAGTGTTTAGACAGCGCCTCCTGAGCACGGAGCACAGACCAAGCCATGGCCCGAAGAAGATAAGAGCGTGAATGTGCACTGGGTGAGCTTACAGTTTGCTTAGTGGCTGAGGTGTCACATTCCTCCCAGAGCTGGCCTTGCATCACTTCCTTGTTTCTCATTGATTCTTGTGGTTCAACTCAGATGTCATTTGAAGAGCATTTGCAGAAATGCTCTTCAGTTTCCAAGGGGGTGGGGGATGCTTTCTCCATTGAATTCTGTGGTCCCTCCCTTCACCTGCAAGGCATTTATCACTTGCAGGCTTGGGTTTCAGTTATTTATTAATATGCATGTTTATTTCTATTAGGCTATTTGCTCCCTTCCAGGGTGTCTGGAGTTGTGAGTGCCTTGAAACTAATATAAGATTACACAGGATTTGTGAATGAATGACTTGAAGAGTGAACGATGAAAATGTGAAGACTCAGAGGCTATTTAGAAAAGGGTTAATAAAGTCAATGATGGAAATCCTTGCAGGTGGTCCCGTGTCACTGCTTCCTGTTTCTAGGCTAGTGGACCAGGTTCAGGGATGGATCTCATCTGGGTGTGGCACCATTAAGCCTCAGATGGTAGAAATCATCCTAAATTGTCCCTCTCTTTCTTGTGCTCCCCTAGTACCAGGAAGCGGAGCTCCTGAAGCACCTAGCAGAGAAACGAGAGCACGAGCGGGAGGTGATCCAGAAAGCTATTGAGGAAAACAACAACTTCATCAAGACAGCAAAAGAGAAGCTGGCCCAGAAGATGGAATCCAATAAGGAGAATCGGGAGGCCCACCTGGCTGCCATGTTGGAGCGGCTGCAAGAGAAGGTAAGCGATCCTGGATTGGCAGGAGGCTCCGTCCGCTCGTGTAAGTACACGTGACCTCTGCATCACTCTGGAGGAAGCAGCCTCTGCAGGAATGGGAATGTTTCCATCAGGCAGGGTCCTCGTTATTCTAAGAGTAGGATTTGGGAAGTCGCAGACAAGAAGCACACACCATACCTTGGGTGGCCTCGGGAGGATTTTCTAGAGTTTTACAACTGGTATTTCTCAATCTCAGGAGCTTGTTCGTACCCTTCTTTTCTAAAGAAAGCCCGTCCAAAACATGTATCTGAGGAGAGACATCTGTCTGCACATTTTTGGCTTCATCCTTGAACGGACAAATTTGGCTTAACGAAAGATGCTACCCTGAGCATGGCTCTTACCCAGGGGCACAGCAAGCTTGCTTGCCAGTAAAACAGGAAAGAGGATTCTCCCCAGAGCTCTTGATAAGGGTCACAGAGTAGTCTGCCTTTGTCAGTAACCAAAATGTCACCTGCATATGAGAGGTGTGAGAGACTGGGGTTGGTCCTCCGTGTCTTTCTTTGGAAGACATGTTGGCCTCATTCTCTGAGTCCCGGGCTGCCTCAGTTTCTCCTGCAGCTCCTGGGAGGCTTTAGCTCTGTGTTTTATTTCCAGGAGCCGCCTGCTGCGCGGTGACTCCCGGGACCGATCGGTGGCCTCGTCCCATGGTGAGCAGCGTGGTCCTTATTCCTTCCTGCCTACCCACCTAGAACCTCAGGCCCTTGACAATAGTTACTAGAAAGATCTGGCTTCATCCAGGGACGAGAGCTGCACAGGCTCTGGAGATGGCCAGTAGGTGGCAGCCCCATGCTCTGCCATTCAGTTCTAGGGGCAGCAAGGCTTCTCTCTCTTTTCTGCCTTAGGGGAGGGACGCAATCTGGGTCTGATTTTGGGATTTTCCAGTTAATGATACTGTAGAAAAATGTAGCATAGCCTTTTCTTTTTAATATCGAGTCTCTTGCATACAAGTGGCTGCCTTCTTGCCTGTCTCAGAGAGAATATCTCAGTCTTGTCTCACAAGTTTTTTTTTTTATCAGAAGGGGTTCTTTAGAGACCAAGCAAGCAGAGGCCAGAAATCTGCATACCAATCCCCTTGAAAACAGAGGTGGAGGTGGAGGCAAGGTTGTATTTGAAAAGACAGCTGTGCATTTCAAGTGGATGCTAAGAAATGAGATGCCAGATCAGACACTTGAGAGGACATCTTCTCTCAGAGAACTTGATCCCCACTCATTACTATTTACTGGAGGAGGCAGGAGGCAAGGTGTGTGGTTTTCCACCACATCTCTGTCTAACGACCAGAGATACCTTCAACATCAACAGTGCTGTCCATGTTAGCTCTTGTGTGGGTAATGGCCAGAATTCTTAGTCACTCAAAACCCAGCCCTTACTTACTGCCTGGGTTTCTAGAGGCAAGGTTTGAGGAACATGTGGGTTCCAGGTCATGTGATACACATCACAGTTTGAGAATCAGACATGCTGCACCTTGCTTTCAGCATGTGGAAATTTCTATGGCCTCTGGAGGGATAAACTTGTAGGTGAAGATGTATTTTTAGGAACCTTGGTGGCTTCAGGGGTCTATTTCTGCTATCCAGATGTGGAGACACCAGGATCTGGTAGGGGGATCATTGAACAACTGTCAAGGACCATGTACCACAGTAGGGACTGAGAAATACAAATAAGAAAAACACACGTTTCTGGTGTACAAGGACACAGATATTTATCTAGTGAGCTGGAATGATGTGGAGGACAGGTGTGACATAGTCCCACAAGTAGACACTTGTTAGAGTCTTGGAGATGAGCCAGCTGCCCATTCCAGTCCCACTGGAAAGATCCAAGAACCTGAGGCCTGGTTAGATAGGACAGTCAGTTAAGGTTACACAGCTGGCTGGGGGCCAGGAAGGCAGATCTTGTCTTTTGGCTAGATTATGATGTAAAGCAAATGAAGCCTGTCTCCCAACATATGTGAGCAAGGCCATTGTCTGGAGTCAAGAACTCATTCCCAACAGTTCTCTGCCAGTACATAACTTGAGAGTCCTCCTTTAGTTAGCAAAGTTGTCCGCATCTGCGCTGTGTCAGGGATGCCACCAATGGGATGATTCTTTTCCCATCCCCATAAACTGGCTGTTTCAAGTGGCTCCTTATATTTAGTCAAGTGACCACCATCCCAAGTGCCAGAATGACCATGGAGGTAGAGAGAGCTACTGTGTCTTGGAGTCTCTGTGAGGTGGGTCCGCTATAGGATGTGGGGACTCACTGGTTCATGGGCTATGTGTACCTGTAGGCTTACATGTCTGTATCCTGCATCTTACTCGCCTCCTTCCACCCCTCTCAGGATGCCTTCGCCGACAGCTCTGCTCTGCCTGTGGTTACCAACTTTTGCTTTCCATTCTCTTGTCCTCTGATCTTCCCTGGCATCCTTGTGTGACCTGCCCTTGTCCCTCCTTTCCTTCCCAGGACAAGCACGCAGAGGAGGTGCGGAAGAACAAGGAGCTGAAGGAAGAGGCCTCCAGGTAAAGCCCAGAGGCCAAGGAAGCTTCCAGGACAGCCGGATGGCTCCCACAGCAACCTGGTTCCAGCAGCCTTGGCTGCTGGCTGCTCTCCCAGCACTGGGGTTTGGGGGGAGGGGGGTGGCCAAGGGGCGTTTCCTCTGCTTTTGGTGTTTGTATATGTAAAGATTGACCAGTGAAGCCATCCTATTTGTTTCTGGGGAACAATGATGGGGTGGGAGAGGGGACAGGAGGAGAGAATGTGGAAAGGGAGGTAGAGATGAGCCCACGGACATTGTGACACTGTCCACTGACTGAAGACTTGGGCCAAAGCCCCCACTTTTCACGGCTCTGCCTGGACATCCGGCCTCCAGGTTCTGAGTGGAGAGGAGATGAGAACCGAGGCAGAAGTTCAGAGTGAAGGGCAGAGTCCTGGTGGGGTGACGGCTGCAGGGCCAGCAGGACAAGCCCATCTGGATGGAGTGAGACCCGCCCTTCAGTGGGTGGTATAAGGTCTGTGTGTGCGTGTTAATTGTCATCTTTTGATCATCATGACCAATGAAGCATTTACTTCAAGTCTCCTGCTTTTTATTTCCTGAATTTGTTCTTTGCAAATGGGTTGAATGTTCTGGAAATTTGGCTTCTGTTGGCAGATGTCTTCTAATTTTCCCATCTAAGTAGCCGATGTGCTGAGTGAGGTGGGTAAGTTCACATTGGAATTTCTAGGGGTTTTCTTTTCTCTTTCCTTTTAGACCCATTTTGTCGGTTGTCCCTTAGTGGTGGAGTGCACTGAAATGATGAGAAAGGCAATGGCACCATTCCTGTCTGCAGGCTGACATCCCATTATAGTCCCAAGGATTCACTGTAAGAAGAAAAATGTTAGGCCATGCAAGCTGCTATAACAAAAGACCTTAGGCAGAGTAACCTATAAATCTATAACAGAAACTTACTGCTTAATGGTTCTTGAGGTGGGAAGGCTGAGATAGATGTGGCTGGTGAAAAGGTACTTTCTGCTAAGAGAATACATGGCACCTTCTTGCTGTGTCCTCTTGTAGCAAGAGTGGAAGGGCTCTGTGCAGCTTCTTTTATATGGGCATGCATTCGATTCATGAGGGCGAGAGACCTCTGACCCAATCCTTTCTTAAAGGTCCCACCACTTCATATTATTGGCTGGGGGATGGAGCTTTAATATATGGCTTTTAGGGGGGCAGCAACATTCCATCATATATAGCAGAAACCATCACCCAACGGCTTGGGATTCAGATCACAGAAAACCAGTGAGGAGCGGTACTGTTTACTAGAAGAAAGCAGAAGGGCCATGTTCTCTAGGACACTGGGCCAGGGCTGCAGGAGCCCCTGTGACTCTGTTCTGCAAACGGGAATGGGGTGGAGTCTGTATGAACCAGATCCCAGGGCATCTCCACACCTTGCCTTACACCCCGTGTCGTTTTGCTCAGCTTTGCAAATAAACTCTTTAGTGCTACTGTAAGTGAGCTTCATTTTAGGATAGAACAACTGGAGAGTCAAAGGTGGTGGTGATGATGGCAGTTGTGGTGGTGGTGAAGATGGTGGCGATGATGGTAGTGGTAACAGTCGTAGTAAAAGTGATAGTGGTAATGATGGTGGTGATGGTGGTGATGGTGCTTGCAGTTCATACTTTTAGGCAGCATCTATTAGATGCCTATTTTCTAGACTGCCACACATTTATTACCTCATTTAATCTTTGTACCAACTGTAGGCGAGTTGCTGCTGTCATCCCATTATGCAGACAAAGAAAGTAAGGCTTAGAAAGGGTAAGTCGCTTGCCCAAATTCCCACACATAGTAAGTGGGAGAAGAGGGCTTGAATTTGCAGCTTGTTCCCAAAGTCTGTAATTTTAGCCACCCACAATACTGCTTTCTGGCGCATCTAAAGTAGGCTGTGAGTCCGAAGTCAGGGTTTCTTAGAGTGAGTTCTGACTCACTGGATGGTGAGGCCAACTTTTTGGTCCCACTCAGTCTTCTTTTTCTCTCATTTCCCTTCTGTCATGCTGGGAATTAAGAGTCATGGGCATGAGGGAAAAGTATTTTCTGCTCAGAATTGACATAAAAGTTTTTTTTTTTAAATAAAGAACAAATGCTGTAGACAGATGCACAGAGGGAAAACTCTCAAAGGGGGAAAATCATTCCTTAAGAAAGGGATCTTATAGGGAAGGGATCCTTGTAGGGAAGGGATCTTACAGGAAGGGATCTTTGTAGGAAGGGATTCTCACTTTGTCATTACAGTTATTATTATAACTTCATTTGTCTTTCCCAAGGCTGGCCATTTAAATGAGGTTCTAGGGGTCTTGGAAGTTAGTCTTAATTTAATGCAGAGGGCATCACAAATCACCATGTTAGCCTCTAAGCAGTTAATGTTCCACTGTTAGAGTGTTTTGGTATGTTACTTTCTATTTTTTGCTTTTTGGTGTCTGTTCCCTCTCTCCTTCCCTTCGTCCGTACCCCTTCCTTCCTAGGAGAACAGAAAAATTAATTTCAAAATTAATTTCACATCAAAATTAATTTCAGTAATGGAGTTAATGTTTTCCCGGAAATTGTCTGTTTTATTTTGTGGTTACATTTCCAGGGCATAACACAGAACACAGAACACAGAATGAGCTTGGAGTCAGCTCCAGGCTGTCCAGGCTGCAGACCCAGGGGCTTCGGGAAGCTGCTGTGAATGCTAGTGTGTGTGTGTGTGGGTGGGGGATGACTGTGGCCAAGACTTCAGGTTGAGCTTCTTCTGGACAAATAGAGACAAGGGAATAGCTCAAGTTAACTCCATCAGCATCTTCTCCCTCCTCTGTGGACCCCAGGCCAGGAGCGAGCTCCCTCTGCCCTTTCCCTTCCCCATGCTCAAGATGGCATAAAGACAGGTGAGAGTGAGGATGAGAAAAGATTTCCGTGACAGCTTCCTTTGTGTAATCCTTTTCCTTTCCTTTCTTTCCTTCCTTCCTTCCTTCCTTCCTTCCTTCCTTCCTTCCTTCCTTCCTTCCTCTCTCTCTCCCTCCCTCCCTCCCTCCCTTCCTTTTCTATTTTGGTTTTTCAAGACAAGGTTTCTCTATGTAGCCCTGGCTGTCCTGGAACTATCTCTGTAGACCAGGCCAGCCTTGAACTCACAGAGATCTGCCTGCCTCTGACTCCCAAGTGCTGGGATTAAAGGTATCTGCCACCACCGCCTGGCTGTGTAACCCTTTTCTTAAGCTCCATGTAGAAGACAGAGATCAGAGGTGGCTGGCCATCTGGGGAAATGGCTCAGTTGATGGATATGTGAATATGACACTTGAGTTTGGATCTTAGTATCCATGTAAAAGCTGGGCATGGTGCAGTGCTGGGGAGTTGGAGACAGGAGAATGCCTGAGGCTTGCTGGCTGGCCAGTCTAGCCAAATTGGTGAAGTTACAAGGTCAGTTTGAGATTCTGTCTCAAAAAGGAAGATAAGAGTCAGGCAGTGGTGGCACACACTTTTACTCCCAGTACTCAGGAGGCAGAAGCAGGTGGATCTGCGTGAGTTCAAGGGCAGCCTGGTCTGCAGAGTGAGTTCCAGTACAACCAAGGATCAAGATAAACCCTGTCTTCAAAAAAAAAAAGATAAGGTGGGAAGCAGCTGAGGAAGATACCTAAAGATACCCGATGCTGCCCTCTGGCCTTCAACATGTACACACTTGCACCAACATGAACACGAACACAAAAGACTGATCAGGATTTGCAGGAGGCTGAAGTCCATCTCCAGGACAGTCTGTATCCTCCCCAGTCCCCAGCCCTAGCCCTTGACAGGAAAAACCTAATACACTATGATGTGTGTAGCACGGGACACCTTCCAAGTCCAGGACCCTAGTATACAATTTTTGCAATTAAAGTGGCCACCAGCAAATGTGGCAAGAGGAGCTGGAGCCAATGCAGGATGAGTTTACTAGAGACATGTGGCTTTGAGATCCTCAGTTGGTGGCTTTCCATTGGAAATGCTCCTTCATTCTGAAGCAGAGATTTGGGTTAAAGCCAGGAGAGAGCACAGTGCTTTCCTTGAATGAATGGAGGCTAAGAATGGCAGATGAACACCAAGGGGCATCCCACTCAACTCATAAATATGAATTAGAAACCTGTTGATGATCATCTAGGGCCAAGCCTAAATTATTTCACCTAGAAACAGCTTCCCCACAGGTTAGCTAAGAATCAGTATATCTTGCTCAATATGCAACTCTCCCCTGATCAAACTTCAGTAAATACCGAAACCCAGAGATATTGGAGATAAAAACACTAAGACAGTACTCAGGTTTCAACTAGGCGTGAGTAGGAGTGGGGTTGGTGTTGCTGGAGGCTTTTCTCTGTCCCACTCGATGCCACTGGACCAGTTTCTCTTCTGCCCACTAGTCCCTACAGCCGCTTATACAATCATCATTCAGAGGCTTACCATTAATTATAATTGTTTGGACAATGGCTCGGGCAACTCTTACATATAAATTAACCCATTTGTAATAATTTGTGTATTGCCACGTGGTTACATGGAGTTATCTGTTCTCCAGTATAGCTTGCTGTTCAGGCAGCTCATTTGCTTGACTCTGCCTTCTTTCTCCCTGTATCTCTGCTTAGATTTCCCACCTAGCTATATTCTGCCCTGCCATAGGCCAAAGCAGCTTTAATCATCAACCAATAACAGCAACACATATTTGTAGCATATAGAAGGACCTCCCATATCAGGGTGGAGACATACTCTGGGACATTCATCCCTAGAGTAATAGCAGACAGAAGCATGGAAAGGTAGGTAGATACCCTATGTTCAAGGGACCACATCCCTTCACATGGTACATAATTGATAAGACTAGAAGACTAAGGACAGAGCCTAGCTCACACCTATACCACATCTTCCCAATCTAGGAGAAAAGCCTCTGCCCTTGTGGGATCTACAGGGAGATCAGGAAACTCAAGCACCAATACAATGCACAGAACCAAGATATAGTGACCACCGAAGAAGACACCAAAGGGACAGAACACATTGGGTTCTAAGTGTATTGACACACTCAGTATCTCAGGAGAAGGCTGGCATCTAAAATGGCTCTTGTTTAGAAATGGAAGAGATACCAGCCCATCAGGAATCTATTGTATGTATTTTCCAACATGCACATACAAGATACATGAAACATGGGGCATGACTCCTCCAAAAATTCAGATTTCTTCCTTCAGTAATGGACTCTATAGGTATTGAAGTAGGTTAATAGTTGTAGAAAGAATTCAAGAATGGTGTTTTTATTTATTTTGTTTTATTTGTAGAGCCAAGGGCTTTATCACTGAGCTAATGGGTTCTCACTGTGTAGCCCATGCTGACCTCAAATTCATAATCCTGTAAGAAACAGTAGCCTCTCCCTGAGTGTTAGGATTTCTGTTATATATCACCATGCCCACCTCAATAAGCAATAGTATTATTTAAAATTAATGAATTCAAATAAAATACACACAAAAAATTAGCTCAAAAGAGTTAAGGAAGACAGTACAGGGTATGAACGAGAAGTTTGATAAAAAGAGATATTTGAAAAATGAATCAAATCTTCAAAATGGAAAGCTCAATAAGTCAAGTTAAAAAAAAAACTCAATGGGAAGCCACACCCATCAGACTAGATAGATCATGACAGAGAGGTCAGAGCTCAAAGGCAAGGTTGACAAATAAGAGTATTCAAACAGATGTAAGAACAAAATGAAGCGAACAGGGAAGCCCTCTGGGACATGACTAAAAGACAATTTTGGTGTGGTGGAAGGTGCTAAAGTATATGCTAAAGGTGTAGAAAACATATTCAGTGAAATAAAAGAAGAACATTTCCAACATCTAAGGAAAGGTGTGGATATAGGCGACATTTATAATCCTAAGCAGGTGTGGCCATGTAATTAAAAAAAAAAAAAGACAACAGCAAATAATGAAGAAAGATTATTGAAAGCTGTGAGAAATTACAACTCTCTTCTAAACGTGACCTCAGCAGAATAACAGCAGATTTTTTTTTTTTTTTTTTTTTAACAGAAACTCTAAGGTCACAAGAGGTTGGGGAGTGTTTATTGTAGACCCTGAAAGAAAGGAACTGCCAGTCTGGATTTCTGGGTTCAGCAATGTTGTTCTTGGGTTGAACTGAAGAATAGGCATCTTCCAAGACAACCAAACATCACAGTAATTCATTCGCTCCATCTCTGGGAAGATGTTAAAGGAATCCTAAGCAGAGGAGGAAGAGAAACATGAGCACAAAAACACAGGGAGATAAATTTCAGCATGAGCCCATTAAATATGCAAGTCAAAGGACAGAATTGAACATTAGAGAAATAAAAAAATGAGAGGAATTAATACAGAACTCTTGATTGTATCTTTCCATGTAAATGGTCTCAATTCTCCAGTTAGAAGCCATGGTCTCACTTACTATATGAAGCATACAAGCTGATGATCCACTCTCTACAAGAAGCACACCTCATCAACAGGGGCCCATGCAGATGGAAAAGGAAAGAGTGGAAACTTCATATTGCAAGCTAATGGAACTCCCAAACATGCAGGAGCAGCTACATTTATTTCTGTCATAGCCGGCTTCTCAAAACTAAACAGAAGCAACCAAGAAAAGCTCTACACACAGGCAAAGGGCATGCTACACAAGAAGATATTACAATCATGAACACATGTAATGAACGTTAATGTAGCCACACTCAGGGAGTAAATTTGGCAGTAGTCCCTGCCTTTAATCCTAGCACTCAGGAGGCAGAGGCAGGCAGATCTCTGAGTTCCAGGATAGCCAGGGCTACACAAAGAAACCCTGTCTTGGAAAACCTGAGGCAGGTAGTCCTGTTTACAATAATAGTAGGTGACTTTAATAGCTCTCTGTCATGCAGATAAAGCCTGTAAACTTCAGGGTTAATTTATACTGTAGAGTCAATGGAAGTCAGAACTATCTAATAATATTCCACCCAACAACTACATTCTTGTACTCCCATGACTTTCTCCACAATAGAAACATTTTAGAACAAAGCCAGTCTTCACAAATACAAAACCCAAAGTCAATTCTGGAATTGTATCAAACTGTTATGAAATATGACCAGTAATTAATAGCAAGAGAAAGTAGAGAAATATGCAACAATCACATGGCGATTGTACATATATTTTTGAATGAAAAGTGGATTATTGAAGGAATCAGAGGGTATTTAAAGAGTCCCGTATAAGGACTTACCACATCACCCAATGCCCAAGTGCTCCCTAGATACCCAAGCTGGGGATGGTTTCTATTGCTCTCAAGAATGACCCCAAAGTCTGCTTTCTCTTCCTCATGATGGAGCCCCAGATGCAGAAGTATTCCTAATTGTCTTCTTTCAGGTGAACTGTCCAGGCGCCTCCAATAATGGCTTTCAGCTCTAGCCATTGCATATGAATGTCCTCTGTATCTCTAGCAATATGAGATACAGGTCAGCCTGTCTCTCCCAATATGAGATGTCCATTTCCACCCAGTGTGAATCCAAGTGGGCTAGCTTTTTTGGTGAGACATTTGGCAGCATAGATTATGAACTTAAAGTCCCATACTCATTGCTGAGCTTTCCTCTCTCTATGAACTCAACTCTAGGATTAATTTTAAAGAAGTGCTTTGATAGCCAGGTGGTGGTGGCACATTCTTTAATCCCAGCATTGGGGAGGCAGAGACAGGCAGATCTCTGAGTTCAAGGCTAGCCTGATCTACAGCTAGCGCTGCACAGAGAAACCCTGTCATGAAAAAATATACAAACAGAAAAGTGCTCACTTTTCTGCCTCACAAAGAGTGGAAAATCCTTTGTCAAAACGCTAAGTATGTTACAAATACACAACTCTCACAAATGTATAGCAACAAAGAACCTTTTAAAAGGCGTTTATAAATACATAAGAATGAATGATGTTTGTAGAGCCTGTGAGAAACTTTCAGAAATTTATTGTTTAATTTTAAAGGGAGAGGGTGGGTTAGGTATGGAGCAAGGACCAGGGGATATAAATGTAAACAAAGTAGGAATTTCTTATAATAGAGATGTGATGGGAGATGTTATTCTGTAAATATGTTTCTCATACTGGTTAATTAATAAAGCCTGTGGCCAATAGAAAACTAGATAGGCGGGTCTAGGAGACCAGGAGGAGGAAAGAGGAAGTAGTTGGGAGAGTCAAGATGTAGACCAGGGAGGAAGGAAGACACCGCGGCTCCCGGATAAGATGAGCCATGTGGAAATAATTAGATAAGTAGAAATGGGTAATAATTAAGACAGAGCTAGCCCATAAACAATAATGGTAACTGGCAAACAGGATTGTATCAAATACAGAGTCTCTGAGTGTTATTTGGGGCTCACGTGTTGACGGGACCATGGCGGCAGGACCGGGAGGCCGGTGGGGAGGAAAATCCTGTCGTAACAGAGATGAAGTCATTAAATAGTCTTAAAATATTGCAATAGGTTGCATAATGAAAATACTTGCATGGTCTAGGTGAGGAGCTGAGGGAAGTGGAGGGGGAGGGGGAGAACAGAAGGGAGGAGAGGGGAGGGGAGGAGAGGGAAGAGGAGGAGAGAGGGAGGGGAGTACAGTTCCCTAGGCAGCAGCATAGTACACCGGTGAGAAGGCCACCTGGCATAAGGAAAGTGACAGTGGCTCCCTAAAAGAGAGATGGCATGGAGTAGTCAGTGTCTCTAGAGGGACAGAGTTAAGAGGATGGCTTTATACTATGGGAGGGTTTCTTAGGTTGGCTTCCATGATCAAGGGATCACCTCCTTCACCTCCAACCGCTTTATACCCGAGTCACTGTCAGAAGACGCCACCCACTCTAGGGGAGGGTCTGCTCCCCTCCGGTCCTGGAAATACAGACACACCCAGAGGTGCCCCCCCCATTGATTCTAGTTGATGAAGACTGACAACCCCAGGGCACGCCAATGACTCTCAGGAGGCAGAGCTGAAAGGGTTACAGGACCCTGGGTTCTTGTTCTGGCCTGGAGGGGAGTGAGAGTGGGCTAATGTTGTGAGTACGGAGAGAGGGTTAGAGCAGGCCAGCAATAGAGCAGAGAGGAGGAGGCCATGACCAGATAGATGCTGGGCAGAGAAGGCACTGGAGACCAGGGAGGGAGAGGCATGAAATGTCCAGTGGGGATGGGATGGCTGAAGGATGAGAACAGGTAGCTAGGGAGAACAGGTAAGATAGGAAGAGGGTATGCGGAGATCACAGGCTTCTGGCATAAATGATACGTCACTACTGTAAGGAGGGAGATGTGGCCAGAGGGAGAGCTCAGTAGGAAAGGGGTCAGCATGGGCACGGCTAATCAAAGATGTGCTTGTTCTCTCTCTTTATCCTTCCCTTCCTTCCTCCCTCCTCTGTCTTTGTGTGGCGTATGCCTTGGATATGCCCCTGTGTGTGCACAGGTATGTGTTCATGTGTATGAGTGAATGAAAGCCAGAGGGCAACCTCTGTGTCTCCCTCCACTCTGTGCCACCTTATTTCACTGTTATTTGCAGAGGACACGGAGGAGGGTATCATCAGCCTTCAGGGTTGGATGACACTTGAGCTGAGGTAGCCCAGCAGTAAGTAGAGACAGACGTGCCAACAGGGCTTTCCGAGAGATGTGTAAGTGAACAAAGGCAATGGTATGTGTTGCTCCTAGGCAGTGTTCTTGGATGGCTGATGTGCCCAGGGAGGAGGATGGTAGGCAGAGCAGGTGGGAACTGCGGCTGGCTGGCTGGTTGGAAGAACCCCGAATATCAGACTAGAGGTTTGGGACTTCATCAGTGGTAAAGCCTATCATGGAGACCAGCACATAGTTCCATAGTCAAAGCCTCTCAACAATACAACATCAAAGGGCCCCTCCGTAGGAATTCATCATTTCAAGTTTGTGCTGAAGGACTCAGAATTTTACGAGTGTGTACGTGTGCATCGGTGTGTATGTGTAATAAAGAAAAGGAGACCATAGATTTGAGATGGAGGAGGGGTGATACAGGAGGTGATGGAAGAAAGAAATGATGTAAATACAGTACACATCTATGAAATTTAAGAATAAATTTAATAAAAGGAAGAGTAAGGTTTCAGAGGAATGAAAAGAAGATGAATTTTGAGAAGTTAATTAAGACTCTGGAATTCACCTGCTTTAGGGAAGGAGACAATTGCTTCTAAATTTATTGGTAATGAGATATTTGCACCTTTTCCTTGATCTATTTATGTGCCTTCTCTATAGGTCAGGAGAGATGGGTATTAAATGGCTCATTTGATTGAATTTCTAAAAGTGCTATGCATGGCGTTTATTTAATTTGAAATTTATGCTTTACAGAAAGGCAAAGGGAAATTATATAATTTAAAACTGCAAGTGCAGAAGACACTCACGTGCTCACTGTGTACCTGTGAGGCCACTGCCACTCAGCCTGTGTTCTCCCCTCCCCTGTTGCAGAAGAAACCCCTCCCTTTGAGTGAAGCTTCCACAGGGAAGATTAACTGAGTAGAACTGCAGTGATTGTGGAGAGGTTGGAATGTTGCAGGAGCCTCAAGCCCTGACTCAGGAAAGGCACCCCCCCATCACTCATGAGAAGCGATCTTGATGCAAAAGCATGAAGCCAAGTGCACTGGGATCTGCAGCCATATGCCACGCAGGGGTAGAAGACCAGGGACCCTGAGTACAGAATTGAGACAACTTTTATAGGGTTACAACAAAGCCCATGTTTCTTAAACCAATCATCTCATAGCATCCAGAGCCCACGAGGTGCGGACCAATCAATTTAAACTATCCAAGCTTGCACTTAGCCCTGGAGGTCTGCATTTGTGCAGGCTCCTGGGTGGGGTGACAAAGCTCATTTCCTGTGTTCACTGACTCACAGGTGCTGTTGTAAACAACCCTGTCATAAACAGCAAACAATGTGACCTTTTGCCTACTTACTGCCAGGGACAAGGTCTGAAATTTAAACTTTCAGCTTCCTGGGGTCAGTGGAGAGTTAGGATAAATTTTTTCATCCTTATAGTCCAGGCCTAATTATCATTTTCTTAGGACATTTTTAGCTCTATAAATTGGCATTCCTTGCTCACCTCTGTGTCTCACCTGACATCTTGGTGACTAGCCTATAAAATATTTGAAATGTGTTAACTTAAACCACCGAAGACCCCTGCTTTGCCTTAACACACCCACCTAATGTTTTCACCAATGTGTTTGGCAAGTGCCTCAATTTATGATTCTCTTAGCCCTGCTACTCTAAAAACTCCCCAGAATGAACTCTTATCCCGTTTAAGGTGAGAGCTGGTTCGTACATTGTCACAGGTGAATTATCGTAGTCACCTAAGAACTTGGTGACAGCTCCACTGTCCTTCCTATCTCCTCAGGGCCAGTGCAGGTCAAGTTATTCCATAGACACTTCTGGTAGGTTCTAGGGTTCAAAGCAGCATCACTACGAGGACTCTAAATTCTACCAGTGATGCTGGCTCACCTACATTTACTACTGACCTGTTCATCATAACCAAGGAACAGAATGAGCCAATGTCCTCCAGGGGAGAAGCAGATGATGAACAAAGGAGGTGAGAGGAGGGGGAAAAATGGGGGAGGAGGAAAAGAGTTGTGGAAGGGAGTGAGAAATAGAATTAGGGAGGGAACAGGGCAAGGATTAACACATCTTTATGTCTGCGGATCCCATATTGAGACCAATCACTTTGTATGCTAACAAAAAAAGTCTACTTGAAAAAAACTAACCTAATGAAAACCCAGCAAATGAAGGTCACATTTCCTTCCCATGAGAAACTTCATGGGCTGTGGCTTTTTCTTGTTCCCTTTTCAAGGTTCCCAGATGGTTCCCTACTGGGAGCTCAAAGTGACTGGCCCTTCACAGAGGCCCAAGAATTGGCTGAATCCTCCCAGTTTAAGGAAGGTTGAATCAGAAAACTCCTGGGGTTTTAGTAACAAATGAAACAAACAACCAAACAAGAGGAAGGAGAAGGCCTCAGGCAGCCTTCTGGGAAGCTACCCTTTTAAAAGCTGCACAGGGTCTGCAGGAGGATGCTTTGCTGAGTCGCACAGACGATGACTGTCAGGAGGGTTCGCCTCTAGGGTTACTCCAGGGTTCTTTTGTCTTGTGCATGACCCCCTGCTTCCCCATTTTCTGTCACCCGGGCTGTGTGCACAGCCACTGGGTGGTCCTGCTTATTGTTGTCACTGGTTTTGCAGCTGAAGGCCTGTGAAGATCACTGACAGTGTTGAAAGAGAATTTTCCACCTCAGGGCTCCAAAACTGTCCTTGTTCAAGGATGTATAAAAAGAGAAAGACCAGCACAGAGGCCCAATGCCACCCTTCTCTCTCCCCTGCCACCTCCACTGTGTGTGTGTGTGTGTGTGTGTGTGTGTGTGTGTGTGTGTGTGGTGTTTTCTGTCTGTCTGACCATAAGCCCAGAGGCCTGATGCAGCCATGTGCCTCTGTAATCCCAGCACCCAGAAGGCTGGAGCCAGTCTGGGCTGCTACAGAGTAAGAACTTGTACCCCCAAACTCCCAAACTCCCAATCCCCAAATCAGCAAGAATTGTGAACAGGAATGCTTGCCTCTGCTGTGAGAAGCAGAAATTATTATATAATATATTAATAAAAAACAAAACAAAACAATGTCAATAGCATTGACTGTGTGGGTTCAAGAAGCCGTGGATCAAAACAAAGATAAAGTCTAACAAGAAAACAGAAGAAACACGAGCTGAGAGGAGCAAGAAAGAAACAGGTGCTCATGTTGGGGTCACTGAAGGAAAATAAAATGTGTACCAGAATTCTGACTGCATAAGAATCAAATATAGAAAAAGGGTTAATTTAGGTAATATGTAATACCAACTCAGAAATGCTTTTATTACAGAGGAAATGGGGGAAAATTAAATAATGAAATAAACAGAATATGTGATGTGCTAACAGCATCCTTTTGTTATAGATGACAGAATTTTATATCCAAGGGAGTTTATGGGTGCACCCACCAGGGGGCTCTGGGCTGTGATTTCTAATTCCCCTAAGCTGGTCCATGACAGTGCAGTCACGCTTACCAGTTTTCTAAACACGCGTTTTCCCATTAAATGTATATAATAGGGCCTTGCTACATATCACAGGCTTATCTGGAACTCATATAGCCCAGGCTGATCTCTAATGTAAGTGTGGTGCCCCACAAAGGGCAAGGATTGCAGGTGCAAGTCCCACACACAGCTTCTAAATATTTACCTCAAATAAAATTGACAGTATTTAACACATTTAAGGCAAGTCTTTTCCAGGAGTCTGCACGGACTCAAATTCATTTCTTAAGACTGAACACACTGCTGTTTTCACATTCTAACTCTTACTTTCCTGTCTCAGCTTTCTATTGTGCTTTGAAGAGTTGTCACTGTTTTTCGGACCCTTATTTTATCAAGATAAGAATGGAAATTAATTTTCTGGAAATTATGATTGTTCTTTGCTCACCCTGCTGTTTTTTGACTTTGGCTTTGGGCCTGAGAGTCCGCCACGAGCTTGCGCAATACAGAGATATGGCCAGCAGGTGGTGCTAGTGCTGTTTTTACTCTGGGAGCCTCTGTGTAAGTTCTGCAGAGGACAGATTTGCACAAAAGCAGCTTCTGCAACCGTCGCTGTTACAGTTGGTAATTAGGGATAAGGTTGCTATGGTGACGAGGGGTCTTAGGATGTTCATAGCTTTGCAAGCGCCAATGCCAATGAGCTATCGGATTGCTTCCTTTGATGGTAATGGCTGGCATAGTGAGGTCATGCAAATTCCCAAAGATGGTGCAACCTGCATAGGTGGTTATTCTACAGCTGCTGTAATTTATGGAGTAAAAGCACACACACACACACACACACACACACACACACACACACACACACACACACACACACGCACGCACGCATACGTAAACCATATTTATGTTATTTCATATTGATTTGTTTCCATTTTCTGTATGTTTTATCTCCATTCCCCACATTTCTCAATATAGTTTTCATTAAAATTCCCTGAGAAGAAAGGCTCCATTCATCTAACAAGGCAGGGAAATATTGCACGTTCATGCTGTTGGAGATTCACAGGGCATGCAATCCGCAAGCCGACAGAAGTCCTGTTTCACCTCCACATGCTCATTTGCCTTGCGAACCCATTTAAATGGATTATCCATTAACTCTTAGCTAATCATTCCTCATCTCATCCCCAAGACGTTAATGGATATTCCGTTTTGCTGTAACCTCACATTTTTTTTAGGTGTCTTCAGCAAAGCTCTGAGCTCTGTTAAGCTAGTCTATAAAGGCTGACTGTGTGGCCAAGATTCAATGGGTGTTAATACCTATTTATGAACTCCTAAAAAATGGTTTCAAATTGAGCTATCAATCCATGGATACCACTGATTGAAATTATTCTTTGTTAATATCCTGACCCATAAATTTTATTGGGGAAATGAAGTCACACAGCATTAATAAGTCATTTGTAGCTTAGCACAGAAATATCATCACCCTTTGGAAACAGAAAAGATTAAAATGCATTTGTCCCTAGTCAGTGTTTTTTTCTTCTATGTTGTCTCTGATGCTTTAAATTCGATCTGCACCCCCTCTCCCATGAATGACCATTTTGTGATTGATCATAAAATAAGATGTATTAAAAGCAGATTTTTTTAAAAAACAAACAAGCGAACAAACAAACAAACAAACAAACCCCACTGAGTATTTGCTCATACAAACTTCCTTTTCCAGGGGAGTCACCCTCATCAGTGTTTCACTGTTAAAAGGGAAGTCTCATAACTGTCCCAAGGAAGGGGGGCTGGGCCTCTCCAATGATGGAAAGATCAATTGCCATGGTCCACTAGGACAGCCACTGCCAACAGCTTTAGGAACACAGACAGTCAAGGCCCTTGCTTTGTTCAGATAGTGTTTTGAGTCTAAAACACACTAGACCCACTCTAGATGTTTAAGTGTTTTTCTGTGACTCACCTCATCAACACTCTGGAGGGCCATTATTGGATCTTATTCCTAGTGGCACTGAGAGAATCAAGGACATAAAAGGACAGCTAAGAGTAACCAAGTGTCCTTGTCAGCCATCTTGCTGTCTGAACCTTAAAGCCTTAAGGTGGCCTTTACTGACACCATTTCACAAAGAGGAGATGTAGGCTGGAGGAGCTTTGCCTCATACTGGACAACTTGGAGGGTGTAAGGGAAGCTTTGTGAATCTAGGTTTGTCCAAATCCAAAGAGGAGGAGGAAGAGGAAGAAGAAAAGAAAGAAGAGGAAGAAGAGGAGGAGGAGGAAGAGAAGAAGGAGGAATGGAGGAGGAGGAGGAGAACTAGATGAGGAGGTAATTTGTTTCTTCCATGGAAGGTGCATAGAGTTAGTCAAAGGGAGGGGTCTTTGGCCTTCTGTCCAGGCCTGTCACAGGCTTCCACAACAATCACTGTCCTAGTTACCATCTGTGTTAGTTTCTTTTGTCGTTGCTGTGATAAAGTACCCATCACAGGGAGCAAAGGTCTGTTTTAGCTCACACCTCCAGATCCCGTTGCTGTGACAAAATAGCCCATCAAAGTGACTTAAGGGGGTCAGGGTCTGTTTTAGCTTGCACCTCCAGATCAGTTTATCACTGCAGCAAAGTTAGGATGGAGGAACTTGCGGTAGCTAGTCCTGTTAGTAGTCACAGAGAGCAGAGAGTGAGGAATGAATGCATACTTGCTATGGCTCAGCATCTTTTCTCCACACCAGTCGGGGAATGAACCTCCCCTTCCCCCCCCAAATAGCCACACACAGTGGATGCGTCTTCCCACCTCACTTATGCAATTAAGACAATCGCCCACAGCGTGCCCAGAGGTCTATCTTGCAGGTGACTTTAGATTGTCAAGTTGACAATAAATGCTGCCACACCTGTTCTTTTCCAAGTACTTACTCAGTTGCCAACTTGTCTGGCATCTATTGTGTGGGCTGAGCTTGTGTTGGCATTTATCCACATTCTCTTAATACCCCCTCAGTCAATTTTATACGCACAGGTTTCTTTCGCCCAAGCCTCCAGTTATTGTAAAAGCTGGCAATTGCCTTCTACTTAGGGCTTTTTCATTACCCATGACAGTTTGTCTTAGACTTCATTGATAATCAATGCACTACTCCTTTTAATACTTAGTGGATCAACTTAATGGCTTTAATTACCAACCCACTTGAGAATCAATGACTTATATATTCAGCTATTTCAACAGTTTATCTGACTTGTTACTCATAGGATAACTCTTTCTTTTTCTTTTATTACACATATTCTTTTAGATCAGTGGTTCTCAACATTCCCAATGCTTTGACACCTTAATACTGTTCCTCATGTTGTGGTGACCCCCAACCATAAGATTTTTTTTTGTTGCTACTTCATAACTGTAATTTTGCTACTGTTATGAATCAGAATGTAAATATCTAGTATGCAAATGGTCTTAGGTGACCCCGGCGAAAGGTTTGTTTGATCCTGAGGGGTCATGAGTCATCATAACTGTAATTTTGTTACTGTTATGAATTGGAATGTAAATATCTGGTATGCAAATGGTCTTAGGTGACCCCGGCGAAAGGTTTGTTTGATCCTGAGGGGTCATGAGTCATCATAACTGTAATTTTGCTACTGTTATGAATTGGAATATAAATATCTGGTATGCAAATGGTCTTAGGTGACCCCGGAGAAAGGTTTGTTTGATCCTGAGGGGTCATGAGTCACAGGTTGAGACTGTGGAATTTGAGCATTCAAATGATAAGTTGGATTTATGTGATACTCTGGTATCTCTGTCCTAAGCAGCTCTCTGTGATTCAGAGGTCCTTAATCTCGGTCCCTAAGCATGTGCACTGCTCACATAGCTCCTTCTGTAGGAAGGTGCCCAGTTCCTGTTGTCACCAGGAGTTAAGTATTGATCAAATAAACACTGCATCTGTTACCCGTTTCTCTTTGCTTCTGTTTTCTGGTCTCAGTCTGGGATCACTAGCTCCTCTGGTCTCTGGGAAAGGAGGGGGTCCCTCTTTGTACTCCCTTCTACCAAAACATATTGCTGCCAGTGACCCCGTGTCAGCTCAGGGACTTTGAGAGTTCAGTTGTGGTCTCTGGGTGTACAGAGCCCGCTGGGTTATTGTCATGGTGGCTTCTTTCCATTCCTCTTAAAGATCCCAAGAGTCAGCAAACTTCTAAAATCTTCCATGTTTTCCAGCCCAGGGTTAAGCATTCTGTAGTGGTAGAAGTATGGCGTTTTTACTCTTCTGGGGCTCCCATCACCCAGCTCCCAAATAAATCACACATGAAGGCTTATTCATCATTATGAATGCTCAGCCTTAGCTTGGCGTGTTTCTAGCCAGATTTCCTTAACTGATCCCTTCCACCTTTTCCTTCTGAACTTTTATCTTTCTTATTTCTGTATATCTTACTTCCTTCTTACTCTGTGGCTGGCTGGGTGGCCAGGTGGCTGGGTGGCTAGCCCCTGATGCCCCCATCTCCTTGTTATCTTGTTCCTCTTCTTTCTGGTTTCTGCCATTTATCCTCTCGGCCTGCCGGCCCCACCTATTCTTGCTGTTGCCTTGCTATTGACCATTCAGCTCTTTATTAGGACCATCAGGCGTTTTAGACAGGCAAAGACTCACAGCTTCACAGAGTTAAACAGATTCTACCACAGCATTCAGGTGCCATCTCCCAAAGGACTACAGGCTTTCTCAAGAGTATCTGTACCCTCCCTTCTGGCCATTGCCAGGATTAGGCAAACAGCAGCAGCGCAGCTGCCACTTCGGCTGTCACTCCAGCAAAGTGGGTGATCAAAGGCACTTCCTTACATGATCAGAAGGAGCATTCAATAAGCAGTGAGCGCAGAGCGGAGGCTTGCCTGGCAGGCACACTGGTTATTCCTGTCTCTTCCTTCTGTCTTTGTTCCCCTTTCCATATTCTTCTTGGTGTTCACAGCAGTGCTGAGCAAAAACTCCTTCACTTTCCTGACCATCTAGGGAGCGATCAGTTTAAAAACAAAAGTTCCATTGGTTTTTAGCTACATGTTTCACGATTACAGTGTTAAGTGCATATTTTCCTTTGAGAACTTTCTGTTAACACCCCTTGTTTATTAGGCTCTGGGTTTGTTTTCCTTATCCTTATTATTTTGCTCTTTCTCTTAATGTTGTGAAGCTGCAGCTTTTGGAGTAGATTTGGAAGGCATGTGCCCCAATTTTCCATATTTCTTTATTGGTTTTGGGCACAGATATTTAACATTCCCACAGAGTGGAGTTGACTTCACCTCTCTTTAAGGCTTTTGCCTTTGATATACTACTGGGAAAGTTTTCTGCTACCACAAAACTGCCTCAACTTACCTAGTCTTTCTTATGATTCTTTTGTATGCGATTCCTACTTTACATTTAACTATTGTATCCAGAGATAATCTGTGGCTTGTTAATTTGGATGCATGGTTTAAGGTAGGCTATTGATTTGAGTTATTTCTGACTAGTTATGGTTTTGTTTGTTTGGATTTTTCAGGAAGGGTTTCTCTTTGTAGACCTTGACTGTCCTGAAACTTTTTGTGTAGATCAGGCTAACTTTGAACTCATAGAGATCCTCCTGCCTCTACCTCTCAAGTGCTAGGATTAAAGGTGTGCGACACCACTGGGCCTAGTAGTTTTTATACTTTCCCTCCCCCTCCCTCCCCTCTCTGTGTATGTGTGTGTTTGTGTGTGTATGATGTGCCAGATATCTGCATGGGGAGATCATCAGGTGGAAGGATGTTGGGTGTCTTCCCTTATTGTTGTGAGACAGGCTTTCTCACTGAACCCAAAGTTCAGTGTTGGCTCCACATAGGAGCCTCTGGGATCTACCTGTCTCCACCCCAGACCCACAGTGCTGGGACTGCAGTCCATACTTCCATGCCTGGCATTGATGTGGGCATTCATGTTTGAGCCCAGGTTCTCTGGCTTTTCCTGCAAGAACTCTTACACACTGAGCCATCTCACCAGCCATCATACTAAAGTGGAATAAACAGTCAGTTCTTCCCACACTGGGCTGTCTAGCATGTCGTTAACACATGACATGTTTTTGTTCTATAGTCCTGTTCTTGGATTGCCTTTCTGTTCCATTAATCTATATTTCTAATCCTTGCTCCAGTGCTATTTCAGTAGGTACCACTTTTATGTTTTAAACAAAAATAGAATATTCACAAATGTTTTTTTTTCCTCTGGCTCAAATTTATTATAGTTAACTCATAAAGTTTTTCTTCCAGAAGTATTAAAAAAAACTTTGCAAATTATTTTCCATAGTGTCTTGAAATTGGATACAATAAATCAAGTTGGGAGAAACTGAAATCTTGGCATGTGGAATAATTTCATCTAGAAACAGTTTGGTTTTCTCTGGTTATTCAAGTCCACTTTCTAGAGCCCAATAAAGCTTTATGGTTCTTCAAATAGTTTTCGTAAATATTTTGCTAGTGTACTTGAATATTTTGTATTTTTTTAGATTTTATTTTTCTTATCTTACATATCAAATATATTTTGTATTTTTGTAATTATTATTTTGTAGCTTATTTATAATACTTTGGAAAATTATATATTTTGTAATTGTCATAAACTAACTTATTTGTAAATATGATTAGTGGATATTTCTGGTTAGACAATCATGCAATTTGTAAATAATGATATTTTGCTTCCTATTCTGATATTTAAACATCATTCTACTCTTTTTTCTGTCCCTCCCTTTCCTCCTCCTCTTCTTCTTTCTTTTTCTTCTATTTCACACTGGACCTCACAGGAGCATCAAATTCACAATGTAGCCCAACCAGGTCTTGAACTCATGGCAACACCCCTGGGTCAGCCTCCCAAGAGCTGGGGTTCAGGCATCAACCACTATGCTCAGTTCCTTTTCCATAATGCTTCACACAAATCCTAGACAAGAGCCATGAGTGGCATGTGCTCTTGACTCCTCCTACACCGAAGCACTCAAATGTTTCACCATTAAGTGTGATGTTGGTCATGTGATTAAGAAATGTGTAGACATATTTATCATGGGCAATGAAACCACCACATTCCAGGTCCCTGAAACTAATAGGAAAAACATAGATACCCACTTTTTACAGCATGTCTACAGGATACAGTGGGCCCCTTAAATGTCTTGGGAGGGGGAAAACTAGTTCAGCTTCTGTGTTCTGACTCTCAGCAGGGATCCTGGCAGTGGTGCTGAGGGAGGCCTGGCCTGAGATGCACAGGGCTGGTGACAGCTGCTCCCCTCCTTCCCATCCATCTTGCCTGCACTTCTCAGACCTGCATTGTAGTCTGATGCTCATGCCACCAACTTTCATCCCCTTTTGTTCCCTGTCTCCCTTCCCCCTTCGCTTTGGTGGCTTTCTTGTCTTCCAACACCTATCCCAACTGACTTTCTCTAGCACTTTGCATCTTATCTTCAATGGAAGCTGGGTGGGCACCCATGGGAAATGCTCAGTAGATGTTATCACCAGTGGGAATTTCGTGGTGACTTGTGATTACGAACGTGGCCACCTTCTCTTTTTTGGTTACAGAACTATGAAGCTATTTTGGTTTTTACTTTCTCTTTTCAGAAGACATGTCAGAAATTTCTTTCTATGTTTGGTTTTCAAAGAGCTTGGATTTATCCCCGACTCCACCTCCTTCAGTACTAACAGTCCCTTTAAATCTATCCATCACCCCATTTTGCTGACCCTTGCCCCTAACGCTATGTTCTGCACCAAGGGCTCAGGTCCTTTTCTGTCATCCTTTCTTCTTTGCTTACTAATGCCAAAAAATGTAAGCATTCACTTTTTCTCTTTTGTGTTTGCTTGTTTGAGACTCATCAGTTTTGACCTGGCATAACCTCAGCATTTATTATTAATTTGTTTATTTCCTTTTTTTTTTTCTTTTGCTGTCATGAGATCTTGTTGTGGCATCCTGGGATTATGAGTGTTGACCGGCACACTCAGTTGTTTTAATAACTAGGAACTGAAGTTTTGATCATTTATGGAAGGATATTTTTATTTATCTCTTGGTTATTGGTTTCTCCTTGAATTATAACATTTACTGCAACAGTTTTAATATTGTTAATATAAGAGTATAAACTCTTTAAATGTATTGTATATTTCATACATTTACCAAAATACAATAATTTTATAAATTAACACAATTGTATTGAACTGAATGTTTCATACATTAATACAACACAATACAAAACATATTTCATACATTCAATATAATACAATTGAATATTTCAGTGATCTAACATGTGACTAGATGCTATAAGTCTTCCCTGGTTGATTAATAACAACAACAAAAAAGTCTCTGTTGAATGATTTGATATGCAATATAGCTTTTGAGTAAGTTTTACCAATGATATTACCCACTATAATCTTTCTCAGTTTCTATTTCTAGTTTTATTAAATTTATCATTCTATCTTTTTCTTTTTTAAAGACAGTGTTTTCTCTGTATTGTTTTGGAACCTGTTCTGGAACTAGCTCTGTAGACCAGGCTGGCCTCTAACTCACAGAGATCTGCCTACCTCTGCCTCTGCCTCCTAAGTGCTGGGATTAAATGCATGCATGCCACCAATGTCTGACTTCTTTCTATTATTTGTGTGTGTGTGTGTGTGTGTGTGTGTGTGTGTGTGTGTGTCTGTGAGTATATGTCTGTGGAGGCAAGAAAAGGGAGACAGATGCCCTGGAGTTTAAGTTATAGCAATTATGAGCTCTCATGTGGATCCTGGGAACTCAATTTAGGGCCTCTGTAAGAGTAGTACATGCTCTTAACCACTGAGACATCTCTTCAGCCCTCATTGTATTATTTTCTGTAAACTTTTCTTTGTGTTCCTAACATAATTAAGTTGGCTCATCCACTCACTTGAAATATTTCACCCAGTAACCAGGAGGCATCGGGAACTAGATACAATTAGTTTCTTAGCAACACAGACTGTGAGATAGTCTTGCTGCCTCTGGACTTGGATTTGCATTCCAATGAAGTAAGAGAGACAATAAATAAGAACCCCTCTCCCACGCAAACAATCAAACACATAGATGGGATCAAGAGGTTAAAAAAAAAATCAATACTTGAAACTGGAGAGATGGTTCAGTGGTTAAGAGCACTTGCTGCTCTCCCAGAGGACCTGAGTTCAGTTCACAGAACCTACACAAGGCAATTCATAACCACCTGTAAGTCCAGCTCTTGGGGATCTGATACCCTCTTCTTCCCTCTGAGGACACCCACATGCACAGGGCATGCATTCACACAGATACACACACACACACACACACACACACACACACACACACACACACACACACACACACACACACTAAATAAATAAAATAAAAAATGAGGTTGTGAAGTTGGCAGGAAAATGTATTAAGGGGAAACCTAGGGGGAAGTAGAGAAAGGGAACAGGGGTAGACATGTTCAAGAAACATTGTATCTTTGTATGAAATTTTCCAAGAATAGGTTTTTTTTTTTTAATTGCATCAGGCAGGAAATAGAGGGTGGTCGCAGGAGAGAAGCTACAGTGAGTGGACAAGCTGGAGGAAGCCTCTGGTTGTGACAGATCTGAAGGAGGGAAAGGAGACAGTATTATAATCACCTCAGGGAAGGACTACTAAGTGCAAGGTCCCCGAGGTAGGGTCCTGATTGGATATCCTTTCCTGTTTTTGATGCTGTCACCCTTAGTGCTACCTTCTTCTCCTGTCCTTGATACAGCAAATTGGGATCACAGCACTTCTTGTTTCAATTTACCATAGACTTAATCATGCATTCTCAGGTGTTCCAGAGGCTTCAATTCAATATTCTTGGAGTAAAGGGGGAGAACATTAGGAAATGAGATGCCAGCACTCATGGTATCTGCCAAGGTGATGGAGACCTTCACCAACTGAAGGCAGGCTTCTTGGTCTGACCAGTGCTATATGCATCAAACTGAATGTCAATGTCAAAATGCTACAGCATTGCTCTTTTAGTTTATCTCAGAAGTGTGACTTCTACATGGTCATTGGCTTCTGACACTGAATGTCATTACATGTAAAAAAAAGTCTTAAAATTATACTTCAAATATATTTCTGATAGAAATTTACCTGTTTGATTTTAATTTTCCAAAACTCATTAATGGTTGACGTGTAATGAAATGGTATCTTCTGGGTATCACATCTCTCTAAATGCAAGCAAGATTCAAACTCTGTCAGTCTCCCAGTTACATCCTATCAGTCACAGTTCCCCAGTTATAGTCTCCCAGCCACAGTCTCCAAGTTATAATCTCTCACTTACAATGTCCTAGTCAGTCTCACAGTTATAACCCCTCATTTACAGGCTCCCACTAACAACCTTCCAATCAGTCTCCTAGACACAGGTTCCCAGGCATGGTCTCCTCCCAGTTACAACCCCTCAGTTATAGTCTCTCCCTACTGCAGTCTTTTTACATTGCAGTCGTCATAACCTCCTGCTTACCATCTCCCAGTTATAACCTCCTAGTCAGCCTCCCTGTGATAGTCTCTCAGTTACAGTCTGCTAGTGATAGCCTTTCTTCCCTTCCTATAATCTTAATATGCCTATAAATCAAAGTTTGTCTTCAGACGCTATTGTGTGTATGTACGATATGGCTTGTGATGGCTGGATTATAGTGACTTCCACTTTACCCCTCTTTCATCTCAATCTTGCCCTTAACCATTTTCTGCTCGGCTCAGCTCAAGGTTGTAAACAGTATTCTCTCTCTCCTCTTTGATACCATTGCCCACCATGACACCATCTCCATTTTCTCAAATGCACCAAATTGAGATCCCAGCATTTATTGTATGATGTACTTTATCATGTCTGCTAAAAATTAGTAGAGTTTCTAAAAGTGTCATTCTGTCTAGTGGGTCTGCGGAACTGTCATTTTCACTCTTGGGAGATGTGTTGGCTAGTTTTATGCCAACCTCATAAAAGGTACAGTCATCAGAGAGGAGGTAACCTCAACTGAGAAGATACTTCCATAAGATCAGGCTGTGAGCAAGCCTGTAGGACACTTGCTAATTAATGATTGATGGAGGAGGCCCAGACCATTGTGGGAGTACCATCCCTGAGCTGGTGGTCCTGGGTTCTAAAGAAAGCAGACTGAGTAAGCCATAAGGAGCAAGCCAGTAAGCAGCACCCCTCCATGGACTCTGCATCAGCTCCTGCCTCCAGGTTCCTGCTCTGTGTGAGTTCCTGCCCTCACTGCCTTTGAAATGAACTGCTATATGGAACTGTGGGTGAAAGGAACCCTTTCCTTTTTAAGTTTCTTTTGGTCGTGATGTTTCATTACAGCAATGGTAATCCTAACTAAGACAGGAGACTTGCCAAACCTAACCTCTGAATCCCATTCTTAATCCTGGATAAATTTTCATCAGTTTGTTCTTTTTCAGATGTACTTGCTACAACTCTTTTAAAAAATCTCTCTCTCTCTCTCTCTCTCTCTCTCTCTCTCTCTCTCTCTCTCTCTCTCTCTCTCTCTCTGTGTGTGTGTGTGTGTGTGTGTGTGTGTGTGTGTGTGTGTGCATGCCTGCAGAGGCCACATATCAACTTCAGCTACCTTTTCTCAGCAATGCTGTCCATTTTTTTTTAAGTGAGTCTCTCACTTGTCTGGAACTTGCCAACTCAATAAGGCTGGTTGCTGGTTGTTGACAGATGAATCCACGGGCTCTAGCTCCCCAGCTCTGGGATTACAACCACTGGTCACCACACTCAGCTTTTTTACATGGGTTCTGGGGACTGAATTCAGGCTCTGTGTTTACATGATAATCACTTCACCAACTGAGTTTAGCCCTACGATTCAAAAGCTATCTGTTCTGTCTATCACTTTGTACACACACACACACCCTAATTATGCATATACACAGATGGGCATTTTTATATAGAATAAGTAAGAGAGACAGAAGAGTAAGGTGTGCTTACAGTATAGTATACATCCATGCTCTGTAAAGAGTATAAAGATAGAACTTGGGAGTTGTTTATATAAAATAGTTCCTTGTAGAGCCTAAAATATAGCAGGAGAAATGAAGTGCCACATGATTTAAAAAGTATAAAAAGCATTGAGGCTATCAAATGAAGTTTAAAATAGTAATGAAGCAGAAACCACAGGCAATGACTAGTAATGAGCAGTGTGGGATTTCACAGAAGCCAGAAGTGGGGTGGAGTCTTGGCTCCATCTTTGACTAGCTATGCAATCTTGGATGCATTATTTAATATTTCTACAAGTTAATTTCTTTAACTTCTTATAGAGGCAATTGCAATATTCCCTTCTTAGAGCTGCCAAGAGACTGGAACTTAATAGAACAGACATTTTATACCGCGGATATTTGGGTTTTGGCGACAGCTGTGCAATTTGAACATGCCTATCTTTGGGCCTTTTTGGGTATCGTAGTAGAAAAGCATGAGGAAGGAAATGAGTTGTCCACATATTTCTTGGTCTGAGCTGCAATACAATCCGGGGGTTGAGTGCAATGTCGATTAGACTTTTTCAAGAGAACTTCCAGAAAACTTCAAAAGATATAAATAGAAGTCACAGAATAAAAGGCATTTAGCATAAGGACATAAAGAATATCCAATAGTATTCATAAGAAAGTGAAGGCAGGGTTGAGATGTAGCTTAGTTGCTAGAGTGCTTAGGTTGGATCAGCCAGGTATGGGGTACATTCCTATAATGCCAGCTCTGGTGGATGCAGGATAGTAAAGTTTCAACTTGATCATTAACTACAGCTCCAGATTAAGGCCAGCTAGTGATAAGTAAGACTCAAAAACAAACAAGAAGGAAAACAAATAATAAAAGAAAGAAGGTCACTTCCCATCTAGAAGACATGAAAAACCCAAATGGTTTCAACAAGGTCTCCTGTGAGATTTAGAGGACCAACAGTCTGACATTGCTGCAAGCATGCTGTGTAGTAACAAGCTCTGGGGGAGGGGACTTCGACAGGATCCAGGGAAGCATCATAGCTGCGTTCAGATGACTCACAAATCTACTTCCAAGAATACATCCTAAGGATATGGGGAAAGCTGTGAAGTAATCAGTGTACAAGGTTGCACACTACAGCGATACTAGCAACATCAAAAGACTGAGGCATAAATGATTAAGCCAACCACAGAAGGGGGAGACTACAAAACTATAAAAAAAGAGAATGAAGGTACTTCCTATAAACATATAAAGTATTTTCTAAGATTCATGGATGAATGAAATAATGTAAAGAATCACACATGTAGTCTATCTTTTGAATGAGAAAAGAAGAAAGATATCAACATATATTGATTGATTGCATCAGCTACTTTTTGTCCCTCTGACAAAATACCTGAGAAAATGACTTCAGGGAGGATCAAGGTTTCTTTTGGTTCTCAGTTTCAAAGACATCAGTTGGCATCTCTATTACTGTGGGTCTGTGGGAAGGCAGACACAGTGGTGTTTGGAGCATGGGGCAGATAGGTTTTCTCAGAAAGACACAAAGCCAGGAAGTAAGTTTATTTCCAAGGTGCATTTCTAGCTTTGGCTTCCACTTACTAGTTCCCCATTGCCCAATAGCCCATTCAACTATGAAGTCATCAGTTAGAGCCCTCAAGAGAGCATGTCATCAATTACACCTCAGTAGCTCCAACTGGGGTCAACTCATCATATAGAGGCCCTGGGGGTACTTCACAGGTAAACAAACCACCTCACTGAAAATGAGCAAGAAACACTACAAGGAAAAACTAAAAACTAAAAAAGCCTGCAGGTGAATCCAGGGCAAAATAACTTGGAATCTGTTTTTGTTTTTTTTTCAAATGTAATTTTTAGGTTTAAAAGACTATACATATATTGCAAACTTTAAAACTATCTGGAAATAAAAGAACCCAAGAAAACAATTTAAAAATGAACGTTAACAGGAACTAAACCACACAGGTATGATGGGAGATGTTATTCTGTATATATGTTTCTCATACTAATTAATAAAGCCTGTGGCCAATAGAAAACTAGATAGGCGGGGCTAGGAGACTAGGAGAAGGAAAGAGGAAATGGGAAGGAGGAGTCAAGATGTAGCCCAGGGAAGAAGCAGGACGCCTGCCGCGGCTCCCTGATAAGACAACCATGTGGAAATACTTAGATAAGTAGAAATGGGTTAATAATTAAGGCAGAGCTAGCCCATAAACAATAATGGTAATTGGCCAACAGGATTATATCAAATACAGAGTCTCTGAATGTTATTTGGGGCCGGCACGCCAGACTGGCGGGCTGGCGGAAACATACATGCTATACAGGTATTTGAGTGTACATTTGTAGTGAGATATGCAATGGAAAGACACAGAGAAAGAAATAATATTAAATACTGTTCAAGAGTTCATCATTAGGAGAAAAATGTAAATAAACAATTATGCCTACAATGTTTGAAAATAACATTTGTGGTATAGGAAGTGATCCAGTATGGGAAGTAAAGAATGTAGATAAACTATCACATCTAATAGGAAATGTTAGTATGAACCCTTTTAAATTCAAAGTTACCATTTCTTTAGATTTGTCCAGTACAAATGCTAAAAACAGAGAAATGACATGTAGCTTGGAGTGGTTCAGCAGTTATGAGGACCAGAGATTAGTTCCTAGCACCCACATGGCTCACATCCATCTGTAACACCAGGTCCAGGGAGGGGATCTATTGCTTTCTTCCAGCCTCAATGATCACCCACAGACACATAAATAAAAATAATATTTTTACAAATAAATAAACTATTGATGGCTCCCCACTCAATGAGCATTTGACATCAGGATGATGGTGTCTAAATTACTGTTACTGAGAAGAGCAAGGCTCTGGAAGGTCAGTTGGGCCTTGTTGTAGAGAAGGAAATCTTTCTTTAGACTAGAATGCTCCATTTTGTTATGAAGCAAGTTTTTATAGACATAGTACACATTTAAAACAACACAAGATCCAAAAGAATGGGTTCCCAATGGCCTCTTGACTAGTACTGACAATAATGAATGCAATTGTTGAAATCCATTGATCACACAAAAAACAAGGAATAGTAATTACTCCCTATAAATCAGAACAACTCACTGGATAATATTGGGGGAAAAAAAAGAGCCAAAATACCACAAACCTGAAGGAGTTAAGTATTAACCACTGATTCAGTCTTCCCATGTATCATATTTCAGGTTGTCAGAGGACTTTTGATGATGTAAGGAGGGAACTGTAAAATACCATTTCTGCAGTTAATGATTGGCAGTGGATTAAGAACCAGGTAAGACATGGGTAGGAAGCTCAGAACATGGCGGGCAGGGTAGGTGATCATACTGTCATCTTTTGAGTCTATTGACTTGTTATTGCCAACTGTGGGATACCCATACTTCATGCACCTTCTGCAGTGGGGTGGCATGAAGCTCATGATGCTCAATGAAATCTTAGCATAAAAAGGCGAAACTGTATCAAATCAAGTTTCCAGGAAACTCATGGACACACAAAAAGGAAGTTAATACTGTGGGTGTCACAGAGGCTGGTTTGGCTTTTCAAACATGCCAGTGACTGTCTTTAACCTAAAAGGTGCTTTGAATTATAAAATTTTAAAACAACTGCTGGGAGAGCATTGGAAAGACACTTAAAACCCATCTTTAGATACTCTGGTTTTTGGGACATCCTCATTTAGGGGTAGAGTTTTCCTAAATTTGGCAGATCCCTTCCAAAATGGAAACAATGGCCTGTTTTGTTGAACTTGGACCTTCTTAGGCATCGTACAAAGGAACACACTGACTATCGTGCCTGAGGGATATGAGGAATTAAGTTAACCTCATAGAGACTGTCTGAAAAAAAGATTGCAGGGCTCAGAGATTTCCTATAATGCCAGCGTCACAGCCAACATTTCTTTATATTGGGCAGAACCCTGGCAGGGTTGGAATCTTTGGTGGCTTGGTGTTGCTTGGTATTCCCTAAAGGCAATGTAGGCAGAGCCTGCTCGACCCTCATCACTGAAGATGCAAATGGCTTCCGGGATGGGTTCAGATGGAAACAAGGTAGGCATCTTTAGGAGTGGTATCTGTAAAAGAGGAGCCCATTTGGATGGCCCATAGTGGCAATCAATACTCCCCATAAGTCCTCCTAAGGTGAGAGCAAGGCAGGTGTTAGCCCGAGCAAGCCATTCAACATCTGCCACCCCGAAGGGATAGACAATGGTATGGGGGGGTCTAACCCATAGTGTCGGTGGGCCTGTGTCCTATCCTTTATGATGGTATCAGCCAGCTGATTTGCCTGAGAGTAGACCTGGGGTATTTTTCCCAATGACCCCTTCCTGGATTAGAACCGCTGTAATCAGGGAGGCTCCAGAAAACAGCCAGAGAGACAAGGACCTAGTCACCAAATACCTTCTTAGAGAGCATTTGTTCAAGGCCTTCTGAAAGACAAGAAACATCTCTCGGTATTCCTTTGTCATGGTTATAGTATCATGAGGCACTTTGTCCTTTAGCAGGGTATACAGGGGTTACAGGGGTACCAGGTCTTCTGTGGGGAGATTGATACCCCAGGTCTCAGCCAAATAATCTCCGCCAGCAAGCGCTGGAGCTTGGTCAGGGCCATAGATTGAGGCACCTCCTGAGCAGGCTTAAGAGGGTTGGCCTGTGTCATTGTGAGGTGTGACCCAAGTACTTTGAAGGGGGGATACCTTTAGGACCTTTTCTGAGGGCACAGTGAAGCCCCCCCCATTTTAAAGCAATTGGAGCACATGTGTCACAAAGCCCTCCAGATATGCTGGATCCTGAAGTCCCCAAATTAAATCACCCATGTGGTCATATATTATTAAATCCTTTGACTTTAGCATAGGCCTTAAGAGAGTAGTAAGATACAGTTGACAGAAAGCCAGGCTATTAGCTATTACCTGTGGTAGCACTACCCATTCAAAACATTGATCAGGTTTGGAATAATTAAGTGAAGGAACAGAGAAGGCAAATTTATCACAATCCTCTGGGTGTTGCGGCATAGAAAAGAAGCAATCCTTATTATCAATTACCACAAATGTTTGTATATTCTGTGGAAACAGCAGGGGTCCAGGGCATGCCCCTTAATGGGGTGCCCATCAGTTCTATCATCTCATTTATCTTGTGCAAATCTTGGAGCATGTGCTAAGTCCTAGATGCCTTTTGAATTACAAACACCAGCAGGGTGTTCCATGGGCTCATAGAAGGGCAGATATGTCCCAGCCTTATTTGCTCATCCACTAGCTGATGAAGTGTTAGCAGCTTAGGTTTAGTTAGCGGCCAGGGCCAGAGATGGGGGATTGGTGTTGTTGGGTACCTGCATCTTGGGAGGCTACCACCCATCTGCTCAGGGAACTGTCTTTTAATCCTGCGCAGGCCATTCTATGGTCCCCATTAGTCCCTTCCCATACCAGCGGGTTGATAAATTGTTCTCTGAGGTCTCCTGGTGGCAGCTTGCACCGAATACTCTGTTGGACGCAGTCTATAAACTCTGGCAAAGGCTCGCCAGGTTTCTGCCTCACCCCAGCTATGGGGGACTCAGTAGGCCCATTGTCTAGTTTAGCCCAGGTGTTCAACCCAGCCTGCCTCACCTGATCCAAATATGGCTCAGAGATCCCTGTTTGCTGAACCTGCAAGGAGTAACCATCTTCTGTTCCCAACAGCATGGCATAGGTAATAGGGATGGTGGGGTTAGCATGCCTATTTGCCTCAGCTTGTACCCTACATTCTTCTTTATAAAAGGCACATCATTTGATAAACTGAGAACTGCTTTAGCCACATCCAGCCAGTCCATAGGAATGCACGGATGTCCTGTAACAGGTTCTGTGCCCAAGGGGAATTAGGGCCATCTTCTGTCACAGCTGAGCTCTTTAAGATCCTTGGCCTCCCAAGGATACAAATCTAGAGCCCTGCCAGGCCCAGAGGCCAAGTTTATAGGCTTGCCTGTAAACCGGGGCCTCCAGTTCTCAACCTGCCATTGTCTGGTTGATCATAGGGGTCCAGCTCCCATGGTTTTCCCTGAGGGTGGTATAGGAGGACCCAACCTCCTCGCTCCTGGGCTCCTGGGAGCATAAGGCAGGGGTCTCGAGTTTTTTGGGGTGGATGGTTTGACCCATCCCTCCTCTGACTCATCTTTGGTGTGGACCTCTGTGGTCCTTCCCTTTCTCCCTTCTTACTGAAAATAGTTACCCATACTAATGGTCTCACTTACCCTGAGAGACTGCTTAGCCTCGGCTGAAATATAGGACTTTTGTGCCCCAAGTTGAGGGCACTAGATGCAGGGGTCTTAGCCCAGCCACAGAAAGCTGAGCTGGGTC
Organism: Cricetiscus sungorus; assembly: GCA_030556225.1. Classification (NCBI taxonomy): domain Eukaryota; kingdom Metazoa; phylum Chordata; class Mammalia; order Rodentia; family Cricetidae; genus Cricetiscus; species Cricetiscus sungorus. Next base: position 12,632,140 of record JANBXA010000741.1, read on the forward strand.
TGAGACCATTTCCCAGCATCCCAGAATCCTGGAGACAATCAGACTCAGCAGAGAGTCTAGTCAAGCAGGAACTTGATTGTCCCATAGCAAACATATTTTAAAGAAAAAAAACTGCAGAGTGGGAAAATAGCCAGCCAATGGTTTTAAAGGTCAGAATATCACGAGCCTAGGCTCCCTAGGCTTTACCTAGTGAACAGAAGCTGTGCATGCAATAACCTCGTCTGACTTGATCTAGGTGATCCATCATCTTTTTTTGTAAACAACTCAGTACTTGCCCATCTGACTTCCCCTCAGCGCCATCTTTGACTGGCTTGTGTACCCTACACTCCTCCTCTAATAAGGCTTGATTCATTTTCTCTTAGAATCCTGTGGCCCATTTGGTGCTTGTGGAAGCCAGAATGAAAGACCCCCGAAGAGGACTTCCCTTCAGGAAGAGACCCCTGGACCCAAAGACCGAGCCGAGACCACGGTTTGCGGATGCAAACTGCAAGAGGTTTATTTGAGATATACACAGGTACCAGTGGGCGACAAAGTCTCTCGGAGGACTTGCGCGCCCACAGGCTGGGGAGAGGGACTTTTATAGGGCTGGGTAGCAAAAGCGCGGGTACAGAAGTGAGATGCATAGTTACAGGGGTCCCATTGGTCAGCTCAAATAAAGCGTTGAGTCATCCGAGGACAAGTCTCTTATGTGTTTGGGGATCTGATAATAGCTGACTTAACTCATGTTTGGGTTTTTCTCCGAACTCTCTGCTCCCCTCCCAAGGCCAGATGTCCAGTCCACAGATATCCTATTTGGCAGCCTGTGAGTACTGACCTTGTCCTGTACTTTTACTTGTTTATGTGGAAGCCTTGCAAAATGGTGTTACCATCGCTAAGCCAGGCCTTAAGCTATCAGCCTTGAGTGGGGGTCTTTCAAGAGGAGTTGGATACTCTAGAGCTGGGGTTACATACAGTTGTGAGTTGCCTGATATGAGTACTAAGAACCAAATTCAGGTCCTCTATAAGAGCAGTATGCTGGTTGACCTTTGTCAACTCAACACTAGCTAGGGTTATATGAGAAATCAATTGAGAAATGCCTCCACCAGACTGGCTTGTGGGCACATTCTGTAAGGCATTTTCTTGACTGATGATTGATGTGTGTGTGTGGGGGGGGGGGCACAGCTCATTGTGGGCAGTGGCACCCTTAGGCAGGTGGTCCTGGGTTTTACTTTAAAAAAGCTATAGAGAACAAGGTGATAAGCAGCTATTTTTCCTATGACCTTTGTTGAGCCCCAGCCTCTAAGTTCCTGCCTTGGCTTCCCTTGGAAGTCAAATAAATCCTTTCTTCCCCGGGTTGATTTTGATCTTGGTGTTTATCACAGCAACAAAACCTAACTAATACATGGTAGCTTTCTTACCAAGGAGTCACTGTTCCAACACCCACTCATTTATTCTCTGTAACTAGGGTGTGGCTAATTTCTTCATGGGATACTGAGCCAGAGGACCTGAGATGAAGTAGATTTGCAGGCTGAAGACAGTTCTTCCAAGGGAGAGCTGAAATTAGGGCTGAATCTGATCTGTACAATTGGATTAAAGCATTTAATTCCTGCTTTTAATTGTCTTAATAGAATCATTATTTTTAAAAGGATATTAAAACAATTGTTGCTATGTAATCCCTTTCAAAAAGTCAGATTATAAGCTCTAAATTTAGACTTGACCTCCACCTCCTCTTTCTTGGCATGGTGATCTGTAAAGGGTCCATGAAATCCTAGTTGCAACCAATCCAGAGGGTACTGGAGAATTTTCCAAAGTACAGTATCCCCGGGCACTTAGTGCTGTGTTTTCTGAACCATCTCCCTTGTAGGGGTAAATCCTGCAAATAAACATTTCTGTTTATTGTCATTTGATAGCCCCCAGAGGGGAGGCACAACATACCCCCAGATGATGGAAAATCACTCATCCTTCCCTGGTGTGGACCCAAATGAGAGTGAGCCACTGGCTGTGTCACAGCCAGCAGAGAAGGGTGTGGTGGGCAGTTCTGGGAAGAGTAGGGGCTCCCCAAGTGTTGAACTAGTTGTAGGTGGAATCTCCCTTTCTTGTGTCTGCTTTTGTGCTTGGAGTTGCTAAAATGTTCCTAAGAACAGAGATGATGTGGATCACCAGGCTACCCTGGGTGCAGAGGGGCTTCTGTGTCCCCAAACTTATACCCAGGGTATAAAAGGGCCGAGGAATCCCCTGAATTCTTCAGGCTCTTAAGGGGGTAGGTAGACCTCTCACAAAGATCTTGATCCAGTGGAGGGAGAGCTAGAGGGAATCTAAATTACTGAATGATGTTCTGAGGATCACACACGAATCTATAGTTTGTGAACTGCTTAGATCCCTTGTTATCCAAGAGGCAGAATCAATTCATATAGCTCTGACCTTCCCAGACACAAGCAGACAGCCTTATGTTCCTCCAAACACTGCTGGGAGCCATCTCTACTACCATGCTTTTCCCCACTATGACAGATAATACTTCTAATGGCGAGTCTGAACATGTCCTTCCTCCCTTAAGCAGCTTCTCATCACAACAATGAGAAAAGCAGGTAATATGGTGTGTGTTGGACAAGTTCCTGTAGAGACTAGTCAAGGAGTTGGTTGGAAGCCAACAGGATAACCCATTTGCATCCAGTGGGAGCTTCTGGCTCCCACTGTCTTCTCCAGCAGCTCATTTCTTTGACTTCTCATGGTCAATACTTGATGTTCTAAATGATGTGAATTCTGACTGTGTCAAGCTGAAATACTTCCTGCCAATCTTAAATGTCTACTCTCTTTGCAGCCTGTGGTTGACGTAGTACTTGTTTTTTCTCATTACTGTGACAATATGTTAAGAGAAACAGCCAAAAGGAAGAGAAGTTTGTTTTGATTCCTAGCTTTAGCCTGTCAGGGTGTGGCAGACGTGGTGGGCACATTCATTGCTGTGGGGACATGCAGCAGAGGCTCCTCACATTTTGGTGGATCAAGAGGCAGTGGGGCTGGGGTGGGGCAGAAGTGGGACAGTATTGTGGTCTTCAGAGATCTGCCTTAGCAGCTTATTTCCATTGGTGAGACATCATGTTCTGAAGGCTCCATGATTTTCTAAGACATCATCACCAGCTGAAGGGCAAAAACTCAAAATGTAAACTCATGGGTGGCATTTCATATTCAAACCACGACAGTGTCAATACACTTCACTCACAGTACCTTTCATTGAATGCCTAGAGAAACACCAGGCTGTTGACACCCCATTTCTTGTTTAGATTATGTTTGGAAACTCTGCATTTCAGAGACTTGAATAGCCAAGTAATTGTTAAAGTACCCCCACCCCAACCCCATGGTATGTGATCCTGTGCTCAGTGTCACAATCCTACAAAATTTCAGAAAAATCAGGTTAAATGGTTTTAAAGGAAAACTTTAATTTGGTGACTTTGGCCTCTGTGAAATAGAGAAAGGACAGCTCTAGTCTGGGGGAATAGAACATCTATTGGCCAAAATGTTGGGACCTTCCAATGTCCTTCTTGTCATACACTGTCCAAAATTCTTCTTTTTCAATAGTCCTCAATAGGAGGCCAGCACACTTCCTTCAATGGGGAAATGCAGACATTCCAATACTACCTTTTCCAGCTTATTACAATGACATGTATACAAACCATCCATTTGTGACTCAATGGCTTCTAGTGTAGTCACAGACTTGTGTAACCACCACAATAAGATTGAAAAAATTTTCTTTATCAGAAAGAGCATCTCCTTGATCACTTCCCATTTCCTTTCTCATCTCTAGTCAACCAGCCCCTAGCTTCCTGTCTTTGTAGGTGTGTTTTCTGTGTATTTCATATAAATGGAGTCAAGCAACACATGGTCTTTTGTGACTGGCTTGTTTCACTTAGCATGATGTTTTCAAACAAATCCATGCTGTAGTCTGTTCAAAATGTCCTATCTTTGATGACTACAATTCCACTGTGTGGATGTACTACATTCGACATATCCTCAGTTAAGGGACTATGAGGAGTTTGTATTTTTGGCTCCAACAAACATTAACATCTGCATGGGTTTCTGTGTGGGGATGTAGCTTAGTTCATCCTGCGGTTCAGTGTTTAATATACTAGGCACTGATACTCTGCTTTCCAAAGCACTGACACTCCCTTACCTGCCTACCAGTGGCCCAAGAGACTCTGACTTCCCTGGTTGATCACCCATACTCAGTGTGTAATTAAAATCCCTTTTTAGTTTAATTTATTACTGGTGTGTGTGTGTGTGTGTGTGTGTGTGTGTGTGTGTGTGTGTGTGTGTTGTATGCACACAAAGGCACATACATAGAGATCAGAGGACAACTTTTGGAAGTAGGTGATGGAACTCAGGCTTTCTCACCTGCCCACATTTTTTTCCAAACTGAGTATTAATTGGTATTTTCCTCATTGTTAATCCCCCTACACACCTTTTTTTTTTTTTTTTTTGATAAAAGCTTTCAGTATGTTTCCATGGCTTCCCTGGTTCTTGAGATGTAGCCCAGATTGGCCTCAAACTCAGAGATCCACCTGCCTGTTTCCTGTGTGCTGCGATTAAGATGGGTGCTACCATGCCTGGCCCCATTGTCTCATTTTTATTTGCATCCCCTCATGACTAATAACATCCAATGTCTTTTAAAATGAAAATTGGTCATTTTTATGTATTTTTGGAGAATGCACATTAAACTCTGGTGTCTATTTTCTAATTGAATTGTCTTTTAATTTCTAGGCTGTAGGGCATCATTACACATTCTTGGTCCAACGCTCCTTGAAGATACACAATTGAAAGGAAACTTTCTTCATTTTCTTAATGGAATCATTTGAAGCACAAAGCTACATCTTTTCATTATGTGAAGCTGGTGTTCACACAGTACACTGGGCCTCTTTCCCTAATGCTAACAGCATTAGTCCTGCCAAAGGTCAGGCCCATGGGCATTTTATTTACTTTGGTCCCAAACCAGTGTCCTGGATAACTGCTGAGATCGCTAAATCCACACAAATATGAGATATTTGTACTTAATGATTTTATTTATAGCCCTCAGTTGTGAATGGTTTTGATTTAAGCAAGTGTCCTTTTTATTTTTTCTTTCTCTTCCTTGCTACATCTTAACCACTGAGCCATCTCTCTAGCCCTGTTTCCTTGCTTATTTATTATTAAAGCGTGTGTGTGGAGTGGCTGGAACTCATGGGCAGTTGGCAACCTCACATTCTTACTGTATGTTTGCATTTTTGGGACAGGTGGTAAGCTTGCTCATGTCTATGCAGAAGTGCAAGGCCATTTTTTTGAGGGAAGAACAAAAAAATCTATCATTGCTAAGCACTATGAGTCTCTGTGTACTAGGGCAGTGCAGGGTGGGGTTGAGGTCCAATTAGAAGGAAGGCAGAGAGACAGAAGAAAGGAGATGTGGCAGACAAGAGGCAGAATAAACCGAAATAGAAAGGAAAGAAGGATCAATTGTGAAGGTCCCCGGCACTCTGAGGAATGGTCCACGGCACCCTGAGTGATGCAGGGAGGAGACCTCACCCTTCAGTGGGTCTCAGAAGATTGTGAGGCCTTGCTCAGTCTTGGTCCAGGGTCAGCAACGCACATCTGAGGCACTGATTGAAGTCCATCTCTTCTAACTGGACTTAAAACCCCTCTAGGGGAGTCTGGAAAATGTAGGAAAGTGTCAAAATGTGATCTCAGGAGGAGAGGGTGTGTGAGACTGGCGTTCTAGGTAAGATAAGACCATGTAGAAATACATGTATTAGTAATCATGGGTTAATGTTTAAGATAGAGCTAGCCAATAAGAAGCTCTAGCTATTGGCCAACAGCTTTATAACTAATAGAGTCTCTGTGTGTTATTCTGAGACTGATGCAGCTCTGGGACCAGGCTGGTGGGAAAGTGCTCGTAGCAAAATGGCGCCTGCAACATGGGTACTAAGAACTTCCACTTAAAACTTGACAAAAGCTTAAAAAGGGATTTTAGAAACAAAAGATCAGAGACAAGCAAGGCTTCTTGGTAGCAGCACTTTTATTGGGTGGGCTCTGTTTTTGCTAGAGACAAGCAGAGATTCATTCTGCTCCTTTAAGGGAGGTTTCCTGACTTGGCATAAGCAGAAAATGGTACAAGCTGCTGGCAGTGGCAATGACCACATGTCCAAGCAGACAGCATGCTATTTGATGGCAGTAAAGACCAAGGCAGTGAGCACAGCTCTTAGTGCTGGCGGTAAATGTACACCTGCACACTGGAAAGCCAGCGGCTAAAACAGCCTCGGCTTTAATTTTAACAATCTTGTTTAGCAGGTAAAAGACTCACATCCAGAAAAAGACAAAGATTTTCAGTAAAGACAGACTCAGAGGGAAAAAGTAAAACCTCTGAAGGTTTACAGTGTGTTTAAAAATATATGTAGGCTTGTGAGAGAAAAAGAAACAGGATAAAGTAGTTTAAAAGAAGAAAGAAAGAGAGTAGCTGGTTGCAGTGGCACACATCTTTAATCCCAGCATTTGGGAGGCAGAGGCAAGCAGATCTCTGTGATTTCAAGGCCATCCTAATGTACAGAGTGAGTTCAAGGGCAGCCAAAGTTACACAGACAAGCCCTGTCTCAAAAAAGTAAAAATAAAAAAGTAAAATAAATAGAATAATAAAAAAGCCATGTAAAGATGGAAAATACACAGAGAGTCTGGATACTGTATGCCATTGTGTTGTCTTTGAATTGTTTCACTGCTGAGGAAATAGCAACAATTACTAAGAGAAATGCTGCTGGATTAATCCAATTTAAATATTTTTAAAAGTGCCTTATTCTTCAAAATTTAAGTCTAAGAATATGTTACTTTGAAAAAGAGATTTTATTTATGTTTCTACAGAAAATGAAAAGCTGTGGATTCCTTCCAGACTAATATGGTTTAATGAAGCAAGACCCCAGAAGCAGAGTCCCAGGTGATCCAATATTCAAAACAGATGGGACAAGCCAGCCTTTCAAACCAACACAGCCAGGATTTCTGGGTTTTCTTAGAATCCCCATGGTATAACAGCATCCCCAACCAGCAGAAAGCAGTTTGGAGAAAATGAAGCCCACATTCCCAAATATTATTTATAAATGTTTGTTTTCATTTAAACAGGGTTGGTTTTAAATGGATAATGATCACAGTCACTTTCCTTTTAAAGATTAAAAAAAGGGGGGGAATAGGATATAGAAATGAATACTTTGCATTGGTATGGATTTTCATTTATTGATACAAATTTAAGGTCAATTTTGTGATATGCATATTTCTCTTCTTGTTTAGGTGTTGTGTTTGTATAGCTCATTTAAAAAATGTAATTAAGTACAGATTATAAATAGTTACCTATAATAGTCAAAACTTTAGTTAGGTTAGTTAGGGTTTCTAGATATAAAGAGATGTATTTGAGGTGGATTGATATTCTTCAACCTTACAAAGACCTACAGAATATGGCATTTAAAATATTTTAGAGTTTTTTTTCTTGACAGTGAGACACAACTGCTCCTGGCAAAACTAATTATGTCTGAGAGGAAGATGGGCATCAAAGAAACTTGTTATGGAGTTTGCTTTTTATATAGCAAGACTAGCTATTTGGATGAGAAACTGCTCGTCTGGACTGTTTGACTGTATTCTGTATAAACTGGGCATGTAGGACCCACAGCAAAGTGACTGCTGAATTTGTGAAACAAGATGGACAGTGCTACAGAGCTCCTGCTTCATGGAGGAGTCTGCCAGACAGTCTCCAGGACACAGAGAAAACTGACTGACAAACTGCCAATGCAGGCAGACAGTTTAAAATTTCCTGCTTCACTGAGAAGTCTGCCAGACACATTATGCCCTATGGGCTGAAGATAGATGCCCCAACATTACAGAAGAACTTCAGGTGACTGCCCATGTAGTGAATGTCTCTGTCAATTCTAGAATTTATATACTATCCTTCTGTGGTCTTTGATGGTCTTGAAAATAGATAGTTATGGTTATAGTTTTCCTTAGCTAGGATTAAAGATAAGTCACATCTAAGACTTTAGACTCACAGATATAGGATAGATGATGGAATATTTTCTTTAATTCTTGCTAAATGTTAATGGGCTAAATATTGTTAACTATAGTTCTTATTTGATAACTGTTTTGTTAGTCAAAACCTTTCTTTTTATTAGACAGAAAAGAGGAGATGGTGGGATATGTCATTTTGTAAATATGTTTCTCTTACTGGTTACTAAATAAAGTACTGTTGGCCAATAGGGAAGCAAGCTAGGTGGGACTAGGAGAGATAGAGGAGTCTGGGAAACATTGGATAGAGTCACAATGTGAATTCAGGAGGAGAGGATGTGTGAGGCTGGCATTCTCTGTAAGATAAGACCATGTAGAAATACATATATAAGTAATTATGGGTTAATATTTAAGGCAGAGCTAGCCAATAAGAAACTCTAGTTATTGGCCAACAGCTTTATAACAAAAAAAATACCCCTCTAGGGCAGGACCCTGAGACCCGTGTGAGGTGGAGCTATCGTTGGAGCTGATTTCCCAAGATCCAGTTGTGTCCTGCGCGGATTTGCGCTCTGAGTCCCACCTGAACTTTGAGTCAGAGTTGTTAACATGGATTTAAGATGAGAGCTTAATTTAAAGTGAAAGTGTCTGTGGATACATTTAGGAAAGGTGGAGATTGTGACAGTAGGTGAAACAGGACACCAATCACAACTTTCTTGTATTCAATGGTTTAAGTAACTTTTTCATATTAAGAGTTAGCAATCTTTCAGTAAACAAAAAAGTTATTATGCTTTATGAAACTTCCAGATGATTTTCCTGGTCATACACACCTTTGCCAGTGTCACAAGTTTTAAACTTCTTCACTTAGCAAGCATTTGACAACGCTGAGTAGCTGTCATTTATAGGCTACCTGGTTATCTTCAGTGCTTTGCAATTCTCCCATGAGGCCTTCAGAGTATTTCTTTTTGCACTTCTTATTGGGAAGTGGTGATGTCAAAACAGACTCAGCAAACCAAATCCCCCAGGAACAGATTCCTGGGAAAGAGGCTGACGTTCCCATTTAAGAGAAAGTAAGAGTGTGGGAAGTCCCTCCATGGGAACGTTCCCACACGAGGTTGGTCACTAGACATGCATTTCTTACTTTTTTACTAATATTTCCCATGTGCATAGAAGGTGACTGCTTCTAATTTCTGATCTTCATTTTCAAGCATTGCTTTCCCCAGTGGAGTTTAATATATTGGCATGGAGGAGTAGAGTGATGACAGTCTGGACAGCTTGGGATGAAGTCTGGTTCCTGACATTTATGTATTTGCATGGAAACAGCCTGGTCACCTTCAGTCATGAAGTTTCTAACTGTTGCATGTCTGAATTCCTCCCCATTTAGTCCACGAGAGAGAGGCCGTTGCTATCCCCTGCAAGATGGTCTCTTTCCAGTGCAATGCATCTCTTCCTTGCTCTGTTGATGGGTAAACTGTTGAGCTGTTTGGGGGAATCACAGTTCACTCAACAGATCAAAGGCATATTTTTAGATTAACAACAACTCTGTTTGCCTGGTGGATAAACTGAAGACTTGTTACTTTATTTCCACTTAAACAAAGAAATGTTCTGTAAAAAAATAATGCCAGTATCATGGGCTTAGTAGACATAGATAGATATTATGGCTCCACAGAGAAATGAAACCAATAATACACAGAGAGTATATACATGTACATACTATATATTCTGTAGAATATATTCAACATACAGTTCAAAATATATACTTTAAATGCTACATATCTTTTCTTTCTTTCTTTTCTTTTTTGAGAAAAGCATTTCTCTGTACTGGGACTCATCAACTTGGCTTGGTGTGCTGGTTAGCAAACTGGGGACCTCCCTGTTTCCATAGTCCCTCACAGGGACTACACATGTTCATCACAATACCGGGCCTTTTATGTGGGTTCAGGGGACCCAAACTCAGTTCCCCATGTTTATGCATCAAGTCATTTTCCAACAGAGCTGTTTCCCCAGCCTCCTTCACCCAGGAAAGGATGGAGGTTCAGTTGGAAGTGTTCCTCCAGGAGGGCCTGAGGACTTGGCTTTGAGTGCTATTCCTTCTCCCCAGGCCACCCACACTGCTGAGGTACTGAAGCAGCTACTTTCTTGGAAGATTTATTGTCCTTAGTACTGTTTACAGTTCTCAGTCCAACCTCTTCATGTACCTGAGGAACCTCTCTTGCAGTAGGTAGCTTTCTGTTCTCATTTTCTATAGGCTCCACGTCACCAACAAGGGCATGTGTTTTGTGCACTTCTTTTACCACAAACCTAGTGCCCTTTCCACCTTAACCAGGCACTTATGCCTTGACCACAACTTTTCTTTTTCAGTTGGAAGTTCAGCAACAAAAATGGCACTGTTATTTTGTTTTTCCATCTTCCCAGTTTCACTGACAAAACAGTTACTATTATATTACCAAGGGTATTAGCAACCTCATCATACACTGCTATTTTAGTCCTTCTTAAGTAGATAACTTTCACCTTTCCAGTGGGCTCTCTGTGGCATGGCTAAATTGTTAGCACCACTTACTCCTGTGCTTCTGGACCATTACTGAGTAAAACACAGGTTCCTCAAATGCATAGAGAAAGAGTCCAGTTGACTTGATAACTGAGATGTCTACCAAGTGACTAGTTGGAGGGTAGTGCACACAGGATGGACACACTGCATGAAAGGATGATGCATTTCCTGAGCAAGGTAGGTGGGATGACCTGGAATTTCATCATGCTACTCAGAACAGTGTGCAGTTAGAACCTTATGAACTGTTTACTTCTGGAATCTTCTATTTAATATTTTTGGTCTGTAGCTAGCCACGAGGAATTGAAAGCACTGAGGCTATGGCACAGTCATAACTTTATTTAATAACAAGTGCTTATAGAACTCGTTCAAATCCTTTGGAAAATATTGATGTTTACTGACACCAACCTTTTCCTCGTCTGTTCAAACATAGTCACCACAACACAATTACTAGAGTGCCAGAATCTAGTCATAAAATATGAGCTACAGCAAGCCTTCCCCCTCTTTCTGTCTCACAGAACATGATTCTCCCAGTGCCACCTAATAAAGCAAAGCAGAGTGAATTTCTCATGAGAGAGAGAGAGAGAGAGAGAGAGAGAGAGAGGTTGAACATTAATTGTATTCAGCCATTTTTAAATTACACCATCTAAATTATCTGGTTTATTTTAAAGAATGTGCTAGAGCAGAAAGACTCTGACAAGGGCCCAGAACACAAAAGCAGTCAGAGGGGCAGGTCCAAGGTGAGGCAGCAGGGAATCAGGCACAGGTCCCTGTTGTTCAGAGCCTACACAGGATGAAGCTGCCTTCTAGTGGAGGAGACAGACTGGAAGAAGGCCAATTTGTAAGGCAGCCTTGAATCATCCAGTCCCTGGCTGAATAGAGGTGATCTCTCCTTCCCCACATAACTGTCAGAAGATGATGAGATAGATGCTCCTCAAAGTAAAGAAGGATCAAACCAGAGCCACTAGTGTTCAGCACCCAAAAACCTAAATCAAAATCAACAAAACCCCACAGAAACATGGAACAGTACCTTTGAGAAATGGGAGCTAAAAAGGCAACACATTCAAGTTCACAGAAAACCCAAGTGTGATGGTTTAAATGCAAATGGCCCCCATAGGCTCAAGGGAGTGGTGCTATTAAGATGTATGGCCTTGGTGGAGGAAGTGTGTCACTGGGGGAGGGATTTGATGTTTCAGATGCTCAAGCCAGGCATCTTTTTTTCTTTGTCTTTCAGGCCAGGCATCTTTGTCTTTCTCTCCTCCTGCTGTCTGCCCATCCAGATGCAGAACTCTCAGTTATATTTCAGCACTATGTCTGCATGCTGGCAGCCATACTTCTCACTATAATGATAATAGGTGAAACCTGTGAACTGTAAGCCAGCCCCAGTTAAATGTTGTCCTTTATAAAAGTTTCCATCATCATGGTGTTTCTTCATAGCAATAGAAACCCCAACTGTCTAAGACACTAGGTATTAGAACAATGAGGCATGGATTTTATAGTTTTATAATATATTCTAGAAAAAAGCAATGTGGTGGAATATGTTTTGCTAGAGAACTGAGACCAATAAGGGAATTTGCAACTTAAAAATACTACAACTGCAATCACAAACTGAATAAGGACTTTAAATCAGATTAATCACCTCTGAGAAGATCTTTGGCCAATAGGAAACATCTAGAATGAAGTTGTGAGAAGTTCAAGTTTTTACTTGAAAGAAAATAAAATGATGCCAAAGTTATTTCAGATGAAGAGCACAGGTACAATGTGTGATGGGAATGTCACGTGGAAAAGAGGACAGTGGGGTGGAGGCAGTATCTAATAATGAACAAGCTGAGATAGTCCCCAAACTCATGAAAGACTCAAGTCACAAACTCGAGAGCAATGAATCCGAAGGGCTTTTAATGAATGATGCCCACTCCTAGGCCTTGAGCAGCAAAGCTGTTGATGATGGTCAAAGGCAGAGGAAGCCTTGGCAGAAGACAGTGATATCTGCACCTGTCTTTTCAACATCTATAGCTCAAGCCAGGAAGAAAGAGAATAGCTTCTTGGCACTGAAGGAGGCATTGCCCACATGGCATTGCAGTAGATCAAAATGCCTCACAAAGGTGGACACAAAGCAGAGACGATTCAGATGAGTAGAACCAAAGCAACACAAACCTGCCCTTAGAGACCACACGGAAGGACTGGAAGATGGCTCAGAGGTAAGAACGAATGCTCGGTAAGTATCAGTGAAAGACCTGCAGAGCGTGGTCCTTCACGCTCCCACTCAGGAAAGGCGACACCCCAAATCACTCATGAGAAGCGGTCTTGATGCAAATAGCATGAGGAGTTTTTATTCCAAGTGCACTGGGGTCCACAGTCATACACCACACAGGGGTGGAGGACTGAGGACCTCGAGGGCAGAATTGAGACAGTCTTTATAGGGTTTACAACAAAGCCCACACATAAGTCACTGGGGCGGGGGTTTCACAAGCAGTTTACAAAGTCAGATAAGCGGTTAGTTAGCTCATTTTCTGTTATCTTACTAGGCCAAGATTACATACTCAAGGGCCTGTCTGCCGTAAACAGCAAGGAGTGTGACTTTGCCTCTTTACTGCCAGAGGACAGGGTCTGGAATTTGAGGTTTTAGGGATTTTAGATAATATTTCTAAACTTTTAGCTTCCTGTGGTCATTGGAGAGTTAGGCTATATTTTTTCATCCTTTCATGAGGACTAGAGGACCTGAGTTCTAATCTGTAACACCTATGTAAGACATTAGACATGGCAGTTATTCCTGAAATGCAGCACTGTGGGAGAGCATAAAAGGTGGGCATCCAGTTCAGTGAGATACCCTGTCTCAAGGCAATCAGGCAGAGAGAAATAGAGGAAGATGACTGGCCTCTGACTTTGACCACGCATACACACACACACACACACACACACACACACACACACACACACGCACACACAAAACACACACTGAAGGAAAAATTATACTTTGTCCTAATGCTTTCTCAGTACACAGTATTGAAAATTGAGGAGGAGTGAAGCAATTATTATGCCGGTATTTATAAATGAATATTTGATATAGAAGACTAATTAATAATGTCCTATGTGTAACTATGCACACACACAAAAAACCCACAATATCAACAGTCCAAAAAGGCAAGGTTGTAGTAAAGTGAGCAAAGATCCAAGATCCTTTAATTCAGAGAAATGATAAATGTGTAATTAACTACATGCCTATTAAATTAAGGACAAACTCTTCTAGGGTAGGATAAAAAATGCACAATAGGGGCAAATAGGATAATAAAAAAGATAAAAAGGAAAATCTCAAGGGGATAAAGAAAAAAAAGAGAACTTGGAAAAATGGCAGATTTTACTCTAATTACTTACTTTGTTAAGATTGACAGACAAAATTATAATGTGAATAAAATATTATTAAAGCAGATTTTAAAAACCATTAGTATCAACATGCTTTTAATGAGACTGCCTTTAAAAATGAAGAGGGTGGAGGCATGGTTCTGCAGTCGAGAACATTTTGGATGAGGGGAAATACATGACAAAGATATAGTGTATGAAAGTAGCCTAAGTAAAATATGTATATTGAAAAAATAATTTACTCTTGTGGAGTTCCTGAGTTTAATTTCCAGCATGCACAAGGCAGCTTGCAACAGTCTGTACCTCCTCTGGTACCAGATCCACACATGATTCACAAATATATGCAGGCAAAACACTCATGTATGTGCATTAAATACATAGATAGATAAATAAGACACAGAAGTGAGGAAGCTCAAGATACTGGTGAGAATGATTCAAAAGGCAGCTCATGGAATCCAAGCAGAGAAGAAATTAAATACAAAAGTCTGTGGGTAGGGAGGGATCATCAGGTCAGCCAATTCAGCCTTGGCTGTATATTAAAATCACCAGGAAGATTATATTGAAATTAAACTTATTTTGAGATTTTTGTAGAGTATGGGCAATTGCAATAACTAATACAAAGTGATCCAGCATCTGTTTTTCATTTCTCTAGTATAACAGCTTGCAAAATGGTATTCAATACTGAACCAGAGCATCAACACAGCTGTACTTAAAGTGGGTGATGCCCCCATCATTTTGTGGGCTTCCCAAATTACCCTTTTATGGCCACACACAACTTCCTGCTCACCCCAACCTATCTTTAATCCTGTGGTAATTTGTCCTCCATTTTTAGAATTTTGTTTGTTAAATAATCCTTACAAGTGAATGTTAATCTGGACTGTCAACCTGATGGGCATGGTAGAATCACCATGGAAACAAACCTGGGGATCCAGGAGATGGATTTCCTAGAATAGGTTAGTTGAGGTGGGAGGTGTGGGCAGCATCACTCTATGAGCTGGAGTCTCTGCCTGAGTAACAAGAAGAAATGGAGGGCAGGACTGGAGTTCATCTTTCTCTGCCTCTTGACTGCAAGGGGTGTGACCATCTGTCCCTTGCTTCAGCCATCATGAGCCAAAGCAACCCCTTTCTTCCCTGAGGGATTCTGTACCAACAAGACAAGTACTATTGAAATAAAAGACAAGACAACGGGTCATTCGTGCAGCTGGAATGCTGAATGCCGAATGCCATTGATTGAGGGGATGGAGTAGGCTTATATACTGACTTACAGCACAGTGGAAAACAATCAAGGGTCAAGCATGCAAGGTCTCGGGCTTAGTTCCTCCCCAGCAGATGTGTGTTATCAAGAGTACCAAGAACTACTCTGGTGCAAGATGTTCCAGCCAACAGCTTCAGGCTTGCTCAAGGAGCCTCAGGGGTCCATGCAGGGCCCTACAGGACCCCTTTTCTTTTAATATAAACTAACACCTGTCTTAGGTGGCAGCGGATGTCAGCATAATTCCTTACCCATCATTGGAGAGGTCACTCAGGCCTGTAACCTTCCTGTCTTAGGTTGGATATTTGCCCCCTTCTGTCTTACCCGTCTCTGGTGACTAGGTTGTCTGTAAGTTCAGCCATACTTGGGCAGAGGCCTTTTCTTGGCCTAAAGACAGTAGAATCTGTCTTGTTTGAAAGTTGTCCTGGGCCTGTCTAATGCTGTGGCGGAGTTGTCAGATCAGGCAGATAGCACCAAGGGCAAGGGCAATGAGCCCCAGTGAGAGAAAGCTTGCCCATTCTCTAATTAATCTGCCCCCAAGTTGAAGTCCTTGAAAAAGGGCTTCTGCACTGGCAGGTGGTACTCTGGTTTTATTGATGTTAATGATCTGCATGGCTAAAGCATGTGTATAATTTAAAAACTGATCACTCCAGGACCCCTGGAGAAAAGTAACTACAACTGATGCATTCTCAATTTTAGTGGGTGTAACACAGATATGTGTGAAAGATGGAGAACAAGAAGCCATATCAGCCTCCCGCAATAAATCCAATTGTTATTAGATTATTGAGTGTGTTTTGGGTGGCTAAGGCTTCAGCTAATTCACCTGATAGTTTATCCACTGTGCTTGCAGTATTTACAGATTGGGAGAGGGCTGTCCTTGAAACTGTTGCTGCAGTGGCAGAGGCGGCACTGGCAGCTGTGATCCTGAAATCTCCTTTCCTCTCTGCTGCACAAGTTGGTCATCTGTAGAGGTCTCCAGCATAGGTATCATCCCAGGTACAAGAACCACAACATCTGTTGTTTCATATATCCAGCAGCTAACCTTGGCAGACCTGCTGAGAACAATTGAGACTTCCTCCAAAATTAGTAACATTAGTTATAACAAAAAAGAAGGGATCCAGAACACAAGTGCCTGAAATGAAGCTGAAATTCTTATCCTTTGGACTAAAGTGTAAAATTATAGCTGCTTTACCCAAACTATAATTAGTGGTCAGGAAAAGGGCTACACCTATTAGCATCTGAGAACCTTCTGAGAAAAGGTAATGCCTAGCACCTGGCCCCCACTCAGTGTGGCTCTCTCTACAGAGCTGCATCCAATCACGAGGGATGCAAAACACTGAAAGACTCAAAAATTGCCTGAGTGAAAGAAACATAGGGCCCATAAGCAGTTACATCCTCCTTAAGTTGTTTTATATCCTTGAATTTTAGTGTGTTGTGCTTCCTAACCCTGTTATCCCGAGGATCCTCTGTCTCAATCACAGGAAAACTTGTCTTTCCTTGCCTAATACTTCTACCTTGGTTATTAAATCTTTGACCTCCTCTATCCCTCGAGGCGCAGAGGCCCTACTAAAGGGATCATAAAAGGGATTGTGCCGCGGCGGGCAGCATTTGCACTCATCAGCTTTAGCAATTCTTTATAATTGTTCATTTTCTGCTTCCAAAGTATCCTCTTCATCAGTTACAGTAGGACTATCATCTCCTAGTTGGGATCCCTCTTGTTCTCTGATAAGATTTCACAGATTCTAAATCTTATATTTCCTCAAAAGTCCTATTCATCCCTGCCATCTGTTCTTTGACATTGTTGCTCAGGAGCGCATCTTTAACTAGATGCCAAAGGGAAAAGGTGGCAATAGGGAAATTATCAGGCTCTGATAATTACCTGTTCCCATAGTTGAGGTGGGAGGTGTGGGCAGCATCACTCTATGAGCTGGAGTCTCTGCCTGAGTAACAAGAAGAAATGGAGGGCAGGACTGGAGTTCATCTTTCTCTGCCTCTTGACTGCAAGGGGTGTGACCATCTGTCCCTTGCTTCAGCCATCATGAGCCAAAGCAACCCCTTTCTTCCCTGAGGGATTCTGTACCAACAAGACAAGTACTATTGAAATAAAAGACAAGACAACGGGTCATTCGTGCAGCTGGAATGCTGAATGCCAAATGCCATTGATTGAGGGGATGGAGTAGGCTTATATACTGACTTTTACCTGTTCCCAATCTGGGATGCTGAAGCCTCCAGAGTGTATAAACCAAGGACTATGTTTTTCTAATATGGCAATGCAAGTTTTAGCTGTCTCAATTTTAATCCTGGTGCCCTGTCTTTTCAATAGGGCCACTAATTGCCCACTGAGAATTTCCTTAGAGTTTCTGGCACCCATCTTTCAATATGCCCTCATTCACTTACTTGGCCTGCTGGCCTCTGAGGCTATCTCTTAGGTGCGCCTTTCTTCCTGATCTTGGTGGGACCTCCACTTGTAGCACGTGCGCTACAATCTGTTCCACTAATTGGGCGAAGGCCTAGAGATTGAAATAAAAGACAAGACGGGTCATTCGTGCAGCTGGAATGCTGAATGCCAAATGCCATTTATTGAGGGGGTGGAGTGGGCTTATATACTGACTTACAGCACAGTGGGAAACAGTCAAGGGCCAAGTGTGCAAGTTCTCGGTCTTAGTTCCTCCCCAGAAGATGTGTTAGCAAATCAAGAAGAGTACCAAGAACTACTCTGGTGCAAGATGTTCCAGCCAACAGCTTCAGGCTTGCTCAAGGTGCCTCGGGGGTCCATGCAGGGCCCTATGCTAGTTGCTCCTGGTCATGAAGTAGTTTCACGGTTAAGGAAAATGGCAAATTCTCACCGGGTTACTGTCTTATTTCACTGTTTCCCTGCCTATTAGGGACAAATAACCACAGCCAAATGAGTGGGTGCTCAGTGTGCCCTCAGAAGGAGGCTATCCAGTCCCTTTGGACCCACAGGGCCCCAAGGCTCTCCAGAGGATATTGGGAACTATTGTAAAATAAGTCCCAAAGCCAATCCTTGATCATCTACTGTGTGCCAGCCAGGTGTCATTCTGAACATTTATATGCCAGTCTCGAAGCAACACAGACACCTTAGTTCTATTTTACAGGTAAAGCACCCAAAGCTCTAGGATGAGATTAACTTCCTTAACATTTTCAGAAGCAGAGAACCATGATTCTGACTTGGCCAGCTCAACTATGGAACCTGTGTGTGGTCATGTTTCCCCTTACCTGGGGATGGTGGCTGGGCAGAGTGACAGCTTTCACAGGAAGACTCTGCTCTACCTAGGAGCATCTTTTCCCATCATCAGCTGTTTGTGCTTCTCTCTCTCTCTCTCTCTCTCTCTCTCTCTCTCTCTCTCTCTCTCTCTCTCTCTCTCAGCACTTTCTGTACCTCTGTTTTCCACGAATTTCACAGAATCTTCTCCCATGAAACTACAGCCAGTGATGATGTCACACTCCCAGGGGAGGGTATGGGAAGTGCACCGAGGAAGCCGCACTCCACTAACTCATTGAAGAGTCTTAACTTATAAGATTCAAGGGGG
The DNA here is from genome assembly GCA_030556225.1 of Cricetiscus sungorus. Lineage (NCBI taxonomy): Eukaryota > Metazoa > Chordata > Mammalia > Rodentia > Cricetidae > Cricetiscus > Cricetiscus sungorus. Next base: position 12,650,816 of record JANBXA010000741.1, read on the forward strand.
ACACCATCCTTTCGGATGAGAGATTTATTAGAAAGTTATTAATGCTATGGAAAGACACAGCATAGTGAGAGCTCTGAGCAGAGGCCAGGCCCCTGGGGCAGTGTGGGGGTTCCCTCTTAGAAGTTTCAGAGAGATGGGGAAGGCAATATGGGTAGCTCATAGTTAGATTAGGTTGTCTTGGGTTATACGGCAGGATTGAAAGGGAGAAAGTTAGGGCCCACTAGGTCCTGTCATATGTATTGTGCCATCTGGAGCCCCGATCTCTCAGAGTGTTTGGCAAACCTTCATGGAGATGAGGATTATAGACCCACAGTTGCAGTAGACTGCCTGCCTGCTGTTTATTTTATAGTGGCTGTGAGGGTAGAGAGAGAAAGCGGCTGCTGCCAGTCAGCATGGCATGAGCAAAACCCAACACTCACCAATGAAGAGTTAAAGACAAGGAAACGGGTACAAAAGGACCGGTGAGCTGGTTCAGAAGGTAAACCCTCTTGTGGTACAAATCCAAGGACCGAGTTCAATTCCTGGGACCCACATGAAGGCAGGAGAGAACAACTCCACAAAATTGTCCTCTGGCACATGCATGACTTTACTCCCTGCACTCCGAAGGCAGAGGCATGTGGATCTCTGAGTTCAAGGCCAGCCTAGTCTACAAACAGTTTCAGGACTGTTGCTCGTTGTTTTCCACCAGCCCGCCCGCCGCCGATCTGGCGTGTGGGCCCCAAATAACACGCAGAGACTCTGTATTTGATACAATTCTATTGGCCAGTTACCATTATTGTTTATGGGCTAGCTCTGTCTTAATTATTAACCCATTTCTACTTATCTAAATATTTCCACGTGGTCAACTTATCGGGGAGCCGCAGCTGGCCTCTTCCTTCCTCCCCGGTCTAGATTAGAGGGGTTTCCTAACCCCGCCTATCTTGCTTTCTCATTGGCCCTCATTGGAGAAACATGTTTACAGAATAACATCTCCCATCATCTCCTCTTTTCTGTCTGAAATAAAAGAAGGGTTTTAACCTTGACATAGCAAAAATATATCATACAACAGTTATCAAATAAGAATCACAGTTAACAATATTTAGTCCATTAACATTTTTGTAAGACTTAAAGAAAATATCATCTATCCTATCTTTGTGAGTCTAAACTCCTATATGTAACTTATCTTTAATCATAACTAAGGAAAACTATAACCATAACTATCTGTCTTCAACTCCTTCAAAGACCACAGAAGGATAATATATAAACTCTAGAAATGACAGAGACAATGCACTGTCTGGTCAGTCACCCGAAGTTCTTCTGTAATGTTCCATCTTCAGCCCATAGGCCACAATGTGTCTCCAGACTCCTCAACAAAGCAGGAAACTTTAACCTGTTCACCTGTATTGGCAGTTTGTCAGTCATTTTTCTTTGTGTCCTGTAGACTGTCTGGCAGGCAGCCTCTTCCATGAAGCAGGAATCCTGTAGCAATGTCCATCTTGAATCAGCAGTCACCTTTTTGTGGGTCCTGCATGTCCAGTTTCTACAACATAAAGTCAAACACTCCAGAAGAGCAGTACCTTGCCCAAATGGCTAGTCTTGCCATATTAGAAGCAAACTCCATAATGTGTTTCTTCGATGTCCATCTTCCTTTCTGATGCAGGTGGTGTTACCAGGAGCAGTTGTGCCTCACTGTCAAGAAAAACCCTAAACCATTTTTAATGCCATATTCTGTAGGTCTTTGAAAGGTTTGAAGAATGCCTATTCATCTCAAATACATCTCTGCATATCTAGAAATCCTAACTAACTTAACTCCAAATTTTGACTATCACAGGTAACTCTCTATAATCTGTACTAAATTATACATTACATTTTTCAATGAGCTATATAAACACAATACTTAAGAGGAGAAAAATACATATCACAAAATTGACCTTAAATTGTATCAATAAAAGAAAATCCATTCCAAAACAAAGCATCCATATCTATACCATAATTCCCTTTTTACCTTTAAAAAGATTGGTTGTGGTGATTAACCCTTTATAACCAAGCCCACTTAAATGAAAACAAACATTTATAAATAATATTTGGGAATTTGGGCAGCGTTCTTTCCAAACTACTTCCTGCTGGTAGGGGGCGCTGTCATGGAGGATCCTAAGAAGATGCACAAATCTTGGCTGTAGACATTGCTTCAGGGGGTCTTGCTTGATCAAACCACATTAGTCTGGAAAGAACCCACAGCTTTTCATTTTCTGTGGAAACAAAAATAGAAATCCTTTTCCCCAGTAACTTGTCCTTAGGCTTAAATTTTGGAGTCAAAGCATTTTTAAAATATATAAATTGAATTAATCCAGCAGCATTTCTCTTATCATTTGTTGTTATTTTCTTAGCAGTCAAACAATTTAAAGACAACAGAGTCGCGTATAGTATCCAAAATTTCTTTGTGCTTTCCATCTTTACATGGCTTTTTTATTACTCTATTTCTTCTACTTCTATTTTTTTACATATTTTGAGACAGGGTTTCTCTGTTAACTTTTATCTGTCCTGGAATTCACTGCATACCAGGTTTACTTTGAAATCACAGAGATCTGCTTGCCTCTGTCTCCTGAGTGCTGGGATTAAAGGCGTGTGCCACCATATCCAGCCATTCTACTTCCTTATTTCTTTTTTAAACCATTGTATCCTGTTTCTTTTTCTCTCCCAAGCCAACGTATTTTTTAAAAACACAGTGTAAACCTTCATTCAGCTCTCGTACACACCAATGAATTGTTAGCAGAGCTCTTTAAAAGCAAGGCTGTTTTTTGCCGCTTATGCTAATTTTGGAAACCTCCCTTAAAGGAGCCGCTCAAATCTCTGTCTACAGCAAAACAAATCCAACCGAGAAAATGCTGCTACCAAGAAGTCTTGCTAGTCTCTGTTCCTTTGTTTTTAAAACATTTCTTAAGCTTTTATTAGTTTTAAGTGAAAGTTCTTACAGCCACATTGGGCGCCATCTGTAGCTTGTATGTTTTCCACCAGCCCGCCCGCCGCCAGTCTGGTGTGTTGGCCCCAAATAACACACAGAGACTCTGTATTTGATCCAATCCTGTTGGCCAGTTACCATTATCGTTTATGGGCTAGCTCTGTCTTAATTATTAACCCATTTCTACTTATCTAAATATTTCCACATGGTCATCTTATTGGGGAGCCGGGGCTGGCATCTTCCTTCCTTCCCGGTCTACATACTGACTCCTCCTAACTACTTCCTCTATCCTCCTTGTCTCCTAACCCCACCTTTCTTTTTGGCCCTCATTGGAGAAACATATTTACAGAATAACATCTCCCATCACAGGACAGCCAAGGCTACAAAGGAAAACCTTGTTTCAAAAAACCAAACCAAAACAAAACAAAATACCCAAAAGTCCTCTGTAGCATGTTCTGCAGTATGTGCCCCTTAATACTAGTATCACTGAAAGCAACAACAACCCAGAGAAGATGTGCCCACTCCAGGGTCTCTGAATCAATGAAGTTTCTCATCCCAGCAAAGACAGATTTTTTTTTTCTTCCCATGAAACAGTCCTCCAAGGGGACTGTGGTCTCACTCCCAATATATGCCTGCACAGGCCAGCATAAACTGTCATGATGATGGGGGGATGTCATTCCAGACCAGGTAGAACAAGAACCTCTGCTTACATCATCTTTTTCTGCTTGACTTTTGAGGGCTCCTGTAAAATCCTGTGAAAACCCTAGGAAAGGCTGGTGTGAACCTTCTTGATCCCTCTCACCCACCATACTTAGCCTGAGAGCCAGCAGAGGTCCAGAGCACTCAGGACCAAGCTCTGGGCTTCATAGTTCAAACACAGGGCTTCCAGGAATGCCATGGCAGCCACCTTCTTGTCAGCCTAACAAAGCTTTCCTGGAGGTGCTGCAATGATGGGGGGTGGCCAATGTGGGGCATAAAGGATCCAGAGTGACCTCTTGCCTTCTGAGAGCAACACATTGTAGGAGACCTCAAGGAAGGACAAAGGTGATGGACAAGTGAGGGCAGGAAAGAGGAACAGATGAAGGCAAGAGAGAGGTCAAGCAGGACAGAGGATGCGATAGAGAACTTCTGTCCCCTCGCTGCCCTGGCTCTTTACCGCCATGCCCCTGCAGCTGACAGTCAGGGTACAAAGTCAGTGCGTGGTCCTGGTCTTGTAGCAGAATGGAGTATTTGTGTGTGTGTGTGTGTGGGACTCTGGAAAAATGGGGTGTGCAGCATGTTCCTCCCTTCTCGATGTCTCCTCTACCGTCTCTTTATTGTTCTTTCCCGAGGGCTGGCATGAATGTAGAATGTATGGATGTATCTTTTCCTGTGGAAGGAGAACTTGGCACCGGATAAAAAGTGTCATGGGAGTCTAATCTCTTATTTATTTATTTTTATGGGAAGCATCTGTTCACAGCTCTCAACCTGGGCTGCAATGGCATCATTGCATTACCACCCTGCAGAGCCTTTTTGCTCTCTCAACTGCAGCTGAAGTGTGAGCTGGCTAGATTCCGGCCCCGTCCCCATGGCCCCAGTTCACATTTAGCCAAGATTCCCCCTTTTTTCTCTTGCCAGAAAATGTACATATACTGAGATATCACTCTCCAAGACTCATTTGACTCTACAAAAGGCACACTGATTTTTTATAACCTCCTGCAAGTAAGGTAAAATTTCCCTTTTTCTAAGAAACTGCATATGCCTGGTCCAGACAGATTCTGTTATTACTACTACATTAATTTACACTTCTATTACGTTTTAGTTATGTTGGGGGATTGGGAGAGAAGGCAGCCACAAGCTAGAACTAGTGATGTGGGAACCATAGGACAACCTGGAGGAGGATGTGAGTTATTAAGTTATTAGGCTGAGCAGCAGGCACCTGCATCTGTTGAGCCATCTCACTGGCCCTTATTACTATTATTTTTAAAAATCTTTTTCTTAAATCAAAGTTTTGTTGTGTGTGTGGGTGTTCTAATGTAGCCCAGGCTGACCTCACACTTTCAAGTTCAGGATGTTCTTGAACTTTTGGTCCTCCTGCCTCTGTCTCCCAAATGCTGGGATTATAGGCTGTGCCACCAGCTTCATGCTAAAAAATTAAAGAACAGTATTTTGTTTCCAATGACAAACAGTTGCTTCTACACACTTCTCTCCTTACTGAGCACTCTGTCCCTTCCTCTCCTCTCCTCTCCTCTCCTCTCTCCTCTCCTCCTCTCCTCTCCTCTCCTCTCCTCTCTCCCTTCTTCCCTTCCTCCCTTCCTCCGTCCCTTCCTCTCTCCCTCAGGGACCAATGGAAATTCTTTGTCTCTTAGTGCTTGCTTTGAATAGTCTAAACAAGGGTAGCCATTTTTTAACCTTTCAGTTTTCCATCTTCTTGACACTATATTATAATTTCTTATGAGGAAAGCTGAGGAGTCAGTGTCCTTATATATTTTGCGCCCCCCCCACTTATCTATTCACAGTAGAGATTCTGTGAATCTTATTAAGACTTGTACCCAAGCAACATTGTAACTGTGTAATATTGTCCCTGATGACCCCTGTGGGATTCTGTGTATACATTTCTATGTCAATTTTTTTTTTATTTCCCAAAGTGAATTTTCTTGCATGTCTTCCTTCCTGCAATGCTTGGACTTTTCTTGCTGTTTGTGAATCTTCCACTTTCAATGCAGAGCACTTCTTGTCCAGTTTCTCAGATGGTCAGACCGGTTCCCAAGTCAAACACTGGAATGCACAGCAAACAGTTGGTAGCAATAAAATCATGCAAGGATCTTTAGGGCATTAGCAGCAGAACCCAAAGTCGTATGTCAACACTGCCGATTTCTGGACATGTTTTACTTCCAGAATGTGTTATTTTTTGAAACCACTCAGGCCCACACACTGTAAATGTGGACACACTAAGGTTTGTGTCACAGGATGCTGACACCCTTGACGGTGGACACAACTCCAAGCTCCGTTAACAGGTGGGACTGTGACATCTTCTCTCCTGTATACTGCTGCAACAGTTCTTGGTCACTCTGCCCTCAGCCTCTGCTGGCCTCTTATTCTGGCCTCCAACCTGAGTCAATAAATTACCCCAAACACCAAAGTCTGTAAATCAGGACATTTGAATTTCACAGAGAATTGTAGCACCCTCCCTACACTGATGAATTTCCTGGTAAATGGCAAGAAGGAATTCTAAAGGGACACAGTAGCCCTTGGATATGATACACACTAATTTATCTGGAATCTGTGCTCAGGAGTGGAGTGTAGCATTATAGGCTGTGTCTTAGAACTTGGCATGATACCCACAGGTGACAATTTAGACGCTCATTGTTTGGGAAGAAGAGCTTCATAGATCTATGATTCTAAAGAGAAGGACATTGTCAGTTTAATTTAAAAGTTACACTTTACCCTTTCTTGGCTGTGTGCCATTTCTTCATAGTTACATCCTTATAGCCGTAAACATTGCTTGTGGTGCTTGGATAACTGTTGGGTCTTAGAGGCAGTCTAAGTGACTGAAATAGTGGCAGATAAACAAGCCACAGTTTATTCCTTTTAAAGTCCAGAGGGAAGCTCTAGAACTGAGTATCCCTCAGAGATCAGATCACTTCCTGAGCTCTCTGAATCTCTGGGTAGCTGTCTTTTGTGGCTCCTGTTGGCCCCGACTTCTGTCTCTTCTAAATAACCAAATCCCATGTTCTACCTTCTGCTAAAGCTTCTCATTGGTTCTATCACAGGCTCACATGGAATTGTCCCCTTTCCTTGTTGTCACTCACGCCTTTCTGTATTACACTGTGGGAGTCAGAGAGCCACATCTCAAACCACCAATGACTTAAAATAAAAAATTAAACATTTCCATTCGCAAAGATTTTTGGAGGTTTCTTCTCTCTACCCTGCTTTCTCCCCCCCCATTTTTCCCAGGAACAACAAAACACCCCACAATTTCTTGTGTTTCTTGTACACAAAAACTCTGCCCATTCCTACTTTTTTCACAAAGCACATTTCCCAGCACCTCTCTGCAAATCTAAACATTTGGTTAAAATTTAGAAATTGCCGCATGTGTGTAGGGACCTGATTAGGCAGAGATAGTACTCTGTTCTCTTCCAGTTTCTTGTCTGAAGCAGATGGATGGTCTATTCTCCTAGTTTAAGGGACACTGAAACAGCAAATTGGGAGAATATTAGGGAAATATTGGGATGTTTACCTAGGAATGATTTGAGTTATTTTTATTTTCTTCATTTTTTGCTTTCTGTATTTCCTAAAGCATGTGAAATTATCTTCTCTTGGAGATAACTAACTTTGAAGAAAATTTTACTTCCAAGTCAGATGTTACACAGAGGGCAAGATTTGGGAATAAAATAAACTCGGGTTCTAATTCTGCTTCTACTCTTCGTAGAAGGGACCTTCTTGGGATGTCAAAGCACTTTCCCTTACTTCACTGAAGATGTGCTGTGTGTCATTCATTATTTCTGCAGAGGCATGAACAAACATCTACTTACCTCAGACAAGACTGGCAAACAGGCCAAAAAGTATAGGTATCATCAAAGTCCACCTTTGGTGAGCCAATGAGTTCTACAGGTGTTACTTACAGGAGTAGAGGTGGGGTGAGGGGCTACTTAGCGGGGCCATAATAACTCAAAGACAGCTACCTGTCAAAAGCCCACCCCATCACGTGTGGTGCTCACTGTGATGGGAGCCTGGAGCACGCTGCTTTGCCTACAGGCAGCTGGGGCTTGAGGAAAGGACAGCTTGAGAAGTGTCCTTTCCAAGGAACAAGGTAGTCCCTGCTTCTAGGTTGACAAACCTCTTCTGGCAGCTTAGCTGGTCGGAATGTGTCACTCAACACTACTGTGTATATGTGGGTGCCCATAAAGATGGCTGCACTCCATCTTGGCACAAGGACAGAGTTCAAAGCTGTCAGCAAGTCACAAGACCTAAAGGTCAAAGGTGTGGCTACAGAAGGATGCTTTGATGATCTTAGTCTAAATAACAACAAACCTGAATCTGAGATGTGGCTACTCCTGACTATCAAGGCTAAGGAAGGAGAAGTAGAATCTGAGATGTGGCTACTCCTGACCTCAAGGCTAGAGCTAAGGTGTGGTTATTGAACCCTTGGAATGAGTGAGGAAGAAAAGTATGTTTGTTCCATATACATGATACTGTGTTCCACTTTTTGGTTATGGTATATAATAGTGGTGAAAAATAAAATCGTGGCATTTCAGTATTGACTGATCTGCTCTCCTGACCTTTATCCTCTCTCTCTCTCTGTGTCTCTCTCTCTCCTCTCTCTCGGTCTCTGTCTCTCTCTCTTATCTGTAGCTAGCCTTTCCCTCATCCACACTCCCCCACTCAGGTACAGACTTGGGGCCACTTGGCTGGCTCCGATTGCAGCCCCACAAAGACCGCTCCTGACACTTATAGAAGCTTGGGGAGGAAGGGGCTGAGTGTATCCTGTCAGTTTCAGTGCTTGCTGAACTCCTTGAGTTACTTCCTTCATTAGTTTAGTTTAAGGACCTTCCCTGAAGTATGGAAGGTTTCACCTCCCCTTAGAAGATCCTGTGTCTTGGTATGCTTCCTCCAAGATGGAATGTTTTGTCTTAGAAGATATCACTACAAAAAACAGATGCTGCCAACAGTAAAACAAATTTTAAATAACATGTGTGTGTGTGTGTGTGTGTGTGTGTGTGTGTGTGTGTGTGTGTGTGTGTTGTAAGTGGGGTTATTTCATACTATGTGGTCACATTCAGGTCATTGGGACTGGTGTCATGTTTCCTTATCCACTGAGCCACCTTACTGGTTTCTAGATGATATATTTCAGGTGGTATCATCTAGAAACTAAGTTCCCAAGCTGAGTCTGGGAACCTGAGAAGAGCCACCTAAGACGTTATTTACTTATTTTAATCACATGTGTGTATTTGCATGCATGTGAGTGCAGATGCCTGCCCCAGTAGTCCAGAAGAGGGCGTCAGAGTCCCTGGAGCTGAAGTTACAGCTGTTTGCAAGTCATCTGGCTTGGGTGCTGGTGACTAAACTCAGTCCTCTGCAAGAGCAGCAAATGCTCCTAATTGCCAAACTGTCTCTCCAGCTCCATCTCAGAGGTTTTGAAGAGGTGACATTTTGGAGTTCCAGCTGTAATTAAAGCACCAGTGCTTAGAGAGTACTGACTTAAATATTTGTAATCAGTTCAATTCATTTATATATATGTATACATATGCATGTACATATATATACACATATATACATATACATATGTATATATATACATACATATATATATATATAGAGAGAGACAGGCAGACAGACAGAGAGATAAATACAGAGATACACAGATGATAGAGAGACAGAGACAGATGGCACATTACTCTGATCCCTATTGCCATATTACTTTCCACTTTCAGTTTCAGAACAATTTCTTGGTAGCTGGAAAGCTGTGGAGCTGCCCTAAAAGCCCCATAAACACACCATCCACTTCCATCTCATTTAGCAAGTTCATTGGCTGAAATGATTACGAATGATTAAGCAGCCCACGACTCACAGTTGTGTAATTATTGCAGCGTTTAATTGATTTTTGTTCTCAGGGTCAAATTTCAGTAAGAAACAAAAAATTAATAAATATATTTCAAGCAGTTTAACATACTGCTTATGGAAGAGTGTTGCAACAAACACCTGTGTCAGATGAATGTGACAGCCAGGGTGGCAGTGACCTCAAAGGTAGTGTCCAGATGTCTCTGCAGCAGAGCTCCACATTGATAGTTCATTAAATACCACCAATTTCATCATGTTTCTGAGAGAGACAGTTTGTGTCGTGAATTAATTTATTTCTGGTTAACCTATGAAGCTGCAACAGAATGATTAGAAGTCATGTTTTGAGGGAAAAATTTTGCTAAAAATGCTGTTTTGCTACAACTTCCCCAGGGTGTTTTATTTAAGATTCAGAATTATACAAACTCCAACAATGGCAGGGGGCTCTCTGTCCAACTATGTCTGTATTTTCCGTGCTTACCTTCACTTCTTTCATCCAGTAAGAATGAATTCATTATGGAATTCGCAGTGCATAGTCAGTTACCGAGCAAGGAAGCTAATTAGCAATGATAAACATCTTCCTGGGAAGGAAGTGAAGCATGGAAGAAGGAGACCTCTTTGGAGGAGGACAGCTTTGCAGGAGGACAGCTTTGCAGGAGGTCTGAAGATGACTGGCATCCTTGAAAATGTCATCTTCTATGGACCTGCCAGATGATTGTTAATTGATGAGATGACATTTAATTTTGTTTTTCTGCATGGAAAGGATACCACACCACACACACACACACACACACACACACACACACACACACACACACACACACACATTCTTAAAGGATGTTCAAAGCCACACCTGCTTCCTAGCATACTTCTTCGTAGAACATGTCATTTAATGTTTTGAGAGGGCACTTGTTAAGATGGTTGATTAGGATCCCTTGAGAGCCTCCAAATCAGCTCCCTGTGTGTTCCCAGCAGGGAGTAGAGCCATTGTCACATTAATTAGGAATTGAAAATGGAAACAAGAACTTAACGAATGTATTATCAGCTTCTTACTTGAGTACAGAAGGCACCAAAGCCTTAGCTCTTTTATTGAGTCTCATGGAAACTGGAAGCTGCCTTGCAGAATTCTCTAGAAAAACAGACCTGATAAAACATGCATCTATTATAAAGGGGACTTTACTAGAATGGCTTGGTGGTAGGGCCTGGATTGTCTGCAGTGGCTACCTGCATCTGCCAAAAGCCAAGGACCTTACAGTCCTCAAATGTCACAGCAGTGCCAATCTAATGCTGAATACCTGGAAGATTACTGGAGAGTTGCTCATCTTCAGTTGACATTGGAAGGCTGAAAAATCTGGAGTTTGACATCAGTGAAGGATGGTAGCTGCTGCTACAGCAGCAGCAGCTATAGGGTAGATGTTCTCATCAGTGAGAAGTGAGGGTAGACAGCCAGGCAACACTGCTTTCTCCCCTCAACATCTCAGTATCTGTGCGACTTGTCAGACGATGCCAACCATTCACAGGGAGGGCCTCCTGCCCTCAGTTAGTCTTTCTTGGAAATGCCCTGACAGGACTTTCTAGTTGGCTGCAAATCTATCAAAATGATGGTTGGATATCACAGAAGGCAGCAGTGAAACTTCTGTTATGGATTTAATGTTAACATATGCAGGGGCTGGAGGGGTGACTCAGTGTTTAAGAACACTGACTGCTCTTACAGAGGACCCAGGTTCAATTCCCAGCACCCCTATGGCAGCTCACAACTGTCTATAATTTTAGTTTCAGGGAATCTGATATCTTCACATGAATGCACATAAAATAAATTAAGAAAAAACAAACATATGCAGAGGGTCCAGCCTTCTGCAGGTCAGAGAGACAAGGAATAAGATGCAGTCAGACATCCTTTTTGTATTTCCCACACCAAGTTCATTACAAAGAGAAGGATTTCCTCCATAACCCAAAGTTACATAGTTACTATATAATCACCGTAAAAACATATTTATCTGGAACATGTCAACCTCAATACAGTCTTATATTTTTGGTTGTTAGCCTAGCCATTAACAGCCGAGCCATCTCTCCAGCCTCTCAATACATTCTTAACCACATCTTTATACATTTTCTAAGAAATCCACACTAGTTAAACATTTATCTTTTAGACTTCTCTTAGATCAGGAGCATTTCAGCCATAAGCAGTAAGTTTTATAATTGCCAGAAAAAAGGTTATATGTTTCACTTTTCATATTTTAGAGTTCTGTCCAATTAGCTTAACTAACAATATAATTCTTTGTTTTCTGGTTACGTGAAGTCATTTTTTAAAGCTTTGTTTTAGGTATGATGCACACTGAAACCCATGAACACATTTCTTAACATTAAGATGTAAAGAACTTGAGCTTACCTAACTTCTGGGACTCGATTGTTTTCCTTAATTGTTGACCTAAGCCATAGACTATACAACTCCTCATGTGAAACTCATAAATCTTAGTTGTGTGGAACTTTCTTGTTCATATTTTCTACCCTTTGCAGCCCCTGCTTTATCAGGGGATGTGGCAACACTTTATCCTACCTCTGCCGCTATTAATTTTCCCACTAATCTCTATCATAATCCCTTATTACATTGGTTAAAAGCTCTTAACCATCAAAATTCTATTTCAACTAACACTATTATTATATAAAATCATTACTTCATTAAACAGTATAGCTTAAGGGGAATCATCTTCATAAAAATCTGCAGATAAAAATGCCCAGTAGAATGGAATATTTCCATGAGATAATCACACTATATTAAAGGCCATGGGGATTTCCCACACACGCAGTTATTCAAACCAGTGAAAAATGGCAGCAGCAAACATGTAAAGGCACAGCAATATCAAGAGATATCCTGGAGCTGAAGCCCTTAGAGCTTTGCCTATCCAAGATTCACCCATCGGTGCCTTGCATTGGTGGGTCAAACTCCTGAAGCTCAATTGTCATCTGCTGCTCCTCTGACAAGGTTACTGGCAAACATAGGTAAAGATTGTGCTGTCCTGTAACAATTTCAGCCTGTAGGTCCCTAAGACAATAGATACTGGCATCTGATTTCTAGGGTACCAGGAATAAACAATCCCAGGTAGAATGGCTCTTCACTGCTGTTCTCATTAACTACTGGGGCTTGTTCAGAAAGACTCCTCAGATGGCTTTGGCTTTGGTAAAGAGATAGCCCTAGACTAAGCTGAAGACAGGCCACTCCCTCTCTGTTCTAGCCTACTGTCTCCTATGGAATTCTGTGCTGTGTTTTACTGGAGACAGATTTGGTTTAGGGCTGTGCTCTTGTCTCTAAACTGCTCTGTGACCATGAACTACTTTTTGGCCTTTGTTCTTCATCTGCCTAATGAGGAAGTTGTATCTTGTGACCATCTGCTGCGAGCATTGGCTGTAATGCTTTTAGCCGAAGTTTCTCCTTTTAACATCTACTCTTTTGGTCACATTATTCCAAAAATTTGACTATGGAATAGAGTGCATATCAGTGCGATATTTTATTCTTTCAAAACGGAGGTCATTTAGGACTGACTATCATAATTCCCGATGAGGTGGCTATAACATCAACCCAAAGGAAGAGAGCTAGTGTTGGAGTTAATATATTTCTGGGCCATATTATGAGGAAACATCTGTTTCCATCAGGATTTTAAAATCAAAGTAATTTCAAACCTTCAGTGATCTTGTAAAAGTACAGCACCATGTATTGGTAACTTACTGCGTCTCTTTATTCATGTCTAGTTCGTGAATCCCTAATCCCTCTAATAACCACTTCTGGAACAAAGAGGGAACTACAGGTACTTTTAGTTACTACATTAATGCATTGAATAATTCTAGAAAACTCTCACAAAAGCCGTTGTTATAGATGGTTACAATTCATCTATTACCACTGTACAAGGACTCCAAGAAGAGCCAGTGTGAGATGTTCTTTGCTTTGTGGGCAGTATTTGTTGTTCATCTTAGAGACATCAACATGGCCTTGGTGACAGCACAGACCACATACACCAACCAAGTCTCCTGCGGTAGCAGGACCAGGAATACCAACATACTCTCCACTGGCAACATAGACCACATACACCATCCTGTTTGGGCTGCTACCAGGGGCCATGTAGATGTTTATGATCTGTGCTGCCTCTGGAGGCCATGTTGGTATCTGTGGTCTGTGCTGCAGCCTGAGAACATGCTGATGTTCATGGTCTGTACTACCACCTGAGGACCACCTGAGGACATGTGGACATCTGGGGCCTGGGCTGCTAACTGAAGCCATATTGATTTCTGTGGTCCATGCTGCTCCCAGAAACCATATGGAAGTCCATAATCCAATCTGCCCCTGGCTGTTAGGGGCAGGAAGCTTCCTCAAAAAATGTTATTTACTTATTTATTTGCAGTGGTATTGATAGCTGCAGACTTATAATTGAGCATCAAAGACATTGAAGGCCTCCGTGACAACCTCTTTCCATCCTCCACCCCACACAAAGAAACAGTCTAGACAGGAAGCCATTGAAGAAAGACTTGAAAATTTTTGATAACGATGTTGAAGTGTATCTCTTCACAGTTGATGGCTTCTGGTAAGAGGGTGGGGAAAGACTCAGTTTTCTTTAAGGGGCTGGACCCTTGGAGTTTGACCATGCTCCAATGCACATATGGGAAACACAAATTGGGCTTGATGTATTGTTTTTTTTTCCTCTTTTTGAGGAGGGCACAAGGGTGTGAGGGTGGGCCTGGGAGAAATGCAAATCAATAGTGGTAGAGTTCTTTGTATGAAATTTCCAGATAATCACTAAAAAGAGGTTGAAAAAAAAAAAAAGAGAGATGCTCAGAGACATGTGTGATCATTGTGTATCCATTGTGGAGATGCTTATGGAAACCTTTCCGGGGAGCCTGGTCCTCATTTGGTTATGAGATGAAAATGTTTGCATTCAAAAACAATAGCTAGTAGTAGAAGGTGGGGGGAAGGGAAGAAAGATGTTCTTCAAATTTGCTTGAAGCTGTAGGTTCAAGTGAATAGAGACTTTATGTCCCTCCTTCACTTACCTCACCCAATCCTTATATCCCAAAGTTCATACTTAGCCAGTGATTCTCTGGGAGCAAGCAGCTTTGACTGATGATTGAAAATGTTTATAGTGGAAATAATGCCCCCAAGAAGCACCTCAGGGCATCAGCTGTTGATGCTGTATGAATTATCCAGAGACCGAATTGAACATATGCTCTTGAGTGTCTTGTGTGGGACAGGAGTTTGGGCATGCTGATAGTTTCCTGCAGCTTTCTCATCCTCCTAGGAAATGAGAAGTTACATCTTGTAACAGAGGTCAACAATCCTGATAGGATTTCACATGAAATAATGTAGATCACCAGATCTCAGCATTGTCTCCTGAAGAAAATTGCTGCTCAGTTTCAGACTCTGGGGTTCAATGCCAGCCATTTCTCAGAGTGATGCACTTGACAGCCATGATGATGTTGTAAAGATCCCCTAAGCATGGCATGTAAGTCAGTTCCACAAATAGTAGAATTAGCCAAAAGAGCTGTAATACGAGCATCTGGGCCAGGGCATAAGCTTGATAAAAATGATCAGACTGGGACAACCAGATCTGTCTGCCTGAGGATTTTGACCTTCATCTTAGACATGTGGCTTCACTGCAAACAAGTAGTCTATTGTCCTTTCTCCACAGCTCTGTTGACCTGCACATACAAAGAAAATGAATCCCAGAGCATTTATGATTCAGTACAGAGCAATTCCCAAAGCTCGAAGGCTCCATTATTGTGGGAAGTGCTTGTCACAGCTCATTTTCTTAGAACGAATGGCTACAATAGCACTGCATGAACTTCAAGAGGGAATGCTTGACTATAGAAACTATTTCATAATAAAAATTAGTGTTCATCAATCACGTGTTTGACCAGCAGCATACTAAGGGATGTGTGTGTGTGTGTGTGTGTGTGTGTGTGTGTGTGTGTGTGTGTGTGTGTGTGTTTTATCATTAAGCTTATAAAATCCTAGGCAGGATTAGTACCAAGACTTTATACAAGTAGATGGATGTTAAGAGGATAGGAAATGTAACTCAGAGGCTACATCATGATTGTGTGACCAAGACATCAAGAGCACTACAAATGCTCTTGAGCACTCTTGGATATGCATACATTAGATTGGCATTTAGCTAACGCTAAGCTGAACTACAGGGCACGCAACCTTCAGAATGCTGATGGAGCTTCCTGTGGAGACTTTCTCCCCTCCCCTCCATGGAAGACTCCACCTAGTGAAGAGGGTGCTCGGCAAATGAACGAATTTCATCTTCTAGTTAAGGGTTAGAGAGAGCATCTCCTTCAAGATGAACCACTTGGATGCAGTGTCTGATTCTTGAGACACCAATCGGCATCTCAGTTCAACACAGGCATGAATGATGTGCTAAGGTACACACTGATATTCTGAGGCATTCTGGGAGTCACTGTTGACTTTACTTCTTCTAAGGATTAAAATCCCAACAAGCCACCTGGGAAATTTTAGATGGTTGAAGGGACCAGGTATGAAAATGTCACTTTCTGTGAATGAGGGCCACCCCCTCTTAGCAGGAATTTCCCTTCCTAGTCATATATTCCCTAAGGAATCAAAGAAACTAAAACTAAATAGTCCAAGCTGGGTGCAGAGACTCACATCTGTAATCCCTACACCTGGGAGGTAAAGGCAGGCAAAGGAGATGGGAGTTCAAAGCAATCTTTAGCTACATAGAAAGCCCAAGGTGGGCCAAGGATCCACAAGGCCCACTTCCAAAACAAAAAAATAAAACCAGAAAAACCTATGCCATAAAACAAAGCAAAATGTAAAACCTCTTGTTGACAAAATGCTGACAAAATTTAAGGCTTTTTGTTTTGTTTTTAAGTAGCTCTAAAACACAAATCAGATATGGTCTGTAGCAATTTTTAGTGTTTCTTTATGTCTAAGACTGAGACTCAGAGTCTAAATCCTTAGTGTGACATCTGAGGCCTTTCATACGAGAGTCTGAGCATAAACTCAGTCTTACAGTGAACATCTTTTCATCACCAGAGGCGAACAAAGGGTTTAAGTCCCAGGACTGAACTTCACCTTGAGAATTCCTTGCAAGTAACCTTGGGTGTGGCATCTTGGGCAAGTTCTAAGTTTCAGATTTCTCACTCTAAATTTATTTATCCCCCTAGCACCTAGGCCAGTTCAAGAGCACGCACTAGTGTGGTGTGTGTGTGTGCATGAGTATGTGTGTGTGTATGTGTGTGTGTGTGCATGAGTGTGTGGTGTGTGTGTGTGTGTGTGTGTGTGTGTGTGTGTGTGTGTGTGTGTGTGCACATGTGTATGGGTGCATATGCCCAGGAAGTTCTAGGAGGGCTTCAAATAGCTGGAGCAGGAGTTACAAGTGCTTGTGAGCTGCCCACGTGGGTGCTGGGAACCGATCTCTTGTTCTCTACAAGAGCAGTGCTCTTTTCTCTAGCCCTAGTTTGCCATGTAAAATGGATATGATATTCATCAAATACCCATCTTTTGCTTCTACTGCCCTCACTTGTTATAGGTCAACACATGGCTCCTTAGTGAATAGTGTTAGAATGTTTCTAAACTGAACTACACACACCATCATTACCAGGCTGGCCCTCAAGTGACCAACACCAGTGGGAAGCTTGTTTGGGGTGGATGTTTCCCATCACCATAGCAAAGATGCTGCTTTCCCACTAAGGAGATGATCATTTGGAATGCAGACAAAGGCCACAGAGATCCTAGGAAGGAGGCACTGCCTATGACATGGGAAGGACATTACAGGCTCAGTTGAGAAAACTGACCAAAATCATCCAGCTTCCAGACCTGAAGTAAGAGAACCACAGAGTCAATGAGCTGGTTGGAGCTATCATGTAAGTACTGTTCTCTCCGTGTCCTATGTCTCTAAACAGTTAGCAAGCATTTATTTCAACGTTACTTGTAAATCTAAGGGGTTACAGTTGTAAGAATGTTTAACTCCTTTTAAAATTCCAGTGAGGGCTGGAGAGATGGCTCAGCAGTCAGAGTGCTTACTGCAGTTGGTCTCCAGACACATGCTGTGTGGCTCACAATTGCCAAGACTTTCAGCACCACGGCATCTGATGTTCCTTTCTGGCCTCTGTGGGCATCTGCACAAACATGGTGTGCGTACACGCGTGCAGACACACACACACACACTCATGCACATACAATATAAACAAATCTTTAAAAAGGAATGATGCTATTTATAAGCTTAATAAAATACAGTTAATCTTTCTTTATAAAATCAATTTATTTCAAGTAGTCTGATGGGTCCCCAATAATGTCCCATGTTCTCATTTGTGGATACTATTAGCACTTGTCCATGTATGTACACACACACAGCACACACACACACACACACACACACACACACACACACACACACACACACACAAAATGTGCTTAAGTTATGGTGGACCCTAATATAGTTCTATCATACTAAATCATCTGGGCCAAACAAATTTAATTTCTTGAGCTCTTAGAACTGAGAAAATTTTCTTCAGCTGTAGCAGGGGTGTAGAAGAAGAGAAGGAGGGTGAGGTGAAGCAGGGATAGTGAGAGAGATCAGAGGGTGGGGAAGGCTCCATGCACCACAAACCAAGAAACATGGGTGGCCTTGTGATGCTGAGAAATCACCGACACTCAGCAAGCACACTGGGATGTTTGTTTCCCCAATAGCAGGGAAATAGTTTCTGCTGGTGCTCTTCATGAATCTTCAGCATGAGTCAGGAACTGCAGTCAGGGATGTTGCCTATTAACATTTTAAAATTAAAATTTTTAATTACTTGAGAATTTTAAAGTATTGCATTTACATCATTTCCATCTTCCCTCCACCCCCTCTAACTCTTCTCATGTCCCAACCACTTGTCTCTCAAATTTATTGAGATATATGTCTCTATTGTTGCTGAATCTATGCATAGGTGTGTGCGTGTGTGTGTGTGTGTGTGTGTGTGTGTGTGTGTGTGTGTGTGTGTGTGTTTAGGATTGTCCAGTGAGGATTGGATAATCTATCAGAGAGAATATCATTCCTAGAGTAAATAGATTTCCCCCCTCTCTCAGTAGTCATTAGTTGTCAACAACTCTTCATCTAGGGGTGTAGCCTTAGGAAATTTCCCCATCCATGTTGGCATGTCAACTGGTGTTAATGTTAATATTCAAGTCTTATCTCAGCAGCGATGCTGTTGAGATTCCATGGGTGCTGCTTCTCTGCCATATCCAGAAAACACTGTCTACAGCAGGTGTCTGGTCCTGTGGCTCTTACAATCCTTCTGCCCTTTCTTCTGCAGCCTTCCCTGAGACTTAGGTATAGGGGTTGCATTGCAAATGTATCAGATGGGATTGGGCACCCACAGTTATCCTGATGATGTCATTTTTTGTGGAGTGACACAAGTGTTGAGGCTTCTTCATTATATAAGTTATGAGGGAATCTACTTGGGTTTTATTTATGAAGCCAGGCTTGTTGCAACCTGTTTACATAGCCAGAGAAAATGAACATATTCAAAACATTTTATAAATTAAAAGCTTGTTAATAAGCCCCTTCCCATTTGTATTATGTTATAATCACTCCAATGTCAAGTATAAAACATAGTTCTGTATATTGGATTTGTTTTATCCCCTTTAGAATTGATTTTTAATCTTTCTGCATGAAAGGCATTCAGGGCATCCTTGCCAACACAAAGTGATTTGGGACTGTCCTCCCAAGTAGACTTGCATGCAGATTGACCAGAGATTTGAAGTCCAAAAGCTTTAGAGCCTTTCTCCTACTCAGATATCTAGTCTGAAGTCTCTGTATTAACTCCAGGGCATCTGGGGACTCCCAGTCCACATCCCATAAACAGTATTGGCTTCCCAACTGGCATCCCCAGAGCCTGAGATAAGCTCTTGTCTAATTAACCTTTATCTCCAGATCAGAGCAGATGTAGCTCTGAGCAGCCAGACCTGTTCCTTCATTGCTAGACTGGAATCAACGGATCGATAAAACTGCTTTGTTCTGAGTTCTCACAAATTCTACTGTCTAGGGGAACCACAGCCTGCTATTTAAATGACAGAGACTTGTGCTCCTCCGAGTGTCTGTTTAGGCTGGGATGCTCAGCAGTGGCTGGACTGCAAGACTATGGGTGATGGACCCCTCCCCATACCTTACCATCACTTCCCAGCCTTTCACAATCATTACAGTTGTGTCTTTAAAAAAATAATTATAAAGTGCTAATGCCCTTGAAGAAAATTTGGAGACACAGAGACAGACAGACAGAGAGGACAGAGGAGAAGAGGGAGACAGGAAAAGTCCTGTCTGCTCCAGGGGAGCAGGGGAAAGAGAGAGAGTGTAAATGGTCTTTCTTTTGAAGGGATATTTTGCACCTTCATGCAAGACTAGTAGTCATGGAAACCTGGGCTAACCAGGGTACTGCCTGAGTGCATTCTGCCAGGTGACTGGGGCAGGCCAGCATAATGCCTGATTCCTTACAACAGTGACTCATTGACATGACAGGACCACCGTACTCATGAACTCACAGCAGCCATGACTGTATGCACAAGACCCACAAAGATCAAGCCAGCCAATATTTCAGCACAGAGTGAGAAAGGCTCATGAGCTTCCATCCTACTGAGGAGCTATTGAGAGTGGGAGTTGATGGCCTCTGGAAGAGGGAGAGGGACAGAGAGAGAGAGAGAGGGAGAGGGAGAGAGAGGAGAGAGGAGAGAGAGGGAGAGAGGGAGAGAGAGGAGAGAGAGGGAGAGAGGGAGAGAGGGAGAGAAGGAGAGAGGGAGAGAGGGAGACAGAGGGAGACAGAGGGAGAGAGAGGAGAGGGGGAGAGGGGGAGAGAGAGGGAGAGGGAGAGAGGAGAGAGAGAGGGAGAGAGGGAGAGAGAGGGAGAGAGGGAGAGAGAGAGGGAGAGAGGGAGAGGAGAGCGAGCGAGAGAGAATAGTCTCTCATATATATATATGTATATATATATATATATATATGAGTGTGGTCCCCGATGTGCATAGTACCACACCTATGAATATGTGAGCAGCGCAAATGGACTTGGTGGGTCATTAAAAAACAAAAAAGACATGAAGTTGAGAAGGGGAGGCATGGAACTCAAAGTAGTTGAGGGAGTAAGGGGAAGGAATTTGATCAAAATACATTATATGACTATATGAAATTCTCAAAGAATTAGTAAAATATTATATTAGAATGCAACCACAAATTCATATGGAACATTCAAGCTTTTATTTTAAAAGAGTATGAACTGGGGAGTCTTGCTATAAAATCCTTGCACTTAGCAATATCCAGCCATGCAGAAACAGTACTGCTTGTTGTTACAGGGAATACAATAGGATAAACAGCAAAAACCAAACGAAACAAAAAAGCCCAATAACAGCACGTAAGTAATTTACAGACTAGAAAAACACACGAGGGAAACATGTACAAACAACAGAGACTGTGGGAATGGTAGAAGCTATTGTAGGTCCTGTTCTTGAAATGAAAGGAAGGCAAGGCGGGAAGGTGGGCCATACAATATATAATATATGTGAATATATAAAAGGGCATAGGGAAACCGAAGGACATCTTGGACTTTTCTAGAAACACATTTGGCAAATATGTTTTGCAATTCAGGATCTGCTGTTGCTATTGTGATATTTTTCTTTTTTGCACTTTGTGTGTATGTTGTATATGCATGCTAGCATGTGTGTAGGCACACACCTGTGTATGAGGGTACATGTGCATTTGGAGGTCTGAGGTTGATGTTGGGGATTGTCCTTAGTCATTCTTCTACCTTATTCAAAGATGCAGGGTATCTCTACCAAACCCAGGACTTACAATGTGGCTTGTCTAGATACCTCATTCTGGGGACCCACCTAGTTTTCCAACGCTGGAAATGCAGGCAGACTGGCTGTGGAACCCTCACATTTAAATGGGTTCCAGCGATCTGAACTCTGGTCCTCATGTTGGCATGGCAAGAGCTTAACTAAGGATCCATCTCCTCCACCAACAGAATGCACTAATATTGTAACAACCAGGTGGCTAGAGAAAAACATGTTGATCAAAGCTGCTCTGGTCCATCCAATTAACACAATCATTCTTCTTGTCAAAATGTCAGTACTTTGTAAATAAAATGAATTGTGAACATGTGTTAATTTCATTAATAAACATGAAGTGTGCAGGTGCACATAGTACAAATCAAGAGCACATCTTCAAGAAGCAAAGGAACAAATGTGACAGCAGTTTTGTTACAAGTTCACTTCTAAGAGCCTAAGATTTGAGGGAAAGAACCTTCAGGCCTGCAAAGACAAAAGTCCACAGAACTACATTTCATGAGCAATTTCCAGGAAAAGTATAAGCAACTGAATCTTAAAGTAATTGATTAAATTAGTATAAGTGTCAAATCAGTGCAGGTATGCTCTTAAAATGATTTCAAATAACTAAGTCTAAGTATAATTGTTTTTGGCAAACTGGCCATTAGTCAAGGTAATCAATAAACAAATTAATTTCTAGATAATTCCTCTTATGTGTAATGGATGTTACTGCTCTCAACAGGGAGCCTGGCATTTGTGAGCCTGGAAGGGGGAATGATGCTTTCAGGGGACAGAAATGAGTCTTTCCAGAAACTAGTGTAGGAACAGTGAGATGGGGGTGGGAAGTGTGTGTGTGTGTGTGTGTGTGTGTGTGTGTGTGTGTGTGTGTGGGCATGTCGAAATCAATCAAGAGGACTTTTTCCAAAGGATGACAGTAACATAAAACCCCTGGGTCCTCCTCAACCCTGAGCTGCCCCCAGAAGGTTAGGATGAGACTTATTCAGTTTGGAGGTTAAGTTGATCTGAGACACACCTGGCTGTCAGTGGGGCTGCAGTACTGCGCTGAGGTCACAGGAATGGGCTCACTAGGTTCGGGAAGCCCCTGTGACCTTCATCGTTTTCATTTTTTAGGTTTCCACACTAAGAGGAAAAGTCCAAAATCAAACAAGCAGAGGATATTCAGCTATGAAAAATGGGAAACTGGAGAAGTATGAAGAAGGAAATGCAAACCATCAGACTTTGTATTTCCAAAAGTTTCCATCCTTCTGGATGTTTTTTACTTGCATTTGTACAAGCAGACAGAGGGAGAGTTTCCCTCCAAAGCTCAACACCGTACAAACCCCAGACACCTCATCTAATTCAGCTGCACTTGGTCAAAACTTTCATCTTTGAACACCATCACACACAGAGTCCAGAACTTTCTGGGGAAAGCTGACCACTGCTTATTTTTTCATTAAAAATAATAATATTGTTATTTCATTAAAAATAATAATATTAATAATAATTTAATATTTTTATTAAATCTTAGAGAATTTCATACAACATAACCTCATTTATTTTCACTCCAGTCTCCTCCCCGTCTCCTCCCAGACCCATTCATCCTCCCCCCACTTCTTTCTGCTTTGTGTCTTCTGTTCCTTTTCTTCACCTCCTCCTCTTCTCCTCCTCCTCCTCCTCCTCCTCCTCCTCCTCCTCCTCCTCCTCCTCCTCCTCCTCCTCCTCCTCCTCCTCCTCCTCCTCCTCCTCATTGACCCTTGTTCTAGACGACACCACCTCACAGCAGATGGCCTGTCCTCTAGCTCTTGCAACCTTTCTGGCCCCTCTCTTCTGCGATGTTCCCCAAGCCTTGAGCATGGGGGCTGTACTGTGACTGTATCAATTGGTTGAGGGCACCCGGCAGTCAGTTACTGTCTGCAGTTAACCAGTTGTAGCTTTCTGCAATGACCTCTGCTACAGAAAGCAGCTTCTTTGATGAGGAGCAAGAATTACACTTTTCTACAGACCTGGGATGGGTATCTAGCTCATAGCTATAGATTACACTAGTTGCAGGGAGAGGCAATAGTAGGTAATCCTATAAGTCCTATGGCCTCACCAGCCACAGAGAGTTGGCTACACTTATAGTGCTCAGAATACATTCCCTCCTATTTTTCAGGCCTTAAGTCCATGGATGAGTGTTGGTTATCACTAGGCTATAAGTGACACTATTACACAGGTTAGTATCATGTCATGGTGGACATCATTGTAGTTCATTGATGCTACACTTGGACAGGTTTATTGACTGCTTTTTTTCTATTGGCAACTCACATGGCTTCTTCTGAGACCCTGAGTGAGTCCTCAGTGAGGAGGCTTCTAGTTCACATCGGTATTGCTTCCCCCAAATCCCGTATCTGAGGTGTGTGGTGTCTTGAGCAATAAGGAAACATCTTCACTGCTTTGAGAGCTGAACCTATAACAAAAGTACTTAGTCTTATCTGTGACTCCCAGTTGCACAAAACACCACAGAACAATGTTACCTCCCCTTCCTCATCCACAACTTGTTCCTATCTTCTTATGACAATTAAGATGTCCTGTCAGCAAACTTTTCTCTCCTCTATACAAAATCCACTCTAGAATGAATCCACACTGTCACGGCACCTCCTCAGAATCACCCAGAACAGATCCAGACCTCGGAGAAGCCCACTGCTCCCTCTGGCTGAAGCATCCCATGGTTCCGTGAGGCATGTTCTCGCTCCTTACAGCAAATCTATTAAGGTGACCTTTCCTCCAGTGGGCAAAGTGTTCATTTTGTGTGGTGTCATTTTGGCTACTCTGCATCTGTTTTGTTTCTTGTAACACATTTATTCTGGCCCAGTCTTCTTGTCAGCAGCCAGCTCCTCTATCTCATTAGGCTTTCTTCATCTCCAACAGAGCTAGCTGGGGAATTTCCACGGTAAGCCAAAGAGCCTTCTGGTACTAAGCAATGCCTGGCTAGCAGCCTCCAGACAGCATTTCCCAACACCTCCCCGAGATGACCACAAAGTCACAGTGAAACCACTTACAAATGAGGACTGTCAACTCAATGCCAGAATGCAAAGCAAGTGACACTAATTATATAGCAGATGCAGCATGGCTGAAAGCAATCCACTGCATTCTGATTCATGGAAGACCCAGGATTGGCTCACACAAACAGAGATGGGTGCTTGGTACCTCCCAAACAAATGTCCCTTGACTCAGAGACCCAGACTCAGAGTGATGGTAAAACAAGGCAGGCAGAAAATTTAGGATCTTGTTCCCATCCCACCTGCTTCCAGTCTACCTCTAGTCTATTCAGGCCAGAATGAAATGTCCCAGAGAACACTGGAGTGGTTGCAGAAGGAGGTGAAGAGGTGGTAAGAACAGTAAGTGAAACTAAGGATGTATGTAAGAAGGTCAAGGAAGGAGTCAGAGGGTCTTAGCAGTGCATTCTGGGAGTTGTAGTTTTCATGTATTATATCAACAGTAGGGTGAAAACCTATTAGAATATAGGAAGAAATAACTTTTAATATTTCCATTCAATTTTTGTTTAAAAAATTTTAAGAAAGAAAAAGTTAATGTAGCTAAAATAATAGTACAATATTGGTTTATTAATTATAGTGAGTAAGTAATGATCAAAGATAATAATGGGGAAACAGGGTGGCGTTTACAGGAATTCTCCATAATGATTTCTGGAATTTTATGTAAACTTAAAACTACTTTTACAGTAAAACCTATTAAAATACTTGAAAACGAAGGAGTTAAGATTTATTAGCACTTAGTGTGCGGTGACACCCGAGTCCTAATTTGTAGCATATGTCAGGTGATCATTGTCAGACGCTCCTGTAAAGGAAGGGACTCTCCATTCCCCAGCACAGAGTACTGCCAGGGGCACATTCACCAGCTACTCCTTCCCAGCCTCTGGCAACACTTTCCAGTTTGAAGACTTAATACCATTCAAAGTATCATTCATGATGAATTTTGTTCATTGTCGCCTCTGCATGTGTGTTCTATGTGAACACTTGTGTGAGGGTGTGTTCAGCACTCTACCTTACTACTGTGCTGTGAGACAAGGTCTCTCACTGAACCTGAGGTCTGCAGCCTACGAGGCCACACTCCTCCTGTATCTGCTCCCCACAGCTCTGGGGTCACAGGCACAAGCGAGGCTACACCAGCTTTTTATGACTATGCTGGGATTTGAACTAAGGTCTTTTGCTTGTACATTAAATGCTCTTACTCTCTTAGCCACCTCCCCAGCTCCTTGCTTACATTTTTTTTTTTTTTTTTTTTAGCAATGGACCTTTCCTATCTGTTCATTGTATCTATAGTATTTGCTTGTGAAATATGAAACCACCCTCATTGATAAGCCATTTACAAACTTGTGTTAACCTAACCATGAGGACAAAAGTCTATGGTTTTCACAGTGACATTTGATATTGTGTCATACAGAATCTAAGACCTCACAAAACTTGAAAGTGGCTCATAAATATTTCACATCTTGTTCTGAGATTTCTGACTAAATAGCTAAAGATAAAAATTCTGTGCTATGGAGGAGATAATATGTCTTTGTTTTTCCTGCTCCAGTAAAAGTTGCTGAAATAGTAACTGGAAAATAAATGACCCAACTAAACTGAAATGTCCTTTATTTGACAAAGACATCGGTATTTAAATGTCCAAAGGTGCACTGCCAAATAGTAAACTAAATGACAAATTCGAGGACCTTCTTTATGCCTTACTGTCATGTGTTATGTAATGTTCTCAATTCTGCTCTAACAATGAAATAAAGGGAAGGAGAGTCTCCTCCAGTGAAGAAACTTCTGAAGATAATGTCCTTTCAGAAGGAAGCTTCTCACAGGAGAATCTGCCCAGATGCTGCTGTGGAAGGAGCGGACATTGATGCTGATGTGGTTCTGGGGAAAATGTCATAGAGGTGGCATCATTTTCAAGTCACTCGCTGATTCATTGGCAAGCAAGTCTTGAAGAAAGATGTTGGTGCTTGGAGTCCACAAAGGACTGAAATTCTTCAGCATGACTTCATACATAATTTTCAAAATCAGACCATTGAGATGGCTCAGCCAGAAAAGATGCTTGCAGCCAAACCTGAGGACCTGACTTCGATCCTTGAGACCTACATGATGGGAGAGAAGTGATTCCCACAAGTTGTCCTTTGACTTTCATTCACATGTGTGTACACACACAATTTTTAAATAAAATATGTTTATAGAGTCAGGGTTTTCTAAAGTAATATTCTTTACTGAGATGGGGCATAATTATGCAGATCTTTTATACCATATGGCTCTTGTTGATCATTAGTGAAAGATACATGAAAGGATTGTTGCATGTAAAAATGAATTGCATAGTTTTTCCTCACTGGCTGTGTTTTTATTATAACGCTACAAAATAAATTACTTTTTAAAACATGCTTGCATAGAAGTTGGCACTCCAAATACAAACAAAACAAAACAAACAAACAACAAAAATAAAAACAAACCAACTGCAAAACAACAACACTGGAGTAAAATTTACATGCAGCAAGAAAAGTCCAAGAGAGAACCAGGCCCTTCCCCTGGAGTTGACTGAGCAGCTGCTCTCTTTTGCTTGTTTTTTCCTTGGTAACTGTATGCTGTGTGGGAACAAATGTGGAGTAATTCTTCAGCCCAGATCAGAGGCTTGGCTACCTTTGCTCTTCCTGCAAGCCTCAATTGACTAACTCCCAGAGAGGAACCAGAGCATATGGAGTAAGTTCTCCCAACCAAAACGGGGCAAGCTCAAGGTCAGCCATGGAGCTTCTGGCCAGAGAGAGCTTGGGCTGTGCTGGCCCTGAGAGGCTGAGCTGTCTGGAAGGGTTTGGCTAACAAGATGTGCTGCCAAGTCCTCCCATCCTGGAAGGCACAATGTAGACTTGCAAGCAATGTACTGGGTCCTGGACCTAGAATCTTCAGACTTTACAGCTGCAATGCAGGCCAGCTCTGTTAAGAATCCTGACAAGATCAACTCAGAAGGGAGCTTTTCCTCCTGGTCCTTCACCAAACCTAAGTCAGTTAAATGCAAATGTAGGACATGCTGAATTTTATTTTTTATTTTTTCATTTTTGTTCTTGAAGGAAAGAACACTGGCGCTGAGAGTTTGAATCAATCCTTCATCACTTGATAGCCCTTTTCCGCCGCCTCAACATCCTTGTGTATAGATATCTACCTGAAAAGCTGCTTTTACAACGGAAGCAAGACAGACACAATGCCACAGCACAGACACTGGCTTATAGTAGCTTCTTAAAGCTGTGTGTGTGTGTGTGTGTGTGTGTGTGTGTGTGTGTGTGTGTGTGTTGCGGTGTGTATGGTTTTTCTGTGTGTATATGGGATGTGTGTGTGTATGGTGTATATATGTGTGTGTGCTCTGTGTTTGAGTGATGTGTATGGTGTCTGTGTGTGAATGTGCATGTGTGTGTGTGTGTATGATGTGTGTGGTATATGTATGGTGTGTGTAGTGTGTATGGTATGTGTGTGTAATGTGTATGGTGTGTAAGGTGTGTGTGTGTATACGCATGTGTGTGCATGTGTATATGTGTGTGTAGTGTGTATGATGAGTATGGTATGTGTGTGTTTATGTGCATGTGTGTGCGCGTGTGTGCGTGCGTGTGCACGCATGTGCCAAGGTGTGATGTAGAGGTCAGAGGGAGCTGTGGGAGTTGGTTCTCTACTTCTGCCATGCATTCTCAGGGATTAAACTCGTGCTATCATCAGTCTTCATCCACTGAGCCCCCTCCCCAGCCCTTACTGTTTTCCCTAGTAGTTGTTATCTTGACTTCTTTATCCTTGGTTCATCTGGCCTGACTGGGTTTTGCTTTTAGGCAGATCCCCTATATACCCCTCTCCCCCATCTTAACACAGACCCTTCTCTCCCCATAGGACACCTGAATTCCCACTGTGCATCTGGGAACTGGAATTGCTCAGTACTGAGCCCCAGAATTATTAAGACTGTTTGAGGGTTTGTTTTTGGAGTCGACTTAACTGGGTCCTAGGTTCACAGATATCTGGCTAAGATTTGAACATGTCTAAGGGATATCTTCCCTCCCTCCCTGCATGAGTAAATATTTGTTTTTCAGATTAAACTGAAAAAGTAAGATAATTAATATTAGCAAATGAACTTGTAATCCTTCTAGTTGATGTGACGTTTTATATGTGGTGTTAGCCATGAATGTGTAGCAATCCTCAATGCCCAGACGCTTCCTGTGTAACAATGCCTAATGGGCTTCTCTTCCAATGCCTACCAGTATTCACACACATATTCACATATATCATTCTGTCATAGTTCAGGGTATTTTAGCTATCTTCCAGTCTCTGGGGAGTCTTTCAGTCCTAATGGGTATGCTTTTGGGAAACTGGTAGTGGCAAAGATGGCTGCTGTGCACAGGCCTCCGGGGTGAGTCAGTACACAACTTCTATGTAGAAGACCTGGATTAAGTTCAGGCTCGCACACTTTCTAGTGACTGGTCTTTGACAAATCAACAGCATTGGCCTCCTGATCAACCTAGGTGAGATGTGGACACTACGCCCAAATGTGGGCAACATCTGCTTTCATGAGGTTGTCCTGATCATTAAGTGATGAAATGAAGATAGCTTGCCCTGGGACCTTCACTTGTCAATCCTGCGGAGTGTTTGGTCCTGGACTTCCAGCACATTTTCAAATGTTTGTGGGTTCCCTGCAGACACTGTAAAGATGAAAGGGACCCTGAGGAGTCTTTGAGGCAGCAGAGCAATAATTCTTGCATCCTAGACACAACAAGGAAGCGACCAGACCTGCAGAGCTCAGGACTGCAGCTGGAGAGGAGTATCTGTGGAAAGAGGTCAAAGGCTGAGATCCCCATCATGGACACGCACAGCCTTCATCCAAGGGCCAGCACTGGGCACTTCCCTTATTCCTCATCATAGTGATAAAATGCCTAGCAAAGACAATTTAAGGAAAGGAGGGTTTACTTTGGCTCAGGACTCAAGGGTACAGCCCATCAAGGCAAAGAAGTCAGGTTCAGGGCACAGCAGGAAGCAGAGACGAATGGACACTGTTACCTACTCTGTTTCCTCCTGTTTATCGCTCACATTCGAGGTGCATCTTCCTCCCTCAGACAAACCTCCCTGGACAAACTCCCAAAGGTTCTAAGTGATTGTAAATCATGTCAAGGTCAACTACGATATAAGCATCCTGATGGCCCTGCTCCAGGAAGAGTGCCTTCCCATACCTCAGCTCAAGCTGCTGCCTCCTTGGGATCAAATTATGTTGTGTGGTCTGCCATTTTAGTTTTTTGTACATTTCACTTAATACATGAAGTGTGCTTACTACTTTCACTTCCTTCTTCTGTTTTTCCAAGGGTTTGGGGCAATTTGCTGTAGTCTAGGTGCCTGGTTCCTCTAAAATTCATGTTGAAACTTAGTGAAATATTGATAGTATGAAGAAGTAGAACCCATGGGAAGGAATTGGTATTAGATGAAGTCAGGAAGGTGACATCAGTGGTTACATAAGATGACAGAGAGAGTCCCGAGCTGGCAGCCCTGACTTCCCAGGAGACCCCGTCTGACAAGCTGTGCTGTGTCACAAGGCCCCCATCAGATGCCAGCAATATGCTCATGGACTTCTCAGACCCCAGAACTGTGAGCCAAATAAAGCTTTAATCTTTATTTAGTCTATGGTATTCAGTCATAATAACAGAAAATAGATTAATATAGGATTTTCCCCTATTTTTGAAAAATATTCATTTTATCTCTGGATTCAAAAACCACTGCTTCCTTGGGAAACAGACTTAAAAAGAAAATTTAAACCACCCCAGGCTCCAAGATACAGAGAAATGCCTGGCTTCACTTGTTACTGAACATTTCAAAATGAACTTTCCCAGGAGGCTCATATTGCTTGATCCATACCACTCTCCACTCCCCTTTCCATGCTTCCTTCCCATAGTGCCTTCTGATGCTGGCACACCCCGCCCAGGCCTGTCTTCTCTTGATCTCATTCAGTCAAGGGCAGATT
This sequence comes from Cricetiscus sungorus, assembly GCA_030556225.1. Taxonomy (NCBI): domain Eukaryota; kingdom Metazoa; phylum Chordata; class Mammalia; order Rodentia; family Cricetidae; genus Cricetiscus; species Cricetiscus sungorus. The sequence goes on from JANBXA010000741.1 coordinate 12,681,097, forward strand.
CCTACATAAGAATCAAAAGAGTTACAGTCCCACGTCGACACACATATGACCAGGTATGGTATTGCATGCCTGCAATTCAAGCCATTGGGAGACAGAGACAGGAGTATCACCTCCAGTATGAAGCCAGCTTGTGCTTCGTAAGTGAGTTCCAGGCTGGGTAGGGCTATATAGAAAGACTCTGTGTAAAACAAATAAGCAAACAAAACAAACAACCAAAAAAAATTTGAAGATAGATAAAATGTTTAGCTTTGTAGAAGCTACAAAAGCTTTAGCTACAAAAGCTTTGTAGCTTTTGTAGAAGAACATAAAGCCTTCTACAGAAGCTCAAGAACAATCAGATTTTTGAGAAGAATGAGTGGGAGGGGGAAGGAGAGGATGATGGGGTAGTGTGGCCTGTGAACTTCTGGGAACAGTTAAAGTCTAGCATATACTTGGACAAAAATGCACAATGAACACACACCAATAGGACTTTTAAAAGCTCCAGTAGGGCTCAGTGACCTCCCCCCCACAACTTTACCTCTTGCCTTTGTGTCTCTGACCGTCCCTGGGTGATTACCTTCTGCCTTCACCCCAGGGTTATCTCCTGTAGCTGCCCCCTTGGTGTGAAACTCAGCTTCCTTTCCTCCTGGTTCATTTAGTCTAGGGGACTGGAGCAGAAGTGTCTGGGACAGGGAAAGGAGACTTGCTCCAAGGGACCTCTAGGAAGTGAGTCAACTTCCACGTTGTTGAAAATGACAGGGTACTTAAAAAAAGGCTTTGAATGGATGCCAAAACAGATATGTTTATTCAACAAATGCTCTCACTTGATTCTTTTTATGGCTATGTAGCATTCTAGTGTACACGTGTGCTAGTAGAATTTAACTCACCTTGACACAACCTAGGATCACTGGGGAAGAGAGTCTTAACTGAGCAATTGTCTTTATCGGTTTGGTCTGTGGACATGCCTATGGAGGATCGTCTCGACTGTTAACAGATGTAGGAAGCCTTGGCCCATGGTGGGTGGCCCCATGCCCTAGACACAGGGGCCTGAATTATATAGGACAGGAGCAAGACAGATATGAGGGAGCTGTCAGTGTGGTAGTGTCCGTTTCTCTCTGTTGTTACCTGTGGATGTGACGTGACTAGTTGTTTAAGTTCCTGTCTCATCTTCTCCTCAGTGATGGACTGTAACGTGGGGATGGTAAGCCAGAACAAACCCTTTCCTCCACCATGCTGCTTGTGGCCAGGGTTAATCACAGAAGCAGAAGGGAAGTGAGAATGACTCATGCCCCACATTGTCCCTTAAGTGAAGTAAGCCGGACACAGATGACGAACACTGCATAAGATTACATGTAGAGCATGGATGTCGTAGCTTCCATGATGAGAGGAGAGAGGGTGTGGTGAGGATGGTGATAGGCTAAGAAGCCACACTCACATAGGAGGATTAAATTGTGCAGGAGGACAGCTGTAGTGCTATATGCTGCATGTTTAAAATACTGGAAGTATCTCCATCTTGAGAAAGCCATGAATGTTTGACATGATGGTGGTTGTCCTGACTTGGTTTCTGCATAATTGTACCTGTCTCACATGGCACCTTATTAATATGCATAACTGCGTATTAAAAATAGAGCAGAGCAACACCCCAAGAGATGACTGTTACCTGTGTGGAGTAGAGACCAGGTTGTACAGAAAAGGCACCTATCTCAGCAAGAGCTGGATTCCCCCAGAACCACATCAAACAGCCAGCACTATACCCTGGGACTTCTCTGACCACATAGGGCAGCTAACACTTATTCATTTACTTTTTGTCACTTTGCTTTTATGTGTGTATGTTTATATGGGAGTGTATGCATGTGTGTATGTATGTATGCAGGCATGTATGTATGTTTCTATGTATGTGGAAACCTTGATTACTACTCCTCTGGTGCTAGAACAGGGTCTCCCACAGCCCTGGAAATCATCAAGCAGGCTAGGCTGGCTGGCCAAGGAGCCCCAGGGATCCACCTGCCTCATCTTTTCATGGCTGAGATTAGAAGCAAACACCATCATGCATGATTCCCCCACCTTACGAGGTTTCTGGGGATTGAACCCAGACCTTCATGCATGCCTAGTGAGTATTTTACTGATGAGCCATTTTCCAGGCCCTTCTTCTTTCTGGTAATTTCTTCTTTGCTTTAAAGTTGGAATTTATTTCAATCTTTTATGTACAAGCTACATGGTAAGTGGTAAATCAACACAGGGTAGAAAGTCGTTCTCATTTATCTCTATATTGCCACCCTTGTGGTGATACCCGACTCATATTAGGTTCTGGATAAATGTTGTGGGCTAATAATGCTGAAAAAAACAGGAAAGGGAAAACAAAGTAGAGAATGTCTTAGTTAGGGTTACTACTGCTGTGATGAAACACTATGACTAAAAGAAAGTTGGGGAGGAAAGGGTTTACTGGCCTTATATTTCTGCCTTATAGACCATCAATGAAGGAAGTGTGGACAGGCCAGGAACGTGGAGTCAGGAGCTGATGCAGAGGGCATGGAGGATGCTGCTTACTAGCTTGCTCTTCATTGCTTGCTCAGTTTGCTTTCTTATAGACCCCAGAATCAGCAGCTCAGTATGGCACCACCCACAATGGGTTGGACCATCCCTCATTGGTCACTACTTAAAAAGATGGCCCATAGCCAGATCTTATGGAGGCATTTTATCAGTTAAGGTTCCTTTTAGATAACTAGCCAATAGCAGCAGCAGCAGAGAGAGACAGACAGACAGACAGACAGAGATTAAAGGCTATAGAGGATGTTTCAACAGAAAGAGTATGTATGTATGAAGCCCTGGGATTGTCCCTAATACCAAATAAAATCAGAGTGGTGGCACATGCCTATAATTCCATACATGGAGAGATGAAAACAGGAAGATCAGAAGGCCAAGGTCCTTTTCAGATACATTAACAAGCTGGAGGTCAGCCTGGGCTACATGACACCCTGCCACCAAATACTATTTGTTAGTATTCAGGCATCTGTATCGGCCTCCCTTGAGGGTTCTAATAAGATAAGCCCTCAGCTGCGGCCACTAAGAACACCATCTGTGCACATTCACTATCATCCCTTTTAAAAGGGTCCTGCCCACCTTCCATCTTTGTCTGTCTCTCTTTCCTTTTCTTCCCCTTCCCCCCTTTCTCTTTCTCCACTCTTGTCCTCAGGGACTGATCTCTGTCCCCCTCTCTGCCTCTTGTAATAAACCTATGTGAGTCCTGTTGTGTGGTGTGACTTCTCTTCACTGTGTTTTCAAAATTACAGCACTATTCCTAATTCTACTGCTAATACGAAATCATATCCTTCTTTCCAGTCTGGTTTAGATACCCTCATGTGGTAATCCCCATCTCTTGTGAGTACATTCTAAGACCCCCCAATGGATGTATGAAACCACGAACAGTACTGTTTCCTATACACAACACTGTGGTGCAGCAACAGTTAATCTGGCAATTGTGACTTCTGAGTGGGACTGCATGGCTACACTGGACAAGTGAGGTAGGTGAGTCACATCCTGGGCATGCCAGAGAAGGATGCTGTGAGCCTTCTTCATTCTGTTCAGAATAATGTGTAATTAATTTTTAAAGAACATTTTTGTTTCTTTTATTATTAGTGTGTGGAGGCATGCCATGGACCACCTGTGGAGATCGATCAGACAACTTTGTGAGAGTTGGCTCTCTCTCCAACTTTCCATGGCATCCAGGAATCACACTCAGGTCATCAAGCTTGTTTACCAAGTGTCATTACCTGCTGAGCCATCTCACCAGCTCCTAATGTACAATGTAAAATTTATGCATTAGTGCTGGAATTTCCACTTAGTAGCTTCAGATCACAGTTGACCCTGTCTCAGTAAAATCAGTAAGACCACAAAGAGCAGGGGCTACTATACTTTAAATGTGTAGAGATTACCACAGAAAACATGTAAGCAGCTGCAGTTTGCTCTGACACCCACCCATCATCCAGATGCACAGTCCTCCTTCAAGTTCTCTTAGATGTTTCCATGTCTATCCTAATAACATATCTGCCATCTCATTCTCAAAGTGTAGAGTAAAATTCCCTTCACAGAAGCCCATCCAACTAGACTTTATTCAATGTCTTCCACATCTGTATTTGTCTTTAGTGGTCCATTTTAGCCTCATGAGAGTCTCTACTACCTCCATTTACCTTATATTAGCTAGAGAGTGTTATGGATGTATAAGCTAACTTGTGTAGGATTTAGGACTGCTAGGCAGCTGTTTTATGTTCTCAGGAAGACTTACACAGGGTTAGGAGCAGAGCGCTGGTGGGGGATGTAAAGTGGGTAATAAGATTCTGGGACACAATACAGGCTGATTGAGGTTTATTTAGGGAGAATTCACTTACACAAGAAACAGACTACCACGGGTTCCGGCTCTAAGGATGTCCTCAGATCTCCTCTGTCTCTGACCCAGAAGTAAGAGAGAACATCCGGGTCAGGACCCAGACCTAGACTTTACTGGTCATGCCCACACCTGTCTCCATGCCCCAGTGGGTGTGGTCAGTACAACAGGTGTGGGCACTACAATTTCCTTTTTAGTCTAAAGAGAAGATTTAGGCTTGATACATAACTATATACAAACATAGTAAATATCAAAAATGCTTTAAGAGAAGGAAAAGTAAGAACATACACACTTAAGGCCTATTGCCAGTGAGGTAACAAGAGCAAATGGCAAGAACTACATACCCAGTCCTAGGGTAAAAGCATAAAAGAGATCACTATAGATTTGTCCTATTCTGGAAAAGTTAAGTCTTGTACCTAATATTTCTATCTAGGAAGAGTCTAGGTCTGGATCCTGATCTGGCTGCTATCTCTTACTTCCAGTTCGGAAACAGAGGACAACCTTGGAGTGGGAACCCGCAGGGGTCGTCTGTTTCTTGTGTAAGTGAATTCTGCTTGTCTCCTAGTCCTGTCTATTTTGCTTTCCTATTGGCCAACAGGGCTTTATTCATTAACCAATAAGAGAAACATATTTACAGAATGATATCTCCCATCATATCCTCTAAATATGTCTAAATAAAAAGAAGGGCTTTAACTTTAACATAGTAAAATATGTAACAAAACAGTTATCAAATAAGAACTATAGTTAACAATATTTAGTCCATTAACATTTAATAAGAGCGATGTCCTTCTGTGTAAATGTTTCTCTTATTGGTTGATGAATAAACCACTGTTTGGCCAGTGGTCAGGCAGGAAGGATAGTCAGGATACCAGATGAGAATTCTGAGAAGTGTAGGCAGAAAGGAATCGTCGTATAGAGCCTGGGAAGAGAGAACGCAGAGGGCGTTCTCCGGTAAGATACGACCACGTGGAAATACTTAGATTAATAGTAATGGGCTAGTAATTAAGGCACAGCTAGCCAATAAGAAGCTCTAGACACCAGCCAACAGTATTATAATTCACATAAGTCTCTGAGTGTTCATTTGGGGCAAGGCGGCTGCGGAACCAGGTGGGAAATCCCATAACAGACCGCCTGTGGTGTGAATGCAGTTCTAATTGATCAGAACCCAGAGGAGGCAGAGTGGTCTGTCTGATTCTACCTGGTATGTGAGAGTTAGAGAAGAAAGCCTCTTTCTGTGTCCCTTCAAATTTAACCACACGAACCATAAGCCATCCCGTCTCTACATGTGTTTAGTATAGACAGCGTGACTTGAAACAGATTCACATCAAACCTACAATACTCATTTGGCTTCCACAACAACCTCTGGAATGACAAATGCCTTTGATAACAGAAGTTCATTAAGCACCCTCATGACCATCTTCAAAGGTTTATCCTGTATTACCATGCTGCCATGCTCTCTCTTTTAGACATACCTCCCACTGCCATACAGAGAACACCCTTGCTAACTAGTTGATTTGTTCTGTTTTTTTTTAATTCTTCTCTCATATATTATATCCTGACCACAGTTTCCCCTCTCTCCTCTCCTCCAAGCCCTCCCCTTGTCTTCGCCCCAGATCCACTCTTCCTCCTTTCTCTTCATAAAAGGGCAGGCCTCCCAGGATATTCACCAAACTTAGCATATCAAGTTGCAAGACTAGGCACATCCCCTCATGTTAAAGCTGGATGAGGCAACCCAATAAGATGAAAAAGGTTCTAAAAGCAGGCAAAAGAGTTAGAGACAGCCCCTACTCGCACTGTTAGGTGTCCCGTAAGAACACCAAGTTACACAATCATAACATATATGCAGAGGGTCTAGCTCAGACACATACAGGCTCCCTGGTGTTGGTTCAGTCTCTGTGAGCCCCTATGAGCCCTGGTAAGTTGACTCTGAGATTTCTTGTAATGTTCTTGGTTCCCCTCCATGCTCCCACAATCCTTCCTCACTTTCTTCCACAGGATTCCCAAGCTCCACTTAGTGTTCAGCTGTGGGTTTCTGCATTTGCTCCCATCAGTGGGTGTATGAAGCCTCTCTGATGACAATTATGCTAGGCTCTGGTCTAGAAGTTTAGTACAGTATCATTAGGAATCATTTCATTGATTTTTTTGGTCGGTTATATTTGGTTCAATTCTAGATCTCTGGTATATCCAGCCTCTGATTCCTGGCCTTCCAGGCAGTGTCAGGTGTAGGTCTCAAGTTGGACCAGTTATTTATTGGTCGGGCACCTTTATCCCAGCGCATCTTGCAGGAAGGATATGGTGTCCAAATCCCTGTACTGGAAGCCTTGCCTGACTACAGAAGATGGCCACTCAAGTGCATTCATTTACCATCCTCTCCTTCTGTTCTCTACCTTAGTTTATCCAAGGGATGTGTTTCTCACTTCACTGTACTCTAAACATCCCCCACATTAGCAATTCCTCTTGATGATAGTCATGTCACAGATAGGGGTGCTCTCTCTCTGTGAGAAGAGTAGTCTCAAATATAAAGGTATGCTTTCCATTCCTTTACCCTGTTTTGGTGAACAGGCTTTTGGAGACCAGCTGGAATTATCCACCTAAGAGTCATCACCAGCTTCTGAATGCCAGTACCCTACCAGACTGCTACCATATGTTGCTTCCCGAGGCTAGACAGTTTTAGTCGCTCAGAACTCTACACCCTGGGGAGGCATTTTAAACAGCCATCTCCAGCACATTAGACAATTAGGATTCAGTTCCATGTTGTTGACAAGGTACAGAGCAGATGCCTCTCACCGATGTTTCGGTAAAGTTGATCTGCGGTCTTGAAGCAGGATGCCACTCACGAATGCTTTCTGTAGATGTTTATCTGCTGAATGCCTTCACTGAGATGTATTTTGAGGAGACTTGAGCTGCAGAGATCAGACAGCTCTTCTTCCTGAAGTCAGTGCTATTGGAGATCCAGGGGGAGATGGTGATGCAATCTAAATGGCATTTTCTCATTATTGATTTGATGTGAACACCTGGACTGTGTCTACAGGGCATAGAAATAGGTTGCAATTAGTTTCTGGTGTTTAGCAGAAGACTGGAAAATTCTTGCTTATGTTGAGGCTCATTAACTCTTTCTCCCCCTCCCCCCACTCCCCAATTCATATTTATGGTTCATGTTTCTCTCACAAGGAAATTTCATGTCAAACCCATTTGTCCTTTAATATTTTAAATGACAAAATGAGTTCTTTATTCCTTTCTCTAGTTCACACATTGCTAGGTGAAAACACCATCTTAGATAAATTATTTTTTATGGGAAATAATATTGCAGGTCCCTAGCCATATTTCTGGAAATTTTGGAGTGACATTATGTCGCACTTGGGAGAAGATTAAGCAATGTTTGACTTCCTAATGGTGGTCCTTCAGGGAGACATCTCAGATAGCTGGAGCCAGGAGTTCTGTTGTCCTTTAAAGGTAATAAGGAACAATCCAATAATACAGTCACATGAGGAAAGAAGATAGTATAGGGATCCGGACAATGAAGTACAATGAGGTTAAATAAACAGTTTGGCCAAGAAACAAGTCATGGGGAGTATGTCTGAGCAAAGAATTTAGATGAAGAACCTGGGCCCCAAATTGTTACACTAGTTGGATGGTGAGCAAGGCAGATTGCCTAATAGGCAGGGGCAGAGTCACAAGAACGTGCATCAGTCATGAAAGGATGAAGGATATTAATAAAAACCATCAGGGCTAAGACACTGCAGTGTATTCAGGCCCAGGAATGTTACTCGGGAGAAATGGCTGTCTTCTACTGTCAGTTGGAGAGGGAGTTGAGTAGGCAGAGTGAGGAGGATGGTTGTTCTTTGTGGTTCTGCAATAATGGCCGTGTGTGTGGTGTACACCAAACCACAGAGTAGAGATATCAAGCCACTTTTCTCATTGCTTTAACAAAATGCTGGATAAAAGCATAAGGAGGAGGAAAGGATTTGTTTTGACTTGTGGTTTAAGGGTATAGTCCATCATGGCAGGGAAGGCATGGTGGTGTGAGAGTGAGGCAGCTGGTCCCATGGCATCTCAGTCAGGAAGCAGAGGGAGATGGATGCAGGTGCTCAGCTTGCTGTCTCCTTTTTATTCAGCAGGGGGACCCCAGCTCATGGGCTTAAGGTGGGCTTTTCCATCTCAGTTCACCTAATCTAGAAAATTCCTCAGATATGCCTGTTGCCATGGTGATTATAGATCTTGTCAAGTTGACAAGAGAGGTTGATCATCACAGCAGGCAATGCTAAAAGTGAATGCTACCATGAGCCAGTGATCTTGGGTGATGACAAGTTCATGAGTTTGTAACAAATGTACCACTCTGGGGGTGAGGACTTGAGAGAAGTCTCAGGGGGCTTAAGAGCATTTGCATATCTTGCAGAGGACCCTTGGGCCATTCCTAGAACCCACATGGTGGCTCACAATTAACTATAATTCATTTGATGCGCATACATACATGCACACAAACACATATACATAAAATAAACAAGATCTTGTTAAAAATATGACACTCTGGTGTGTGATATTACCACAGAGAGAAGACTCCCTGTATATGAATGTGTGGTGTGGGTTGAATGGCAATTCTATTTTTTGCTTAAGTTTGCCATACATTTAAAACTATTCTGGAAAGTTCTCTTTTATTTCTAATAATAATAATCATAATAATAATAACCAATAACTTAGTAAGGACTACATAAAGGTTTGTAAAATAAAATTTAATTTTGTATTTAACACCAAGAGAAGAAAAAGACATCTGGGTAAGAATAAAAGGCACAGGTTAGACACTCTCCTTTTCTCCTGCTTCTTATGTCTCCTGGGCCACTACCACTTTGATTTAACTTACGAAGTTGCTGCTTCTTTTACTTTAGCTAAAGACTCAGGCTCTGAATCATTTATCACCTCTGCTCATTGCTCAGCAGCCCCAAGAAGGGATCAAGGTCTCCCAGACTCCATCATTCCCATCACCTCAGGAAGAGCCAGCTAGCCAGGCTCACATGGGCTCCAGTTCCTTCCAGCACAGCTAGGCACAGAGATTGGCCCCTGGCTCTGGCTTCTCTTATGATGTGCTTCTCCTATTAGCTATGTTATTATTGGGGGCTGGCATGGCAGCGGGACCGATTGGCAGGAAAAACCTGCTCGTAACTAAGGGCCCCATGAACAGGATAGGTAAATCCCTTGAGTGCCCAGAGCCATCAACTGGGGAGCTCAAAGCAACAGAAACCTATTATCTCTTGGATCTGGAGGCTGGGAATACAAAACAGGTACCAGCAAGGCTGAGAAGAATCTTTCTGCATTCCCTGCCTCCAGAGAGCAGCTGCTGGGATTGCAGGCATGACATCACCATGCTGGGTTTATGCAGTGCTAGGTATCCCACCCCGACCCAGGGATTCTTACATGCTAGGGAAACATTCTGCCAACTGAGTGGCATCCTCTGCCCAAGAACCATTCCTGCATTCTGTTGGTCACCAGCAATTCTTGGCAATCCTTTAGAGACATATGACTCCAGTCTGCTTCTTGTCACCTGGCCTGTGCCTGTGTTTCTGTTTCTCCTTATAAAGGCACCAATATTACTTAATTGTGATCTCATTACAGTTGGGTTATGTGTGCTGACATCTTAGCTCCAAATGCAGTCACACTGGGACTAGGAGTTATGCCTTCAATACCTCTTGGGCGAGAGACTCAGTTCATATAAAATAGTCTACTTGGATGAACTTGGATCACAGTCCCCTCCCACTTCTCTTCTTGGTTCTCTGTTATCTGAGGAATAATGACAAGTATAAGGTAAGTTCAAGCATTTTTCCTAAGAGTCATCTTAAAATATTCTTACCTTTTTGTTTACAGATCATAGTGATCTGCAAGTCTATAATCTTTAGAAGGCAACACAATGATTACCTTGAGCAAAGCTGTTGCTTTTGTCTCAATAGAGATGTTTCATTATTTTTGTTAACTTATGCCTCTTCCTTGTTGGTGGACATTATGATAATATTATCATTGACTGTATTGTTATTTTGCTCTGCCACTGGTTTAGAAATCCTTTGTGCTTGAGTGAGAACTACTCCATCAATAAAGGTTTTCTTTGTCTATTGTCTTCTTCCTCCTCTTGAGGATCATGGTGGGGGTAGAAGAATGCTTTCCAGATGGATGCTCCCTTGTTCAAAGTCATACTTTTAGCAATGCTTCTACTCTATTTTTGAGTAGGGCTTTGTTCAGAGAGCATTTTCATGTTAGAAACTCCAAAGCATCAGTTGTGGGAAGAGGGCTCTTATCATGCAGTTTCATAAGCATAGATTCCCCTCTGGCCTTCTGCCAGATATTGCTCAAACACTATCAAAGGAGAGGTATTTACGGACTGGGGTTTGCATGGGCATGCATCTATCCAAGCCTAGGGAGTTCAAATTACTCTTACCTAAGTTGAGTCTTGGCTTTCCCTTTCAAAATACAAATGTTTTGAAATTTAAAAATACAGAATACTCCATTGTAATAAAAATTGGTATTTATTCTTACTTAAGAATATTGGACAAGGTCACATTATAAGGATGACAGACACTGTTACTTCAATCACAATCGTAATCTTTGAAGTAAGTTGATGACCTTTCCCACAACCAAGACCTTTACTTATGGTAGATTTCATGCAGAAAGTTTAATTTTAGTAAGGTTAGTTTTATAGCCTTATTTTAAAAAATACTTATTTATTGGGAGTGGGATTATAAGTTTGTATAATTGTTTGTGGAGAGTGTGACACACACACACACACACACATATACACACACACACACACACACACACTCACTCACTATGGAGTTCCGAGGATAACTACTAGTCTATTCTCTTCTATCATGTGAATTCTGAGAAAATACCATGCCACAGAATTAGGAATTCCTAAACTGAGCACAGCATCAAGTGAAAGGGGACAGAGAGTAGGTCCCAATCACCAGTCCACATTTGAAGATATTTTCTCCACAGAGATATTTGGCCAAAAGAGAAGGCTGTCTTAACACTAAGTAGTTTACCTGTATAGTGGTATAAACATATTGGGCCATGTAGGCCCAATCCTTTGTCCTATCTCTCCCAACCCTTTAAAGTATTTCTGAAGTTGTGCTGCCCTTGTGTAGACATTATTTCATGTTTCCTGCCTGTGTTGGTGAGTTTTAACTGTCAACATGACACAACTGAGAATCACCCGGGGAAGTCTTAATGAGGAATTATGTAGGTCAGGTTGGCTTGTGGGGATTATCTTGACTGTGATATAGGAAGACCCATCACAGTACCAATGGCACTATTCCTTAAACTGGGAGTCCTCAATAGCATAAGAAAGGAGAAAGCTATCAAGAGCAAGCATTTGAGGGAGGATCCATGCACTTAATGCTCAGCTGGAAGTGATGCTTTAAGCACCTGCCCTGACTTCCCTGCAGCATTTAGCAAAGAACTGTGAGCCAAGGAAACCCTTTCTTCCTAAATTGCTTTTGGTTGAGATCCTTTTATCACAGCAGGAGGAAAGAAGCCAGGGCACTGCTCTTTACCAGGGGCCTTCCCTCTCTACTGGTAATCTCCACTCCTATCCCCATCCTTTATCTTTAGATGGAGGTTGATTCCTCTACATGGGCCATGTAGTTCAGTCAGCTGGCTTTCTCTCGCTCAAGATATATTTCATTAGGTGTTCCATTCATATAAAAATTAAGGTATTGATGTATTGATATAAACACTGACTATTTCCAGCTGTAAGACTTGGGCAAAACTCTTAAACTTGTGTTTTAAATGTTAGTTAATGGCAACAAATGAAATATTAGCATTAAACTGCTTAGAAATGAACCAAAATGGAAATAATGTTCTTAGAAATTTTGCTGCTAAGTCAAGATTAGTTTATTAAATGAAAGCTTTAGAATGTAATTCTACCCAGGTCCCACTGAACAATTGTGACAGCAGTGAAACTAAATAAGAGAAAAGTCACAATGCAGAAGACAGACTACACATTTGTTTCCAGATGGATGGAAGGATCCATGTTTGATGATCTGTTTCCTCACAATGATACAACTTTACATTTACAGAATGATGTTCTAAGAATTATAAAATTTTTAGGTTATCTTCATAATTATGAGGTTATGGGCCACCAGATATCACTTGATAAAAAAAATTCAACAAAAGCCAAGAGAGAGAAAAAAATCGCAGAAATTATTATAAAAGAAAGACAAGAAGAGATGTGTCACTGTGGTTTTAGATCATCCCAATGGATTTGGCAATGAAATAAAAAACATGTTAAGGAACAGTGAAGGAGATGAAGATTCACCATTCAGTGTCTGCAACGCCAGAGACATATCCTCAGACCGTAATCCTATCAAATTCTCAGTGACCTTGGAAAGATGTGCGTGAGGAAGACAGCAGAAGATGGAGTAGTCAGGATCCAGATGATAGATCCCATGGGCTTGGTGGGCTGCAGCAGGGGTTTTTGTTTTGATTTTTTAAAATAGTCTGAACTATGTAACTTAGACTAGCTTAAACTCATAATCTTCCAGCCTTCAGCCTGAGCGTCCCCATGCCCCATACACACAGTCTGGGATTACAGATATACCGTGGGCCAGCACTCTAGATTGGTTTTCATTTTTAGTGAGGATACAATCTGTTGCAGAGTTTCAAGCCATACAATCATGTTCAAAGGTCAGTTTAGTGAGGTGAGTACCATTGAAAGGTCAATTACCAGATGTGAAGTGGCTTTATGTAAAGTCTCCCAGATTATAATTAGAAATTTATTAAAATATTATCCACTTACATATGTACATGTGTATACGAAGCTTTCTTTCATATTAGTTGTGTGATTCACATCATCTCTAAAAATTGGAGGTGATTTACTGATCACACAAATAGAATAAAGTTGTCAAATAAGCTACTAGTGCAAAAACCCAATTTTGAATTCTGTCCCTGGTGGCAACACTTTGAAGAATGTGCATAAAATGAAAGATAGTTTTTAGAGAAGCCAGGGCTAAGTAGTTATCACTAACAAACTGTCAGCCCAAACTCTCAAAATGACTCTAGGGGATGGGGGTGGGCGGTGGAGTCAGAAAGATTAGAAGGTCTAATCCTTAGCTTTGTAACAAGTTAAAGTTCAGCTTGGAGACCTGGGATCTTATCTAAAAGTTTTTCAGTTAAAAAATTTTAAAGGAGAATTAAATGGCAAACATGAGCAAACTATAAGGAGCATCAAGGTTAGGACAGAAATAACGGTGATAATTAGATGATGAAGATAATGAAGAGTGTGGAGCTATAAAACCAAGTATTAGCATACTACATAACGATGATCTGAAGAACCGTGGGGGTAGGGTGGGGCTCAAAATGAAAATTTTCTGAAGCTCTTCTGTTCTTCCAGCAGCTAAATATGCTGTTTAAAATAGATTAAACTATTAGATACATAAAAACCATTTAATGCCCAGTGAAAATAATGTGAACAGAATACTTAACTCCAAATATGATGAGGGACAGTAGAATTGTTTAATGCCTCTGTGTCTTCGGAGGTGGCCAGCAAATGTCCTTGGTTAGCATCAATAGCAGCACCATCCCCTAGGCAGCGGGTCTTGAGCTGTGTGAGTGGAAATGGAGATGGGAGGAGCTAAGTGTGCAATTGAGTATGCGTGCACACTGTGGGTGTGCTGGCACTAACTAGAGTTCTTGCTGAGGAGAGACATCGCCATGATTATCTGGAATTGTGAGTTGAAATAACTCCTTTCCTCCCCTTTTGTCAAGGTATTTTATCACAGCAACAGAGCCCAAAGCAGAACAGTGAGATGTCTTGGCTCATTCAGAAAATCCTACTTTGAAATTTTACAGGAACACAGAGGTGCAGATGCTCTAAGGAGCCTGACTGCCTTACAGTACAAGTCCTTTCCTCTGTTTTCACAGAAAAATAGCTCTCACACCCAACTCAGACTTTTCAGAGAGTCTGTGTCAATTGATTTGGAGGCAGATTCCATTACCACAATAAAAAAAATAGCCAGGAGGTACACTATATAGCTATACTGTAAAAGAACCCAACTACTGAGCAAGACCCAAACACATTAAGAAAGCCCACCCGTCTTACTGTGTGCAGACAAAATCTCCAGAATCCTGTCAGAGAGCAAAGAAGCCTCTCATGGGCATACTACCTCTTAGTCACTTGGGCGGTCTCCCTACTTTGGTTACAATAGAGAGGTATGTATAGAGGTATAGCTGTAACTTGGCCTCAACCTTTCCAATAACCAGACATTGAGACTGGGGGGGGGGAACGACACTGAGACCCCTCCCTCTCTGAAACTCACCCATTTCTCCTTAGAAAACAAAGTGAGCCCAGGTCCCCCTTCCTTCTGTGGCTTCACAGGAGCTTATTGCCATCTTCTCATTCTTTTACTGCTTTGCAAACATGAAGCTTTGTTACCAACACACTGCTGGCGTCTGTCTTGGAAATAAGATTGTAGCCAAAGACAGAGAGGGCATCTGTTATGAAAGATAAGCCACAGGTATGGTTTGGTTGCAGCTGTCACAAATATATACTGACAGAGAGCATTGGTTTTGGCATGTGGTTTTGGTTCTCTGGAGAGAGATGCTCCTTTAATCTCTGCAACAGCCACCTCTGCTGTGTGGGTGAGGGAGCAGTGACTCTTGGCAGGCAGATGGCTCACTTATGCAGGGTTGAGGATGCTCTAGGAAGGTCTCTGAACTACACTTGTACATCAAGGGCTTGCCATCCACCTGCCCTTACTCCAGTCCTTCCTGTTTAAGATAACCATATCCTGAAGGTTTCTAAATCCACTTCACTCTCAACAGCTTCCTTGCCATCCTCCTTTCACACTTTTTAAACAAATGGGTTGTTTCCTCAGACTTAGGGGAGACTGAAGACACAAGGGACATTTATTCTGAACTAAGAGTGTTTGGTGTCAGGTTAATCCATGAGACTGCTTATGTGCCCAGGGCAAAGGAGAAGGAATGCAAGGTTTTCCCATTGATTCCTTGCTGTGTGGTGAATCTAATACTTTCACTGTACCCTCTTAAGAATTCTTCACAATATTCCTGGGTGATGGGCCTCCTTGGTGCCCATGTACAGACTGAGACATTGAGCTGTGGACAAATTGGCTGGCTGAAAAGCAGCTAGATGACAGAGTTGTGGTTTAGCTCAGCCTTGTTATGATTCCCAGGCTTATTCCAAGATATTTCTGTTGGAAAATGCCCAGAGAACAGTCACTAGTGTGTTTCTGAAGGCAATTTCTATCATCTAGTATGCTCTTAACATCACAGGAAACAGAAAGATGGACAAGAAGAAAAGCAAGTGTTCACTGTTCTGTTGGGAAGTTTGACAGCATACTTTGGTTTTATTTTGCTATTTGGTTGGTATTTGCCAGATAATGTTATTCTAACAGCTTTATTGCGATGTTATTGATAAACTTAATAAAACTGTACATTTAATGTAAAAAAAATCATGTGTTTGGCATATATTTGCATCTGTGGCACCATGAATACAATCAAAGTAATATATATATATATATATATATATATATATATATATATATATATATAACTTTCACTTTCATGTTCCCATATGTTTGACCAAGGAGTTGACTTCTTTTCCCCCATAGAATGTCCCCTTAGCTCATTTTGAAGGGTATAATACTGTGTTGGTATCATGGACTGTAACCATATATCCACTGAGTAGTGTGTCCCTGTCTGGTCATCCATTAGTACTGTTGCTTTGAGTTTAATGACTTGAGATTGCCCATATTGTTGTAGTTTGGATATGAAATGTCCTCCCATTTTGAAAGTGCGGTTCCCTAGTAGTGATGCTACTGAAAAGAGATTGGTGGATTGTCCTCAGTAGATTAATCCACTAATGGATTAATTATATAGTAAGTGGGCTATGGGGGAGTAGGATTTTGTGTTGGTTTTCTTCCCTGACAAAATGAATGTACGGAAGGAAAGATTTATTCCAGTTCACAGGTGGGAAGTCATGGCAGTAGGAATTTGAGGTAGGTAGGCATATTGCATCCATAATCAAGAATCAAAGTGATGAATGCTGATTATTGGGCTCATTTTTTCTTTCATTCAGTCTAAGAATCCATTCCTCAGGAATGGTGCTGTTCACATTTTGGGTGTGTCTTCCTTTATTGAACCTTGTAAAGACTGTCCATCATAGTCATAACCAGAGACTAACCTAATATAGATAGACTCTCACAGGTGTGCCTAGAAGCTTGTCTCCTAGGTGACAGTAGAATGATGGGAGATGTCATTCTGTAAATGTTTCTCTTATTGGTTAATGAATAAAGCACTGTTGGCCAATAGAAAAGCAAGATAGGCAGGACTAGGAGACTAGGAGGAAAGAGGAAGTAGTTGGGAGGTGTCAACATGGAGAGACTGGAGAGAGCAGAATACTGGCCCTCCCTCCGGTAAGATGAGACCACGTGGAAATACTTAGATTAATAGAAATGTGTTAATCATTAAGACAGAGCTAGCTAATAAGAAATTAGTAACTGGCCAACAGCATTATATCAAATACAGAGCCTCAGTGTGTTACTTAGGGCTGGTGTGGCAGTGGGACCGACTAGCAGGGAAAACATACTCGTTACAGTAGAACCTGTCAAGCTGTCAACAAATATTAAGTACTATAGATTTTAGTTGGAGGAAGCAGATCACTGGAGGTTTGCTTTGATGGAGCTATCCTGTCCCTGGCTTTGATGGCCAATTTTAATTTTCAAAATGACACAGTGGAGAAAAACCTGGGAAGGTAGTCTCAATGAGAAGTGGTCTAGAACAGGTAGGCCTGTGGGTACAATAGTGGAGGCATTTGTTTTGAGTACATTAATTAACATGAGAAGACTCACCCACTGTGGGTGGTACCATTCCCTATGTTTGGGTACTAGACTGAGTAAGAGTGGAGGGAGTAACCTGAGCAGTAAGCATTCATGTTCTCATCCTCTTTGCTCTTGACTCTCGGTATGAATGGCTGCTTCAAGTTCCTGCTGCCTTGACTTCCCAAAAATGATGAGCTGTACCCTGGAACTGTAAACCAAATCAACACTTCCTTAGAACAGCTTTTGTCAGAAACAAGAAATAAATAAGCTATGACACTGGCCCTCCCCATATCTCTGCTTTCCTGAATTAAGTAGATCTGTTGTAGCCTTCTGCCATGTTTTCCCCTGGCCATGGACCCCAAAACAATAAAAAACTAGACAACAATGGGTTAAATTATTGCAGCTGTGAGCCAAAGTAAATCTTTCCTCCCTTGTTCATCTCAAAAATTCTGTCACTAACATACCTTGCAGGTAAAGAAAATGATGCAGGATTTTTCCCATGTCTGACATACTTTACTCAGCAAAGTACCTTGCATGATATCATTGTGTTTGTCAATGACAACAGAGAGATGCCCAAGAGTATCAAGCCTGCTTTCCTAGGAAGCTTTATTCTCCAGCATGTGTGCGTGTGTGGGTGTGTATGTATGTATGTATGTATGTATGTATGTATGTATGTATGTACGTATGTATGTATGTATTATGTATGTATGTCTGTATATATGTATGTATATCCATCTATTGAGTTGCTGTTTGTTTGAGGACAATATCTGGGACTTTGCATAGACTAGGAGTGCCTGGGTTGCTAGGTAGTCGGTGTAATATCAAGAGGTAAAGGCTTAGGGATGGAGAATGTCAAGACACCAGGGTTGTAAAGAATGAATCACAGGATCTAGAATGGAGCAGGAATCTCATTGTCATGAGTTTGCGTTTGTATCTATACCCCCCCACTCTCTTTCAAAGCTTACAAAAATACCAACATTCAACTCAGGGATCAAACTGGGCCCTACGCCTCTGTGTGATTGACATGTGAGTCAAGGCTAAGGCCCTTCATGTAGCTTGTGTCACCCTGCAGCAAGGAGGGCATTTCAGTGTGGGCTCCAACTGGGACAGTGAAATCTGCATCCCTCCTAGAACTGTAGACCCCTCTTCTATTAAACAAGGGCCATATCTATTGCCTAAGACAGCTGCAAAGTTTCCCTGCCAGAACGTGGGAAAGTACCACCCATGGCTCCTTGTATCTTCTTAGTGTGACGGACTCTTAATTTAAAACAAAATTTTATAAAGGAAGGCTTTCGTTAAGGAGACCTAGGGGTGAGAAACAAAAACTTGACCTCTTAGTCATGCTAAGCTCTGGTGGCCCTATGTCTCCCCCAGGGAGGACACTGCATGCCCCGGGCTTTGTAGTGTGGGCCCCTCTGCCAGGACAGCTGCAGGCTCAGAAAGAGAAAACCCCATGGGGCCCAAGAGGGAGGGGGAAGAAAATTTGGGTCACCTCCCTGGGCCTTTGGGGCCACAGTCCAACACTAGCTTCCCAGAAAAATTCACTTATGAGAAAAACCCCTGGTGAGACCTAATGGCTATAAAGGGTTTAATTTCACATAAATATGTAGAGCATGTGTGCATGTGAGGGGGCACAAGTTTCTGGGGCCTCTTTCTCTCCCTGCTGCTTAAGTCATGAACCACAAAGAGTTTAATAGAATCCGCTAAGAAAATCAAGTCATTCTAAGTGTGTGTGTGTGTGTGTGTGTGTGTGTGTGTGTGTGTGTGTGTGTGTAAACTCACTCAGGAAAAAGTAAAATACAGGTCCTGTATTAGGGTGCCAGGGAAGGATTGCAAAGGCCATTGATGCCATTGGGCAGATAAAAGTATAGTCTATTCTTCATCCCTTGTTACTGGGTTTTCATTGAAACTAAGAGTTGCTACAGACTTGAGAGGTAATCTACTCATAGGCATGTGGATCCAGAAGTCAACAGGTTCAGACAGCCTGCAGCCTTGAGGGCAGTAGGAGGAGGAGGAAGATGCCTTCTGTTGTTCCTGGCCTTCTGACCAGACAGACTCCTCCCTTTGAACTGGCCTTCCCACTCACAGTGTGAGTTCAACCTGGTCTCTTCCAGTTGTGTTTACCCCACCCTCTGTTCCTGAATGGTCCAATGCGGTCTCCCCATCACTCTCCCATTTTCTCCTGTTTACAGCATCCGTCATTCTCCTGCACTAGAGCACAGCTCAATGAGAACAGCAGAGGCCTAGCCTTCCATGTTCAGCATTTGCTCCTGGAATCCAGCCTGCAGTAGCTGGATACCTACCTGCTCACCTCTAATCGGCAGTGCTGAAAGTGGATATTATACTTTTTTGCATCATCAACCCCAAAGTCTTGATCTTTAAAGAGAAAATAGCAGTGACTCAAACCACAAAGCCATAGAGGGAGGGGAAAAACACACCTGAATAAAAGAGCATGTTTAAAAGCATGACTTGTATTTTGCAGCACTGCAAGGGAGGCGTAATTAAAGCATGTCACTCTCTTCCTGGCCCTCTGACAGCAAAATTAGCTTGAAGGAGAAAAGCATATAATAGATACTGAAGGCCTGCTTTCAGATGTTGCTGTCTCATGCAAATTACACAATCCATTTTGGATTCATGAGTGAAAAGAAGGTGCTTTTCCCCCCCCCCACCCCTGAAGTTTTAGCAATGGTAAATGTTGGTTGAAAATGCCTTTGACACACAAGGCCTGAGTGCGAACTTAGTGAGTGCCCAGTCTACTGGACACTTCTGCATTGTTGGTGACTTAAGGCATGAGGGTGACAGGAGTAACATTACACAAATCTGTTTCTCCCCATCCCAAGGATTTCTTAACTAGAGGACAGTAGAGACAAGTAAAGTACCATACCATATGGTGTGCCCACTGCCAGGTGAGGTGGGGTGGGGTGGGGTTGGGGGTGTTAGGAAGACACAGGATGGTGCTGATGCCTCCAGGGGAAAATGGCTATTAAAACCATGAAGGAGGGTGTGTTAGCTTTCCATCACTGTGGTGGATTCCCAAGACAGCTTCTGGGAGGGAATATTTAATTTAGCTCATAGCTTTGGAGGTTTCAGTACAGGGTCAGATGGCTCCAGGCTGGAAGACAACATCACAAAGGCTTGGTGACAGAAAGTCATTCCCCCCCAGGGAAGCCAGGGAGTAGAGGAAGACACACAGAGGACCAGGCCAGGAACAAAACACTCCTGTCAAAAGCCTGTCCCTAAGTGACCCACTTCCTCTAAACAAGCGGCACCTTCCAGGTCCCGCACCTCTGCTGAACAAGGGGTCCCCAATGGATCTGGTCAGCTTTCTCATGGTCCAGTTGCTTCCCCAAAGCTTTACTTCAGAACAAAGCCTTGATGACCAAGCCTTCAACACATGAACCTTGTGCAGGACACTTAAAGCCAAAACCAGGACATTGAGGAAAATTTTATGATCTTCAGAGATATGCCTTATTAGTAAAAAAGAAAATTGATGGATACT
This sequence comes from Cricetiscus sungorus, assembly GCA_030556225.1. Lineage (NCBI taxonomy): Eukaryota > Metazoa > Chordata > Mammalia > Rodentia > Cricetidae > Cricetiscus > Cricetiscus sungorus. The sequence continues at coordinate 12,701,774 of JANBXA010000741.1, forward strand.
TTAAAAATATGCAGTCCCCCAACGTGATGATTAATCTTGTCAACTGAATGGCATTTAGAGTTACCGCTGACACATACCTCTCTGAGTGTGTCTAGAAAGTATTAACTATTGATGGATATTCCACAAAAAAGGAAAATTGCTATCTACCTTTACAGGCCTCCTGCTCTCACCCTCAAGGAGCCAAGTGCTTGGAACTCATATAAGCAATTGGCTTGCTTCATCACCCCCCACTGCAGGTAGACATTGTGACCAACTCCTCAGAGGAGCTGGGATCAGGCAGCTTCTGGTCACTAATGAAGGCTGCATCCAGCCTCTGGGAACTGAGTCAGCATCCTTTGGAATGAGGTCTGTACAGCCTCCCTCACTTCTGTTGCAATGGATAGCTTCCGTTTTCAGAGTGATTAATTTTCTATTTGGTACGCAGTTCTGGGATTTGGGCTCAAGTCCTAACTGAGATGGGTGGGATGATTTGATTTATGATGGAGCAGAAATAGGCTGCTAGATTTTGAGTCGAAAGCAACATGCAGCTCCAAGATAGATAGTGATGGGACACTAAGTCCATGCCAAGTCATGCTGAGTGGGTGTCAGTCTGGAAGAGAATGTTAATAGTGTTTGCTCCCTGAGAAACTCACTAGTCCTCACGTGAGACAGGAAGTCTTTGAAAGTTCTACCCTCTTTGCCGTTTCTTTCCTAAAAGTTGTTTTCTCCCTAGATTTCCCTTCTGTTGTCATCATTTAGTTTCAAGAGTTTTCAGACATGGCATTCATACCAGCACTTCATATGCACTTCCCGTTTAGAGAGCCCCAAGTGCACCTTATGTTCACAAGCAAAAGAGGTCAGTGGGCTCAGTGAGGATATGAATGCTTGGGTCTAGGTACACTCTCCATGGCTCAGCAATTTCTGCTTCTGCGGTTCAGTTCCCAGAACCCACAATAGGGGGCTCACAAGAGCCTCTAACTCTAGTTCCAGAGGACCTAAAGCCCCTTTCTTACCTCCATGGAGACCACATCCATGTTCCCCCCATCCCTGCATATACACATAACTTTAAAGAACTACATACATATGGTAGCTAACTTTATTAATGAGAAGGAATTGGGTCTTGCCACCAAAGCTTTTAAATTGACGTATTAGTAAGTAACTCACACAGATCTTGCCAAAGAAAATGCATGGCCAGTAGTTTTGATATATAGTGGCATTCAGGAATGCACTCGCATCTCAAAGACCCTGGGACATTAGTTATCTTGTCAGTGAGAGCAAATTGCCATGCTTATTTAAACAGATGAAGATGGCAGCGGTGTAAAAAAAATAGTGAAGAAATATTTATTTCCCCCTCCATATACACAAGCCTGCAGAACTACCACAAACACCACCACCAGTACCACCACCACCAATAACACCACCAGCAGCAGTACCACCACTACTGCCATCACCACCATCAGCATCACCACCATCACCACTAGTACCATCACCGTTATTACCACCAGCACCACCACCAGCATCACCAGCACTACCACACTGCTGGCATCACCAACACCAACACCAGCACCACCATCATCTCTGCCATCACTGCCGCTACCACCACCATGGATGGAAGCTAGTCCTGCCATGGATTAAGAGTATGTTTCCAGGCATATCTCATGTGGTTACCCAGAGCAACCTGCAAAAGTGGTAAGAAAGAAGGGTAGGCGTTCAGAAGGTTTAGAACAAACCCAGGCTCATTTCATCCATCCAGATTCACTCCTAGGCTTTCAGACTCCAAAGACCTTGCAGTGTGGCTTCTACTCCTAGTAAGAAGAGGCCATGAGAATGGGGGTACCCTACTCTCCTTTGCATGAGGGCTTCCAGGCTCCAGTGTGACCCCTGGTTAGGGTTGGTCACTCCCAGCTTCCCCAATTTTACTGTCAGACTCATTCTGTGCACACTATACAGCCTTTCTTACAATATAACCCTCTTCACAGAACACATGGGAGGCCACAATAGAATCTGTAATTTGCCCTGAAAGAATTCCACTGGAAAGAATGATGGCTGGTGTTGCTTAGTGGCTACATCTCTGCCCTCCAGCTATCTGCTCCTTCACCCCTTCCTCCCTGAGAAGACTAATGTCATTCTCTTGAAACCTAGCAGCTTCAAGAATTTTTCCTCATGCACCCCTTAGGAACCAACATTTACTCTTGATCCTGTGAGCTGCAGTAGCCTCGCCGCCTGACTGCAGCCTTGGGAGCCAGGAGTCAATCTTGACTTAGGCTCAAACATTCTTTTCCCAATCTTTCAGGCCTCTGGCATTTTTTTTCCCAACCAGCATTTATCTGCATTGAGGTTTACCAGATGCTCCCATGGGATCTTATTTATTTAGGTTAAATGGTTAATGTTGTGGGGCCCTCTGACTTTTCCCACTAGACTCTGATTTAGTGGCAGGGACAAATTCTTAGCCTTTAGAGCTGGGACCTGGCTCTGACTTGGTGGTGTGACTGATGACTGACAGTGTCTCATAAAACACGGAAGAAAGGAAGAAGGAATAAGGAGGGGAGGTGAAGTGGGGAGAAGGGAAGATATTTTTGAGTCACTTTCACTTTATATGATTTCATTTACTCGCAACCCACGAACACACCATAATACAGTAAGATATTCGGAGGATGATGCTTCTGTAACTTCATTACAGTATGTTATGAGAGACAATGTTTCTGTAACTTCATTACAATGCTATTCTGATTGTTCTCTCACTAGTTGTTGTTACCGTCTCACTGCAGCTCATCGGTAGGTTAGTCTTGAGCATAGGCACATTTGTACAGCCAGAATTCAGTGCCTGGGGGCCCAGACAACTGTGCAGAATCTTAGGGAAGCATGCTCTACCAATCAGGACACTACACACCTTATCGTTGCTATTGTGTGGACTTGGCTCTGTGCCACTTGCTTCCCTGTGAAGGTCCCTACTGCAGAAAAAGGATGACACACTGGGACTTTGTCTTGGAGGAAGGGTTAGTGTAAAGTTAGGGCCCTAGGTGGATGATGATCCTGCTGGTATCCAGGCATCTAGGTCTGATGACCCCAGGCAAGTTGCTTAACCTCTCCCATCCTCAGTTCTGGCAAAGGCAGAGAAAGTAAAGGTACCTTTGTTCCAAGACTTTAATACGGAGTAAAGAAGTAAATGCCTCTAATTGTAGGAACCACTTGGTAGCTGGTGGAGAGAAGTCTGACTAATTATATTGTAGTTAGGAGAAAGTGTGTAGGGGTGGAACTGAGGGACATGTCTCCAGGGAAACAGCCCATCAGTTGCATAAACATTTATGTGTCCTAATTCACACTTGGCATTGTGCTAAGTGTTGGCAGAGAGGCCTATTCAAGACAGAAAAGTCATCAATGTTACCCTGGCCCTCTTTATCTCCAGAAGCACTTTCTAAAACTCTAGTGGGCATCTACAGTTTCCAAGAATGCTAAATCCTATAGGGATTGTAAAGGAATCAATTTTAATAGCTAACTGAATCAGAACAATCCTTACACTTGAAGAAAAATAGTATGCAAATGCAGCCTCCCACTCTTGAAACAAAGACAACAAATAATGCTTTTGAGTTACAGGTGAGACCAGGCAAGTAAAAACCCACAAAAAGCGTCGTTGTATTCCTGCATCCTACATCTGAAATTGTTGTTTTAAATGGAAGAATCCAGGCTTGAGATGGAGATTAAGGTATAGCAAGTTTACCTAATTCACCAGTGATGAGGGATGTTTGCACATCAGAGTTGGTGACACTCTAGGTTCTGAGATGCCCACATGTTGCCTGGACCCTTTCCTTCTGTTCCAGTGACTCCAAGCTCATCAAAGATATGCAGTTGTGAGTGAGATGGCTGCACTTAGGGATTTTCCCAAACCCTCTTTCCAAACAGCATTGTTGGTTCTCAAGGACTCTGTGGTGGAAGATAGGTGCTAAGGCAACTTTGAAACCACAAGGCAGAGTGAAGCCTATGGAATATTCTAGAAGCTCCAGTGCCTGCCTATGGCATACTTGGGTTGGCAGGGCTACTATCTGTATGAAGGTTCAGGGCCTGTGGCATCAGAACCTTGGTGTTAGAGTGTCATAATTTGCACTCACAGGGCACTGATGGGCCATTCGGCTACCCAAACAATGACCCTTCTGGAATTTACTCTGTTAGTGGTGGCTATTAATACACGTAGCTGCAATTTGTTCTTTCCTGGTCTGAAAGCCATGGAGAGATAAACTGTAGACCAGTGTCACAGCTCCTTCCTCATTTTTAAATAAATTGAAGTATGCAACATCTGATAATGCCCACCCCCCCCACACGCCTCTTGGGATAGCATTGGGAATTAATGTCTGCATTCTTTCATAGTTAGCATGCACTTTCTGGTTGTGACCTAAAATTGTTGTGTTGTTGCATATCTCTTGTGGAGGATTCATTTTCAATTCCATGCAGCCTCTGGTACTGCAAGACCTCTTTGGTATTTGTGGGTCTTTATGCAAACAGGATGTCAAATTCCTGATTTCACTAAATCATTTAAGGATAGTTGCCTTTGTGAACACTAGAAAAGATCTGGTTTTCTTTAAAAAGACAAGACAGAAAATGATAAGAGCCAGAAATTATTCATATATTCTCTCTGGCTTCTGGGTTCTTCCATATTTGAATCTTACTAGAGAGTCTCACTGAGAATATGTTTTGTTAAGACTTGGCCTGATAAGCTTGGGAGATGATACAGCATTATATGCTTAATTGGGCTCCTTTTGAACCCAGTCTTACTCACATGTGTATTTGTGAAGATTATATGTTTACTGTATATATAATAATGTCATATATGTATTTTAGGAAGGGTTGCTTCTTACTTTAGACTTCTAAAGTGTATGTGTATGTATGTGTGCTAACTGGTATTTATGTGCAACATGTGTGTACAAGTGCACATGGAAGGCCTGAAGAGAGTCTGGGGTCTCTTAGTTCTGGAGTTACAGGCAGTTGTGAGTCACCTGGTGAGGGTGTGGGAATCCAAGTCTTCAGCAGCAAGTTCTCTTAGGTTAAGCCACCTCTCCACATTGTGTTACGTAGTAAATACATAACAAATTATAAATACAACATGAAACAGTAATATAATGCTTTACTACATAGAGTATATATGTTTATTGTGTAGTACCTTTTAACTTATATTGACACACAACTTTGATCTTGGTATTTTAATATTTAGTGTATTTATAGTTTTTACATATATTATTTAATGCATTGAATAAATCAACAAGGTTCCTTCCTGAAAGAGAAACTGAACTGCTAGGTGTATACTATGAATGAATGAGTAATTTTTCACTTGTTTTTCAATTCCTGGATAGCTGATATGTATGTGTCTATATGAGGAAGACCAAGCTATGGATAAGTTTAGGCAAACAACCAAAGGTTTTAGAAGTTCAATGCACTATCCATTGTAACATTGAGCCACCTAATACAAGTTTTAAAAAGAAACACTTTGTTATGTAATTTTTGTTATTATTATTATTATTATTTGTGTGTTTGTGTGTGTGTGTGTGTATACACTGACATCTGGGGCAGTTTACATGTTGAGGTCAGAGAACAGCTTTTGAATAGATACACACTTCTAGAATGTTCTTTAACAGAGAAAGAAACATTTATATTTTGCAACCTGCAGGGAGAGCAGAAAAAACATTTCACTGGAGCCACACACCCATAGCCCCTTACCCTCTCTGCTCAGCAGAGCTGCCAAGTGGCTATGTGTCTTTTATGATCATGGACCTCTGTGGTCTCACAAATGAAGCTGACAGGGGTCCTCTAAGTTCCCTTTGCTGCTGCAGTCCTGTGTTTCCAAAATGATTCAGAAATGGTAGCTCAGCACTCGTTCCCAGAGGCTACTGTGCTGGCTTTTTCCCCTGACTCTTTCTGGGTCTCTCCCTATTGCTCTGTACATTTAACCACAGGGAAACACACTGTAGAAAGCCCAAAATAGCAGCAGCCAAGAAGCTAACAGGAGACCACACAGCTCCACAGGGTCTGGCCAATGCCAAATACTTGTCAGCAAGTCCCTAGCATAACATGGGAAGGGACCTGTGCTCAAGACTCCTATGACCGCACTGCTTGCCACAGAGCACCTGGGGCTCTCAGAGACCCTCAGAAAAACATCACACCTGCTGGGAACTGCAGCCTGGTAACCCTCATGCTCTAGCTGGGCCAAGGAGGCATCCAGATCCTACTTTCCAGGGCCCTTCTGTTTCCATGGTAACTCAGAGGGCCCCTTGAAAGCACTCAGAGACTGGATAAAGAGATCAGTGATGTGTCTGCTTCTGCCCTGGGCAGCATCTCAGATCCACAAGGGGTGGATACCCAGTGTGTCCTTAACTTTGTGGGCCGGAGGCTCCAAGCTTTGCAAAGCCAGGAGAATATGTCCCTCATTATAGCCTTCTGGGTCAGCATCACAAAATGGTCTTGCTATTGTTCCCTGAAGTAGGAGCTCCATAGGAATCATTCTCAGCCTTCATTGTAATTCGAGGCTGGCTTCTGGAAAGGGTCCTAGGTCTGCGTGACTGTAGCTGTTGTCTTTATTCAGCTTCATAAAAATCCCAAGAGAGAGAACTGGCCTTTGAAACACAGGCTTATATATGACCCCAATGTTGTCTGACTGTGTATCTTAAGAGTACCCTGACACAAACAGCTTTTTCTAACACTGAATCCCACAGTGGAAAGGGCTCTGAAGTATGGGCTGTAATTTACATTAAGAGACATAAAAAAAATCATGTATTCCAAAATATGCCATCTGCAATCTAAATCACTGAACTGAAGAATGCCGGGTACCACACTTCAGCTGAAGGAGGAGGAAAAGAACACAGCCTCGCTTTATATTATCATGGAGGCTGCCGTTCATAGGATTTTAGTTAGGTGACAAGGGATATGTCTGCTAACACACACCACTTACCTATGATGTGACACACTGTGCACTGGGCCCCAGAGATCTGTGGGTAACCGAGGGAAGTCCCTGAAGGAGTTGCTGCCCTGAGGAGATCAATGCATCTGGCAGTTGGAATACAGCATGTTGGATGATAGATCCCTGTGGTGAGGTGGGGGTGACTCCTAGAGGGACAAGAGTATTGAAAATTTATAATCATCATTTGAAGTACTTGCAATAGCTGTCTTTGACAGAGGGGAGGGCAAAGCCGAGACGTTCATGAGTGATATGGAGGACAGCCTGTTCTTGAACCCATGTGAAGTCAATCCCTGCTCCTCCTACTACACCCTTGACAAATTTACACATATTTTAAACATACCAGTGTAAGCTGTGCCATCATTTCAGTACAGTGGGAACGTGTTGCTTTACTCCAGAGCTTCTGTCCCATAAGCATTCTCATCTTGAAAGCACACTCCAAAGTGAAGAAAATCATGGAAGCTGGGCATCTGACAACATTAGTTACTATCCTGATTCCCCCAGCAAATGAAATCCCCTAAACTGTTTTCACTGGAAATGGTAGGCATGAGTCTGAATACGGAAAATAGCCTACCATACAGGCCTTACCTCTGAAGATCTAGACCATCATTCCACTGAGATGGAGAGATCAAGGTCTCAGCTACACTTTAGGGTTGTACATTGTGCTAGATGTCAGGGTCTCTTAGGTGGCATTAGAAAACACTGTGGAATGTAAGGACTTAAGTGGGTTGTGTAATATAAGTGTTCTTGGCCATGTACACAATGGAGAGTGGTAACAATTTAAAGTTTACAATTTAAAATTTTTAAATGTTATGTTTTTAATTATCAATAATTAAATATATTGAATGATGACAGTGTGGCATTTTAATAAATGTGTATGATGTGGAGTGGTCAATCCATGTTCATTAGAATATTTATCTGACACTAGGGAAATGTCCAGAATCTACAAGGATGAACCCAACTAACAGTCTAAGCAATAGTGGAGAGGCTACATTAAATTCCCTTCCCCATAATGAGATTTATGACTATCTTATAGGCCATCCAAGAGCCTTCATCCAGTAGCTGATGGAAGCAGAGGCAGGATTCACAGCTAAGCACTGAGCCAAACTCCTAGAATTTGAGGAGAGGGAGAAGTGAATAGCAAAGGGGTCAAGACCAGGCTGGAGAAACCCACAGAAACAGCTCACCTGAAGAAGGGGATGCTGATGTACCCCAGTCTGATAGCTGGGAAACTAACATAAGACTGATCCAGACTCCCTGAATGTGTGTGTTAGTTAGGAGGACTGGGCAGTCTATGGGACCTCTGGTACTGAATCAATATTTATCCCTAGTATATGAATGGACTTTGGAACCCATTCCACATAAAGGGATACTTCCTCAGCCTAGACACATGGAGGAGGTCCTGGGCCCTGCTCCAAATGATATGAAAGACTTTGAAGATTCCCCCATGGAAGGCCTCACCCTCCCTGGGGAGCAGAAAGGGGGATGGGATGGGGTTGGGGGGGACAGAGGAGGAGGAGAGTGGGGGAACTGTGATTGACATGTAAAACAAGCTTGTTTCAAATTTAAATAAAAAATAGTATCATAAAAATTATATTTATCATTGCAAATATTTTTATTTTCCCACAGGAGAATGGTTAGAGGTTGCTGTTAGCTTTTTTCAGATATTTAATATTGTCAATTTGGCTGGATCAATAAACATCTAGGAGACAAATCTCTGGTGACACATGGGAGTTTCTAGATTGGATGAAATGGGGGTAGCACCATTCCATGGTCTTGGATCCTGGGCTGAGTGAAAAAGGAGAAAATGAACTAAAACTAGCATTGAACGTTCTACAGATACGATGTGATCACCTGCCTAGAGATCCTGCTGCTATCTCTTCCAGCTATAATAGATGCTACCTTTAGACCACAAGACAGAATAAACCCTCTGTCCTGGTTCATTTCTATTACCTACTTGACACTTCCGAGAATAGGGAGCCTCACCCGAGGAGTTGCCTCCCTGATGGTCTGGGCCATGACTGTGGGCCATTTTCTTGATTGTTGATTGATGTAGGTGGCTCCAGTCCCAGTCGGGTGTGGGTGGTACCATCCTGTGATGGTTTGATGCACACTGCCATGCTCCCACCGTGATGATAATGGACTGAACCTCTGAAACTGTAAGAGAGTCATCCCACTTAATTTTTAAAATAAATTTTATGAGAGTTGCTTTGTCAGCCCAGTGGTTGTGGTGCACACGTTTAACCCCAGCACTCAGAAGGAAGAGGCAGGTGGATGTCTGTTGAGTTTGATGTCAGCCTGGTCTACGGAGCAAATTCCAGGATAGTCTCCAAATCTACACAAAGAAACACTGTTTTGAAAAATAAACAAACAAACAAATAAATAAAAAAGAGTTGCTATGGTCATAGTATCACTTCACAGCAATAAAAAAAAAACCCATCTAAGACAGAAGTTAGTATCAGGACTGGTGTGTAGCTATGATGGGCAGGACCATGCATTTGTTTGGAGGAATTATGACTTTGGTACTTTGGGTTATGAACGCAGTGGAATGCTTTAAGTACTACTTAATGGGCCATACTAGTAGGAACATGGAAGGCAGAGATGCTAAGGGTTATTTGAACTGCTGGGGTTGACACAACAGGTTTCAGAGAAGACTTTTGGTATGCTGCCTAGAGATTTTTCTTGTGATATTTTGGTGAATAAAGTGTCTGCTTTGCCCTTGTCTGAAGAGTCTGCCTGAGGCTAAAGTGAAGAGTTTTGGATTAATTCCATTAACAGTAGAAATCTCAAAATGGCCTAGTATAGAGTCTGTTATGTGGATATTAGTGGTAACTCTAATAAAAATTCATAATGAAAAGTAGCAAGTTGAGCAGGGTGAATTACAAAATCACATTTTGAAGAGAAAAAGAGCATCAGGAAGAAGAATGGAACTAAAAGCCTGTGTTCAAGGAGATAGTTTAAGAAATGGGATAAAGGGAGTGCTGACCTCAGGGCAAGGTCCCACCCAGCTAAGTTTAAAACCTCAGATGTTAGAGATGCCACGTGATGGGATACCTCTAAGGAGAGCTGCTAACAGGGAGTGGAACCTGCCCAAGAGAAACGGGTGTGTTGCAGTCAACAGAGCTGAACTGAGTCGGGGGACCTGAAGAATATTTTGATGTCAGACATGGAGATGAAGAGTGTGGGCTTTGCCCAGCTGGTTTTTGGTCTCATTGTTGTTCAGTATTTCCTTGCTGTGCTCCTTTCCCTGTGCTTGAAATGTTAATGTATATTCTGTGACATCCGTTGTATGTTGGAGGCATGTGATCTGCTTTTTTGGCTTTGACTTTTACAGGTGATTACAGTTAAGAGATTGGTCTCAGAAGAGACTTTGGACTTTGAAATAAGTTTGAGACTGTTCTAGACTTTGTGGACTTTTGAAGTTGGTTTGAGTGCATTGTTTTGTATTATGCTGTGGGTATAAGCTTTTGGAGGCCAGGGGTGGAATGTGGTGGTTTGATGCACACAGCCATGCTCCCTGCCATAACGATAATGGACTGAACCTCAACGTGTAAGTGAGCCACCCCAATTAAATGTTTTTCTTATAAGAGTTGTTGTGGTCATGATATCTCTTCACAGCAGTAAATAACCCCAAGACACATTCCTAGGTAGGCGGGCATGGATGACAGTGAGCAGAGAGTGAGTCAGTCAATAAGAGCTTTTTCCCAAGATCTCTGCTTCATTGCCTGCCTCCAGGTTTCTGCTCTCAACTCCTGCCCTGACTTCCCCCAGTGAAGTCTAAGCCGAGAAAACCCTTTTCCCTCCAAATTGCTTTTGATCAGAGTGTTTTCTCACAGTGAAGGCAAAGTAAATAGAACTTCCCTTAATGCCCCCTCTCCTTCGAACACCGTACCTGTTGACCACAGCCTTCCCTTCAACTATTGACGAGCCCTCTCCATCTCTGGTATCACCATCCCATTCATAGAAGCAGTTGTGAGTTTCTGCTTATTGTTTTAATAAAGGGTATTTATTTATTTGCCCGTCAAAATGCAACAAACATGTTTTTCCATAGGAGCCCAGTTATTCTGTTCTACATATGGTTAATTTAGATGTTCCAGTACAATCCATGGACTAGCCATCCTTTCCCACACTATTTCAGAAATTATAATGTCATACTAAAGAAAAATACTTTCTATATATATTTTTTTATTTTCTGGGAATGTCCTGACTTGCTAATGAATGCTTAGTTTTTCTAAATAAGTTTTAGATGTTTTCTAAACAATCAAATCTGGCTGAGGCAGTATTTATAAATTTACTTGGGAAAGCTGACCTTTCTATTTTGACCTCAAATCCAAATGTTCATTATAGGGTATTTTCTTTTTATCTTACAATCTCTAATAACTTTAGGTCTTGGGTGTTCTCATTATTTAGCACTTGTTGGTGATATTTTCTCATTAATAAAAGATGCATATATACAGTGCATTTAATTACTTTTTGCTGAAGTGTTTTCTCAAGTATTTTCTAAGAGACTCCTGATGCCTTTAGGATTGCCTCCTATGTAAACAGTGGTTTATCTGGTTAGAAAAAATATTGCTCCCAGCCTTCTGAGAACCTCATGTTTTGGACAAGATAGCTTATGTCAGACTGTGTCTGCCCAACAGATGGGCTGGCCTTCCTGGTTATGGGACCTTAGCATTTCCTTTTTACTTTCCCTGCTCTTTTCATTTGCTTTTGATGCTGAAGATCAAACACAGGGGCAAGTGGCCTAGCCACTGGGTTACATTTTCAGTCCTATAACTTCCGTTCTTAAACTTTACCACAATAGCCCAGATGTGGGTTTTTTCTTTAGCATTTTGCAGCCCTCCTGAGCTTCCACAAGCTGAGATCTATTGTCTTAAGTTATGGGACATTCTTATCCCTGTAATTTTTCTCTCCTTCAGGAACCATTATTATGTGAATATTGACACTCGTATTTCTAATCTCCAAGATATCTAACTTTTGAATAGTTTTCAAAAGTCAAAGATTTAATTGATATTTGTTTAACTTCTAGATCTGATATTTTATTTACAGCTGAAATCAATCTTTGTGAAAAGAAAATCAGTGAAGGATTCTTTGGGGCCTTGTATAATTTTAGTAAATGATTCAGTCATCTTTGCTGATTCCCCAAGCATTCAAAACTGCTATATGATATAGGGCCAAGATTTGATCACCAAATTTAAACCTCTTGTAAATCAGCATGGTGGCTTTTACTAAGAAGCTGGTCTTGGAAAATGTCAACACCTCTAGTCCTATTCCGTTGTTCTATGACCCTAGCTTTCTCTCTCCACCATACTTTTCACTGTAACTGAGGACTAGCTTCTAATATTGTTGTAGCTAAATCTTTTCAGTCTTGGGGGATAATTCTGTTCTGAGTTGTCCATGAATTTAACATTGGCTTTGCATAGGGTGAATGCATATCATATGAAATGACTGCTTCCTTAACCCTTCTCACATCTAGCATTTTTACAGGATCTTAATCAACTTAATAGCCTAGGGATGTCTATCACCTGGTGGTTGTTAATAACCTTGGGCCTCCTCTCTTCAGTTTCACCATGACATGATGTGTTAGGTTTTGAAATAAATTTCTCTGTGTGTAAATACTTTTCTTTATTTCATTCATATGTCTTGCTAAGGCTTTTGTCATCAATTTTATATATTTGGCACAGATAACAAATCACTTTTTTAAGGATGCAATATGAATTTCCAAACTGATAATAATTATAATTGACATGTCAATCCTAGCTAAGTCAGTTATCCTTTTATTTATTTTTAATTTTAAGTTATCTACTATTGTGGAGCCATATAGAGTTCTGACTCTCTGTATTATAATATTTTCCATTTTTAATGTGGAAAAGATTTTTTTTTAAAGTAAAACCTTAAGAATTTGCAGGTATCTCACCAGATCGCTTGTTTTTTGTTTTTGTTTTTTTTAAACAGCAGCAATGGTAGTGCTGTAGCCAGCTGCAGCAGTGGGCTTGGCAGTGTATGTGTGTGTGGAGTAGGGGGGGTGGGGGGTTGGGAGGGATAAAACCAGGTGTGGGGTTGTGCAGGGTGGGCCTGTGAGGTGAGCAGCTGCAGTAAGGTGTCCGAAGAACAGCTAGGCTGTCAGTTATGCTGCACGAACCAGACATAGAGCACCCGAAGCTGTTTACATGCTGTTGGGGGCTGAGGGCATGGTGGGCAGGGCACCCGGGCCACCTGAATGACAGAGCCTGTGGTGGGTGGCTACAACAGTGTCCCAGGGAGTGTCAACCTGGGGAGTGCAGAGAGATCACTGCAGCAGCACAGGTAAGTGGAGGCTTTAAAAGCCTTAAAAGCCACCATGTGATTGCTCCCCCACGTTGGGCTCCAGATGAAGTGCTTACTTACATTGTTCTATTGGTAATAAGAATTTGGTAGTCATATATTGAGGTAAAAACTGATAGATCCAAAGAGCCACGGAGAAACGATCAGCTCTTCATGCTTCCTAGATCAAAGGGCTGAGACTGTCTCTGAGCTTCTCCCTATGCCTTTCTGTGTCCCCCTGTCTGGGTCCTCCAAAACCTCTATGGCTAATTCTGGTCAACCAATCACTGACTCTGCCCTCTGATTCAAGGTAAACTCTATTATCGATCTTAGAGTATCAGTGTGAACAAATATCCTGCAACAGACTCCCTAGTTTTGCCCATCATGCCTTGCTAACATCCACTCTTTTTGTTGTTGTTGTTTGTTTGTTTGTTTTTGTTTTTACTCTACCCTGTGGCTTTTTCAAAGACTTCTATCTCTTTTTACTACAGTTCAGAAACTTATGTGTCTATACCAGAACAAGGACAAGTGTGCAAGATGGTACCAGAACCAAAAGGGCAGGGAGGAATAAAGCCAGCGACAGGCAAAGCTAACAGCAGGAACTAGATGGGAGTCCTCCCTGAACTATCTAACCTCCTCTGCCTTCATCTTTACAAGTGAGAAACTAAAGTCATCAAGGAAAAGTCTTTGAACCAAGAGATGCCCTAGACAAAGTGACTAAGTTTAAACAGTGATGCTATAGCCTGGCTGATGAAATTCAGACCCTTTGCCCTAATGCACACTTCCCCTTCCATTGATACAGAGAACCTGGCCACTACTCCTCTGCCGCATAGGAAATGCCAGACAAGTGGATGTTATCAGCTGAGAGTTGGTGGCGTAGACCTTTAATCCCAGCACTCAGGAGGCAGAGGCAGGGGGGATCTCTGTGAGTTCCAGGCATTTCCTATCTTGCACACTTGTCCTTGTTCTGGTATAGACACTTAAGTTTCTGAACTGTAGTAAAAAAGAGATAGAAGTCTTTGTAAAAAGCCGCAGGGGAGCTTTTACTAGCTCAAGAATTTACTAAACCCCAAAGTTGGTTTCTATATTGGCCCAGGATTATCTTTTCTAACCTCCACTTCCTCCCTTCCTAACCCCCTTCCTCCCTTCTTCTCTTTTTCTCTCCCTTCCTCCCTCCCTCCTTTCTTTTTTCACTGAGTATCAAGGATGTGCTAGGTGGGTACTCTACCACTGAGCTATATCCCCAACCCTCTTTTAACAGGCTATTGCTAAGTTGCATTGGCTGGATTGAATTTTGTAGCCCTTGGGGGCATTGACTCTGTGATCTTCTTGTCTGCTGAGTAGCTGGGATCACAGGCTTTTCCCAGGAGGCTCAGCTAGTATCTTTCCTATGTAATTATTACTAACATAGTGCAGATTCCCTGGTTTGAAAGCACAAGTTTTCTGTGCTGCATCCTTAACAGCCCCACTGGTCATGCTTATCATTTTTCTTCCTGTGGTCACTCACATTTGCACTACACACTTTTCTTAGTTAATAACCTTTCCTTTATTGAGCACCTTTATAATGATAGAAAATTGATTAGATAGCATAGAGAATTTTAAGGCTACTTTGTTGTTTGTATTTTGCATATAATATATTTTCTCCCAATCCTGGGTTTTCCCCTTTCATCATTTTACAGCATCTCCTGCAAAGCAGAAATTTTATTAAATTCCAATTATCAAGTGTTTCTTTCATGGCTTATGCTTCTTTGGTAAGTAGACTAATGATGGCCCTTGCATCTTTATTAGAAATGTTCTGTGTTGTTCCTCATATTAGCCTAGGACTATTAGCACAAAGTCCACAAAGCTTAAATATTTAAGCACCCAGTTGCTTTACCTGCAATATAAATGAGCATTTTGTAAGTGCTTACTTACTTGCTTTGTGCACTCTGGGTGCCACACACCACCTCTGCTAACCATTACCAAGAGGAAGCCAGCTGTGAAAGACCAGAGACCTCTGCTCATCTTGGATCTGCTCCATCTCAGTGACCTTCCATCTTTTGCTATGGGGCTTCTCCTAGCCAGGAGGCCTCTGCCAGATGTCTTCATCCCCCTACTTGAGTTCCCTCCCTCATTCCCCTTCTACATGCTGGTCTTGCTATGATGTCACTGAAATAGTTCTTCCTGGGTGCTCCCTCATCTAAAAACCTTCCCAATAAAGATTACTGAAACTTCTTCTTATGGTCCTGGCTTTTCCTTAATCAGCTTCTAGGTCCTCAAGGTAACAGTTCCCACAGAGTTCATTTCAAGACTTCTTGCCAAACCTACCACCACCTAGTTGGTCTTCAGTATTCTAGAAGTTTCTAAGCTTGCATTTTTTTTTTATTTTGAATTACTTTTTGTTAAGTTTCTGGAATATTGTTTAAATGGGTTGTAGCTTCTTCCTTCCTTCCTTCCTTCCTTCCTTCCTTCCTTCCTTCCTTCCTTCCTTTCTTTCTTTCTTCCTTCCTTCCTTTTCTTTTTTTCCCATTGAACTAATTGCATTTTAGTTAGTTCTACTTATATGGGGAGTTTGAGTTCTATCTTCTAGCATTTCCTGTGCTGCCATGGTTCTTTGTCTTGACTTCTGTGGCTTTAGAATAAGTGCTTTTGTTTTCTTCTCAAGACAGGGTATTACTGTGTAGCTCTGTGTTAGCCTGGAATTTACTATGTAGTCAAGGCTGGCCTCGAACTGAGAGTTCCTGCCTCTGTTTCTGGAGTGCTGGGATTAAAGGTGCACATCACTGTGCCTGGCTCCACCCTATCATGCTTTCTTTCTTTTTGGTCAAGGTCTCTCACTGGGACCAGGGGCTTGATGTTTTTTAGGTCAGGCTGGCTAGTTAGAAGATCTCAGAGATCCTCCTGTCTCTGCCTCTCCATCTCTTGGATTACAAACATGTGCCATCACTCCTGACTTCTATGTGACTGTCATGTATTGAACTCAGGTCCTCCTACCCGTGTGACAAGCACTTATTTCAACATTGTTGCTTTGACTAGTTTTGTGGTGACCTTAAATACAAACCCAAGCATATAAAATACAATAGGACCTATCTCTTGTTCCCTAGGTGGTTATTTCATATTTGTTGTTCTATCCAGTTGACATTTACTTTTAGGCAGATCTTTGAGTCCTGTGATTTCTTGAAGTGCTTCTTTCTTGATTTCTTGTAGCAGCTATTGTCTTCTACCAAGACACTCCTAGAATGACTGATTCATCTACGTCCTCATGTTGGTATAATCATATGTGTTAATTTGTTTCTTCATCTTGAGCCTTCCTAGAATTCCTAGTTAAGGTTTCCCTTGAATTATCTGGAGAAGTGTTCATTTAGTATTTTCAGAATGCAACTTAGTTTCATCTGTTATCCCCCCCCCCATGGGTCAGTGAAATAGCTTGGCCTGGGAGTATTTGCTGCCCTTGCAGAGAACCCAAGTTCAGTTCCTAGCACTCACATCGAGTATCTCACAATCACTTGTAATTCCAGCTCCAAGGGTTCTGGGTTCTGGTGCCCTCTTCTGACCTCTGAAGGTACCTCCCCCCCTCTCTCTCTCTCTCCTCTCTCTCTGTGTCTTCTTTCTCTCTCTCTCTCTCTCTCTCTCTCTCTCTCTCTCTCTCTCTCTGTCTCACACACACACACACACACACACACACACAGAGAGAGAGAGAGAGAGAGAGATTAAACACTGAAACAACCAAAGAAATGCTTTACCATTTATACCATTATACCATTTTCCTTTATACCCCCAAGTGGTTTCAGTAGCATGACAATGATCTATCTGTCCCTTGACAGTTGAAAAACATCTATAAGCCTGCCTGTTTCTGATGCTTTCAGAGTGGTCACTCTTCAGTAAGTCCTTCCAGGTTATTCTCTGGTGTATGTCTACTTAGGAATATTTAAAATGAGTTTGGAGTCAGTTTGGGGCATTGGTATTCCCTGAAAAATGACCCACTTCAATGGTATTGCCGAGCATTTATATCTAGACTATGGAACCTACTACAACGATGGCAGAGAGTTGTAGAGCTCAGGAAATCTCTGGTGTCTCTTAAGTAGGTTTATGTTTTATCTCTTCTTTGAACAGCAGCCCCAAGAAGAGGTTCTGAATTTGTCTTATCCATCAGATTTTCCTCAGTGTGGTAAGTCTTCCTTCTTGCTTGTAGAGCCTCTCATTTCATTTGTTTTCATTTCTGTAGGTGAGTGCCCAGGTATTTGCCTTCATGACTTAATGTTTAATCAGAAAAACAGCAAAAGCTGCCAGATTTATTCTTAGCACATATTTTCTACAGCATATAAGTTGATTGTTTTCTTTTGCGTTCCTGTCTTGTTCTGGGGATGATTTGCAGGAATCGGTTCTCTCCTTCCCTCCTGTGGATTCCAGGGCTTGTACTCAGGTCTTCAGGCATGGTGATCGCACCTTTATTGGCTAAGCCATCTAACAGGCCCCGCAGCATTTTATTTTTGGATTATAATGTTTGTAGTGTCATGAATCTCTTTCCCAAGCTCTTTCCCAAGAAGGTTTCTCTTGTAGACCAGTAAGAAGCAGAAAAGCAAACAAAAGGGATAAAATCCCAATAGTTATCTTTCATTGACATTTGATGATAATTGTTTTCTCAATATAAACTTTTTATTGATTATCTGTGGATTTCACATGCACCCTGACCACACTCATTTCCAAGTCCTTCAAGGTCCACCCCCACCCTTGTGAGTCCCCCCCCCAAAGAGGAAAAAAATTAAAACTGAGTCCTTCCCTTCCCCAAACCCTACCAGAAGCCATCAACCATGAAGATTCTCTTTCTGAAAAAGCTTTTAGTTGATTCTTTGTGAATTTCACATTACACACTCCAATCTCACTCATCTCTTCATCCCCTTATATCTGTCCTCCACCCTTGCAACCTTCCTAAAAGAAAACAAACAAACAAATGAACAAACCAAAATCTCATAGTGGAAACTTCACTGTGTTGCAGTGTGTCACACATTATACACGTTCTCTCAGATGAATCACTGGACTGGTTCAAGACCTCTGGCTTCTGCTACACTACCAGTATCGGATCCTTCCTGGGACTCCTCTCGGATATCCTGTTGTTGCCTTGTGTCATGGAGATGCTGAAGCTTTGGTTCTGCAGGACTAGACCCTTCACATGCTTCTGCAATTGGTGGAAGGGTTAGATTTTGGAGTGAGCCAACTCAAAGCTCTGGATCTGGGCCTGAGTGGCAGCTGAGTTGGTCAGGCCACCTGCTCTCCTGCCTTTGTGCCACCAGCACCAGCTCTTCTGCTTGACCCAAGTGAGTGGTGGGGCCAGCTCTCCTGTCTGTGGCAGCTGGCAAGGGATGGGACTGGGCCTATGGAGCTCACACCACCAGGGCCAGCTTTCCAGCACTGTCCCAGTGACGGGCAGAGGACCAGCTCACTGGAGTGCAGCAGCTAGTAAGGGCAGCCCATCTCTCCCATAACCATGCCACCAGGTGAGGTCTACTGTGTTTCCCAGATGAGATGTAGGGCGCACTCTCCAGAGTGCTACGGCTAGTAAGGGACAGGAGCGGCTCACCAGCTCTCACTCCTTCTGGGCCAGCAATTGGATGACAATGTTTTTAAAATTCTTCATGTCAAGATTCATAATGATCAGAGATAAAGGATAAACTTGGAAAAAAATCTGCAATTTCTACAAGGAGTTTTCTTAATATAAACAGATAAGTGGCCCTAATATATGGTTTCCATGAGGTTCCAGGGAAAAACAGAAGACTCCATTTGAACCATAGGCCAGTGCTTAACAGGCCACTTCACAAAGGAAAATTTTGTACTAACTAAAAGCTTAGTTTTGAAAATAAGAAAACAAAGAAACGGAAATTAAAGCCATTGTGAGAAATCTTCCTCCTCTTGTCAAAAACCGAGTTTTCTTTAGCAACTACTCCAAAGTTAGCAAGACTTAGAACAAATAGTATCTTTTGACTATTTCTGATACAATAGAAAATAAGTAATTGAAAACCTTAAAAACATCTTTCAAGAAATTATCATCAGGGGCTGGAGAGATGGCTCAGCGGCTGGCAACACTTGGCTGGTCTTCTGGAGGACCCCAAGTTCAATTCCCATCATGTATACCAAGTGGCTCACAACCATCTAGAGCTCCAGCTTCAGGACATCTGGTACTTTCTCCTGACCTCTATGGGTACCCGCATACACATAGTGCACACACAACACACACACACACACACACACACACACACACACACACACACACACACAGACAGACACACACAGATACACAGACACACACAGTCACAGACAGACAGACACACAGACAGACAGACACACATACACACACATTTTTTAAAAAGGAAATTATCAGTGCACCAAAATTTGGCTAAAAGATGTCTATTATAGTACTAACTAAACGAGATGGGATTGGCTGATGAAACCATGGCAATGGAAATGAACAGAATAAGTAGCTGTTAGAAACCATGCAGCAGAAAATATATAAAATATTTAAAGAAACTGAAGAAACACCATGCTACATTGCTGCATGAGACAGGCAGATTGTGAACATGAGTGCATAATAAGTTTCACCGTGAAGTATAAAGCTAGGTGGCATTTGCACATAGAAATGCCCACACAATGCATTGTGGGCAATTTTCCTCTTTCTGCCTCCATTCCTTTTCTTATTGTAATACTTAGGAAAAGCCAGGATTCAGATGGAGAAAAATTGCCTACTGTGTCTTCAGAAATGAGCTTTCATAAACTCTCCCCAGAAGATCACCATGACTGTCGACTGGGGACATTCCAGAAGAGTGGAAATAGCGGACGTTTGCTGGCAGCCGGTGGAAGTGTGGAAACAGTAATGTGCCTATTACAGGGTCAGACTACATTTGAAAAAGTTGAGTCATGGCGTAGAGCCACCTGGAATTGTGAGACGTCCTAGCAAGACCCCAGGTCTGCTGTCCCAGCCTGACAGCCCTTACTCTCATCTCATCTCCCTAATTTTCTTTGTACCCGCTCATGCGTGTGTTCTGCAAAAGTTTGCCATGTGTTAATGGCTATGCTTTCACACCATGAAAACCATAACCTTTCATTAGAGGATCCCTTGGGTCCTCTTTTCCAACAATACCCTCCTGCTCCTGCCACAGCTCGCCCTGCTCAGCTCCTCAATGTCCAAAACAATTATCCAGCTGTCTTTTCTTTTGAGTTGGAGTCTCACTATGTAGCCTGGCTGTCTAGGGACTCAGAGAGATCTGCCTCCTGCCTCTGCCTCCACGGTGCTGGGGTTAAAGATGGGGTGGTATCTGTTTTTCAGATGTAACATTACATCAGTGGTATGTAAGTGTTTGTTCTGGCTTCTGCATTCTACACCAGGGAACCTGCATTTGCCTGGACCTTTGCTATAGTGAGTCCATAGTTGGCTTTCTTTCAGTGCTGAGCAGAGTTTAATGGTAGGGCTATGCCATACCCAGGCTCACAACTGCTGTAGATGAATGGATTGATTCTAACAGGCTGCTGTAAGTGAACTGCTGTATGCCTTGAGGTAGAGTTTTATGAAAACATACTTTGTAACTCTGGAACAAATGCCCCGAAATGCCATTGCTGGGTCACATGGCAATTGCACTTTGAGCTTGTCAGGAAACTGTCAAACTGTCTTCGTGAGAGGTTTCACTATTTTATATCCCTGTCAGCAACAGATGAGTGATGTAGCTTGTCCCAGTTACCAGCATCCCATGCTGTCACATTTTGTTTTAACCATCCCCATGCTATGCAATGATTGCTCACTGCAGTCTTCAGTTTTATTTCTTTGATGACCATGATGTTGGACACTTTATATACTTACTGATCCCTTGTATATACATTGTATTTGATGTATTTGTTCTTTTACCATTTTCTGGTTGGGATTTTTTTTCATTGTTGATTTTGAACAGTTTTTGAAAATGTATCCAAGACACCAGTCCATTCCTTTTCCTTTAAAAGATAGTATCTCTGCCTCTCTGTCTCTGCCTCTGCCTCTGTGTATGTGTGTGTGTGTGTGTGTGTGTGTGTGTGTGTGTGTGTGTGTGTGTGTGGGGGTATGTGCCTGAAGAAGCCAGAAAATGGCTCCTCTGCAGCTGGAGTACAAGTGCTTGTGAGCCTCCATGTGGATGCTGGGAACTAGACTTGTGTTCTCTGCAAAAGCAGCAAGCACACTGTTAACCTCAGAGCAATCTCTGTCTTTTGTATTACACACACACACACACACACACACACACACACACACACCAATTGCAAATATTTTCTCCTAAGATATAGTCTTTTAAAACTCTTACTAGGTTTTGTGTAACAGTATTTACTTTTAATGAGGCCCAGTTTACCCATTTATTTCTCCTCTCATGAATTGTACTTTAGCGCCACATCCAAGACCCTTGGGTTAGCACAAATCCCAAGAATTCTCTTCTAGAAGAATTTTATAGTTTTATATATTGTGACTAATCCAAGGTTGATATTGAGGTTAGGGCTTCTGCTGACTGCTTACAAGTGTTTGGTAGCTCTTGTACCTTTAGCTGAAAAAAAAATCTCTCCTTTCTTCTTTGAGCTATTTTGATCTATGTCAAAAATGAGATACTTGTGTTGCCATGGCCTAGATACCAGACACTGTATTGTATCACAACCTTCCATGTGTCTGTCCCTGAATGAACGTCAATGTGTCCTGATGGCCTAGATTATTATGATATAAGTCTTCATGTTGAGTAGAGTGATGAATGTATTTTATTCTTTGTGAAGGTTTTAAAATTTTAACTATGGTTAAAATTTCTGCATAAGTAGTAGAAAAACTTGTGTATACCTGCAAAAGTCTTGCTGGAGTTTTGATTAAAATTGCATTAAATACATAGATAATTTTGGCAAATTTGACAACTTGAGTATGTTGTGATTTGAACTCAGAATGTCTTTCTAATTAGCTCTTTTAAAAATCTCTTTTGATAACATTTTTAAAATTTCACAACTAAGTATAAGATATGTTGTTAAGTTTACAGCTATGTTTGTATTCTCTGAGGTGGATATCCACAATGTTTTCTGTATGTTTATTGTAGGCAGGAGGGGTGTCATTGACTTCTGTCAATTCATAGACTATCATGTGTATCTGGCTGAACTCACTCAGTTTTTTATTTATTTATTAGTGTGTGTGTGTGTGTGTGTGTGTGTGTGTGTGTGTGTGTGTGTGTGTAGTCTTTCTGTGTGTCTCTGTGTATAGATTTCTGGACATTTTCCATGTGGACAATCAACATTGTCTATAAATAACAATATTACTAATATTTTTTTCTTTCCAAGTCCATGCAATTTTCAATCTGTTATTTTTCCATAATTACAGCAGGAAAATCCTCCAGTGTCATGCCCACAGATACAATGCATCATTTCAGAGCATTTTGGGGTTTGTGGCTCTTTAGATTTTTCTAGGGTGTCTGCGCATCTCAGCTGCTGCTGCCTGTGGAAGGTCCTTTCCAGCAGGTATTTCTACATGGAGGAATGATGCATTCCGACCCTTGGCCAGGATTCCCTGAACACCTAATCCTGGGTAGGGAAAGTAACTTTCAAGCCTGGGGCATTGGATTGGGTCCAAGTGTTTTCATTTCTTCATTTATTGTGTTTACCATCTAGCTGATCTATCCACCCACTCTCTTGTCTTCTGGACAGTGACTCTGACTATTAGTTATAGCCAAATACTTTCACTGGGCTGCTTGCCAGCTCTTGCACCTCCCAAGAGGGAGCCTCTCAAAGGTCTTAGGTGGGGATGACTCAGCGATAGCTCTCTTTTGGTCAGTTCTGTTCATTCCCCATCTTGCTGTCTTTCACTGCCGTAGATGTGGGCGGTGAGTGGGGAAGACAATACTCCTTCTCAACTCCTTGCAGATGGCTGAATTCACCTGATGTTATCAGAGGATCATCCAATACTCAACACAGGGAAGACTGAGTCCACTGGTCCCAGTTCATTTGTTCAGCTAGCAACATGAAGAGCTAAGTCTGATGGCTTTCCTTCCCCGGGGATGGGAGTCAGTACCCCTGTATTGAGCCTCCAGTCCTGTGACACCCAAATCAATTCTCCTCCTTGCTCATTGAGAGTCCTAGGTTGTCACTGTCCTGCTCAGTGTTGTGACTGTGACTGGGAGAAAAAGCAGGGAGAGACAGCCCTATACCATGTCATTACCACTGCGTTGATTGATGTTTCTGTAAAGTCTCGAAACTGATTTCTGAAAACACTTCACAAATGGAGGGGGCTAGTTTCTGGGTCTCATCACATAAAAAAAAAAGTAATCTGAGAAATGAGCACTGCATGTTGGATGTAATTAATCCTCTGTCAGGTTCAGGCACGCAGAATGCACCAGTGGCCACTGATGATGTGAGTGGAAAACCTGAGGACCGGATAGAAAAAAAAAAGAAAGAAAGAAAAAGCATTTTTAATTTATAATTATGATTTATGAGATTTCTCTTCTGGTAAACACAAGAATAATTGTGCTAAATATTAACACATTCCCATGTCTGTCTTCTAAAGACAGTGTATTTAAAACAAAGTGTAGAATTTAAACAAAGCCTTAAGTCATTGTTACAATCACTTACTCAAAGTCGGGGGATAGATAGCTCAGAGGATCAAGGTGGTGGCAGCCAAGTGTGACCACTCAAGTGCATTTCCAGGGACTCACGTGGTAAAAGGAGAGAACAGACCCCCACAGATTTTCTTCTGACGGCAACATGTGCTCTGTGGCATGAGTGCAGCCCCTCTCCCAGAGTCTAAGAAAGTTAGATATTAAAAATAAATAAAATTGCCTGATTGCTCCAAATCATTGGTGCTTTATTGTGCTGGCTTCCCCTCTTCTCCTGCCTGGAATCTACCCAGAGTTCATTATAGATAGCTCTGTCATTTATTGCAGGCTACAGGCTTCATTAACAAAGCTTCTCTACCTTTCTGTGTCTTTAGCTCTTACAGGAAGATCCCGTTTATCAGCTGCCTGTACCGATGCATTATGTTTAGAAAGGTGATTCAAATAAATATATTAGTATTCACTAACTACGTCCTTTAAATGGCTCTATTTTCCTCAAAGGTCTTTGTATTCATGGGATGTAGAATTCTTTAATAAATGAATACTTTTGTGTAGGGAAGACTCACTACCTACACACACACACACACACACACACACACACACACACACCTTTTCAATTGTGCTTGATTTTATGGATTTATAAATGCGAATTCTGTTTTCAATATCTCTTGACTCGATTCCAGCATGGATTTTATTAGTACATATAATCATACTTGTGCATGACTATGGGGACATTACATATGTGTGCCTTTGTTTGGGTCTTCTCCCAATCCTGCCTGAAGCATCTTAATTTTGTAGATGTGCAAACCAAAGCTAGCATTAGGACTTTATTATCCTTTTTCTAAGGTCAAATAACTTCCAGTAGTCTCGAGACCAGAATATAGATAGATCTTCTAACTCCAGGCTCTCTGCAGCAGACATCAGTCCCTCTGTGACTAAAGGCCAAAGGCATGATGGGAGAGAGCATGGGGTGGAATACAAAGGGATCTATTTCACGCTGTGTTCAGAGGTGTCATTTATATCAAGGAAACACTTTTAATTACCAATCTGGCATTAATTTACTGATCTGTGTCTGGTCTGTGACTAAACGTTCCCTAGCCCATGCTGATTAAGTCTGTTGTGAATCAGATACACACGTCATGCTTTAGCAAAAGCTTGTGTGGGTAGTCTCCCGACAATAGTCCATAGACAAACAAGATTGATTTGGGGTTCAGTTTTGAATCACCATGTCTAGAACAACATTTCCTTAAATTTATTATAATGTATAATTACAACATATTCCCTCTTGCAACCCTTCTATGTAACCCATCCCCTCTTTGTCGTCTCTTAAATATATAAACACAACCTACTCAGTCCATTTAATGTCACCTGTATGCATATGATTTCTGGACTAACCCCTGATATTAGTTATCAATTAGGTAAAATGATGTTTTATAAACTGTTTCACTTGAATAAAGTGGCAGCTGTCAGAGTCTCTATGTTTCAACTCTCCAGTTTTATTTAGAAGCTCGTGTGAAACAGCAGGATCAATTTCTTAATAAGACTTAGTTCTTCATATACTGGTAGATTATAGCAGAAAATGTGACCATACTTTAACAATATAAATTTCCATGTTTATTCAACATGCCAAATTCCTGTTATTATGAAAAATCTTCTACTCACAAGAATTTAATAATAATTGAGCCTATTTGCCTCTCCTCCCGATGTTATTAATATTTTCTTCCCATGATGCACTAGAAAATCCACGCCTTAGGAAACAGCCTGATGCTTGTCACAGCTGTAGCCTCACTGATGCAGAGAATCTGGCATTTACAGAGGGTGGAACTCTCTCTCTTGCTTTGCCTGCCCTTCTCCAATCCCTTTTGTTTAATCACTGTGTTTGGAGCCCTTGAAAAGAGACAGTGTTCAGGAGTGAGTGAGTAGGAATGAGGGCATCCTCATGTGTGAAGAAGATGGTTCCTGGAAGGAAAGTTGATTCTCCCCCTCCAGCTGAAGTCTGTGGGGGAGGTGGCTCTGCTTGTCACTGATAGCTGTATGAGTCACAGTTCTGGACCTCCCCCAGGCCAGGCCAGCCCCTGCTGCCGTTTCCATGGTGCTCAATGTCCCTATCCCAAGCGTTGCTGTCACAGCTTTGTACTGACGGCTTCCTGTGCATTTTTTGTGTATTCTTGGGTCAATGTGCAGGAACAGACTTGAGAACTTGATTGTGCACCAGTGTCTAGCTAGCATAGGCTGGCACACAGTGCGTGCTTCACGAGCTCAATGAAAGAGTGAAAACAGTTTAAGCTCATTTCCAACTTCCATTTTTTTAATTAAAAAATTAAGTTTTTATTTTTATTTTTGAGGATTTCACTTATGTGAATGTGTTCTGCATGTATGTATGTATGTGTGTATGAGAGAGAGAGAAAGAGTGAGTGGGGGGCGGCCTACAGAGGCCAGGAGGGGGCATTGGATCCTCTGGGGCTGTTCCTGTTGTTGTGAGCTACCTGATGTGGATTTTAGGAACTGAATTCATATCCTCTGCAAGTTCAGTAAGTGCTCTTAACTGCTGAGCCATCTCTCTGGTATATCAGCTTCCTTCAAAACAGGCCAACATGCAGCTTTATCGAGATACAATTGCTATACACAAGACCCACATGTACTTGTATACAATATGATGAGTTTGGACATATGCACTTACCCCTCAATCCCTCATATCATCACAGTCTAGGCAATGAACATGTCTGTCACCTCCAGAAGTCTCCTCTGCATAACCTTTAGTTTTGAAATTTCAAAACTTGAGTTTTAAAATACCAAAGAAAACTGAAAGCCTATCTTTAATGCCTGACCCCTGAGTGCTTCATTTTCCAGAACCATCTGCTGCATTTCCACTTGCCTCTCTCCATCCTCTTCCAAGCATTTTGCAAACCGAATCTCACTGTGACAAGTGGAATGAGTGAGGAGAACAAAGAGAGAAAGAACAAAGTGGAAGAAGGGTCCATGGAAAACAATGACAGGAGCAATCTCTCTTAGCCTCCAAAAACAACAGCAGGCTCTCAGATACAGTCCCATCACCAGGGGATGCGTGTCTGGAAGAGTGACAGCTTCAGAGAAAGGATGAAGTTGAATTTGCGTGTCACTTGTATGACATTTGCTTATCTTCAAGTGAACTAATAAACCTAAACCTCTGTGTGCAAGACCTCACTCTGTCCAACACAGCAGTGTGTATTCCTCGTTGTGGGACAAAGTTCCAGAACTTATAGAATCTCTCTCTCTCTCTCTCTCTCTCTCTCTCTCTCTCTCTCTCTCTCTCTCTCTCCCCCTCCCTCCCTCCCTCCCTCTCTCTCTCTCTCTGTTTGTCTCTTGGGCTTATGGGTTACAGTTCAGCTAATCTAATGCTGTTTGGCTGGGAAAGAAAGTCCAAGAATCTAGTACTCAGTCCACACGGCTGGACGTCTCAGCTGGTCCTCAGTGTATGCTGGGATCCCAAAGAAGTAGTCTCCAACACCAGTGAAGGAATGGGTGTGCTAGCAAAGTGAGGGCAAGCAAGCAGAGAGCAAAGGCTTCCTCTTCCATGTCCCTATATAGGCTTTCAGCAGAAGGTGTGGCCAAGATTAAAGGTGTGTCTTTCCACCTCATGATCCAGATAAGAGGTGTGTGTCTGCCTAACTCAAAGGTCTGGACTAGAAGTGAATCCACCCTTTTCAAACCAAGCAAAAGATCCCTCACAGTTGTGCCCTTCATTTTTGGGTTTCAGTTTCAGATGTAGTCAAGTTGACAACCAAGAATAGCCATGACATACGCCTTCCATAAAATTTTAGCACAGGGCAAAGGCTGGATGGTAAGAAGGGACAAAGTAGAGGAATGCTGAAGCTAAAGGACCAGGTGAAGCCAAGTGCAGATACTGGACAATATGAATGATGTCCAAGGCAGCCATTGAGTCAAGAGTGTTAATCATTTTGGATGAGCCCATAAAGGCACAGGACTGTGTTAGTTGTTACAATGTTTCCATGGTGCTGGTGCCTTCCTCTGGGAGTCAGGAGTCATGCTGGGAGAGTCTTTGAGTCTACCTCTCTCTGTGTAGTGTTTGTTCCCTTCTCCCTAGGCTTCTCTTCAGTACTGTGTATCTTCATCCCACGGACATTCTGTCCCTTTCTTCACAAACACCACATTCATCTTTACATTCATCTTTTTCTTTTCTTCAACCTTATCCTCCTTTCCTATGTCATTGTTTTCCTGAAAGAGATGCTTTGAGATCAGCATAGCAGGGTTTGTTATGACGGGAATGGATCCTGGATTTGGGGGAGGGGAACAAGGAGGACTGGGTAAGAGCCCAGAACATTAGTGCTAATCAGTACCTAAATAAAGTGTATTCCTGAGACTTTCTTTGAATGTCTTTTAGAGACAGTTCCATCTCGAGGGCTTGAGTAACCCATGGATTCATGAACCTTTGATAGTCATAAAACAATCGCCTAGTTGGGAGATGGTCAAAAGGAAGAAATAGACAGCCAGTTGGGGACAGGTTCTTAAGGCTTTATCTTGCCCTGGACCCTCTGTCTGCTTTCTGTCTATCATGAAGTGTATGCCTGCTTGCCACATACTCCCCCGATCATGGCACTTTGCCCAAGTGGGGGGGGGGCTCAAGTAACTATGGACTGAAATCTTTGAAACTGTGAACCCAAATAAATCCTCCTCTACAAAGTTGTTTCTGTCAGCTCTCTAGCCACATTGACAAAGTCATTAACAGAGGGACCATACACTTGATGTGTCTAGTGACTTTATTGTAGGCCAATGAAGCCTCGAGGGTGATGGCTTCCCTTCACCATACTACTCACCCTCACTAAGCTGCTTCACCAGAATGATCATTCCAAGCTGTGGACAGCATCTTCTAAAGAAGCCAAGCCAGAAATGTCCCTTCTTTAGAAACTGCTATGACAAAACAAAAATAAAAACATAGCCTTTCTGACAGTGGTTCACTGCTTGGACACATGCCAAGATGTTAGTCATACGGGTTAGTTGGGTTAAGTCTGCTCTCTGAATTTCTGATGGACACCACACCCCCATATCACACACACACACACACACACACACACACACACACACACTGATGACACACATACCATGGCTTCTTCCAGCAATAGTTACTCTGACGTCTCTTTGTTCTGCTGAAATACAATCCCTTAGCTTCATCTGGAAGAATTCCTCTTTGATGTACCATGGGCATCTCAAAATTCATGTATCTGAAGCAGCATGGCTTGACATCTCATTAAGTATCTACACTGTTCTTCCAATTGCTTGGACCTCGGAGTCAGCCTTTAGTGCTTCCTTCTCTCCTAAGCCTCACCTACAGCACCTGGCACACACCTGTTGGTTGGCATGACTGTGTGAATTGACCACAAGCCTGACTGCCTCTTCTCACCTGGGCTGCAAGCACCTAGTGAGCGCCACTGTGTGTGCTCCGAACTCAGATCCGCTTATGCTTTGCCTTGCTCGTACTCCAGTCTCAGCTACCAAAAGTGGTTCCCCGTGAAGAGAATTCAGACCATCTTATTCTTCTATTTTAAGCCATCTAATAGCTCTCCATTTGAGAATTTAAAACCCTAGAGGGCCCTGTATGAACTGTCTCCTGGGTGTTTTTCTGGTTACAGCTGAGTACCAGTAAGTAAGTGATCAACAACACATGCTGTCTAGGCATAGTTAGTCCTGGCATGACTGTTGGTTGACACTGTCATTTACATTGACAAGCAAAGCGGTGAAGAGGTGACCTTCACGTATTTATGGTTGTCATGAGTGACTCCCTCATTGAGTAAGCTTTCAAATACAGGTAGGACATTTTTTTTTTTCGCTCCACTTTTTTGGACTATTCAAATGTAACACAAAATGCCTTAATTTGTTTTTTGCTTATTTGTTGAGAATTTCATAGCCATATACAAAGAAATATGATCATATCTAATCCTCTTTTATCTCCTCTGACTCCACCCATGTCCTTTGCAATATGCCACTCCTAATGTGTCTTACTGTTTTGATTTTTGAATTAGATAAGCCACTAGATCCAGTTAGTGCTACCCATCTGCCCACTGATACAACAATGGCACAACTGTGATTGGGTGGCTAACCACTTTTTGATTAGATTTTAGGACATTCCTGGTACTATAATCCTGGTCCAAAGCCATGACTGGGAAGTCATGGACCCTAGGGTAGAACTGGTTGTTGTTATTTTGCTAAATGGCCATGCTTTCAAATTGCCTTCTAAATTTATGTTTATACTCATAGATCTAAACTGCTCCCAGCTGTGGTGAGAGAAGCCTTCCTTTACATGAGCAGCAGCCAAAAGAAAGATGCATTCCTGGTCAGAGTGCAGAGACTGAGTCCAGCAGCACTGGCCTGCAATTACTAGGGAGGTAGAGGCAAGAAGTCTGCTAAGTCAAAGCCAGTGTGGGCTACAGAGTGAGGTCAAAGCCATCTTGGGCAGTGTAGTGAGATCCTGTCTCAGAATAAAGAAGTTCAAAGAGGCTGGTCTATAGCACAGTGCTAAAGGACTGATCTAGAATTTCCAAGACATAGGCTAAAAAAAGAGAAAAGGCCCCAAGTACTAACACCCTGCCCTCTCCATGGCCATCTGACACACATAAACCTTCATGAGTAGTCTGAATTTTAAATGTTTTCTCCACTTCTTTCTCCACTTGAATTAACAAAATTCAAGTCAAGTCTAGAGCGGTAGCCTCTGAAGGTTTCCATAATGTAATTCTCCCCTCTGCCTTGTTGGTGTTGAGTGAAGGATTCAACATCACCAAGCACAGAGCTGGGGAAATGCTCACCAGCACAAACCTACCTCAGAGAGACATAAATATCCTTGAAAGTCTAGACAGGATTGTTCAGTTGGTAAATGCACTGGGTACTTGGAGCTGCCTTTGAGATTCTCCCAACTGACCCAGTCTTCTCCTCCTCCTTTTTCTTGGGGGGGGGGTTAAAACATGGTTCCTTTGTATAACAGCCCTAGCTGTCCTAGAGCTTGCTTTGTAGACAAGGCTGGCCTCGAATTCACAGCGATCCACATGCCTCTGCCTCCAGAGTGCTGGGATCAATCGTGTGCACCACTATGTTTGGCACAACATAACCTTCTTATTTATAAAATCCACCTGTATATGAACAGGGCCTCTGGACTGAGAGACCTGCTTCCTTCCCCCCCCCAGGTTTTCTCTGAATTCCTGCCAACTTGGAGACTCACACCCTATCTCTTTGGTCTCCTGTATACCTCCCTCAATGGTTCCATGAGCTTCTTGGTCCTTCTCCTTCATACACTGAAGACTTTCCGTCAATATCTGTGTGGGGATTGTCCTTCAAAATCAGCGTCCTTTATGTCCCCTTGGAGAGTACCAGTAACACAATATCTGGAATACACCAAGTGTTCAATGAATTTTTCTTAAGTTGCTGAATGAGAGGTTGGCACTCAGCTCTCATCTGAGAGCCAGCCCTTTATTTACAGACCACACCCACGACTGGTGCCTGACTGTACCGAGAGATGGTTCCTGGGATTTGTCAGAATAAGGAATGGCCACATTAACCTGATACATGATTTAAACTTCATGTCTCCACTGAACTCTCAGCATAATATGAACTGGTATCTATCAAAATAGATGGTAACATTGAATCTTGGTTTAGTGGTCCCTGGTTTTGTCCTCCTCCTTCATCTTTATTCTGAAACTTGTCGAAGGATGACGTGAAGCTGTGATGTCTGCTGGTTATATCTGATTTGGACTTTTTCTTTTTTAAGACATTGTTTTTGTTTTTTTTTCTAACCCTGGAAGTCTCCCTTAGCATTTGGAAGACTGACCCTCCCACTTCAG
Organism: Cricetiscus sungorus; assembly: GCA_030556225.1. Taxonomy (NCBI): domain Eukaryota; kingdom Metazoa; phylum Chordata; class Mammalia; order Rodentia; family Cricetidae; genus Cricetiscus; species Cricetiscus sungorus. The sequence goes on from JANBXA010000741.1 coordinate 12,733,381, forward strand.
CACTCCCCAGGCAATAAACATTTAAGTTAATTAAAAATCTGAACAGAGCTGGCCTTTGAAGAGTAAGCATCTATGAATGCCAATAAGCAGATATTTATTACTGCAGAGCTTTGCCAAATGTTTAGTATTCCAGGATAGAGAGTGGGCCATCTCTAGTACCTATTCTGAAACGCACTTAGAAACTTGGCCCACCAAGAAGCAGGCTATTATTGACCAACTGTCATTTTTGAGGCAAACCTTCATTCTAGAGTTCTGGCTGGCCTGGATCCTGCTCTACAACTCAGGCTGGCCTTAAACTCATAATTCTTTTCTAACCTCTGAAGTATGAGGATGGCTCATCCCATGACTTAAAACACCTAATTACCCCCAAAGCCCCACCTACTAATATCATCTTACTGAGGATTAGGCACTCAACATATGAACTGGTTTGTACTGTACAGGGGAGGGAACAGACATCCAACCCATAGTGGGATTAAAGAAAAGAGGATTTTCCCACTTGAGGGACAGAGATGGGAGTACTTTTAGTTAAGTGGTGTATCTTCAGTCCCTCTTGATTTTACCTGGGAGGCACTTCCGGTGTCAGATGACATTTTTCCATGTCACCTCCTCTGACTCTCATGTGCCCTTCAGCTTCAGGAGTTCAGGGACATTGCACTATCAGGGTATACTGACACGGAGGAGATATGACCTTGGGGTAGACATCTCTTATGTAGGTTCCATTACACGGCTGTACCCTTCAGGGGCATGCAAGGATGGAGGCAAGCCAGAAAGAACTAGACCAGCTTCCATGAAACCTATACTCCAGAGAGCAACAGACAGGAGGCAAGCCATTTCAAAGCCAGACAAGACAATGCTAAAGAACCACAGATAGAGGAAGAAAGGGAACTTCACACAGTGACTCAACAGAAGGGGCAACCTTTAGGTTAGGGTGACGGGTGGTGTTTGAACTGGCTCCAAAGGCATAAATCACAAGGATGTCAAGGTCTAAAAGCAGAGTGTTCTAAACAGTAGCCACAAAGAATTTCAGGGTAAGGCATGTTGGATGCGTTTGAGAAACAGAATAAAGGCCTCTCTGGCTGGAGTCCTGAGAGGGGGTTGGGGGGGGGTTAGGAACTAGACCAGAGCCTCCCCAAACTTTTCATGGTCAAACCTCAACTCCTAATAAAATAGTATTTGGAGATGTGGCCTTAAAGGTGTGATTATGGTTAGATAAGGTCATGAAGGTGGAGACCTGGTAAAGGGATTGGTACCCTAATAGGAAGCAAGGGGCTGGTTCTTTGCTGTTCGAGAACACAGTAGGAAGGTGGCTGCTGTCATGCCAGGAAGACAGCCCTCACTAGACCTTGACTCTGCCAATATTCTCATCCCAAACTCCTCATCAGTATCTATTGTCTGAGCCACTTCTGTGGTAGATTGCTACGGGCAGATGAAGATACCATGTGAGTAGGCTTGAGGAAAACAGAAGCTGAACTTTGCTTGTTGTGCCTGTAAAAATCAATTTTTAAGTTTGGTTTGTAGGAATAATTAAGTGAAGTTGAGCATTTTAAGTCTTTAGAACCCAATGTGTACAAAGATGCTCGGACATTCCGCTGCATTAAATTTTGCAGGCACAAATGCAAGTGCTGACAAAAAGCAGTAAAAACTTTTTCGGGAGTGTTACTACTTTGATTTGTTTTTTAGCAAATTCACGCCTCCTGGCATCTCGGGGTGGGAGGGAGATTCGGCATGTGAGAATGAAGAGTGCAGCTGTGGCTTTGGCAGTGGCCAGGCAAAGGGGGTGCCAAGAATTACTCTGCATAAGGAGCAACCAGAATGATGATTTATTGGGGAAAAAAAGAAAAGATTTCATTAGGCAATCCTCTGGGAAAAAGGAAAGAAGGTGAGAAAAAGAGATTAGTATGCTTTTGTTTCCTTCTCATTAGGTTAGAGCAGGTTTGTTTGTGGATTTTTGTGTGTGTGTGTGTGTGTGTGTGTGTGTGTGTGTGTGATTTGAATTTTTATCTATTGAAAGGGAAATGGAAGCTATTAGTATCCTACAGAGAGGAAGCAGCAGACTAGTGTAGGAGTGAAGATATTATCTCCCCATAATATTTGTGGAGATGCATATGGATATCCACCCAGTGTGGGACATGACACACAGGCATCTATTCAGCCCTACAACAGACCAAAGTAATGATTCTACCAAAGTCCAACTTGGTGAACCAGTGAGTTTTATTGAGGTCACTTAAAGGAGGTTGCTTCAAATGACTCAAATTCAGCTGTCTCATTGAAAAGCTCACAAGAGCATGGGTGAAGCTGCACTTTGGGGGTGGGGATGGGAGGTGGGGCTCTCTTTGTGACCTGTAGGCAGCTCCATAGGCCTGGAGAGTCTCCTTTCAACAACTCAGCCTGTCAGAGTCTCCTTTTTACTCTTTCTTTAACCATGATGGGAGGAAACGGTTCGCATGGACCTTGTGCGGTCCAGCTTCCTAGACATGTGGAATATGTTTAATTCCAGACTCCAGAGGCTCCTCCCTTCCTGGAGGGAATGTTTCAGTATGGAGAAAATCTCTATACAACATTTTCATAGTTTACTGACTCACTTTTTTTTTTTTTTAAAAAAAGAAAAAACAAATCACGATGTTTTAGTGCTATTTCTGACATTCATGTAAGGCCTTTATGAGCTCTTGTGCCCAGTAGGAGATCCTTGTCCTCCAGGCAGTAATGGTAAAGAAGCTTCTAGTAGCAGCACAAAGAGCTGAAATACCATCTGCACACAGACCCAAAGTGGGCTGCCTTCTCTTGCTGATGGATTAACTGTGTTGTGCTTCCAGTCTCTCACTACAAAGCAGACCATATTCTTCTGCGCTTTTGTCCCTTTAAGATAAGCCCTAAGGGATGAGTCCCAGGGTGTGTGTGACTGTAAGGGTTACAGGAAGGATCCAGTGCCCTATCTAAGAAGCTGAGAGTTTGCAGTAGTTCCAGAAAATGATTCGCCACAGCTCTGAACCAGCAGTGGTTCCTGTTAATGTTGGTGTTGACAGCTTCATGGGTAAAGCTGGAGACAGAAGGTAGAGCTGTGTGCACGCCGAGCAAATGTCACGCCTCTGAGCCACACCCCAGCCATAGGGATGTCTTTGTAGCTGGTGTCTTGGCTTGTCCAAGTTGTACTTCAGTGGATTCTCATTTCTAACCTGTAGAGTAACTGACTGGCCTGTATCCTTGGGCCTATCACCTATAGTCCCTGAGTGCTGTGAGAATTGGAATTTTCCAGGTCTTTTCTGACTCATCACAGCCCCTTCCTCCCAGAGAGTGGCCCAGTAGGCTGCTTCAGATAAGCTGGGCAGGACCTAGGCATGTACTCACATTCCTTTCCAGGTGTAAAATGATGAGGAGAGCACACATTTCCAACTCTCTCAAACAGCGGAGTAAGGTGCATTGCGGATGAAAATGAGAACATGATCACTCCGAGGTCTGGCTGAGGAGATGGTTTATTGTAGATATGAGGGAGAGTACAGCCAGAGGCATCTGGAAAGGTCCAGGCTGAATCAGACCAGGCAGTGGGGGATGGGGTGGGGAGGAAGAGCGGGAGCAAAGGGGAAAGAGAGAGAGGGGGGAGAGAGAGAGAGAGAGAGAGAGAGAGAGAGAGAGAGAGAGAGAGAGAGAGAGAGAGAGAGAGAGAGGATAAGAGGGCAAAGAGGGAAGAGGAGGTGACCAAGATCATTGCCAAAGCAGCTGGGCTGTATAGAAAACCTCTGGGCTGCAGAGGTTTTCAGTAGGGGTGGGGTTGAGAAGAGCAAAGAGGAGACACAGGTAAGTGAATGGGGCAGCCAGCATCTGCTTTGCTATGCTAACAGGCATCTCCCTTAGCCATTTGCCCCAGGTTTCTTGGGGCCCTGACACTTTGTCAAGAACTGTGGGTCTGTAATGGAGGGAAGGATCTCCAGATGGGTCAAATGCCTCCTTTAAAATGTGAACAGCCTGCAAATTAAAGCTGCCCCGCACAGAGCAGAATTTCAGGATGACAGCTCCAGTTCCTCGTGCTCTCTGAGGACATTGATGGGGCGGTGTGTGTCTCACTCCCTATTCTAATCCATTCCAGCCAGCTGTTCACAAATTATCACCTAGTGGATAGGAGCAAAGCCAGCTGCAAGGAGATGATGGCTGTTACACTGTCATGCCATTCAGTCACCAGGACCAACCCTTCTCCTGGGAACCTCTAACAAATTAAAAGTCACGTAGTCACGTGACTTGCTTGATTTCCTCCCCCCCCTTCTCTAACACAAGGACAAAAACCAAGACAGCTCAGCCTTGTTGGCCCTGTTTATTTTTAGGCCTGACATTATCTGATTTTCTCAAACTATAGAGAGCACCTGCTCCCAGTCTCTTCCCAAGTTATCCATCTGCCCTCCACCCCCACCCTCCTCCACCTCCCTCTACCCCCACCTCTATCTCCACCCCACCCTCCACCTCCGTCTCACACCCAACTCAATCCCACCATCCACTTCTCCCCCTACATCCACCTCCCCACCCTCCACCTCACCCTCTACATCCACCTCCCCACCCTCCACCTCACCCTTAAACCATCACATCCACCCCCCACCTCCACTCATTCATCCACCTTCCCACCCTCCACCTCTCCCTCTACATCCACCTCCCCACCCTCCACTTCACCCTCTACATCCACCTCCCCACCCTCCACCTCTCCACTGCCACCTTCATTACTCCACCCACCACCCCACTGCAGAATAATTCTTTTGTACGCTGTGAAGATTTGTCACTCAAATTGGTTTAGAAAAGAAGCTGATTGGCTAGAAGCCAGGCAGGAAGTATAGGCTGCCCAGTCAAACTGAGGATGCTGGGATGAAGAAGGGAGCTGCTGGCAGACGCAGAGGGAGCAAGAGATGAATGTGCCATGCTGATAAAAGTACCACCATGTGAAAGAGCTTAAATAGGAAATATGGATTCATTTAAAATATAAGAGTTAGTTCGTAACAAGCCTGAGCTATCGGCTGAGCCTTTGTAATTAATATTAAGCCTCTGGGTAATTATTTGAGAGTGTCTGCTGGGCAGGAAAAGTTCGCCACAGCTCCTAATAGTGCCACTCCTTATAATGACCTAATTTTGAAACTCCCTCTAAGGCATGCCCAGAGATTTGTCTGCTAATGAATTATAGATCATGTAAGTTGAAAATCAGTATTAACCATCTGTGCTGGTTAGTTTTAATTGTCAATGTGATACACCTAAATCACCCAGAAAGAGTCTTAATGAGTAATTGTCTAAACTAGTTTGGTTTGTGGGCATATCTGTGATTGTCTTGACTGTTAATTAAGGAAGGAAGACCCAGCCACCATTCTCTAGGCTGCACTCTGACATGAGTAAGAGAGGCAAATTCTAGTGCTCACCTTGAATATACAGTCTAGGATCCCAGGCAGGCGCATGGTCCCACCCACAGTTAAGGTGTGTCTTCCACATCAACAAATCCCCTTAAAATAAGTTCTCATAGTCATTCTCAGAGGCTAACCCCAATCTAGGGTGGTTTCCTAGGTTCTAGCTCTCCTTGAGGTGAAAACCGAGATCGACTATCGAGAAGTGCCATCTTTTGAGGACTATTTTTGTGTTTTGTTTAAGGGCTCTCTCGCTGGCTTTTCTTAAGGGTCACCATCTCTGGTGGAGAAGAAGCAGAGAGTAGACAGAGCCCAGACACTTTTCTTGAGCTTTCTTTGTCTCAAGAGACTGTTAACAACTGAGGCCTTTATGCTGACCTGTTCGTTCAGCAGAACAAGAGGGTAGACCTAAGGTTCAGGCAGGGGATTCACTAACAACACAGTCATCTGGAGAGGTCCCTCTGTTTATCGCTCAAGGACAAGAGAAAGTGTCTTAGTGGAATGGAGTGTATGCAACAGGTGACACACCAGGGTTGTGTTGGAGTGGCAAACCCATTTTAATATCAATGCCAGAAAAGCTAGATTTGTGAAGTCAATGTGACATATATTGGCCAACACACTTTTACATACATTCACAGGTATGCACAATGATTCTGACATGGCTCACTCATATCAATGGTTCTTTTGTGGGGCAGGGATTCAAGACAGGGTTTCTCTATGTAACAGCTCTGTCTGTCCTGGAACTGGCTTTGTAGACCAGGCTGGCCTTGAACTAACAGAGATCCACCTGCCTTTGCCTCTCAAGTGCTGAGATTAAAAGCACCTGCCACCAGCCCCCAGCTCTATCAAAGTTTCTTATGCCAAAGAGTTGGTCTCAGTGTGTTGGTAGTGAGGTGATGAAGTCTTTAAAAGATGACCTCATTATGGATGCACCACCACGGGAAGAGGTTGAGGATAGCAAGTTGTTATAGAAGACAGATCTGCAAGCCTCGCTCATCCCCACACACCTGCTCCCTCTCTCGGTTGACTGTTGTTCTCTCTCCCACACCCAGTGTCCTAGAACTCACTTCAGCTTTGTGATGCTCCCTGCAAGGAGCTCATCTCCAGAAACTGATCCAGTGCAACTTCTCAGCACTCTAGAATTGTCAGCTAAAACAGACCCCTCTCTTTACTCATGACTCGGTGGCAGGTGTTCTGTTTCAGTAACGTGTGTGTGTGTGTGTGTGTGTGTGTGTGTGTGTGTGTGTGTGTGTGTGTGTGTGTATGCCTTTGAACCACCACTCCTTTGGAAGACCTGTAGTCCCCTACTCCTTTTCAATAAGAATATACTCAAGAAATAGAAGAGACACGTATATTTGCATCTTTTAGTGTGCATGGTTGCTTGTTCAGATATTCAGCCTGCTTCAGGACTGTGTGAGTCTCCTCCCAGTCACCCATGAATAGAATCTATTGATACTGAATTGGTGTTTTCAGTTCCACACAGATTTGAGGCCTGTGTGGATTTGGGGGGTCTCATGGACAACATTACTTCAGCATCAGCCAGGTTTGGTGTGTTCATCTACTGTGCCTTAAAAAACCATCCATCCATCCATCCATCCATCCATCCATCCATCCATCCATCTATCCATCCATCCATCCATTTTAGTGTTTGCTGAGCACTCACTTTGTAAACGATCCTGTTTTAAGAGTGTGCAGCATGGAAAACTAAAATCCATGCCTTTTTTTAAGTTTACATTTTGGTGGAAAAAAACAAGGAAATGAATAGAAAAAAAAAACATTCTAGAGATGCCTGTAGCTGTTATGGGGAGAAAGGAGTTGGAGCCTTCAGAGAGGGACAACATGCATATCATTGAACCTGGAGAGAGCTATCCTTCAAAGGAGGATGGGTAGCAGAGACCCAAATGAGGTGAAAGCATTGAGGTGAGTGTGTGGGACAGGGGAGGGGCAGGGTGAAGGCCCCATCTCAAGAGTGTGCTGGAAGGTCTTGATCAGAGAGACAGAGAGGTGACACGGGCCACAGTCAGACACCTGGGAGTTGAAACTAATGCCAAGGATTTGGGTAGGGTTTTTGTTATTGTTGTTGTTGTCAGTGAACAGACAGCTACATGTTATCCCTTAAGTAATTGACATGTAGCTTCTGGGGGAGGAGAAGGTTCCATGGTGGTCTCCCAAGATTTCAATCTTTATCTTAATCTTTGTTTCTTTCAGTCTTTCCAGACACTCTAGCTGTCTGTCTTTTAGAAGCATGGCCTGAGATCCCATTCTTCACACTATCAATGCACAGATGCCCATTGTAGGCATTTCCATGTCAACCAATAGGCCATGTGAGGTACAAGCTAGGAGAGAGAAGCCCTATCTGATGGCCCATTCCCAAGGCATTGAAGAAGAGGCCCTGAGATTGAGCCTGTCACAGGTTCCACACACAGCTTAGAGAGAGATAGAGAGAGAGACAGAGAGACAGAGAGAAAGAGAGAGAGAGAGAGAGAGAGAGAGAGAGAGAGAGAGAGAGAGAGAGAGAGAGAGGAAAGTGGGTGGAGTTTCTCAAAGAGGCCTCCATGCCTGCACATAGAGGTTGGGTGCACAGAGGTACTGTGCCAAGTTCAAGGGGTGGAGCCAGGTTTACCTGGATTACAACACTGTATGCTAGTCTTTTTCATCTGCCTCCACAGCCTCCTCGTAGGACTCATAGTTCCTAGGACTCACAGTCCCTCCTTGTTTGGGGTTTTTGTGTCTGTTTAATCTTGATTGATTGGTTGGTTTTAGCTCTCACATATTCCAACTTACTGCCTACCTCAGAGACCACCTATGTACAATTTACTTTAAATACACATTGCCTGTCCTCCCTGACTTCCCCTCCCTGTACAGTAGATCTCCAACCACCAACTCCAGGATTCTTGGCATCTTGTACTTTTAATATATGATACTGAACTACAAATGGACAATGATTCCTTGTGTGGTTGCTTACCTCCCAGCTGTAAACATCAAGTGCTCCAGTACTTGGCCAGCCCATCTCCCATGAGTTCCTAGTTATGCCTGGTACGTAGTACATGGTCAGTAAATACATGCAAAGTGTATTAACCAGCTGAGAATCTGTAGCTAGAAGAATGGAAGAACAAAACTGCTCATTCTGAAAGCTAAAGCAACCCCCCACTCTCATTCTGAATTTACTCAGGATGTGAACACAAGGACAGTCAAGGCATTTTCCTAAGCTGGAAAAATGATTTTGGTGATTTTTAAATGTTTCTCACTATATTTGAAGTTGAATTTTCTTTTAGCACATTTCCTTCCGCATCAATGTAAAGGATATTTTAAAAAGTAACTTTCCCCCAGCTAGCACCATCTTTTGGTATCCACGGGACACTGCCTGCATCACCCCCTGAGGACCAGACTCAGAACTCCCTTGCACCAAATTGCACGGCATCTACATATAGCTATGCACACACACACACCTGGAGATATTAACAATCTTTCTGGGACAACTCTAATCATTTGTCATTTAAATGCTGTGTAATAGGTGCCAGGTGGTACTGTTTCAGGACTAATGACAAGAAAAATGTCTGTATTGGGCCTGGGGAGATGGCTCTTGCTTGATCTTGGAAAGGTCTTGAGTTCAGTTCCCATGTAACAGCTCACAACCATCAGTAACTCCAGTTCCAGATGATCTGATGTTCTTTCTGGCCTCTGAGGACACCAAGCATGCATGTGGATGGAGAACATACATTCATGCAGGCAAAACACACATATACAGACAATA